>JARDYH010000001.1:9360000-9960000 GCA_029215795.1 Anniella stebbinsi | reverse complement strand
CCCATTTTTTTATTTTTGAAGATACAAACAGGAAACTTGGGCACATTACAGGTACCACTTGCCTTGATATGTGTGTGAAATTTCAGAAACATTGGAGCTTGCCTTGTGTGGCAATTAATTTTTGAAACAATGAGGAAAGAAACACCTATAACTTTGTCATTTTTAAAGTTACACACATGAAACTTTGCCACATTGTAGGTGGTACCTTGGGACCTATGTGTGTGAAATTTCAGAAACATAGGTGCTTGCCTTGTGTGGCAATTAATTTTTTAATAAATACCCAGGAATGCCTATAACTTTGTCATTTGTAAAGTTACACACATGAAACTTTGCCACATTGTAGGCGGTACCTTGGGACCTATGTGTGTAAAATTTCAGAAACGTAGGTGCTTGTATTGTGTGGCAATTAATTTTTGAAACAATGAGGGATTCATTGGACAGCACTTGCCCATAGGGATTCATTGGACAGTACTTGCCCATAGGGATTCATTGGACAGTACTTTCCTATAGGAAATCATTGGAAAGCACTTGCCCATAGAAAATCATTGGAAAGCACTTGCCCATTGAGAAATACAGTTATGCCTCCCACTTTTTTATTTTTGAAGATACAAACAGGAAACTTGGGCACATTGTAGACTGGTTAGGGATAGTTATCTGTGAGAAATTTCAGAAAGATTGGTGCATGCGTTTTGTGGCAATTAATTTTTTAATAAATACCCAGGAATGCCTATAACTTTGTCATTTTTAAAGTTACATACATGAAACTTTGCCACATTGTAGGTGGTACCTTGGGATCTATGTGTGTAAAATTTCAAAAACGTAGGTGCTTGCCTTGTATGGCAATTAATTTTAGAAAAATGGGTAGTAGTGGGGTAAATACATTTACGCCTCCCATTTTTTTATTTTTAAAGATACAAACAGGAAACATGGGCACATTACAGGGAACACTTCACTTGATATGTGTGTAAAATTTCAGAATGATAGGTCCAGGCATGTGGTGGCAAGGTGTCTGCACACACCACTTTGAAGACTGTAGAAAATTTCTCCTGTAACGATCCCAGCGAGAGAGAGTGATCCTAGGCTCAGCCGTTCTGCTTGAGTGAAAGTATCAAAGCAGACACGAGCCAAGTGCTACTTTGTTTCTCCTTTTGTAATGGATACTAGCTCAGTTGCAGCCAAGCGTGCAAGGATCAAAGAGATGACAGAAAGTGTTTCCTTCTTCTTCCCGGGAGGCGGGAGGGTGCAATTGACAGCCCCAGCCTCTGTGTAAAAAAGGTTAATAACTTTTAATCTAAAAAATTCGTAGCCACCAAATGCCTGGACCTATCATTCTGAAATTTTACACACATATCAAGTGAAGTGTTCCCTGTAATGTGCCCATGTTTCCTGTTTGTATCTTTAAAAATAAAAAAATGGGAGGCGTAAATGTATTTACCCCACTACTACCCATTTTTCTAAAATTAATTGCCATACAAGGCAAGCACCTATGTTTTTGAAATTTCACACACATAGGTCCCAAGGTACCACCTACAATGTGGCAAAGTTTCATGTATGTAACTTTAAAAATGACAAAGTTATAGGCATTCCTGGGTATTTATTAAAAAATTAATTGCCACAAAACGCATGCACCAATCTTTCTGAAATTTCTCACAGATAACTATCCCTAACCAGTCTACAATGTGCCCAAGTTTCCTGTTTGTATCTTCAAAAATAAAAAAGTGGGAGGCATAACTGTATTTCTCAATGGGCAAGTGCTTTCCAATGATTTTCTATGGGCAAGTGCTTTCCAATGATTTCCTATAGGAAAGTACTGTCCAATGAATCCCTATGGGCAAGTACTGTCCAATGAATCCCTATGGGCAAGTGCTGTCCAATGAATCCCTCATTGTTTCAAAAATTAATTGCCACACAATACAAGCACCTACGTTTCTGAAATTTTACACACATGGGTCCCAAGGTACCGCCTACAATGTGGCAAAGTTTCATGTGTGTAACTTTACAAATGACAAAGTTATAGGCATTCCTGGGTATTTATTAAAAAATTAATTGCCACACAAGGCAAGCACCTATGTTTCTGAAATTTCACACACATAGGTCCCAAGGTACCACCTACAATGTGGCAAAGTTTCATGTGTGTAACTTTAAAAATGACAAAGTTATAGGTGTTTCTTTCCTCATTGTTTCAAAAATTAATTGCCACACAAGGCAAGCTCCAATGTTTCTGAAATTTCACACACATATCAAGGCAAGTGGTACCTGTAATGTGCCCAAGTTTCCTGTTTGTATCTTCAAAAATAAAAAAATGGGAGGCGTAAATGTATTTACCCCACTACTACCCATTTTTCTAAAATTAATTGCCACACAAGGCAAGCACCTAAGTTTCTGAAATTTCTCACAGATAGGTCCCAAGGTACCATCTACAATGTGGCAAAGTTTCATGTTTGTAACTTTAAAAATGACAAAGTTATAGGCATTTCTGGGTATTTATTAAACAATTAATTGCCACAAAACGCATGCACCAATCTTTCTGAAATTTCTCACAGATAACTATCCCTAACCAGTGTATAATGTGCCCAAGTTTCATCCTTCTATCTTTAAAAATGAAAAAGTTATAGGCGTTTTTGTAAAACAATACTTGGCTATGGGAAAAAGCATTCAAAATGGCGTCCGATCCGGATCGGACCTCGTCGGATCGGATCGGATCGGATCGGAGGTTGATCGGATCAGATCGGATCGGATCGGATTTTCCCGATTTTGGGGCGGATCGGATTCGGATCGTGGATCGGATCCGATCCGATGCACACCCCTAGTTTTCAGGGCCCTTGGTCATGAGACCCTCTATGAGCCCCTGCCTTCTCACCCCCATTATCACCAGCTCCTTTTCCTTTTTCTTGCTTTCCTAACAGGCAGAGGACTAATATGCCAGGAGGCAGTGGTATCTCCTGTCCTGCTCCTCCTTCTCGGTACCGCCGTTGTCTGGGCCGGTGCAAGAGGGAGGTGGACAAGCAGGATGCAATACTAAAGAGGGGGGGCAAGCCCAGGGCTTCACCCCTGAGCCAGACCCGTTCATTAGAGCAGAGTGTTTGTTTCATTATGGGAGCTCTCTACAGATGTTTTAATGGGCAGAGGAGGACATGGCTGCTGTGAATTCATTATACACTTTTTGTACATCTCAAACAGGCTTGAGTCAGATAGATAGGCCGCTGTCACTCAAGAGTCCCAAATCAATGCATGCCTCCTACATCCTACCCACTTCTTCTGTTTTCTCTTCAGAGGGAATGAAGAATTTGGGCATATAGAATAAGAGAGAGGGGGGGTCTCTTATTTTTGTGTGTTTTAATTCATCCTAAATTATTCGAACTTAGTCTGACATTGCAGCCTGCTTTTTCTAATCAGCAAAGTTGAGCCTCTCGCCTTTAGGCTTTGAATATTTCAAATTGCTCAGAAATAGCAAGACGAATAGAAAGAAACACGATTCCTCTGAATGCCTAAAAAAAAAAAAAGATTAAAATGTCAAAAAGTAGGAGGGAGCTAAGAAAAGAGAAGAGGCACTTGGCATATATGTGTGAAACTAAATTTATATGCTCCTTTATTTCATCTCATTAGGAGATGAAGCCTTTATCTCACAGGAACTGCTACAAGGGGGTTCTTTGGAGGAGGGGGGACAAAAAAAAATTCCATACCTAATCTGGTAGAATTACCACACAAATCTGTTTGGTTGGCTATTAATTATTCTGCTGAGTCATGCTCACTGCCCTGTGGGAAGCATATACTGCTAACATTTTATCTCATCACCTAGGAAAATGAAAGTGGAGCCCAGGAAATCATTACCTGCAGATGGGCTTCAGAGACCAGTGTTTTCTGGATATCGGAACACGGCATTCAACTTGTTATTCCCAGATTTTTCCTCTGCTAGAGTTTTGCAGAGATAAAACCATCGGGGCAGAAACCCCACCACTGCCTCCCTACAAGTGCATACCAGAGAGGGGTTAGGTGTAAGTAGGATGATAAAGCCAGACCTGATTGAGAGTTCTGCACTAACCTACACAGGGGAGTTCTAGGATGGAAAGAAAATTAGGCTGACCGGATAAAATCCAGGTCAGGGCTCATGTAACTTTAACAGTTGTAGAGAAAAGGGCATTTCAGCCAGTGTCATTTGTATGCAATTAGTTCCTGGTGATATTCCCTCTTTATCACAGCAGTTAAAGGTGCAGGCACTATACTAGAGTGACCATATACAAAAGAAGACAGGGCCCCTGCAACTTTAACAGTTGTGATGAAGAGTGAATTTCACCAGGAACTAATTGCATACAAATGACACTGGCTGAAGTTCCCTTTTCTCTACAACTGTTAAAGTTACATGAGCCCTGACCTGGATTTTATCTGGTCACCCTAAAGGAAATGCTCCATGTTTCTTCCAGGGGTGGCAAAGGAGGTTGATGGATCTTGAAGGTGTGCAAAGAAAAGTGAGAAATGTGGAGGTAGTTGGTGAAAAGAAATGTTATTTCCACAAGGTTTACACAGTCAAAGGCTCTCATCTCTTAGAATGATCTACCTGTTTGGCCTCTGGACAGTTCTGGTCACCACATCTCAAAAAGGATATTGTAGAGATTGGGGAAAGGGGCAGTATAAGGCTTGTCTACATGAGGCTATTAATGAGCTGTTTCTACTTCCTGTTTCGTCACAGAATTGAGATCCAAACACTACATGAAAAGCATTTCCTTTCCTGCTTTTCTGTTACATAACCTCTAGATGGCACTGTGATAGAGTGGAATAGTTCAAATTCACAAATGGAAAAACCACTTTCTTTCATTTTGAGAAATAATACTGCATTTCCATGCTCTAAAAAAAAAACCTCGCTGAAAGTGCTCTTTAAAAACAGAATCAAAACTGGAGGATCACAACACCATCTAATGAACTCATGAATCAATTGGGAATGATGAAAAAGCTCAAAATGAACATGGGGCTGGAACAACTCCCTTTTGAAGAATGGTTACAATGTTTGGGTCTTTTTAGCTTAGACAAAAGGCAAGTAAGAAGAACATAAAGGTGTATAAAACTAGGCATGGTGTGTGCCTTTGCTTGTATGCTAGCCTGTAGGTTGGACTGGCTAAACTGAAGACAGTCTAGAAAAAAAAAGTGGGTTGGAGGGACTGACTGAAATGAGTAAGAGGACACAGGGACCGGGTTGGGGAAAACCAATGAATACATCTTTAAACACAGGATGGGATATTTCAGGTTGGCAAGCAGATGGCTTTTATGGCACTGCCTTATAAATCGATAGCTGATTAAGTAAAAAAGAAAAGCTACTTACACAACTTAACAACACAGAGAGAAGCCATTTTAGTGATGCACCGTTTGCAGCCTGAGTGCAATGACAAATCATGAAAGGACACGCTGCCTCGTCTTCCGCCATGTTCAGAGCAGGATAGGAGCTAAGTAATAAATCCTCTTCTTCATTCAGGTACTCCCCTCCACTCCACTGGTATCACAGTTTACATCCAGTAGATATCTGGGATATGTCGGCAACAATGTCACATTTTGAATTTAACTCTTTTGCTCAGGTTTGCAATTATCTGGTCCAAAGTATGAGTGAGTCTGCCTCAAAATGCTAGCCTCCTGCATGAATTGAGCATCATTTCCTCCAGATTTGCTTCCTTGGGTCAGTTTACAATTTGATCTCAGCTTACAATCTGACCTTCCACCCACCCTGTCACCTTGAACTTTGCCATGGCAATATCCAAGGTTCCAGAAACCACCAGATATAGTCCATCTTAATGAACTGGGAAAACTAAATTACCAGGGGCCCTAGTTCCTGGGATGCTGCCATTGTAGCAGCACCAACTGGACCAGGAAGAAGATGTAAGGGTCCCCTTAGTATGTGTTCCAAGTTACATTGTCTACATTGCATTGTCTTAGTGCTATGGTGCTGATGGATACACACACACACATCCATCCTTATTGTATCAATTGAATCCATTGTGTTGACAATGCCATATTTAATGGAATGCCTCTTCTGAAACATAAGAAGAGGCATTCCATTAAATAATGCTGGAATAGGGATTTAAGACTTGGTGTCTCATGTCAGAGATCCACTGACAACCCACTGCTCATAACCATTTTACAACACAATCCTCTGCATTTTTGCACAAAATTTCCCTCTAAATTTGACGGGATTTGCACCCAGGTGAATATGGCTCAGATTGCAGCCTTAGCATTAACAAATCAACAGTATGATCCTATACATGTCTGGTCAGAAGGAAGGCCCATTGAGTGCAATAGCACTAGGGCTGTGACCGGATCCGGATCCAGATCCCGAATCCGAGTCGGATCAGGGTGATCTGAACATCCAAATCCCAGATCCGAATTGGATCAGATTGGACCCGGATTGGATCTGCGATCTGGATCCAATCTGGATCCGGTCACAGCACTCCCTCCCACTCTCCGCTCTCTCTTCCTCCCTCCCCCATTCTCCCTTCTTACCTGCTGCCTCCTCTGTGTTGTCCTGCCGTCGTCTGCCATAGTCTTCCCTCCTCGCTGTGGACCACCGCATTTGCTGGTCGCGGCGGATGATGAATACTTAATAGTGAACCATAAACTGCATTTTCTTTTTTTGGCTTGACAGGAGGCATAGCTTTATGTCGGAGTATTATGGCATGTGTCAAGCAAGAAAAGTCTTGAAGCTCTTCCAAATCTGAAACAGCAAAATGCCAATATACCTGGAAATGCAATTCTGCTGTGAAACACAAGATCTGCCTTCCTTTGCCTCTTTACTTAGGCAAACGTCCCAAGAGTGGAAGTCAGCAGAGCTGGATTCTTCTACGAGATGAATTGCCTTAAAATGTTGTTTATCAAACATGGAATAAATCACTTATCATGTTGCATTCACTACAGCCCCAAGTAGGAAATCACTAGCGCTGTGCAATAAATGTAACTACACGGGAAAGTATACTACACACGCTCGTCCAGAATCTGCACAGCAGAAGGAAGCAAACCATTTTTCACTTTGATCGTGTTATTAATCACACCCTGGATCCCTCCAGCAGGCCAGAAGCTACTCTGAAGTTCAGAGTGGTCGGCGTGCAAGGAATCTGAAATGTATCCTCGGACAATTAGCCCCTTTCGCCTCGTAAAAAGCTGGCATTGGGCCATCAGGGAGAATTTCCCCAGAAACAGATATTCTAGAACTGAAACCAATTCACCCACCTGGGTTGAGCCATCTGGGATTTCAGTCCATAGAGGACCAATAAGGATAGGGTAAACCAATGTGCATCTTAATGAAGCCAAAGTCAAGTTCTGGGCACCATGTTTGAAGAAGGACACTGACAAATTAAATCACATCCAGAACAGGTGACCAAGACGATGAAGGTAGAGACATCAGAGGAATCCATTTGGGGGATGGAGTTCAACAAGTTTTCCCTGCCTCAGCCCCCACTCCCAGGTTTCAACCCGAAATCTGTCAGCTGGCCCAAATCAGCTCTTGCCAGGTTGGGCAAGCTGGTGCATTTCTGGCCTTGGTTGGAGAGTGAGGATGAAGCGCTGTGGCCCATGGCGCTCCCCTCATAACCTTCCACTGTGCCAGGGATGATGGTTTATGTGGTGACAGCAGTGGAAGAGCAGGAGAAGAGTGTTCAAGTGTGTTCCAAGTGTTTTGTAAACAGCAGCTGAGAGATGCTCATTTCCCTCCAATCAGCTGAGAGATTGTGAGTTCACGGCTGAGGGACGATTTGATTCAAACAGTTCTCTGCCTGCCTTCTTAACCACTGTGCCCCAGCATCTGTATTGTTTTTTGGCTTGTGAAATTAAAAACAACAACTGCTACTACTACTATGTCTTCCATATACAGATTTTCCCCCCCCAAAAAATAATACTGTTCTTCATGGGTTCAGATTTTGCATGCTGTTCAATGAATTTACATTATCTTTTACCCTTAGGACTCTGATGAAATTAAACGTTACGAGTATTTTCCATGGGGATACCAATTTTAAATTCATAAAGAGCTATGGAAAGATTTTACTTTCATATGCTAAAGAGGCCAGTACATCCCTCAGTATATATATTTATATATCTGGCCTCAGCAATGAGGTGTCTATGTGACTGTTCCACCCCTTCATTCCCTAACTGACCTCTATCATGTTTTCATGAGTACCCTGGGGAAGTTTTTCTCTCATGGGTCACCTGTCAGGGGCTGCACATTAGTGGTTGGTAGGGCCAAAGCCAGCAGTCATCAACCAGGAGTCAGATCCCCAAAAACCAGGGGGGGGGAGTCTGGGGACACTGAAGAAAAGGAAGGCTGAGGGCAGGAATTACTCTAAAAAAAACCTCACTCAGTCAGAAGACTCAATGCAATGACAACCCCAGGAACCTCCACCTCCTTGCTCCATGGACATTCAAAACTGAGTGGACATTTATTCTACCCTCCAGTTTAGACTCCAAAATCTCCATGTCTAAACCCTCATCAGAACCACAGATGTCCCAGCCCCACAGAAGCCGATCTTTGAGGAAGTAGGTGCATCCCATTTATTTATTTATTTATTTATTTATTTATTTATTTTATTACATTCATATCCGGCGTTTTTCCTCCGAGGAACACAAGGCAGCATACATAATCCTCCTCCTCTCCATTTTATCCTCACAACAACACCAACCACCCTGTGAGGTAGATTAGGCTGAGAGTCTGTGACTGGCCCAAAGTCACCCAGTGGGTTTCCATGGCTGATTGGGGACTACAACCCGGACCTCTTGACTCCCAGTCCAACACTTTAGCCACCACACCACACCACATCGCTCATCCTCTTCTGGATGTGCTTTAATCACCAAGTGTTTCCTGAGAAAGGGACGGAGCCAGCAGCAGGACTGTTTACACTCTCAGTTGACTCCATCCAGAGCTCTGCTGGAGAAACATCCCATTTTGCTTTTCTGGGGAATCTGTATCCAGCTATCTATGGTTCTTCTTCCTTGCTCCGCTCTCCACATTGTCCCTGTGGACTCTCTCTGGAACATGATATTAAACATGTTCTGGGACTGCATTCCCCACTGGGAATTGGTTAAGAGATTGAAACCTGGTCATCTCTGACTGAAATATAGTTCCACTGTGCTTGTAGGATGTGTTGAAAAATGTCTGACTGACAGACAATCCATTTAGAGGGTGGATTGCCAGTAAATGTGCCTTTGAGTTCCTTCAAGGTTTGATATGTGTTTATCTGTCTGTATTAATTTGTCATCTAAGCAGAGCAGTAGGCTAAAGCCTGGGCATGCAGGACCAAAAGAAATGCTATATATTAGAGAAGGAGAAGGCATTAATGGCCCCTTTGAACAAATAATAATAATTTACACTTTCCCCAAGTACATTTATGGAAGATTGATAGCTCGTACCAATGTCAGATAGATAAACGAGAGAGAGAGAGAGAGAGAGAGAGAGAGAGAGAGAGAGAGAGTAAATTGTGACCACTCATAACTTTTCTCTTTCGCCTCAATGTGAGTTTGCAGTGTTGATGCCTAATTATTAAGGATGGCAGAACTGGTAATGTTGAAGTTCACTGAGATTTTCGGAACTCCAATTTGTAACTTGGTCAATCTTGCTCCCATTCTAATTTGCAATCTGGTTTTTTTTGGGGGGGGGGGGTTGTTTGAACAGGAATAGGAACCATTTCTGTGTGCTTTTTTTCAAAATGCATGTTTTCCCCCTATTGACACAAGCGTGAAAAGACGTATTTGTTGATAAATGCACATTTTAAAGGGCACCTTTTCATTATACATTTGTCAAATGCAGTTGCAAGTTCAGGCATTTGTGAATGTTTCTCGAGAACATGAATTCTTGTTCAGGTTCCGGATTGCAAACGGGGTACATCTGAATGGTTTTTGAACTGAAACAAAGTTCTCATAATCCCTACTAATCATATCTTTGAGTTCAAATGCTTTTATTATTATTATTTACCTAATGGGAAAATATTTTGAATGTCAGTTGAAACTTAACTTCATGGCAGCAAAAGAAAGCGCACATTCACACATACGGCCCACCATATATTTATGCGTATAAATATATGGTGGGCCATATATGTGAGTGTATACCCTCCATTTAAAAGTAAAGTTAATTTACAGTATGACTTAAAGCCAAATTGTATTAGATGCAAGAGATCTATGGTAGGAACTCTCCTGATATTTCTCTATTTTATTTTATTTTTATTTATTTATTTTTATTTATTTATCTTGGAAGCTTGCAGCACCTTCAAGACTAACAGATTTATTCTGGCAGAAGCTTTTGTAGCCACTGTCCACTAGACCGATGTGACATGAGGCATCTCCCTATGTTCTCAATCTAAAAGGATCATTGCATCATAGTGCTTGTTCTGTCTTATAGCATTAAATTCTTGAACTATTGACAACCCTGGCTGCAACAGACGATAATCTCTCAGACTGGGGAAGGTTTGGCTTGAGTGGCTGTATCTCACTGCATCTATAGCAAATGCACTTATAGAGATGGGCAGCATCTCAGAAGGTAAGATCCGCACCATTTGGCACTTTATGGCTCAAAACCGGCACCTCAAGGGTTTACTCAGAAGCTCCAAACAGCCCAGTGCAGATGGACTCATGTCATCGTACAAACTAAATGGCGCTTGCAGCCATATCTATCCATCTATCTATCTATCTATATGGGGGACCGTTCTTAAACAGTTGCGAGTTAGAAAACCTACTGCAAATTACCCGAAGATCAACTGGTAGAGCTACTTTCTGCCAAGCCATGCACTGCAGAAAAAGAAGATGACTGAAAGTGAATTAATGTGTTTTCTACTTAGGGAACAGTTTTTTTCTTCAGGATATTGACATTTATGTCTGGAAAGGATGGAGACTGTCGTGGAAATGACTACACCTTTTATTTCCATCTAGAACTAGCAAGATCTCAGCCTTTAGATGCACTTTAAATCCATTTCTAAGAGGAGTGGGAAGAAAAAGGTAAAATGGGTCATTTTGGATGCCGTTGAAATGCTCTTCAGAGAATATGTACACACACATGGGTCCAAGCAATGCCAACATTTCTAATCATTTCATGTTCCACCACTTATTGTTGATTGACCTTCAAAATAAAATGTCAGATATTTTTAATGGATCCAAAGGCTGGAAAATAATTAGTTGGCCGTTAAGGATTTTGAGCAGAAACTCTCTTGAAGCTAGATCCCTTTTTTCCTTCATTGTCTTCTTCTTCTTTTCTCAGCTGGGACCCCACAGAGATCGGGAGGGGAGAGGGCGAGAGCTGGTTTTGTTTTTGTTGTTTAAATGTCACCCGAAAATCAAATTATTGTTGATCCTTAAATAAATAAATAATGTCACGGGAGAGTATCGTGTTTCCGAAGGGCAAGTTTTAAAAATAAACTCAAGTGTGTGATGTTGTAACTATCCATGCATACACCATTTTGTTACATCAGACTGTAAAGTTCAATGGCTTGAAAAAATTTTAATGAGAACAGTCATTCGGGTAAATTGAAGACCTTGGAAATGTAAATTTTAAGTAGATGTCCTGCTTTAGTGATCGAAAATGTGATTCCCTACCTAAAAACAAAAGGAGGGATACTGACCTTTCTACCTTGAAAGGAAATGTGTGTTTAAAAGTGCAATTCCATACATGTCTACTCAGACGTTCAGTGGAACTTATCTGTAGGCAAGGGCCAAAGCAAACATTTCTTTAGATCCATATCTAGCATCTGGATTGGGTCTCCTACGCCTACTGTAGAGTAAAAATGAGGGGGGGCATTACTGCTAGGTACAGATCTAAATTAATGTCTGTTTTGGTCCTTAGTTGGTATAGGATTGCAGTCTAAGCTTCCCTTTTCTGTGCCATGTCATAAGAGTGCAGGAACTTCCATTTAGAATCTCTAGTACCTGATGGACCATTGTCCAAAGGAGGAGGGAACCTTTGGCCAACTCTTCGCTGTGCTTCAGCGCCACCATGGCGTATGGTCAGAAGGTGGTATTGTAACTGCCAGTTCAACTGAGAGGAGGGTGTCAGGTGACACAAAGGAGCCAATCGAGTTCAACTGCATCACAGTCTGGAGTGTTCTGAGATTGCAGACTGCCAGTGTTTATCAACTTCACTGCCTGATTGTTTTCCAGCTTGTCTTTAGTCTGGCACCCCTGTTACGATGATAGGGTGATAAATAAATACTTGCTATCAAGTGTGGGGACTTGTTAAACAGATTGGTAGCAAAGGGAAGTGGGTGAAAATGTGTTTGTTTGTGTGCGTGTCCCAACCTAAATAACTTGGCCCCAGTCCAGGTAGAGAGAAATGAATGCTAAAGTGCTTTAGGCACATGTTTTCCCTTCCTTGATGGGAAACAAAATGTGTGGAGTGAATTCAGGTACATATCTGGATGCTGATCTGCCAAACAGGGTGTGTGACTCTTATTTTCACTACATGGCAGGGTGCACATTTCTACTGGATGGTAGTCCCTGGCAGGGCAAAGAAGTTGCCACCGGTTTAGTAATGCTGAAGGCTGCTTCTGAGGGGATGTTTCAAACATGCATATTCTTCATTTAGTTATCGCAACATCAAGAAATGATTTGTGTTTGTGAATGGGTGTCAAGGCTGAGCCATAGGGAACGGTCAGAGGTGAGCCAAGAGGCAGGGAGTTAGAGTCCAGGAACAAAGCCAGGAGTCAGAGCCAAGGAATGCACACCAGAGCCTGGAAATTCTTAGCGTTCAGGAAAGGTCCCAACTCATAGCACGTCTAGTCCAGGTGGGCTCAAGGGCTAGTCTGGGTGGGCGGGGCCTGTCTGATAGCCAACCAATGGTTCACCAGAAGGGTTTCAAGCTGCAGTTCTGATTGTTCACCACATATTGTAATCACACACAGGACTGAGAATTCCGAGTTCTAGCCTTGGCAGTCCCTGACAGTGGGCTGTCACCTGTATACTGTCTTTATAGCTGCACAAGTCACAGATTCATCTGCAAGACATCAAAAGTAGAGAATGAAAAAGAAAGAAAAGAAAACTTAAGCAGTTCTCACAACCTTGTGTGAATTGACCCGTAATGGACAACAAAGTTGAAATCAGGAGAGACTCTTGAGGCAAAGGGCATGAGCAAGCCAAGCCCTCACAAGAACACGGAGGTTCTTCTCTCTGATCTTACCTGCTACTTTGTGCACACAAGGGTTCATAAGATCTAGCCACTGAGGTCAAACAGCTTTAAGCTATGCGCTTGATGATCTGCAAGCTATGCAGCCTTCCAGTTTATAAAAAGGTGACTAAGGGGAGACCTGATAGAGATTTTGCATGGGATGGAGATGAAGACAGTAGACAGAAGGAAGGTTTTCTCTCCCCTCTCATAATACTAGTCAATAATAGTGTTAGTCTTCTCCTGACAAATTCCAGGGTTGAGTGTAGCACAAATATAGATCAAGTGTTTTAGGTGTTCAGATTGTTTAATAAATTAGCATGAACGTCCGTGGCTTACAACCCATTTCATCAGATGCTGTAAGTGGAACGGGAGGGTTTGAGTCTGAAAAAACAGATAGATCTGTGGCAAGCATCCCACTCTCTTAAAGCCACAGCTACAAACCACAAGGCACACTAAGTCTTTATAATGTGCATCGAAACCATGGTCCCTTTTAAGTCCCTGATCACCACAATCAAATTTCTTTACCATCTCTTCTACTCCATTCTCATGATCCAAACAAGCCCCCGATTGCAGTTAGAACTGCCACCCTGTGGTCCTTGATGGTATATCCAGGGAGGTTAACATGTTCACTAGCAGATTTATTGATGTTCTTCTGCTTGATGCCTATAAGATAGTTCTGTTTGGCCAACATAGTGGTTTTGGGTCCAATACACAACATTCAATGATGCACAGGTATTTTTGTCCTGGATGTGGTAGATAGCCCAATTGGGTCCACTTAGATTTTCACTGGTGTCTATTAATGAGTACAGTTGGCATCTAGGTTTATTGACTATGTATACCAGATGTTTGGGAACTCAAGCAGCTGGGTGCTACTGCATTCACCTCCAATTTGTGGGTTTCCCAGGGTTGGGCACTGTGTAAACAGAATAGGTCTTATTCAGCATGATTTTTCTTATATTCTTAAATCCTTCTTCCCACAGGGCATAATTGACATAGAATTTGGTGCCATTAGCTTTGATGACTTTGAAAGGGGATACAACAGAATCATGGAAGCTATCAATGGCAACTAATCATGACAGTGGAATGCAACCTCCAGTTTGAGATGCTCTTTTGTCACTGAATACCAGATATTGGGGAGGGATACCATCAGAGGGCTGTTGCCTTCATGTTTTCCTTGTGGGCTTCTTGGAGGCATCTGGATGTCTACTGAAAGATATAGGATTCTGGACTAGGTAGACCTTTGGTCTAATCCAACAAAGCAATTAATCCATGTTGGCCTCACTCTCTTGTATCTTGCATACAGGAAATGTGTCACTAGGGACTTCATGGATGGATCTGACATACCGTGGGATTTAATTTGATGGTTGGGGGAGTATTGTAAGTTCCTTTCTGATGTGAGGGATCAAGAAATTCAAATCGTGACTCTGATGATAATTTCTGGGCTGTTGCTCAATTGCCTGTCAATGCAGCTTTCCAAGAACTGTGCGGGGTCTTTGTTCAAAAATACATACCCTTCACAAGGTTAACCTTCAGCAACAAATTTGTACTTACGACTAAGAACCATGCATGCTCAGAAAGGCCTTCTCCTGATGTTATGTGCCAGCGTTGACCTACTAGAACACAGTGAAAGCCCAGATTTGTCTCTCTAAATAAACATCCAAACAATATCTTCAGAAAAATAAAGAAGAAAACAACTATTTCCAAGCAAGCAGCATAAAAGGGCAGCAGTGCAGCCGTGTAAGTGTCAGCTTGTCCTTTTACCTCCATAATCACAATAATTGAAGCTTCCACACTGGGAAGGCAAAAATAGCAATGTTATAATAGAAAAACCTTCCGCAGTTTGTTAGTCATAGAACAGGGGGGGTGGACATAGTTTATGACAATCTTGTGTGTATTTTTAAAATGGAAATCAACTTTCACTTATATACTTCCCGCTTTGGAAACATTGTGGAAAGGGCCCAAAAGACAGCCTAGTTCTTTATTACATTTCTGTACCATCCCATAGCCAAAGCTCTCTGGGGAGTTCACAAAAAAAATCCTTGATTTTAAACCTGGTGTCCTCCAGATGCTTGGGACTACAACTCCCATTACTCCTGGCCATTGGCCATGCTGTTTGGGAGTTGTAGTCCAAAATATCTGAAAGACACAAGTTTGATGACTCCTTGCCTACGTCAGACGGATCTTACGTGTTTGGGCTGCATTTCACAACTACACCTCTGCATGGACAGGCATGCTAGATGGGCAGAGAGGGAGATTAAGGAGCCAGATTAAGCAGAGGCCAATGGCCATTTACCAAGTGATCACTTCCTCCAGTGAGCATTCAACCAATGGGTAAGCCAGTTGTCCCTATCAACAAGCCAAGTACTTAGGGGGATTTTACCACAATGTGACCACAACCAGCCACAAACGATGTGATCTGGTGGAATAGCTTCAAACCCACGGCTGCAACAACCCTACATTTCCTCCCCCTTTCTCCCACTATTACTACAAGAGGTGTGCCTTAAATGTGTTGTGACTTTCTCTGCTTCTGAAAGCAGCAGCCAATCAGCTAGGCAGCAGGGGGCAGGTGCATGATGGGATCTCAACATGCTAGGAGGGGAAGGCTAAACCTCCCCATCTCTGTGTGTGCTACAATGAAGGGGAAGAAAAGCGTTCATGTGTTTGTGTATGTGGGAGAGAGAGGGGGAGCTTGTGCCCAGACCGCCTCTGGAATCACAAATCCCCCCACATGTGCATTTTTATGCTTTAGCCTATGGAGTGAATGCCCATTTTTGGACTGTAATTGTGTAAAATTCAGAGGGGGTGGTCTACAGATCTGTGGAATTCCTGTGGCTTGAGAAAAGCTAGACCATTGCAGGATCTGTTGGTGGGATTCATAGAAATCCAAACTCTGACATACCTACCTCTAACCCAGTGCCCACCAATGCATGCAGCTGATGGGAGCCAGTGCCCACACTTGATGTTATCCACCCCTGCTATATCTGGAGAATGGATCGTAAGTTGTGAGGGATGCTGCGTTTGCATCCTACATTGCAGATTCTTCATTGAGCAGGGAGTTGGATAAGAAGGCCTCCACCATTGCTTCCAACTCTAGAATTCTATGATTCTATTATTCTAAGAAGCTTGTTCACCTGTGTGAACGGTCCCCAATTTGTCAGGGATGAAGCTTCTCCAGAATTCAGTTACAAAGTCTCCCCAGAATTTGACATGCTTGAGGAGGAAAAGGGATAATTCATTAAAGTGAAATTTAATCAGAGCATATAAAACAAAGGCACCAAGAATGACAAACTGAGAAGGAATTAAGATGAACGGGACAAAACCTGCCTGAGGGCAACAAACAGATTTTTAATTTATTTTCTTTCAGTGACAGTATCTCCCTAGTATCAGTCCCACGATGCAGGACGTGATACAAGAATTCTCATTACAGTGTAAGTCGTGTACCCTGCAATGAATTAATCTACATCCATCCTACACTGAATGTGCCCAATCTCATCTGATCTCAGAAGCTAAGCAGGGTCAGGCCTGGTTAGTACTTGGATGGGAGACCACCAGGAAATACCAGGTGCTGTAGCTTGATTCCTATATTGAGCAGGGGGGTGGACTCCATGGCCTTATAGCCCCCTTCTAACTCTACTATTCTATGATTCTAACACCAAAGAGCATAAATCTGTTGATTTTGCCATTTCACTCTTCAGCTCATCTGATGAAATCACAATGTGAAGGCATCTGTTACAAATCCTCAGAGTTCTCTCTAAATGGCCTTGAAGCTGAATTTATTAAGCCTGTAGGAAAAAAGGCATTCCAGAAGCCACTCCGGACATTCCAGCAACTCTTACACTATTTGCATATGGCTTCCTTTCCACTCGTCTGTTAGGAAATTAGAATCAATTCTCAAAACAATGTGGACCAGTCACATGAACAAGACCACTTGGGCTGACTTACATGTTATCATAAACCTTACCATCTGTCCTGATCTTTGAGTAGGGTGACCAGATAAAATCCAGGTCAGGGCTCATGTAACTTTAACAGTTGTAGAGAAAAGGGAATTTCAGCCAGTGTCATCTGCGTGCAATTAGTTCCTGGTGAAATTCCCTCTTCATCACAACTGTTAAAGGTGCAGGGGCCCTGCCTTCTTTTGTATATGGTCACGCTAGTATAGTGCCTGCACCTTTAACTATTGTGATGAAGAGGGAATTTCACCAGGAACTAACTGAATACAAATGACACTGGCTGAAATTCCCTTTTCTCTACAACTGTTAAAGTTACAGGTGCCCTGACCTGGATTTTATCTGGTCAGCCTATCTTTGAGGACTTCTGAGCAGGTACCCCTGGAGGTAACACATGAGTGGGAGATCCACTTGGAAACCAGCAGCAGGAGGGCCTTTGGGTGTTGACTCCCACCCTATGGAATGGCCTTCCATCTGAAATCAGGCATGCATCTACATTACTTTCTTTTCAGCATTTGCTGAAAACTTTTCTTTTCAATCAAGCATTCCCTGACTAATGATTAAATTCCAGCCACTGTCTATTGATGTTCCTGTTTTAGTGTGTGGGTGTATTGTTTGTTTGTCGTATTTTGTATTTTAATTTGTTTTACGTAGCTGTGATTTTTTTTTATTTTTATGTGGAGTGCTTTCTAAGTTCTACAAACAAATAATCCATCAGCTTCAAAACCACTTAGGGAGAACCCTAAGCGTTCTTAATGGACGCTTACAATTTGTGTAATTCAGGTGGAAGCAACCTGGTATTTTCCAGATGTTTTGGACTTTAACACCCATAAACCTCAGCTAGCATGACTGATGGTCAGAGATTATGGGAGTTGCACATTAGGATCAACTGCTATGGACTAAATCAAGAGGTTCTTATTCCTCTTCAAGTAGCTGTGTCGCCATCACAGAAGCAACTGTCTTGTATATCATATTAATGATTTAAATGGTGACTGGCTCTTCCTGGGAAAGGAGTGAGTTCAGTGGAACATACAAGAACTAAATTGCTCACTGGGAAAGAACAGAGACGTTTTAGGGATGAGATCTTAGGAACACACTTCCTTCCGGAGCCCAGCTTGGCAGCAAGTTGAAAAGCCGGAGCTTATTAAATTAACTTGAACAAAGTGATTTCCATTGGCGTGGGAGGCACGGCTTAGCGTGTCAGCCATGAATTGCTGAGTCAGGCATTGTTTGATGATGAAATCTCATTAGCGTTAACAAATTCTGAGTGCTGGACAGCTGGAATCGACTTTCAAAGCTGTTGGTGCCTTTGATGGCATGCGGGGGAGGTGATCTTGACAGAACAGTGGAAATGGGGTGGGATTGTCTTCATTTGTCAGTCATAAGAAGGCCATGAAGCTACTTTATGCCGAGAAGGAGAGGGTCATTGAATACTGCTAGGGAAACATTGGGGCTACAGTTCATATAGGCATAAATGTCTAGCAAGTGAGATCTTCAGGCAGAAGTAAATCTCCATGTGCATCATGCTCATTCAGCCTCCATTGAAATGGTGTGCACATGGGAAGGTACAGCCCCATCTGGATGTTTTGCACAGCTTGTGCTGAAACGTGTCCTAGGGCTGAAATCAAAATGCCCTAAAGTTCCCCAAGTCGTGAACTAGGGGAGATTTTATTGAATTTTTGGAGGGAGGAGGATTTCTGGCAGGATGTGTTGATTACTTTGGAAGGAAGTACAAGCAGCTTCTTCACCTCTCTCTCTCTCTCTCTCTCTCTCTCTCTCTCTCTCTCTCTCTCTTTTAATGTAACAAATGTTATTTTGCCATGGCCTGTAGTGACAGCAGGGCTATGTTTGGTGGCCAAAAGCCGGTGGCTATTATCTTGTCATGAGGGGCTGTAGCTCAGTGATAGAGCTTATGCTTTGCACTCCAAAGGGCCCGGCTTCAAACCCTGGTATCTCTAGATAGGGTTAGGAAAGAACCCTGCCTAAAACCCTGGAGAACTGCTGGACCATTTTAATGCAGACTTACCTAATTTCTCACTTTCGAACCAATATACAAACCGAACCACAGTTCTCCTTCCAACGCAGCACTTCTCTGTCCATCTTTTGCAATGGCATTCTCCGGTTGAAAAAAAAATGTGCGCAGAATGCATACGTTAGGGGAAATGCAATTAAAATGGCATTATATGAGGAAAACGGCTTGCAACAAAATGTGTACATTAGGCAAAAGCACATACAAAAATGCCTGCATTAGGAGGAATGTGCCCAGTTTTAAAATAGGGGAGAGTTAGGGCAAAAGAGGAAGCTGCCACCACTTGCCATTGCAGAAAGCCACTGGTCTTCAACTGGTCCTGACCCGAGACCCACCTTGGACTTCCAACTGCAACATGAGACCCACTTTCACAATATTCTCCATTCCCAACATGTTGGCAACGGCTTTGCCAAGACCCATCTCGACTGATCTTGCAGCCCACTTTTGGGTCGCGACCCACCAGTTGAAGACCACTGCAGTAAGCTCTTCCCTGCCAGCAAAATCACAATAGCAACAACAGGGAAATATGTTTTGACCTCACCCGACCCCAAAATTGCCATTTCCCCTGCTCCCACCCCCAGGCATCAAAACACAAAGGTTTGATTATATGTACCACTTGGGCCTACTCAGATCATTCCTTCAAATATAATGTTGTTATGGAAAATCTGGAATACAACAGAAAATGGTAAAAACTGTTCACATGTTAAGAAATCATAGCAGCATTCATAATTTGGTGTCTAATGATATCAGTTTATAGGCTACTGAGCCAGCTCTTGGAGAGATTGTCTCATGAGTGATGTCTGAATGCTTAAAAAATAAAAAAAGCATAATCATCCATTTCACTGGGTAACAAATTGTAATGGTTATCCTTTTTTTCTGTTACATTTGGAAATTTTGGGATAGCTCTTTTTCTTTATAATTTATTTAATGATCTTTTTATAACTTGTTCTGCTAATAAATTTTCTATATATATGATAATAGAGTTAGAGTGTAACTCAGAATCAGCTGGGACTTAGGTCACTGGCTGTAAATTGCATCAATTGATCTGGTTCGGTCTCAATCCAGATGGCAGATGGGTTGAAGCATTGAGTTAAGCTATTGACATGGGATCCTAAGGAAGCCTATGACATTTGAGTTCCAAAACCCCAGCATAAATGCCCCAATGCTCTGCTTGAAAAATATCGTAATGCCCTTTAAATATCAACTCATTTGCAGGAAACTATCCAAGAATGATAACTGGTTCACAAATGCTTCTACATGATTTGTCCCAACCAACGCATATGTATGTACATGTGAGAAAGATCACATTAAGGCACAGTGTTACATGGATTCACTACAGTCATGATTTTGATAGCCAAGGTCTTATTTCTTGGTACCACCAGGTTATACAAGTCACAGCAGAGCATATCCACAGAATGGAAGAGCCTGAGAAAATGTGTCTGGTTTGTTCGTTTTTGTTTGCTTGTTTTGGAGGGGCAGTTGTTGTCATTGAGGTTGGTTTGGGGGGGGGGGGTTGGTTTGGTTTGGTTTTTTTGGTCACCTTAGGTTTCTTATCATGAATCTCTCTCTCTCTTTCTCTCTTTCTTTCTCTCTCTCTCTCTCTCTCTCTCTCTCTCCAGGCCTGGCCCTACCATTAGGCAAAGTGACATAATTGCCTCAGGCAGAAGATGCAAGGGATCAGCCGTGGTAGTCTCCTGGCTGTTCTCATGAACTCTGACTCCCAGTCCAGTCAATTTCTGTATGTGGACTGGGGGAAGGGAGGGACGCCATCTTGTCCTTCACTTCAGGGAGCAAAATGTTCTGGGAGGCCCAGTATATTTATTTTTTCTACTCCTGCAAACACAGATAACACATTTTCTCCAGGCCCTATCCACTGCCTGGGTTACCTTAGTTGCACGGATTAGTAAATTCAGTGGAAGCAGGACAGAAGAACAGCTCAATAAAAAGAGGCAACAATGGGATCATATCATCGTCAAAACGATCTAGGCTGTGATGAATGGTAACCAGGTCAGCAAAACAGAATGTTTGCAGTGTTCTTTAAAATGATGCTTGTGACAGACAACTCTTGACCTGTTCCATCATGGCTTATAATTCCACATGCCATGTCTCATCAGTTTGCGCTTAGAAGAAGGCAACGTTTCCAAGGAAACCAAAGATAGGATTCCTGCTGCCCTTAGGCAAGGTGACTATGGTGTTGTGTATGCAGGAGACAACATTAATTGTTATTATTATTTTATTGGTTGCATTTCTATACTGCCCAATGGCCGGATCTCTCTGGGCAGTTCCCAAAAAGTCGCATTAATGTTATCTTTGTAAATTTGACCTCTAAAATTGCATGAGAAAGAAGAAGGAATGCCACTAATAAAGACTTTCTCCTGGTGAAATGGAATGCTCTGGTTCAAGGGGACAGAAATAGATGAAGGCCCATTACCCAGCCAAGAGAATTCTATCAATGCGTTTAGCCTGAGGATGTGGAATTCATGTTGAAATTAACATTTTCTTCATCCGCTGATCTCTTAATCTTGAGGCTGGGTGTTTCTTAGAACCAAACTACACATTACAGTAATGGTGTAGTGTGTAGCTGAGGCTTGTCTTTTGTTTTACTCTAGTGTAAGCCTGTTCAGATTGGGACCACTGTGTTCTAGACAGAGAGGATTAAACCTTCCACCTCCATTTTTAGGGTGACCAGATAAAATCCAGGTCAGGGCTCATGTAACTTTAACAGTTGTAGAGAAAAGGGAATTTCAGCCAGTGTCATTTGTATGCAATTAATTCCTGGTGAAATTCCCTCTTCATCACAACAGTTAAAGCTGCAGAGGCCCTGCCTTCTTTTGTATATGGTCACTCTAGTATAGTGCCTGCACCTTTAACTTTTGTGATGAAAAGGGAATTTCACCAGGGACTAATTGCATACAAATGACTCTGGCTGAAATCCCCTTTTCTCTACAACTGTTAAAGTTACATGAGCCCTGACCTGGATTTTATCTGGTCAGTCTACCATTTTATTTCCTGAAATTCCCCTCCCATGGGCAGGGGGCCAAACTGAGGGAGGTGGTTCAAATTTTGTCAACGGAGATTCCCAGTTTGTAAAGGGCATTCTCATAGGCATGACTCTCGGAAGGAATGTTAAACTTTGGGGAAGGCATAGCATTCCTCCATGGCACCACTGCCCCACCCCACACACTCCCTAACCCCTTGACTTTCCTCCCTAGCCATACTCGATCCAGACGGAGAGGCGGGTAAGAAATAAATTGTTATTATTATTATTATTATTATTATTATTATTATTACATCCATCGTCTGATGTGCTCGGAGCCTTGCATTGCAGTGAATAATAGAACAAACCTGGCTAGATCTTTGACTCCCATGCAATATAAATAAGCCAGCGGTAATAAATGCCATCGCAGATGGAGCTTTGGTAACTCTGCTCCAAAGAAATCTATTTCTAGTCCTGTGTACCATACTGTCAATACCTGTGGGCATGGATTATATAATGCCACTCAGCCGCACCGCCTTTCAGGGTGGTGAAAAATGGCCAGGCATCAGCACAAATATCAACACGTAAGATGGCATCCTTGTGATCAATTAAGCCTGAATGCCTTGCAAGCACGAAAGTACATCCTCCTTCCTCTGAGTTATTGCATCTGCTGACCACTCAAATTGCATTTCAGTTATGCACAGCATGGACTTAGCTTGCTATTTCCTTTTGAGTTGAAATAGCTAAGAGATGAGATTAGGAATAAAATGGCGGCGGCTCCCTGCCAGGTCTGCATTACATGAATGGCCCTCCAAAGCCTCTCATGTACAAGAATAGCACTGGTTGTCTGGAGTGGGAAAAATCATGATGGAGATGATGATGATGATGATGATGATGATGATGATGATGATGATGATTTACATTAGGCTGACCAGATAAAATCCAGGTCAGGGCTCATGTAACTTTAACAGTTGTAGAGAAAAGGGAATTTCAGCCAGTGTCATTTGTATGCAATTAGTTCCTGGTGAAATTCCCTCTTCATCACAACTGTTAAAGTTGCAGGCACTATACTAGAGTGACCATATACAAAAGAAGGCAGGGCCCCTGCAACTTTAACTGTTGCGATGAAGAGGGAATTTCACCAGGAACTAATTGCATACAAATGACACTGGCTGAAATTCTATTTTCTCTACAATGGTTAAAGTTACATGAGCCCTGACCTGGATTTTATCTGGACACCCTAATTTACATCTATATACCCACCCATAGCCGAAGCTCTCTGGGCGGTCTACAAAAATTAAAAACATTGAACATTTATCTACAGAATTTAAAATCATAAAAGCCTATAAACAAACTACATCTCATTTAAAATTGTCCAGGGGGCAGTTAAAAAGCTCAACATATGCTGTTAAATGCCTGGGAGAAGAGAAAAGTCTTCATCTCAACCCAAAAAAAGATGTCAGTGTTGGCGCCAGGCGAGCCTCATCAGGAAGATTGTTCCAGAGTTGGGGGGCCACCGCTGAAAAGGCCCTCTCCCTTGTTGCCATCCTCTGAGCTTCCCTCGGAGTAGGCACTCAGAGGAGGACCTTGGCTGTTGATTGTAGTGTATGGGTGAGTTCATTTTGGGAGAGGCGTTCTGTCAGGTATTGTGGTCCCAAGCCATGTAAGGCTGTATAGGAGATGGAGGAGGAGAACAGCAAAATGCTGCAGCTAGACTGCTGACTGGAACATCTCATAGAGACCATATAACACTGGTCTTAAAGGAATTGCACTGGCTGCCACTATGTTTCAAGTTGGAATTCAAGGTGTTGGTAATGATGTTTAAAGCCCTAAATGGCTTGGGACCTTGATACTTGAGGGAGCACCTCTCCCTATATCTGCCTGCTCAAGACCTGAGATCTGTCGGAGGAGCCCTTCTTCCTGCCCCACTAACGCAAGCTATGGTGGGACATGGGAGAGGGCTTTCTCTGTTGTGGCACCCCGGCTGTGGAATGCCCTCCCCCTGGAGGCCTGACTGGCGCCGGCACTGGATTCATTTTGGCGCCAGGTTAAGACATGGCTTTTTAACAAAGCCTTTGATGGCTAAATCCACCAGCCTGCACACTGTCCTGTTTCAATTGGATTTTACTGTTTGAAAATTTCATATTGGTTTGAACATATTCATGATTTAATTTGTTTTAGAATTGTATATCTAGTGTTCTCTTTTATCTGTACGGCACCCTGAAATCCTTGTGATATAGGGTGGAATATAAATGTTTTAAAA
The DNA here is from genome assembly GCA_029215795.1 of Anniella stebbinsi. Taxonomy (NCBI): domain Eukaryota; kingdom Metazoa; phylum Chordata; class Lepidosauria; order Squamata; family Anniellidae; genus Anniella; species Anniella stebbinsi. The sequence goes on along the minus strand of JARDYH010000001.1, from coordinate 9,935,673 downwards.
ATAAATAAATGAATAAATGAATAATAAAAAAATGTTGATGGCTAGAAGGTCTTAATATATAAGGGACAAATATGTGACCTCTTTTAAGACATTTGGCACCCATGAGTCATAATTATGTTTGGGTCATAAAAACGTTAGAGCCCTGCTGGATCAGACCAAATATCCACCTTGTCTGGCATTCTATTCTCCGCAGCGGCCAAAATGTCTCTGGGATGCCCAAAAGCAGGGCAGCCCTCTCCCACTGTTCTTCCTCAGTAACTGGTATTCAGAGGCATGCTGTCTCTATTCCTGAAGGTAGCATAGAGCCATCATGACTAGTAGCCATTGATAGCCTTTGAATTGGTCCCATCCCTGTTTAAAGGCATCTCAGTTGTTGACCATTCCCAGATCTTGTGATAGTGAACATTTCTAGTGCAGGGGTGTGAAACTCACTCATGTTCCTCCTGACTCCTTGCCGTTTCATGCTGCAATTTGTAATCCCCCAGAATGCCCCAGGATATGGGTGGGCAAAAAGTCGATCAGCTTGAACTGGAACATCTTGAATGGTTTTCAGTAGATCTGCCAGAGTTTCTGAATCCCAATCATCTAATAATTGTAAGAGCTAAAAAGCTCTTGGAACTGGGAATACATCCTTAGTGAGGACAATACTTTAGATGATGGATATTCGGCAGGTGCAGCCTTCCATGAAGATGGGAAGAACAATTGCATCTTCTGAAATTCTCTCTACTACACAAGTATTAAAGGTGTATCTTCTTCTCTTGCATCTGTTATTCTAATCAGAAAGGGATGTCGATTATTAAAGTCATCAAGGGAAAGAGTTCTGTATGTTGCAAGCAAACTGCCATACAATGCTGATCATTGCTGAGAACTGGGTATGACTGAAATTCTTTCTTCTGGATGAACAGTGGCTTACAAATAATACCTTTGCAATTTGTTAAGGTTTGCATAACACACCAAGTTCTCCAAGGATAGAAAGTCTGCATTGAATTATCTCCACAGTGAGTAATAAGACAGCCATTTATACACAGAGTCTCCTTTTCAAATCCTTGGAGATCTTGAACCTACATTAAACTTAATCATGTTGTTGTGTACAGAACATTGAGATATTCAGACATTTTGGAACAAACCAGCTAAGTGATGTATGTAACTCTGGTGCCCCCAGTGGTCAAGAGGAGAAAGGGCTCTCCTGGAAAGTGTACAGTGCTTTGTTTAAACATCTGGGTACTGGACATATAACTTAACTGATCTATTTTAAGTCCATTGCATATGTGACAGCAAGAGGCCTTATATTTCCACTCAGGTTCAACCACATGTTTCATTAGAAAAAAATGGCATGAGAGGAAAGGGTCAAATGCACTACTGAGAGCTTCTCTACTTTTTTTTTAATCCCACTGTCTTACCAGGGCTTTCTGCATCCACTTTCTTTCTGGAATTGCAATCGGTTCAATTATGTGGGTGGCCATCTATGTGGTTTGGATTGAATACTCCCCCTCTTTGTGTGCTCTGTTCACTTTCATTAAGAGAGTGCCATCTAGTGGTGGAATTATTGTGCCACGCCAGAGTTACACACCAAAGATCCCGCTTTTTTCCTTATCTGTGGGTTTTTTTAATAGCAGGATTTCCAGGGATAGTGCGAGAGACATCCTGGTCATTGACAACATCATGTAATGGATCTGCAAACGTCCATAAATGACCAATCACAATCTAAATCACTCATTTAGAGGAGCCCTCAATGCCATGGTCCTGATTTCACTGGTGGGGGGGGGGGGACAGTTTCTACTACATTTTTTTAAGAGCAGTGGAACGTCTGACCCCAGATTTCCCAGATGTAACATCTAATTTGGCACTGAAGAAGAGTTTTATCCCTCATTTGGGTGTCAAGAGACTAATTCATTTGCTCTTATTCATCTAAGGCAGTGTGGTGTAGTGGCTAAAGTGTTGAACTGGGAGTTGGGAGATCCGGGTTCTAGTCCCTACTCAGCCATGGAAACCCACTGGGTGACTATGGGCCAATCACAGACTCTCAGCCGAACCTACCTCACAGGGTTGTTGTTGTGAGGATAAAATGGAGATAAGGAGGATTATGTACACCGCCTTGGGTTCCTTGGAGGAAAAAAGATGGGATATAAATGCAATAATAAATAAAATAATAAAATAAAATAAAGTAAGGCTCATGCAATAGATTTGAACGCATTAACCAAAAGGTTGCTATGCCTCACGTCTGACTGAATGTCATATCCTTGGACTAAAATCCTTTTAGGAAAACCTGTCTCTTTTTCTTCACTGATATTTCCATCTTCCTGCAAGCCAGCATTAAGCATTCAGTACACTTAGCCACAACGGCAGACATACATATTTTTCAAAGCAGATCTAAATGTATGTCACACACCATTGTACGTGTATCTTTATGCACAATTGAACATGTTTCCCATTCAAAAACAAGGGCAGCAGGAAATGGTGATAGGCTGATCTGAGCAACTGCTATACATTGTATATTCAATTAACCGTTTTGGTGGTTATGAAGATAATATTTGCAAACTTACTGCATGGATGCTAATATCTGCAACTACAAATTGTCTTCTTTAAAAACTTTTAAATGTATTATTACAGTTATATAATGCTTTCCCCCACTCCAAATAATCCAGAGGGGCTTATATGTTCCTCCTCATCTGTATTTTATCCTCCCCAAAACCGTGCAAGGTAGGTTAGGCTGAGAGTCAGTGGTTCATTTTGGACGACACTTTAAACAACAGGCTTCCAGCTAAACAACGTGCAAGCCCGTTGTTTATCTCAGTTGCTTATTCCGGTGGGATAGGGTACCATCAGTTGTGTGTGAGTGGCGGGTAACCCTCCACACGACACAACAAGCAACACAACTGACAGTTTCTTTGCCGCAAACCCCCCCCCCCCCACGTTCCCTAATGTGTCATCCGAAACCAGCCAATGACTGGCTGAAAGTCACTCAGTAAGCTTCATGGTTGAGCGGAAACTAGAACCCAGATTTCCTGTATCTCAATCTAACGCTCTAAACACTACACCCTCTGGCAATTAGGCATACAAAAATGTGTTTCTTAGGAATGCATCCGGATTTTCATGCAGAGTTCAAAACAAACAGAAAAATAAGAAATTCAGAGCAACCCAAATTGACAGATTTGTCCATCCCTAGGACCAAGGAGTGTAAGAACATCCATGATGCAGGTTATTTCTATGGTGGACCCCAAACACAAAGAGCATTTCTCTGCTGCCACCATCACCAGCCAAGAGGCTGTAAGAACTGCAGGGGTGAGGGCCTTAGCAGATGCCCAGCTGTGTCAACTCCTGACGCCTGCCCTACTCAGATTCATTTCTGACACCATCACTTGACTAATTAGCTCTCTCTATTTCCACTTAGATACCATTTGCTGTCAAAAATTGCTCAAGTGTGCTCCTGAACATATTTATAAAACATTTACAGAGCTCAAAGAAATCCCTAATGGACACAATACGGTGGTGGGGGGGGATTGAAGTGCAGCTATTATCTATAAATGTACCTCTCGGTTGTTTTTATACATACTCAGCTTTTGATGACCTTGATAATTTCTGACATCTGTTCCCCCAAATCTGGTGCTTTTAGTTAAATAGTCTCTGAACAACTAAATAAAGACATTTATGATAAAGTTAAGGAAAACACACACACACATACAGTGAAAGCACACAGAATGCCTTGCAGCAGTTTCTTGGCATTTTATAAAAGATGGGAGGGAAGTATCTCCATATTCATTATCACTAGGAGCAAAAACAGAATGCAAAATCATATCTTTAGCCTTGCCGCAGTTTGCAGTTATCTTTGAATGTCAAGTGTTTCCGATTCCTTTCCTAATTATGGAATTTGCCTTCTCCAGAGCAGTTGTCCACTGGGCCAACATTTTCATCAAGCTATCTATCACTACCCTAAGATCTCATTATTATTATTATTATTATTATTATTATTATTATTATTTGCATTTATATACCACCCCATAGCCGAAGCTTTCTGGGTGGTTTACAAAAATTAAAAACACTGAACATTAAAAAACTGATATACAAAATTTAAAACCATAAAGAGCATAAAAACAGGTTATAAATACAATATCCATTTAAAAACAACTATTCTGGTTCAAACAACAACAACAAAATCCTCAACATATGCTGTTAAATGCCTGGGAGAAGAAGAAGATAACAATGTTGGCACCAGGCGAGACTCGTCGGGGAGATCATTCCACAATTGTAGGGCTGAAAAGGCCCTCTCCCTTATTGCCACCCTCCGTGCTTCCCTCGGAGTAGGCAACCGGAGGAGGACCTTAGATGTGAATCGTAGTGTACGGGTAGGTTCGTGTCGTTTCTTGGTCAGTCATCCCTAGCTCAGATCCCATCAGCTTATATGTGAAGTTGGGATTTTTTGCCCCAACATATATCACTTTACACTTGCTTACAGTGAACCACATTTGCCATTTGGATGTCTGTTCTCCCAGTTTGGAGATATCTTTCCCCTTTTGTTTTTATCACCTTAAATAAGTTGGTGCCATCAGCAAACCTGGCCATTGCACTGTTCACTCCTGATTCCAGATGACTGATGAATAAGGTGAAAAACGTTAGTTCCAATACATATCCCTGTGCAACCTCACTGTTTACATCCCTCCATTTATTCCTTCTCTATGCTTTTTATTTTTTAACTAGTTACTGTTCCATAAGAGGACCTCTCCTCTTATTCCATAACTGAAAAGTTTACTTAGGAGTCTTTGGTGAGAGGTAGTATATACACATACACCCATAAAAACAATAAGAAAGAACACACTGCTGTTGTCCTTCAAAGAATCATACATCAAACCAATGAGAGACTATACAGTGTGGTTTTGTTACAAAGGCCTAACCATAGCAAAAATAAACCAATACCAAATAAACTAGTTACTGATCCATAAGAAGACCTCTTTTCTCATTCCATATCTTCTAAGGTTACTCAGGAGTCTTTGGTGAGAGATCAAACCATACCTGGACTGGATTTCCCTTCAAATACAGCAGAGTCAGGCAGGTTGTGGCCCTCTAGGGGTTTTGACCTACAACTCTCATGAGCCCAACTAGCAGAGTCATTGGTGAGGAAAGATGGGAGTTGTATGCGAAAACACCTGGAAGGCCACATGTTTCCCACCTACGAAAGACAGGAGGCCTTCAAACAGATGTTCATCCTTTGTACAGTGGGATACATGGCCATCCTAGGCTGCACTCTTCAGAAGAAGTTTCCTGATTACAGAAATGTGGGGATTTCATTGCAGTTCACAAATTTGCCCCATTTGCAACCCCGAATGCCCAAACAGGAGTGCATTCCCCCGAAAAACCTCACTCATTCCTGAATTTACAATCGCATTCATATGCATATTTTAATATGCACATTTTTAACAATAATAAACTAGTATTTTTCGGTGAGTCAGTGGGATGGAGTGTGCACTTTTCCTGTTCAAAATGTGCACTTTTCCCATTCAAACAAAAAAGAATAGCAGGTCCCAAATACAAATGAGAGTGAGATGAACCAAGCTATGAAGTGGAGTTTGGAGAATGTCCGTGACCCTGGTTCTCCCATCTCTTCGTCTTGATTCCTACTTTCTTTGTTGTTCCAGGTAATGTAGCTACCAAACAACATTTTAGAGGATGTTGGGGGGGGGGGGAAGGGTGAGAGATATGTTTACATAAGATAACTTTGATCAGGGTGACCAACTTCCTGGAGTCAAGGGACCACATTGCCACCAGACCTCATAAGGTGCCACACCTCTGCCCCCCCCCCCGGTTGAATTTGCTGCCAAAATTTGGAGCATTGGCAGAACATCGCAATTTTGCTTGAAAACAAGCCCCATGGGGACAGTGTACCTCGTTTGGAAGCAAGGCTTCCTGGAGTGTCATTTGGCTTCTAAACATGGTGCAGATCCAGTGGCAGGTGGGGTGGGTGGGTTGCAGAAGCACAGGGCCCATGTGGCCCATGGGGTGTGAGTTGCTGATCCCTGAGTTAGATGGTACAGTAGCCTGGTAGGCTGACCAGATAAAATCCAGGTCAGGGCTCATGTAACTTTAACAGTTGTAGAGAAAAGGGAATTTCAGCCAGGGTCATTTGTATGCAATTAGTTCCTGGTGAAATTCCCTCTTCATCACAACAGTTAAAGTTGCAGGCACTATACTAGAGTGACCATATACAAAAGAAGGCAGGACCCCTGCAACTTTAACTTTTGTGATGAAGAGGGAATTTCACCAGGAACTAATTGCATACAAATGACACTGGCTGAAATTCCCTTTTCTCTACAACTGTTAAAGTTACATGAGCTCTGACCTGGATTTTATCTGGTCAGCTTAAGTAGCCTTTCCTGAGACTGATCTTTGTGGATGTTCAGCTCAGGGATGTGGAAGTAGGAACTTAGTCGGGGTTCCTGGTACTCCTTCTTGGGCAGCCTTGCATTTTCCCTACCCTCCCAATGAAAGCTAATTCATTGCCGTCTGATGCTGCACTACTCTGACCTTTGAAGAGTTTTATATGTTGAGCAGCTGGCTATTCTTCCCTTTCCCAGAGGCTGGCGAGGCTGTAAACAGGAAGGGAAATGGAATAGCAGCCAATCTAATTACAGAATATTGAAAAGGTCAAAGAAGTGCCACACGCTGCTCTGATATACAGAATGCCAGAGTCATCCAAAGTCCCGGTGATAAAAAAATAAAATAAATTGTTAGCAGGAACGACGCCATGCTTTCCAGTGGGGACCATAGAAATGCCGTATGTTTAGTAGTGCTTCTGAATAGACATTTATGGGTTTGGGGCAATGGAGATGCAACCCCCCCCAAAAAAAAGATGTCACCTGCATTATTTAGGAATGCAATGGCACAGTGCCTACCAGCAGGTTGCCAAAAACTAAGGAAGAACACCTGGCCTGGCTCTGATTTTTGCTTTGGGCCATTTGCCAGATTATTAAGGGGAAAGGCCATTTTTCCTTTCAGACTTCTGCTGCTGCTGCTTCTGCTTCTTCGCTTTACACCTTAGATCAGAGCTGGGGACCGTGTGGCCCTAAAGATGTTGTTGGGCTGCAAATTCAATCATCTTGAGGGCCACACGTTCCCCAGCTCTGATCTAAGGTGTAGAGAGGATGAAGAAGAGGTAGAGGAAGGAGAAGAAATCAAAGTTAGATTTCTTCAGTATAGGTCATGAAATTCCCTCCCTGGGACAGAAGGCAATCTACCTTCCTGCACAGACATACACCATTTCTGAGTTCCAGATCTCAATAAGAATAAGAATAAGTTTATTTCTTACCCGCCTCTCCATTTGGATCAAGGCGGGGAACAGCAGTAAATATAAAATATGATAAAATACATAAAACTGATTAAAACATGGTGCACATTATTAAAATAGCAATGAAACATCATAAAAACATCCTAAAAACATTCTAAAATTCCACTGGATATGCCTGCCGGAAGAGACTAGTCTTTATAGCTGTCTTAAATTCTAAAAGATCTTCTGTCCGTCCGTCCCCCCGGCAGCTTTTAGCACGCATGGTGGGCGAGGATTCATAAGGTAGGTATCATGTCACAAACCTCCAAGCAACTGGTTCACATCCTCAGGCCGAACGAGCTGAAAGGTATCCGATATAAAATGATGAGATGGTGACCCAGTTGCCTCTAACATTGATCCTGTGATAATTGTGGCACCTAACCCACTGCAGATCTGGACAATTTTGCCAGAAAAAGTGCATTCAAAAACATATCCCGCTGAGTTTAAGTATTCAGAGGACTGTGCCAGATTGCCTGAATTATCCAACTTCCAAGTGTTTTCAGACACATTTTAACTTCTTCCTGCTGCTATGATTAGAAGACGCAGAGAAGGAAGAATAAGAATTCTCTGTTTTCAAAGCTATCATTTTCTGTTGGCCACCTTCCCTAAGATTTTCCCTTCCTAGGCAAGCAATGACTTTGAAGAGAGAGAGAAAGAGAAAGAGAAAGAGAGAGAGAGAGAGAGAGAGAGAGAGAGAGAGAGAGAGAGAGATTTCCCTCACACACCTGACTAGCCACTGACAAAGTCTGAATGCCAGGTGGGATGGATCATTGGTTTGACTCAGTGAATCTGTCTGTTCTTTCATTTTTTCATTACTCTTTGCTTCTCCTGACAGTCCTCTCTCACTTCATTGCTACCAGCGGTCTGCCTCTATTTGCTTCTGACCTTTCATATCCATCCACTTGGACTACGAAAATGGAATTGTTTGGTCTGACCTCTTCCTAGCTCTAACACACCTCCCTCTCTCTACCTTGCCCCTATATATGACTACAAGTTTCTTTATCTCAAAAGCACACCTGACTACACAAATTCCCAGAACCTGGCTGCTTGTGGACTGGGGTTTCCTATTCACCATGTCACGATGGAAACAGTCAATTTCAAATTCAGAGGATAATCCAGAAGGCAGATAATCACCACCACCCTAGTTGTTGTTGTTTAGGCTGACCATATGAAAAAGAAGTCAGGGCTCATGTAACTTTAACAGTTGTAGAGCAAAGGGAATTTCAGCCAGTGTCATTTGTATGCAATTAGTTCCTGGTGAAATTCCCTCTTCATCACAGCAGTTAAAGTTGCAGGCACTATACTAGAGTGACCATATACAAAAGAAGGCAGGGCCCCTGCAACTTTAACTGTTGTGATGAAGAGGGAATTTCACCAGGAACTAATTGCACACAAATGACACTGGCTGAAATTCCCTTTGCTCTACAACTCTTAAAGTTCCATGAGCCCTGTCCTCCTTTTCATAGGGTCAGCCTATATGTTGTTGTGGTTGTTGTGGTTTCAATTGTTGCTCTTAAAAGATTCCAAGGTGCAGCATTAAAATTGCCCTGGAAGCCATAAATCTTCTAAGAAACACTGTCATCCAGTGGACTGTTGGCATAATTGTAGGTTGTTAATAGCAAAGAATAGCTGTTATTGTCTCCTGCTTAACGGCTTTTTATTAGTATTATTATTATTAGTAGTAGTAGTAGTAGTATTTTGGCTGACTCTGCTGTTTTTCTTCAACTCTCCCTCTGGACTTTTGAGGTCATGCAATTGTCAAATAACGTAAGCAACGAAGAAAGGGCAGCTGACATCCAATACCGTTGCTCTAAAGAACCTTGACCTTTTAGATCAATTTGCTGATCCAGTCCAATTGTCCTATAGGAAAGTTCCTAGTGAAAGTTTTCTAATCTTCAGTACTAGCTGCATTGCTTTTTTAATGAAAAACAAAGGCGAGCAGATAAAATGAGGGATACCTTGAATATTATTTATTTATTTTGTTCCGAATGCCCCTGTTCCAAAATGTATTTGCTCATGCCGATAGGCATCCTGATCAGTCAGCAGGTTTGGGAATATTGTCACAGGACCTACAAAGACAGTGGAGATTGGATGAATTAAATGTTGAATGCTTAAACCAATTGCACATGTTAGAGGTTGGCAGAAGATAGATCTCAGGAGGTTTTGGACTTCAACTCTCTGAAATACCTGCCAAGAGTGCTTGGACATGGATTCCGAAATAACTGGAGATCTACTTTCTGTCCATCCCTACCATATATGATATACAGCAATGCACTTTTGAATGAGGAACCATGATGTGTGATTAAGCCAACTGTGAAGAATAATAATAGTAATAATAATAATCATGCAATGTACAATGTTGATTCAAATCTGAATTGCAAAAGTAGCAAACCCACTATTGGTGAAAACACCATACCAGGAAAGCAATCTAATGAGCTACTGGAGGAGATGCTATGGTTTTTCTGTGCTTTGGCCAGACATTGAAGAAGTTCAGTGTAACCAAGAGACAAGGGTTCCCTCACTATCTCATACATAGACATTGGTAATGTTACAAGGTTCTTCTCCAACCCTTCCCAGTCTCTATCAAACATAGAATGACTGACTTCTTCTGGCTTTACGATAGCGTCTTACAGTGTGGAGGTAGGACCACTTAGGTTGATCCCATGGAACAGGTGCTGCCGAGATGGTCATCTTTCTAAGAAAAGCACATTCCTCCTAAAACAGGCTGGAACAACTTGTGAACCCATGTCCAAAGTCAAGCACGCCCTTCCAACAATTTATGGTGGCTCACTGCAGAACTGATAAGCCTTCTGTGTTTAGTCCACTGTGCATGACTGGTGGAGAGTACTCAGCTTGATGTGTCACTAGATATACAATTTATTTATTTGTTTGTTTGTTTGTTTATTGCATTTCTATACCGCCCAATAGCTAAAGCTCTCTGGATGGTTTACCAGCCTATCAACTGTGCGTATTTAAGACCAGTTGCACTCAGTGGAGGCTGGTGGCTCTAATATCAGAGGGGCAGGAAATCTTCTTTCCATTTCAGTCAGAACCAGTTAGAATTCTGAACGAGCTATCCAAGGTGATGTGCCATTTGTGGAATAGGCTCCAGCACTTTGGATAACTCCTTTAGAGTACTGACTGGCTGCACTTAACAACGCCTCTTCTCCGTGAGCCTTAACCTTTCACTGAGAGCAGAGTAATCAGAGACAAGATGAATCGTTCACTGTTTATGCTGATTGTGGATTCAGTCCAAGCCTCTTGTTGTGGAGGAGGTGGAGCCTGGATTGACTCCTTATATTTCCAGATGAGAAACCAGAATTCAGCTCTGTCAAAGCTGACATCTCCAACTTTGTTTAATTTCTTGTTAGGTTTTAAGCCGCTCCATACTGCATATTTTGGCCTTGCCTAAAACGTCTCCTCTGCCCTTCCCCATTTGATGTCAAATGCCTGATGTCAGAGAGAGACACTCATTTATGTCAATCATTGTTTGCTTACAGGCATATCTATTGGAAATGTAATAGGCTATTGTCAGATGGGATGTCAAATGATGAGGACGGGGGCCCTTCATCTTTCCTCTCATTGCCAGTACAGCACTTCACTGCCTGCCAAATGTTAAAGCAGTATTGAGTTCTTCCAAATTAGGGGGCAACCAAAATTATCAACAGGCTGGAGCACTCTCCCAATGATAAAAAGGCTGAAGAGTTTGGTTATGGCTTTTAGTTTAGTAAAAAAACAATGCAACTAAAGGGCTTTGGCTGATATGCCAGCTGCGCCCTTTCCTGGAGTTGGAAGACCTAAAGACGGTAGTGCATGCACTGGTAACTTCAAGGCTCGACTTCTGCAATGCACTGTACATAGGGCTACCTCTGTGCCTAGTCCAGAAACTTCAACTAGTTCAAAATATGGCAGCCAGGTTGGACACTGGTACACCTATGGGTGACCATATTACGCCAGCTTTAAAATCACTCCACTGGCTGCCAATTACTTTCCGGGCAAAGTACAAAGTGTTGGTCATTACCTTTAAAGCCCTACATGGTTTGAGTCCAGGTTACCTGCAGGATCGCCTTCCCCCATACAATCCGCCCCACACACTCAGGTCCTCTTTGGGAAGAACTTACTTCAGTTAGCCAAAACTAGGCTGACAACCGTTACCCAGAGGACCTTCTCTTCTGCCGCTCCCAGACTGTGGAATGGCCTGCCGGAAGAGATTCGCCAACTTAACAGTCTTTCAGAATTTAAGAAAGCTATAAAGACTGATCTCTTCCGGCAGGCCTACCCAGTCGAATTTTAAGAGTTTTATTGGTATTTTAATAATGTATTAGTTTTTATATGTTTTTAATCAGTTTTATGTATTTTATATAATTTGCTTTTAATGTTCCCCACCTCGATCCAGAGGGAGAGGCGGGTAAGAAATGAATAAATAAATGTATTTATTCTTCTTATTATTATTATTTGAACACTCTTAGGGGTGTGATTGGATCTGGATGAATCCCATACTGAATTGAGTTTGGGATTGAAAGGGGAAAGACCTGGTAAAGTTTTTCCTTGGTTGGAAGCTAGAGCTGTCAGTCCCAAAACTGCATCATTCTCTGCCCATCCCACCTGCACCCCCTCTCCCCTGCCTGGCATTTTCCTTACATTGGGTATGGGGGGTTGTCAGTTTTTGGAGAGACATGGTGACCTGGGCCTCATCTACACCAAGCAGGATATTGCACTATGAAAGTGGTATGGAACCAGCCACAAGGTGCTGGTTTTAACCTATAAAGCCTTACACAGCTCGGGACCACAATACCTGACAGAACGCCTCTCCCGACATGAACCTACCCGAACACTACGTTCAACATCTAAGGTCCTTCTCCGAGTGCCTACTCCGAGGGAAGCTCAGAGGTTGGCAACAAGGGAGAGGGCCTTCTCTGTGGAGGCCCCCCAATTCTGGTAAGAACTCCCTGACGAGGCCCGCTTGGCGCCAACGTTGTTATCTTTTCGGTGCCAGGTCAAGACTTTCCTCTTCTCTCAGGCATTTAGCAATATCTGATGAGCCTGGGTCTGTTTTTGTTTTTAGGCTTATAGCTTTTAAGTTATTATAGTGATTTTAAGTGTAAGTGCATATTGTATGTTTTTGCAGTTTTAATTTTTGCATATTGTTTTGAATGTTTTAATCTTATGTAAACCACCCAGAGAGCTTCGGCTATGGAGTGGTATACAAATGTAATAAACAACAACAACAACAATAACAACAACAATAATAATAACTGCTTTATAGCACTATTGCAGTGCACATAGACACATACCATATACTGATTTCACACCGCTTTCATAGTGCAATATCCTACTTGATGTAGCTGAGGCCCTGGTTTGCATGGTTCAACAGCCCACAGTTTGTTAACTGTGAGTTGGGTGGAATCATGTGGCAGCAAGTAAGTGTGCTGGCTACTGCCCACTTGCCCGCTTCTGATGCACTAAGCATGAAGTTGTTTGTCTGTTCTCTATGATATGTGAATCCAGAACTCTGGGTTGCTGAGGGAGAAACAATCCTGAGTTAGAACCTGGGTTGTAGCTCTGGATTGCTTCTACCTTAATAATCCAGAGTGCTGGGTTTGCATGTCATAGAGCGTCCCTGGGTTGTTTAGCACAGTGGAGGTAGACGAGCAGTTTTTAAAATATTTTATATTATATGTCAATTAAGATTTTGCTTTTATTATTTATTTGTTTGTTACATTTATACCCCGTCTTTCCTTCAAGGAGCTGAAAGTGGCATACCTGATCCTCTCCATTTTATCCTGAACTTTTCAGTTGCCCCATAATTTGAAATAACTTAATGCTGCCTTTCTGCTTGAGACAAATCAAACTTCAGATTGGGAGAGAAATGAAGAATGGATTAAAACTAAAATTCATATATTTATTCATTCATATATTACGCATCCCACTTTATTTTCCCTCCTGAAAGGAACCAGGTGACTGATATGATCCTTCTCCTCTACATTTTATCCTCAAAACAACTCTGTGAGGTAGGTTAGGCTTTGAGTCAGCCCAAAGTTGCCCAGTGAGCTTCATGGCCAAGTGAGGATTAGAACCCAGACCCTCTCAAGTCCCGGTCTAGCACTCTAACTGCTGCCACACACTAGTGTAGTGACAGATTCACCCTGAATTTTCAATAGCCATTTTGGGAACCAAGATGGTAGACTAGATGAACCTTTGGTCTGGTCCAGCAGACCACTTCTAATGTTCTTTCATATACACAGTGTAGGACAAGCTTGCATGATTAGTGAAACACTACGGTGAACTAGGGATGGGAGAACCAGCATTTTTCAAACTTGCCTAAATTCTCAGAAGATAAGAAAATCCATGCTGGATCAGACAAGGGTCCATCTGTGATTCACACAGTGGCCAACAACAAGCAGGACATGAGTGCAACAGCTTCCTCCTGCCCAGGTTCCCCAGCAACTGGTGTACCTAGGCATACTGCTTCAGATACTGGAGGTAACATATAGCCATCAGAACCAGAAGCCATTGATACCCATGCTCCAATCCCCTTTTAAAGCCATCCAAATTGGTGGCCATCAGCACATCTTGTGGTAGCGAATTCCATAGTTTAACTCTGTGCTGTGTGAAGAAGTCCTTCCTTTTATCTTTCCTGAATCTCCCACCAATCAGCTTCATGGGATGACCCCGGGTTGAAGTATTATGAGAGAGGGAGAAAAATGTCTCCCATGCACTTTCCCCACACCGTGCATAATTTTGTAGACCTCACCAATTTTCCAAGCTAAACAATCCCAGTTGTTATAACCTTTCCCCAAAAGGGAGTTGCTCCATCCCCTTGATCATTTTAGTTGTGCTTCTCTGCCTTTTTCCCAACTCTAAGTTGACCTTTTTTTTTCTTCTCGGTATGGTGAACGGAACTGAACACAGTAATCTTAAGTGTGACTGCACCATCCGTACTTTCTGTTCTGCGAGTGGCTGCCGTAAAGCATTTCCCAGAGAGTAAGAAGTCATTCCTGCTATGGCATCAGAGCCTAGAAAGGGTCAGAGAGGGCAACTCTAGTACCGTTGTCTGACGGATTACCGCGAATAGGTCTAGTGTAATAGTCTTGCCTTGGAGCAATCCATGATTAGAGTCTGGAATTTGGCAAAAGAATGTTCATGTTTCTTAATGGTTGTGGATGGTCCCTTGAGGAGGCGGTTCGCCTGCAGCAATGAGGTCTATGAGGAGTGCTTGGCAGACTGTGAAGAAAGAGCAGTTTTACAGTTTAGGAGAGACACACCGACAAGGAGAGAGCTCTGAGTCAGCTGAGGGCATTTTGGAAGTGCAAGACCTCTCTCTCTCTCTCTCTCTCTCTCTCTCTCTCTCTCTCTTTCTCTCTCTTTCTTTTTCTCTTATAAGAACTGGTGTGGGGTCACACTTATTTTACTTTGTAGGAATGCCTGCTGCAAAATGTCACATGCTCACAAAAATTATGTAAATACTTTTTCGCGTGCCTTCCCGAATGGGTGGAAAAACCCGATTCATGAATGAGCAGATGATGAAATGAAAGATGCATGATAATCCATGAAGCACAGATGAAACAAAATCCAGGCATCCCTACCCATGCCAAATTATTATGGAGGACTACCTGATTGTTCAGGGGTACCACCTGGCTGGGGGGGGGGGTTACTTATGGCTGCAGGGTGAAGAAAAGGTGAGGAACTTTTTCCCTGAATTTCCTTAGGGTCTTGTGATCCAAGCCTATTGTGATAAACCCCTGTACTGATAACATCCCTAATAGCCAATTTAGCACTTCCGCAATCCTCAAGAGAGCTAAATGTCTCCCAGCCTAATCCATCACCTAATTTGGGCTGCATTAATATAAGTATAGCTTCGAAATCACATGAGGTACTGATTCCCCTCTATTCAGCACTGGTTAGGCCTCATCTTGAGTATTGCGTCCAGATCTGGGCACCACAATTCAAGATGGATACAGACAAGCTGGAGGCGGTTCAGAGGAGGGCAATGAGGGTGATCAGGGGTCTGGAAACAAAGCCCTATGAAGAGAGACTAAAAGAACTGGGCATGTTTAGCCTTGAGAAGACTGAGGGGAGACATGATAGCAGTCTTCAAATAATTGAAAGGTTGTCACACAGCGGAGAGCCAGGATCTCTTCTTGATCATCCCAGAGTGCAGGACACGGAATCATGGGCTCATGTTACAGGCAGCCAGATTCCGTTTGGACATCAGGACAAACTTCCTGACTGTTAGAGCAGTACGACAATGGAACCCATGACCTAGGGAGGTGGTGGGCTCTCCCACACTAGAGGCCTTCAAGAGGCAGCTGGACAGCCATCTGTCAGGTATGCTTTAAGGTGGATTCCTGAATAGAGCAGTGGGTTGGACTCAATGGCCTTATAGCCCCTTCCAGCTCCACTGTTCTATGATTCTATGATCACAGGGATCAAAGCTTTTTACCGTCCCTCCCTCCTCCCCACCTCAATAAATCTATCTCTCCGCATTGTAACTTCTACCAATCCCCAGGAAACAAAGATTGCCCTGGTTCTTCACAGTTTCCACCACCATCTGTACTTCAAGCTCTCATTTTTCTATGCTTCTCTCCTGTCTATCTCTCCCACGCCATGTATATTGCAGCTCTGTAGCTTGGCCTCACTGCTCGTCCCTGGCATCCCAGCTCAGCCCATTTCCAGAGCACTATAATCATCTTCAGGTGTAGAAACATTGGTAGCAAGGCCAAGTCCACACCGTCTCTCACATCTTCTATCTATATCCAAGCGTCGGCCTTTGCAACTTCCTGAATCCCTTTCCCCGCTCCCTACCCTCCTATGTGGCACCCTATACCTCAAATCTTTGTGCCAAGTTTATTTTGATATAATCTACTCGATTCTTCCTCCTGTGATGCAAGAAGATAGACAATCGGTTATGTTAAAGTTCTACAGTGGCCATATCTTTTCTTGCTGATGAATAGCCTTGCTAATGAAACACAATTTCTACTAAATCAATACAAAGTCTGCTACAGAGGCCATGCTCAGTGCTTACAACATCAAGTCCCCATCTCTGGCTCATTAATCCTTGTAAGCGAGATCCAAGAGATAAAGGAAACAAGGAAGTTTCCAGTTATGCTCCTGACTATTTTCTAATACATTTTATTTTGAACGATAAAGGAGGAAGAGAACAACCTAAGTTATTAACAACCTTACAATATCCCCCCAAATCCCTACTGGATCCTATTGCTTCTTGGTTCTTGAATATAGTTTAGTGAAATAATGTATTCACTTGCTAATCTTCCAAGCAAAGATTCATTGGAAAGAGCTTTAATCCACTGAGAAGGCTGCGCTGGGAGGATTGTACATAGAATTAAAGCTTTGTACCAAGGCACCAGATTTAGATATTAAAAAATGGCTTTCAAATCCAAAGCTAGAGTAGAAAGTTCCTCCTACATTGTTCCACACTGCCTAAATCTTCTTCTTTTAAAGATTGCTGTCATGTTGCTGGTTTGAATAACCTTGGAAACCAGAGATTTTATTTTATTTTTCTTAAATGGATAAAGTTGATTTGGGTTTAATATTTGGAAATGTATGCACTCTTTTTGTGTGATAGGTTTCATAGGAGTTATGTTCCAAGCAATGCATCTGTACAATGCATGATCAATGGAGAGAAATAAGTAAATAACTGTAGATTCTAGATGCTCACCTAATCGAGATGGAAGTATTTTGCTCTGCAGTGAAACACGGCTCAGAAATGCATTCCTGCGGCAGCTCAACCAAGAAATGGAACTAAAGCACATTCTCAGAGTTCTTGCCAGGAAAATGGTTTTTCAGGGAAACTTTAGAAGTCAAATATCGTTGAGTTGTTTTGCTTCTTTAAGTCAGGGGTGGAGGACTGTTCCAACCATGGGTTGATGTCCAGGTCACCCACCCCTGACTTAAAGGATGTCTGGAGTTGTTCCCCTACCGCAATGCCCCACCCCATCGTGTCATTGGAGTCTCTTTCCTTTGTCAGCCAATCAGAGCTCTGAAATAAGTACAAGGTCTCCCTTGTCTGTGCTAGCCACACCAAGCAGGTTATAGCACTATGAAAGCGGTGTGGAAGTGGTATATGGTATGTGTAGGCTGACCATAGGAAAAGGAGGACAGGGCTCATGGAACTTTAACAGTTGTAGAGAAAAGGGAATTTCAGCCGGCATCATTTGTATGCAATTCATACCTTGTGAACTTCCCTCTTCATTACAACAGTTAAAGTTGCAGGCACTATACTAGAGTGACCATATACAAAAGAAGGCATGGCCCCTGCAGCTTTAACTGTTGTAATGAAGAGGGAATTTCACCAGGTACGAATTGCATACAAATGATGCTGGCTGAAATTCCCTTTTCTCTACAACTGTTAAAGTTACATGAGCCCTGTCCTCCTTTTTTATGGTCAGCCTAGGTATGTGTTGATGGGCCCCAACAGTTATCAGTGCACTTCATGCCACGATAAAGCAGTAGTGTGGCTTCTGCCTTTTATATACCGCTTTCATACCACTTTCATAGTGAAATATCCTGCTTGGTGTGGTTTAGGCCAGAGAGAGAGAGAGAGAGAGACTTGATCCTTAATGTGAAAACAGGATGAACCGAACTTAAGGCTGGAAAAAAGAAGAAACTGAGGGAAACCAAAATTGACAGAGGTATACATTCCTACTGGGATCAAGTCCAATTGAACTCATTAGGGCTTTCTTTTGAGTAGACCCATATGAGATTGCCCGGCTAAAGGACTTAAACCATTTTATTATGGCATCCGCTTTCGTGAACTGAAATATATTTTATCCAACACATGGAGGGTTGTCCTAAACTGGCAGGTAAAAAGCAATGATCAAAAACCCTATTGGCATACGAGTGCTCCAAGAGCAAACTATAATCTAAATGAATGGCTGGTTACTCTGCCAGGCACTTGGGTAGTCAAAACAAAGTGCAGAAAAACTCAAACCAGGAAGGGCAGGGAGTCTGGTGAGCCCCAAGAGAGGTGTCTGTGGGCACATTGCTGTCCCCTGAAGCTGCAATGGAGCCTCATGCTATGCCCTGTTCTCAGGCCCAACCAACCACATCTGCACATTGAATGAAAATTGAGCATCTGCCAGCTCATAGTCACTGTCCCAAGCATGTGGACGCCTGTACAGGAGCAACCGCTTGTGCACATATGCCTCTTTGCAAGCATCCAGACACAATACGCAGACGTCAAGAGCCAGTAGGGGGACACAACATCAGGGCCAGGAGAAACGGCCCTGCTCCACTCTCCATAGGTTAGTCTTATGCATGGAGGTCATGCGTGAAAAGTGACCCTGTTGTTACATGTAGTGGGAGTGACATGAAGTTAAATACACTGGTAACGAGGAGGCTTGCGACAACTTTTAATGAGCCCACTCCATAAGGGCGGGTTCAAGCTTCTCGCTTCACAATATCATTATCTCGATATCTGTGTTTACTCAAAGTTAATGGAATTTTAAATGATGCAAATTATCTAAGGGCCACCCAGACCATTTGGTGTCAGGAAGGAGAGCTTCAGGTGCATTCCTATCTTTGCGTCACTCTAAGGGCACCCGGGGGCATGTCTTAATGTGGGTTTATAAACGCATACTTCTGCTTCATCCTTGGTGGATGCTAATGGAAGGGGGAGCTCAGTTAAACACAGAAGAGGGGGGAGAGGAAGTGATTACAAGTTTAAATTAGAGCTCATTAATTAGCACCATTGCTAATATAAACAGTGAAAGTGCTGAGTATTGGGGGGAAAAGACCGGCCAAAGAACCCAACGGATGAGACAGATTGTAAAAGCCGTGCCTGATACAGCACCCGGGGGGGGGGGGGGGCAGAAAAAGAGAATGTTAAATGTGTTTCAAGAGACTGCAGCAGTGCATGAAATTATTTCTTATGGCACGCTGCAGAGATCTTCTCCCCGTGAGAATGCAGAACTTGAATAGAAGTAACTACACAGAGAAGGCTGTATTTGTAGGAGAGGATTAAAATGGAAAATAACTTAAGAGGAGGGGAAAGGCTTTGGGATCTTCCAATGGTTCTTTTTCAATGTAAATGTCAAAACCAGTCACTTTCAACATACAGGTGTCTTTGATGAGATGGGGACCTCTTCTTGAATGGCAACCATGTTTGAGACCCATCATGAAGTAATGTGACAATGTGAGCTGCCTTGACCTCCTTGGAGAAAAGGTAAGATAGATGTGTTATATGTAAATAGGGGAACAGAAAGGACTGTGCTCCCACACTGAATTGGGCTCAACATTAGTGCTAGGGAGAGATATTTACAGAAGGGCAGCTCAAGACAAAGGACAAGTTAGCACATCTTCTCCAGTCCACTATTTATTTATTTATTTATTTATAGCATTTTTATCCCACCCCCTAGCCAAAAAGGCTCCTGGAGCACTTACAATCAATCCGTAAAGAAGACAGTCCCTGCCCTCAGGCTTACAATTTAAAAAAGACAAGACACACAAGGAAAAGGGGATGGGGAGGGAAGAGGGGGGAAAGAAAAAGAAATTGAGGAGACCATTCAGCAGGGCTGGGGGGAGGGCCCTGCTCACCCCTCTCTTCTTCCAGTGGAGGGGCAGACCAACAGCTCTGTCGTGTTTCCCAACACCCCTTGCTTTATTGGGGG
The DNA here is from genome assembly GCA_029215795.1 of Anniella stebbinsi. NCBI lineage: Eukaryota > Metazoa > Chordata > Lepidosauria > Squamata > Anniellidae > Anniella > Anniella stebbinsi. Next base: position 9,915,729 of record JARDYH010000001.1, on the reverse strand, counting down.
ATAATAAAGAGGTCTGCCATGTAATCCACATAGCTTTATTCAGGCCATAAACATCTCCTTCCACCTGAAGGAACTCTAAATTTCTGGGAACTTTTCTCTAGGCAAGATTATGCAAACTATGCGAGACAATTGTCCTTTCAAGACAAAGGGAAAGTCCTTTTCCAGTACGCTAGAACTTCAGGGAGGTTCTGAAGAAGCCTTTGGAGAGAAGCTAGCCGGGATTACCTCCTCTCACCTTCCTTTTGCTCCACCCGTGGATTCTAGGATCAGCTAGGTTTTCAGTGCCCTCCCCCTCAGAAGAACACTGATTCCCAGCTTGTGGGTTGTTTACACCCTCAGAGATAAGGGCTGGCGAAAGTTCATTCCCAGCTGGTGAAGAGCCTGTGAGAGTCACCTTCCCCACTCCCCACACAGGCTGGTATGTTTCTGGCACCATTTCTTCTGCATCAGAATCTGATTCTGATTGAGCACTTGAAACTCCTTCTCTCAGCCCAAGGGAAACAGGCCTAGTCAAAACAAGCTCCTTCTTCTTCCCCACAGGGTCATGATGTCAGTTAGCCCTGTGGGGGGGGGGGGTCCAACTGGAGTAAGCTCTGATGGGCTCTGCCTGTTCTGTCTCCCTTGGTTCTTCTTCCCCACAGGGTCAAGATGACTGTTATGGAAAGTGTCTGGGCTGACAGTCAAATCTTACTTCAACGCTTGTGGTGGAATAATATCCTCCACCAAACCTGGGGCAGCTAGCTATGTATAGTTCCAGGACAGGTTTTGGGGGCATGTTGAGCATCATCAGACGGGGGGAATCATGTTTCCTTACCGTCACTTTTCTGTCCCACAGTAGGAATGAGCAGCTTCCTCTTTCTTCACACGGGGAAGAAAGAGGAATCAAACAACAATCACGTGGCCCATTCAGTGGGCGCCTTTATCCCGCTGCTCCTCCTGCACACAGCAGGAAATGGCAGCATGTTTTGCTACAGCCAAAACAGTCAGATTTTCCAGGTCTTGTGTGTGTGATGGGAAAATGAGCAGAAGGAGCAGGAGACACGCAGGCGGCGGGTGGCATTGTGAAAAGGACCCATGAAAATCCGTGAGTGCCCAGTAACAAGCGTGCTACAAAACGCTTGTCTGATGACGCTCTTCCCACTCTCCTCCAACAAAGGGGAATATTTGGAGAGTTCATGGGAACAGCCAGGAGGCTGGCACTGCTGCCCCCCCTCAGCATCTGCCATCAGATGTACTTGCCCCGCACTGCCTAATGGTAGGGCCAGTCCTACAGATACCTTTCCTTTACTGTTGCACGACATAATGAGGAACCTCTGGATGTTTTAGCATCTGGAGGGAAACATCTAGGGCAGGGTGGCTGGTGCTAGACCCAGGATGAGGGAAAATGGGATCTGGTTGGGATGGCATTGCCAGGGATGTCATAGCATAGCACAGCTCTGCACAGCCACCATCAGCCCCATAGGGCGATCTCATTGAGAGAACAACTCCATGGCCCCCATTTTGCAAACTGCAGCTGCACAAGTCACTTTGCTCCATCTTTTAGCACAAAAGGGACTAAATTTGAAATCCTGGATCCTACTAGTAAGCACTAACCATGGTTAATGTCTCTAAAACAAGGTTAAGACTGGCAAGATGAAGGGGGGAAAGGATTTCCCTCTGGAAGGGGAGCCATGCATGTCAACATTTCATAGATAGAGCTGTGTTTGCAACATTCCTATTCTCATACCAGATAACGCTGGTCAAACCCTCATATCCTCAATTACACCTTGCTGGAAGCTGTAGTACATTCATCCTTGGCTTCACGAACAGACAGCATAATTGTCTGTCCTCTGCTTGCTATCTCCCACCCTCTCACTATAAATTTTTAACTTGCTGTACCTGTTGCGACTTTTATGGGATTGTAGACCCCATCGGTTAGATGACAAATGCCAAATTCCCAGTTATTAGCTCAACAGTTGTTATTTTTTTTAATAAGCAATAGAATCTTTAGTCACAACTAACTTAAGCCTCATTCCTTTCAATGGGTCTAAGAAGGACTTATGTTGGATTTTACCCCAAAATTTACCATTTTGTTCATCCCTACAATTTGTACATCTGGCTCAGTATTATCTACTGCGTCCAGCAGGTTGTGTTTCCCTGGGGCAGAAATCTTTCAAACCACTTCTCAACCATAAATGATGGGGATTGGACCTCAGACCTTCTGCACCTAAAGCATTCACTCCACTATTGAGCAAAGGCCTCTTGCCCTGATGAAGAATGGCCGTTCTAGAACTCACACTAACAACATGTTTAAAGGAACTCCCTTAAAGCAAAAGTAATTTACCAGGGACAGTTACAAGAAAATACAAATTGTCCCTGTTAAACAGAGACAGTTGGAGGTTATGGGGAGTAAGTATATATCCCCCAGCTGGGATCCCGATTTGCAAACCAGCATTATGTCTGTAGCAGAACAGCATGATACACCGGCAAACAAAGCTCTCAAATATGATTGCATGTTGGGGGTTGCTAAATTATGACTTTTAAAATTAAAAGTGCTCAATATGGCATGACGGGATCAATCCTTTGATTTAATTGCAGGACATTAATGTAAGTGAGACAAAACTTGTGTTTGCAGAGGAAATCCCAGAAATATTGTGGCTACAAGTGAAAAGCAATCATTATTACTTTAAAAAAACACTTCCAAATTTAATTTTCAGCATTATAAGTGGTATTGCAATTAATTAAAGTGATGGGACTGGACACCTGCCAAATCACAGCTCTGAGAACTTCCAACTCTTTATCATCTGATAGTCCGGTTTTTCCAAACTTGAGTTTCTGCAAGTTAGCCACCTCTTCTATTAGGGAAAACTGTAATGAAAGGTGTGCAGGAACATAAGCTTTTCAAAATATTAACTTTTGCTCAAGTTTTTTTCCCTTTTATTGTGAATTTTTTTAAAAAAAAACACAGAACAGTAAAAACAAAAACGAATGGTGAAAAAAGAAAAAAAATACGTATACAGCGATGTCATCATTTTTCATCGAATGTTAAAAAAGAAAAGAAAAAAGAGAATTATACATAGGTTTCAAAACAATCTGACCATATAGCCATATATTTATCCATTCACAAGTTGCGCCTGTATATCACCCATTCAAATGTTGATAAGGTTATTAAGTCCTCAATCCATTGCATTATGGGAGGTGAGCATTTATCCTTCCAATATATTAGTATAAGTATTTTAGCTGTCATAAGGACTCTGAAAATCCATTTGTGCTGACCCTATGTTAGTTTCCAAGAAACCGGCAGGTAGTTTAGAAGGGCATGCGCATCCTTCCATATTAAAGTTTGATTCAGGACAAGATGTATCCTTATTTTAACCCCCTCCCAAAAGGAGGAGACTACTGAGCACTGCCAAAACTTATGAGTTAAAGAAGCATTAGGTGCATTACATCTCCAACAAAGCCCTTTCCCGCCCTGCCTTATGGGTGGGGAGAGGAGGTTGCGAGCGGAGATGGGGCGAGATTACGTGTAGCCCCACAGTTGGAGGGCTACTGGTGGTGCCACCGGGAAAGGGAGGGGTCTCAAGCTATTTAAGCCATGCAGACCCCTCTGGAGTCCCAGCAGTTGCTGCTCAGCTGAGCAGAGAGCGGGAGCACCTGGACCTCGTCTTGGCAGCAGCAAGCAGCGACAAGCTGACAAGCCTCGGAGGCAGAAGGAGAGCGTCGGGAGCGGACGGAAGAAAGGAAGAAAGAAGCCCGGGGGAGCGCAGCGGAGGCGGCTTACCTGGCAGAAGGCGCGACGAGCGGAAGAGCAGCAAGCGGAGCAGCTGAGCAGCGCGGCTGGGGCTGGGAGCGGCCAGCCGAAGACCAGAGGAGCCTGGGGTAGAGCGGCAGCAACCGCCTACCCGGAAGCTCTCACAGCCCAGTTGGGGAGCCGCAGCGGCGGCGGAGCGGCTGAGCGCAGCCAGGGCTTAGAGCAGCAGCCCCGGGAGCACAAAAAGAGCTGGTGAGTGGCAGGGACAGCGGTTGCTGTTTGGACTGATCGGCGGCAACAGGAGCAGCAATAAGGGAAGATGTCCCAGCTCCAGAAGTGCTTCAGGCGCGACCTTCAACGTGATCCCACAGCCTTCCTGTTCAAGAGCAGCATCGACAGGAGCGGAGGGGGCAACAGCGGACGACTCCATTCAAGCTTCCTGCTGTCATCTTTGGCCAGAAGGCCATCAGGTTTTGGGGCTGCAAAGGGATTGGGGCGGTTTGGTAGCCCCACAGGGCCCTGCACCCAGGCTAGGCAGTAGGTTGTCTAGGCGGAGTCATTAAGGAGGGGGCACCAAGTTGCCTATGTAAGCTGGCCGGGGAGGTGTGTCACCCTGTGAGCGTTCCTCTCTGAGGATAAGTTGCGCCCATAGTATATTTTAAGGGATTAATTCACCCCAGTGCCATCTTTAGTTTGGATTTCAGTAGGTTTGTGTAATTTTTAGCCTTTGAGAAATAATAATAATAATAATAATAATAATAATAATAATAATAAAAAAGCATTGTGCAACCTTAACGATGCCTCCAAAGAAAGGGATGGGGGGGAATAAGGGCAAAGGCAAAGCCCCAGTTCAGCCCAAACGAGGGAGGTATGTAGAAGATTCCTCATCTGATGAGGACATGGATCCTAATATAGCTAACCTGTTGGATAGGCTACAAAATTTAGAGAAAGAAAAAGGGATTCCCGTTCCCCCACCACCCGCCACAGTGCATTCCTGTGCCAGCAGTAGGTTAACTAGGCAAAAGAGGCAGAATGAGCTATTGGATTCTATATCAAGCAGGTTGAAGGCTGTAGAGGCATCCTCCAGCGGGCCCGCTGGAGACATGTGTACTTTGGAGGCAAGCTCTATCCAGTCGTCCATGCCTGCGGGATCAACGGCTGCAGAACCAGCCGCTACAGTAGAAGCACCTCCACAGGGAGCGGCACCCCGGATGCAAGGTGAGCTAATCACACAACACAGCGCAGCACAATCACAGGTTAACAACATGATTCCTGCCCACTGGGGTTGGTTCCCATGGTTTGCCGGGATAGGCACACAGGGCATAACAGCCAGTACGGCGCCCCTGGCAATGTCTCCAGCCCAAGTCGCAGGAGTCACACCCAACACTTGGCCTTTGCAACAGCAGACTACAGGGAATGCTGGGATCATGCCGACACCCCCAAATAAATGCTGCAGGTAATTACATTCACACAGCCGGGGCACAGCCCATGCAGGCCTCGGAGGCAGCAATAGCTTGCACAAGCGTTTGGCAAGGACCTGCCGGGGCTATTGAAGCCAGGCCTCATTTGGAGATAAGCGATCCATATGCAGGCGCCAGTAGAGATGCCATTCCCACAGGCAGCATTTCTGCGCCATTAGGATATCACCTTCTCCCCGCTACTAGGGAGAAGATTTGTAAAGGTGACTATATTGATGTATTTTCTCTGTTATTTCGTGATCAAGAAAATGCTGACAAAGAGAAGCATGTTGATAAGGAAGCTGAGAGGATCAAGAAGAAACGGGTGGCCCGCAATTGGGCTAATTGGTTACCTGGTTTTCTTATTTACATGGGGGTAGTGTTACAGCGTTTTCCCGGGAAAGGAGTGATATTGACAAAATACCTCGGTACAATTTATCGAGCGTATTCAGAATACGAGGGCGGGGCTTGGTTGGCGTATGATGAATCATTTCGCCGAAGAGCCGCCTTTGACCACGCCCTACGCTGGGACATTAAAGATCATGAGTTATGGCTACAATTCATGACTCCAGCTAGGCCCGGTTTCGGAGACAGAACGGATAGTGGCCATATTATAGCCAAACAGCAGCCCGCTTCCTACCTTAAGGGGAATGCGGGTCAGGCGGTTCAACACCGTCCACTCTGTTGGGACTTTAATAAGGGAAGTTGTTCCCGCAACCCATGCAAATACTGACATGAGTGTAATACATGCTCAGGCTATCATTCCGCGGCAAATTGTTTCAGGACCAAGGGAGGTAAGGGGCCCAACAAGGAGGGGCCCCGTGTTGGACGTTCTGGGGGGCAGTAACTTCCTTCCAAAGGGACCCAGCCCAGTTAGAATTGAACCTCTGTGCAAACTATTGGCTTTCTACCCAAAACGGAACGAAGCAAGGTATCTGCAGGATGGCTTTCGGGAGGGATTTCGTATCCCTTTCCAGGGAATCAGGCAAGGGTCTTTATGTAGTAATCAAAAATCAGTATGCATATTACAGCATATTGCCAAGCAAAAAATAGCAAAGGAAGTGCTAGCAGGAAGGGTGTTGGGTCCATTCAAGGCACCTCCTATTGCCAATTTGCGTGTTTCCCCCTTGGGCATTGTTCCAAAGAAAACACCAGGAGAGTTCAGGTTGATACACAACCTTTCTTTCCCAAAAGGAGCATCTGTCAACGACTCAATCCCAGAAGGACTGAGTTCTGTCAGATATGCTTCTTTCGATTCCGCCATTGGCATGGTACGGAACAATGGTATCGGGGCCTTGATGGGGAAATGCGATATAAAAGCGACATTTCACATTTTGCCCATTAACCCTAAGGATTTCGATCTTTTAGGGTTTTGTTTTCAGGGACAATTTTACATTGACAGGGCTCTACCGATGGGTTGTTCCATTTCGTGCGCAATGTTTGAAACATTCAGCTCCTTTTTGGAATGGGCCCTCACTTTGAGGGCGGGAGCAATGGATGTCACTCACTATTTGGATGACTTCCTGTTCTCAGGGGCAGCAGGAAGTACACACTGCAGCTTCCTGATGAACACTTTTCAAGCTCTATGCGAAGAGCTGGGTGTTCCTTTGGCGCACGAAAAAACTGAAGGGCCCACGGCAGTACTAAAATTCTTGGGCATAGAACTTGATTCAGTACAGCAGAGTTGTCGCCTACCCATTGATAAGTTAGTCACGCTGCGCTCCAAACTCCAGAGTATCACGCATATGAAGAAGGTCTCACTCAGGCAACTACAGGAAGTGGTAGGTCACTTGAACTTCGCATGTAGAGTGGTAGCCCCCGAGCGTGCATTTCTGCGTCGCCTATGCACGGCTATGGCAGGCCTTCGCATGCCACACCACAGAACTCGTGTCACTTCTGCTATGCGTGCAGACATACATGTCTGGCTAGTCTTTTTGGAACGCTTCAACGGCGTATCTTTTTGGAGGCGTGAGCTCCTTTTGGAAGCTAACATGCAAATTACTTCAGAAGCTTCAGGTTCATGGGGTTTTGGTGTCATATGGAAGGACAGGTGGTGTGCAGAACAGTGGCCCAGTGACTGGACCACCAGAGGCCTGTGCAGAGACCTTACGTTTCTGGAATTCTTTCCCATAGTTGTAGCGGTACACTTATGGGTAGACGACATGGAAAACTCTTCAGTGCTTTTCTGGTGTGACAATCTGTCCACTGTGCAGGTCATCAATTCCTTGACATTGCGTAATCCGCGGGTCATGAACTTAGTGAGAACCTTCACCCTGCATTGCATGAACCACAACATTCTGTTTCGGGCTAAGCACGTTCCCGGTCTAAACAATGTTTTGGCGGACGCCTTGTCTCGAAATCAGGTCCAGAAATTCCGGGAACTGGCTCCCTGGGCTCAGCCGAGGTCGGAGATCATGCCACCGAGCCTTTGGTTAATTGGATGGATGACATAAATCAGGCTGTATGGCGGTCCTTGGCGCCCAGCACCAGGTCTGCCTATCTCAGAGCAGGTAGGGAGTTCCAGGAGTTTCGTGTGGCCAACCATTTGCAGATTCTGTGGCCCATACCTGTGGAGCATGTCCTCCAATTTTGCGTTCATGCCAGGAGAAGCGGTTTGGCAGCACGCACAATAGCAATCAAACTGGCCGCCTTAGCATTTTTTGCAAAGGCACAAGGTGTGCCGGATTGCACATCCGATTTTCGCGTTCGCAGGGCTTTAAGTGGCTGGGATAGGGAAACTCCATGTGTTCCTGATACCAGGCGACCTATGTCCCCGGATATTCTAATCGTATTGCAAGCACTTTGGCCAACACTATGTCATTCACATTATGAAACTATACTGTTTCATGCCACTGCCCTGTCCACCTTTTTCGGGGCATTCAGAATATCCGAGGTGCTGGCTTTATCTAAACGGGATAGGTCAGCTAGAGCCTTCCAGTTTTCAGACGTACGTCTGGAGAAGGGTAAGGTTCGGTTCCACCTCAGACAATCCAAAACAGACCAGCGGAGCAAGGGATGCTCGGTGGATCTTTTTCCCGCAACTAACCCTGAGTTATGCCCAATAAAAGCTTTGACAGTTTTCCTGGCTTTGCGAGGTGACGCGGCCGGTTTTCTGTTTTGCCATGCAGATGCTTCACCACTGACTAGGTATCAATTTTGGGCTGTTACAAAACGGGCTCTGGCGGCCCTAGGTTTGCCTCCTGACACGTTCGGCACACACTCCTTCCGCATAGGGGCAGCGTCTACAGCAGATGTGCTGGGGTTTTCTCCCCCTCAAGTTCAGTTGCTGGGCAGATGGCGCTCAGCAGCATTCAAATCCTACATAAGGAGCTTGGCTAAATAAGAAGGGATGTGCACACTGACGCCTTCATGTTTGTTTTAGATTTACAAGTGGCTTCTTCACCCATGTGGGTCTCCATATGCGGCCACAGCATGGTCTTTTGGGCCTGCAAGCAGGCATCCAGCTCCAGTTTTGGGTCTCAGCTCGGCTTGAGTCGACTCGCTACCATCAGATGGCTCGGGAAGCGTGGTATGCGGTGGGAAAACTTGGTACCCACCTTGCTGCAACATCATTCCGCTTCACACACACACACCCCACAAATTCTGCTTATCCACCTGGGGGGGAATGATCTGGGCCTGATGAAAGGCAAAGCGCTGATTCTGCAGGCTCTAGCCGATTTCCAGCACCTGCGCCAGCTCTGGCCAGGCATAAGGATCATATGGTCCTGCATATTGCCCCGCATTTATTGGAGAGTCAGCAGCGACCCTCTGGCTTTGGAACGAGCTCGAAAACGGGTTAATACTGAGCTTTTCAAATCATTGCTTCTGCATGGGGACGTTAGTGTCCAACACCCTAATATTCTTCGCAACAGGAGGGAGCTATACAGGCCCGACGGGGTACACCTGTCGCAGTTTGGCAACGACCTTTTCTTAGCAGATTTACAAAGGGGCCTCCGTCAAGTACTTATTCAAGGGGGAGGGGGAGTGGGCGACTAAGTTTAAACTTGTCTCCCCCTGGGGCGGTAGGCGCGGGCATTGCTTATTTACTGGTTAATGGTGAGCATTCACAGGCACTGTTGGGTGATTGGTGTAGCCTGAGGTCAACTGCTGAGAGCCCTGCGGCATCAGACGGGGGGATAGGGCTCACCTCTGGGGTCAACCCTTCTCGTCTACTCGGAGCCCTGCGGCACGAGGGGAGACGACACCGATTGACCCCCCACCTCATACCGAGGAAGCTCGGGGGGCGGCGAAAGGCTGGCGCCACCCCTTGGGCTGTGAATGTCTCGCCCGATTCCCTTATGGCCCGGTTGGCCATTGCTAATGCCCGCTTAGGTTCTCCTCCCCCTTTCTTTGTTGCTAAAATAAATAAAGTGGCCCATGTTTATATCCCAACTTGGTGTTGTCTCGTCATTTCTCATCTTTCGCCTCGCAATTACGTAAATTAGATAGACCCTTGTTGAAAAGACATTGTGGGGTCCAGTAGACCCGAAAGAGGATTTTTTTTTGCTGAATAAGACATAGCCTAAGATCCATAGAAACTTTAGATACAATCTCTAAGGCAACAGTCCATTGATTGGGTAAAATAGGACACTCCAATTCTCAGTTCCAATCTTGTCTTAAATGATGAGTATTGTATTTATTTACTACTACTAAATATTTATATATACGGGTTGTGGATCAACGTGTCTGCTCTGCTACTATAAGTGTTTCTAACAGTAATGGAGGCTCTGAGGCCGTAAAAGCAGCCGGCCCAAACCTAGATTTCAGTAAATGACGCAATTGTAAGCATTGCCATTCAGATATAGCAGGTCAATTATATTTAATACGCAAAACAGAAAATGGCATAAACACATCATCTGAACCTATTAATTGATCCATAGTAAAAATTGCCTTATCCATCCATGTCCTCCACAAAACCATTTTCCCCCAATTTTTAAATCTGGATTTCCCCATAAAGTCCATTTTGCCTGAGAAAATGGGTCAAACTGCCATTGACACAATACTATGCACCATACCTCTCTAACTTTTGCTCAAGTAACTTTCCCCCACCCTAGGTCCAAGACTGATGTATTTTAGATGCAGAAGATTAAAAACACGGGACCATGTGAAGGGCTAGGGATAAAGTAGAGCTGCCGAAAAATCATAATACTCATTCCAAAGGGTGAAATCCTTCAGCCAGTTATATACATGAACATTCTGTATTGATTGCATTAATGCAACAACATCCATACATATAGCTTGCCTTTAGAAGAGATCCATGAATTGTGGTGATCAAGGACGAATGTTGCATGAAAACAGATTAAAGTTGGCTAAGGGGATTTTTTCCCACTTTGTATAAGTAGAATAGTTGACCAATGTCTAGGAAAGAGGTGGAATTCTTAGGCACATAGGAAGCTGCCATATACTAAGTCAGGCCATTGGCCCATCTAACAAAGCCAACAGTGGTGACACCTATCAGGCCTTGGTAGTATTGGGAGATGGGGTGATGATGTCAGGCCTGCCCTGGAGCATATGCAACACTGTCTTCATTGATAAAGGACCCCAGGAGGAGAAGTGCAGCTCTCGTCCAGGGCAGTCCCAGGTCTATTTACCTTCAGAGGTAACAACATCCTGAGATGTCCACTAGACCAACCTTCCTCAACCTGGTGTCTTCCAGTTGTTTTGGATGACCTCTCATCAGCTCCAGCCAGCATGGCCAATGGCTGGGAATGCTGGGTAATTGTAGGTCAAAACATCTGGAGGGCTCCAGGTTGGGTGTGCGTGCTCAGCTTGACCATTCCTGGAGATAAGAGCAAATCCAATGTTTCCTTTTACAAAGGAAAAAAAGACATTGTTCTGAACAGCAAGTCATCTACATCATAGCAGAAGGCAGCAATTGATTGTAACACAAGTGGTATCCCAAAAAACAGGAGGATAGAGGAAAGGCAAAGGTATGGCAGCAAATCTTGCCAAAATAAAAAGCAATTATCAGAAGTGAGCCTGTAAAACAAAAATGGAAAATGGGGAGGAGGCATGGAGATGGCTCATTAGCTTCAGAATATGAGGTGGCATAAGGTACAATAGCAATGGGAGAAAGGGAGAGGGAGGGATGGGAGGGAGAGAGAGAGGGGGGAGGGAGGGAGGGGGGAGAGAGAGAGAGAGAGAGAGAAGAATTTAAGAGGGAAACATGAAAGAAAGGCAGTCTGATAAGAAGAAATGAAGAGCCGAATGAACAGGTCTCACATAGAGCATAAGAAAACAAAGCATAGCTGTGATCACTCGCCCCGGAGGGAGGGGAAATGCTATAAGGAGCAGATCGCTGATGATGGCACAATGGCAGATGTTCGCCCCCCAAGGACAAAAATGACACAGTTCATACATTCATACGAAGAATGCTCAGGAACCTTTAAAAAAAATCAGCTGGTTTTGTTCTGGCAGCTTTAACCCAAATTCAATGTTGGGAATAGGGAAGGTGTTTGAAATGTTGGACTCACCAAGAAGAATGACAGCGGCACCATCCATGTCCTGAGGTTTCAACGAAACAATTGTTTGCAGCATCTGGTTGTACGTGACGTAGGGCAGGTAACGAAGGTAACTTTGGAGGGGGAAAGCCCCTGTGATGCAACGCTACATTTACAGGAATGCCGTCTATCAGAAGAGTAAAGATGGTTAGAAAACCAGCGATGCTACAGCTATCTGGTTGGCTCTGCTTCAAAAAAAAAAATGGCAAGGAAACAGAAACAAGAGAGCAAATTGATTGATTGACTGATTGATTGATTACATGTCTATACCGCCCAATGGCTGATGCTTTCTGGGTGGTTCACAGCAACGAAAGCTGCAAAATACATCATAGAATACAATATAAAATGTAAACATTTAAAACTACAGTATAAAAGTACAACCCAGGAGAGAGCCTAGTAGCAATGCAAAGATTTAAAATAAAGTAACAAATTTAAAACAACAGAACTAAAAAAACTAAAATGCCTGGGGCAGAAAGAGATGGTCTTCACGTGGCACCAGAAAGAGCCCAACGTAGGCGTCAGGTAAGGATGGATGGACTCACACCATTCCGCCTCGCTTACCAGTCCGTGCACTATCGTCTTTAGGTTTTCCAACTAGGATTTGTAGGGCTTTTTTTCCTGTCCTGACATGCAAAGGATTGCACCCAAAGTCTGAATTTAACCCAGCATCTTCTTGAATCAATACTGCTAGCAAAGGTACATCTTCCTTATAGTGTTTCATGGGGCAATGCCCCAACCACATTCACACCTGGTATTGTAGGCTGTTTTGTGCCCATATGTAACAGATGTTCATCTCTTTCATTTATTTATGGTACCATCACTTCTTTGTAGAGAGCTTCTCCCAGCCTCACTAACTCCCATCTGCCCCTCCCCACAATGGGTGCAGTGGGTGCACTCTGGATGAGGGCTAGTCCCTTGCAATAGCAACAAAATACCCATTGCAAGAGAAGAAGGGCTACAATTCTGTCCCTCTTGGCACCCAACATGTAGGTTGGACTTAATTTTCTGTGACACAGAAAGACAAGGTGGATAATTGTTGAGTCTCATCTTAGCGCCACCTGTTCCATCTCTGTGTGCAGCTGAAAAACACTAAGTTTAGATCACTTATGAACAACCTAGACAGACAATTGATGAAAATAGTCTGTTTGGTGTGCACACTGGAGTCGAGGAATCTGTGACTAATGCAAAGTAGCAGAAACTTATGGCTCCAGGGAATATTGTTTAAAAAGCAACAAAACAACTGGGAAATGGTTTAGTAGGTCAGCCCAACCCCAATATGTCTATGGCTGACTGTGGAATTGATTAAGGGTTGAGTAGAGGAGGAGGATGGTTGAGTAGAGGATCTGGTGTCAAGAAAGGAAGTGGGGTATGATATTGTTATGACTATCACCAGTGTGCAATTCTCTGATGGATGAGATCAGAGCACACTGCGTGTCAGGTGCTAGAATGCCAGAGCACGAATTCTAATCCCCCTTGGAGATGGAGGTGGGAAAAAGGCAGAAAAGGGCAACTAAAATGGTCAAGCGGCTGGAGCAATTCCCCTATGAGGAAAGGTGACAACATCTGGGATTGTTTAGCTTAGAAAAGAGGTGAGTAAGGGGAGACATCATAGAGGTGTACAAAATTAGGCATGATGTGGAGGAAGTGGATGGGGAGAGATTTTTTTAATCCCTTTCTCATAAAAGTAGAACCTGATTGGTGGGAGATTCAGGTCAGCTAAATGGAAGGATTTCTTCACACAGCTCAGAGTTAAAGTATGGAATTTGCTACCACAGGATGTAGTGATGGGCGTTAATTTGGATGGCTTTAAAAGGGGTTTGGAGGAGAGTCTATCAATGGCTACTAGCCCTGATGGTTATGTTCCACCTCCAGTAGTGATGACCATAAATTTGGATGGCTTTAAAAGGGAGTTAGACAAATTCTTGGAGTAGAAGGCTATCAATATTATCTACTGGTCCAGTAGGCAGATGGGTGGCTACTGCGTGAATGGAATACTGGATTGGACGGGCCCTTGGTCTGATCCAGCATGGCTTTCCTTGTGTTCTTATGAAGTAGGGAGCTAAGATCTAGGGAATCCTGAGACAACTACTAACCAATGAGTGGAAGGACTGCTTCTGTGGCATTATATATATAAAGGTTCCCTGTAGAGTTCAGCACAAAGGAGAGAGATCTCTAGCCAAAGACCTTGCAAGTGGTGGATGCTACACTGAGGAGAGGGTTTAACACTGTGTGAAAATGGTCTCTTTGTGGGCAGAGAATTCAGGAGGAACCATTTCACAACATTTTTCCCCCAGGGGGAGGAGAAATTCTCCATGCTTTCTCAGTGTTTTGCTTTCTTTCTTCCATCACACATCTCTGTTGTTCCACAGTCTTCCATATTGCCCACACTTCCCGTTCTGAAAAAGTTCCATGGGAAGAATTCCCTCACAAAATCATTACCTGAGCTTTAGTTAAAATGTGGGATGCAGGGGAGGCTGCAGGTCACTGGAGAGATGATTGTATAATGATAAGAAGGACACTCACATACATCCCTCAACCGTCTCAGAATCGAAGTAAGTAGTGGGGGGACCCAAATCCCATAACTAAGGTAAGCAGAACAACCCCGCACCCCATGTGAATTTCACCAAAAATTAATTCTAATTAATTTTCACCAAAAAAAAAAAAATTGGGTGGAAAACGAAACATAATTTCTTTCATTTCAAACTTTTTAAGAATGGTCAAAAACTGTGGAAGATGTAGTGTTGTTATGGGCCATTTGGGGGAGTGGGGGGGGGATATCCGCTGCCTCTACACACAAAAATGGTGTAGAGTATTTGAAGACAACTTTGCAAAATATCCTTCTTTTGGGGGCAGGGACTAAAACAAAGAAAAAATAAAAACATAAGAAGCGCCCTACTGCATCAGTCCAAAGGTCCATCTAATCCAGCATTCTGTTCACACAGTGACCAATCTACTGTCAACAGGAAACCCACAAGCAGGAATTTGTCTAACCCCCTTTTAAAGCCATCCAAATTGGAGGGCATCTCAGAAAACTTCTCAGGAAAAAAATGGCTTCTGAGAAAATTTGGCTGAGCTCTGGGAGGAAACACCAAGGTCACTTCTGATTGCTTTCATGGGGCAAGTTATGCAGTTGACCAACCATCAGACTTCGCATTGTGATTCCCCAGTTCCCACTTTCTCCTCCTGATGCTTCCTCTTCAGTGGTGGAGACTGGCTGTTCTATTTTTTGCTTCTTTATTACACTAATAGATACCATACAATCGCATAAATGGGGATGAGTATTGTGTGTGCATGTACGTTCGCGTGAGTGCGTTTTTAAAAGTTCAAACTGGAAGAAATCGAAATAAACGCAGAGAGAACATAGCCGGAGGTGTTAAACATCAAGGAACTTTCCTAGCAGCAGAAAAAGGAGGCTCAGTGAAGGATGAAAAATAGGGGTGTGCATCGGATCGGATCCGATCCACGATCCGAATCCGATCCGCCCCAAAATCGGGAAAATCCGATCCGATCCGATCCGATCCGATCAACCTCCGATCCGATCCGATCCGACGAGGTCCGATCCGGATCGGACGCCATTTTGAATGCTTTTTCCCATAGCCAAGTATTGTTTTACAAAAACGCCTATAACTTTTTCATTTTTAAAGATAGAAGGATGAAACTTGGGGACATTATACACTGGTTAGGGATAGTTATCTGTGAGAAATTTCAGAAAGATTGGTGCATGTGTTTTGTGGCAATTAATTGTTTAATAAATACCCAGAAATGCCTATAACTTTGTCATTTTTAAAGTTACAAATATGAAACTTTGCCACATTGTAGGTGGTACCTTGGGACCTATCTGTGAGAAATTTCAGAAACTTAGGTGCTTGCCTTGTGTGGCAATTAATTTTAGAAAAATGGGTAGTAGTGGGGTAAATACATTTACGCCTCCCATTTTTTTATTTTTGAAGATACAAACAGGAAACTTGGGCACATTACAGGTACCACTTGCCTTGATATGTGTGTGAAATTTCAGAAACATTGGAGCTTGCCTTGTGTGGCAATTAATTTTTGAAACAATGAGGAAAGAAACACCTATAACTTTGTCATTTTTAAAGTTACACACATGAAACTTTGCCACATTGTAGGTGGTACCTTGGGACCTATGTGTGTGAAATTTCAGAAACATAGGTGCTTGCCTTGTGTGGCAATTAATTTTTTAATAAATACCCAGGAATGCCTATAACTTTGTCATTTGTAAAGTTACACACATGAAACTTTGCCACATTGTAGGCGGTACCTTGGGACCCATGTGTGTAAAATTTCAGAAACGTAGGTGCTTGTATTGTGTGGCAATTAATTTTTGAAACAATGAGGGATTCATTGGACAGCACTTGCCCATAGGGATTCATTGGACAGTACTTGCCCATAGGGATTCATTGGACAGTACTTTCCTATAGGAAATCATTGGAAAGCACTTGCCCATAGAAAATCATTGGAAAGCACTTGCCCATTGAGAAATACAGTTATGCCTCCCACTTTTTTATTTTTGAAGATACAAACAGGAAACTTGGGCACATTGTAGACTGGTTAGGGATAGTTATCTGTCAGAAATTTCAGAAAGATTGGTGCATGCGTTTTGTGGCAATTAATTTTTTAATAAATACCCAGGAATGCCTATAACTTTGTCATTTTTAAAGTTACATACATGAAACTTTGCCACATTGTAGGTGGTACCTTGGGACCTATGTGTGTAAAATTTCAAAAACGTAGGTGCTTGCCTTGTATGGCAATTAATTTTAGAAAAATGGGTAGTAGTGGGGTAAATACATTTACGCCTCCCATTTTTTTATTTTTAAAGATACAAACAGGAAACATGGGCACATTACAGGGAACACTTCACTTGATATGTGTGTAAAATTTCAGAATGATAGGTCCAGGCATTTGGTGGCTACGAATTTTTTAGATTAAAAGTTATTAACCTTTTTTACACAGAGGCTGGGGCTGTCAATTGCACCCTCCCGCCTCCCGGGAAGAAGAAGGAAACACTTTCTCTCATCTCTTTGATCCTTGCACGCTTGGCTGCAACTGAGCTAGTATCCATTACAAAAGGAGAAACAAAGTAGCACTTGGCTCATGTCTGCTTTGATACTTTCACTCAAGCAGAACGGCTGAGCCTAGGATCACTCTCTCTCGCTGGGATCGTTACAGGAGAAATTTTCTACAGTCTTCAAAGTGGTGTGTGCAGACACCTTGCCACCACATGCCTGGACCTATCATTCTGAAATTTTACACACATATCAAGTGAAGTGTTCCCTGTAATGTGCCCATGTTTCCTGTTTGTATCTTTAAAAATAAAAAAATGGGAGGCGTAAATGTATTTACCCCACTACTACCCATTTTTCTAAAATTAATTGCCATACAAGGCAAGCACCTACGTTTTTGAAATTTTACACACATAGATCCCAAGGTACCACCTACAATGTGGCAAAGTTTCATGTATGTAACTTTAAAAATGACAAAGTTATAGGCATTCCTGGGTATTTATTAAAAAATTAATTGCCACAAAACGCATGCACCAATCTTTCTGAAATTTCTGACAGATAACTATCCCTAACCAGTCTACAATGTGCCCAAGTTTCCTGTTTGTATCTTCAAAAATAAAAAAGTGGGAGGCATAACTGTATTTCTCAATGGGCAAGTGCTTTCCAATGATTTTCTATGGGCAAGTGCTTTCCAATGATTTCCTATAGGAAAGTACTGTCCAATGAATCCCTATGGGCAAGTACTGTCCAATGAATCCCTATGGGCAAGTGCTGTCCAATGAATCCCTCATTGTTTCAAAAATTAATTGCCACACAATACAAGCACCTACGTTTCTGAAATTTTACACACATGGGTCCCAAGGTACCGCCTACAATGTGGCAAAGTTTCATGTGTGTAACTTTACAAATGACAAAGTTATAGGCATTCCTGGGTATTTATTAAAAAATTAATTGCCACACAAGGCAAGCACCTATGTTTCTGAAATTTCACACACATAGGTCCCAAGGTACCACCTACAATGTGGCAAAGTTTCATGTGTGTAACTTTAAAAATGACAAAGTTATAGGTGTTTCTTTCCTCATTGTTTCAAAAATTAATTGCCACACAAGGCAAGCTCCAATGTTTCTGAAATTTCACACACATATCAAGGCAAGTGGTACCTGTAATGTGCCCAAGTTTCCTGTTTGTATCTTCAAAAATAAAAAAATGGGAGGCGTAAATGTATTTACCCCACTACTACCCATTTTTCTAAAATTAATTGCCACACAAGGCAAGCACCTAAGTTTCTGAAATTTCTCACAGATAGGTCCCAAGGTACCACCTACAATGTGGCAAACTTTTATGTTTGTAACTTTAAAAATGACAAAGTTATAGGCATTTCTGGGTATTTATTAAACAATTAATTGCCACAAAACGCATACACCAATCTTTCTGAAATTTCTCACAGATAACTATCCCTAATCAGTGTATAATGTGCCCAAGTTTCATCCTTCTATCTTTAAAAATGAAAAAGTTATAGGCGTTTTTGTAAAACAATACTTGGCTATGGGAAAAAGCATTCAAAATGGCGTCCGATCCGGATCGGACATCCGGTCCGATCCGATCCGACCATCCTCCGATCCGATCCGATCCGATCCGACCCCCCAGGTCCGATTCCGATCCGCTATCCGATCCGATCCGGGGGGTCAGTGCACATCCCTAATGAAAAAAAGACCATTTAAGAACAGAATGAGAAATACCACCATTGAAGATGGTGAAATAATTCAAGCATTAAATGAATACTTAGATGTTTACAACAGAGATGACTCAAAGTATGTCAGCCAGTGTAGGCTGCGCATCTCTCTTCTACAGAGAGGATTCAAGAGGAATTTGGAAGTTTTAAGAAAGAGAGAGGGAGGAGGAAGTAACAGAAGTAAGGTACAAGTTTACTTTATCATTTGAAGGACTTGGATACTGCTGAAGAGGATAAATGCAACTGGTTCAAATAATTTGTACAGTGATGCTGAATGTACAAGGTAAGCCATAACATCCTACTTATATGAAATGACCTACAAGTCTGCACAATTCACATGACCAATTTTTGAACACTGAACTCTACATTCATCTGCTCTTTTGATGGACTTGCAGGCCTTGAGAATGGTTTAAACCTGGACCCAGGTGACGACAAATAACACCATTAAAAAATAGATTGAAGCCAGATGTGCTCCGGCTTGACCAGAATACTTGGGGAAATAGTTTCATGGTCACTAGCTATGAGTGAATCTGCTAAAAGGGTCAACAAATTAAAGTCAACATGCCAGATATGCCTCTTTTTTGCAGCCTACTTAGTGAATGTACTCACTTAGGCTGCAATCTTATAACACATGTAGCTGGGAATAAGTCATATTGAACTCAATGGGGCTTCCTTCTGAGTAGACATGTGTAGGGTGACCAGATTTTGAGGATCAAACTCCCGGCCCCCTCGCCACCCCACCCACCCAAAACAACCCCCCCACCGCGCGCCCGCGCCACCCCACCCCGCCCCACCCCGTGCCGCCCCACCCCGCCCCACCCCGTGCCGCCCCCGCGCTCCTTACCAGCTGGGGCGTCCACTTCCCTCCGGTGCTCGGAATCTACTGAGAAACAGGCTTCCCGGTGCGCTACTGAGGGACAGGCCGCGAAGCCTGTTTCTCAGTAGATTCTGAGCACCGGAGGGAAGCGGATGCCCCAGCAGGTAAGTGCCTCACGCCACCCCCCCGCGCTGCCCCCCCCGCGCTGCCCCCCCACCCATGTTACGCCCCCCCGTGCCACCCCCCCGCGCCGCACCACCCGCCCCCGTGCCGCGCCGCCCGCCCATCCCCCGCGCCGCCTGCCCCGCGCCCCTTACCGGCTGGGGCGTCCGCTTCCCTCTGGTGCTCGGAATCTACTGAGAAACAGGCTTCCTGGCCTGTCTCTCAGTAGCGTGCCGAGTGATGACGTCATCACCCGGCGCGCTACTGAGGGACAGGCTGCAAGTCAACAAGAACTAGACTGACAACCGTTACCCAGAGGACCTTCTCTTCTGCCACTCCTAGATTATGGAATGACCTGCCGGGAGAGATTCGCCAACTCACTAGTCTTCTGGAATTTAAAAGATCTATAAAGACTTATCTCTTCCGGCAGGCCTACCCAGATGAATTTTAAAGTGTTTTATTGGTGTTTTATTGGTGTTTTAATGATGTACTGGTTTTATCTGCTTTTAATCAGTTTTTGTATTTTGTGTTTGGTGTTGTTCCCCGCCTCGATCCGTTGGGAGAGGCGGGTGATAAATAAATATATTATTATTATTATTATTATTATTATAAGCAGACGCCCCAGCAGGTAAGTGCCACATGATCCCCCGCCACCCCGGTTTGCCCCAGCCTCTCGCCACCGCCACATGACCCCCCCGCCACCCCGGTTTGCCCCCTCCGCCCCCTGGTTGGCCCGGATCGCCCCAGGGCCATCTGGTCACCCTTTTGGGGGGCTAAATTTCCAGATTTGGCCCCCCCAAAACAGTTTTTCCGCCCAGATGCGGATTTGCTACCCATTTCCCGGGCATGTCCGGAAAAATTAGGGCGGATGGTCACCCTAGACATGTGTAAAGGTTTGAGGCCTACAGAGGTAAAGTAAATATGTCAGGCCTTAGAGGCCTGGGGTTGTTCTGTTGGGAGGGGGTATCCCTGAAAGAAATAGTTTCATTTCTCCAGTTCAGACTCATTTCCCTGGTTAAGTTTCAATTCCTGAGTTAAATTTCTTTTCTTCAGATTTAAAATGATACTTTCGGTTTTGAGATGAAGAGGAGATAAAAACAGAGAGCCAGCCAGAGGGAGCAAGCAGGAAAGAATGAGAGTATGAGGAAGATGCCTAAATGCAGCTAGGGTAAAGGGCTTGCATTTTTGCAACTTCTATTTTTCTTGTAATGCCTTTATATCAGGCAACTCTAAATAACTTTACTTGTAATTTAGTTGTTTTTAATATTTGAGTCAACTGTTGTGTTAAACCTAAAGTTTCTGGAATGTCACTCACTCCACGTCTACAGCCTAAACCCCAGGTTATTGGGAAGAGGAAGGTAAAGGAAGGAAGGTGGGGCTCCTAAGGAGACAAAATATCCTTTAGGAGTTGCTCAGATGCTCCAAGTCATAGATAGAACCCTGATAGCATGTATAGAATTTTACTGTTATTTGAATCCCATCTTTTTGCTCCAAGATACATCATCATATAGCCAAATAACAATGCTAACACATTACTTAAGGGTTTACATGGAGTAATACCATGTCAGATGTACTATTGGGATAGCAACCCAGTCACTATAAGGTCCTTGAATGGGCATGACCACCCATGTGATTAATTCAGGAAGGAAGAAGATGGAAAACAATGGAACCAAAGAGTTTTGACAAGGTGCACAACCTAAAAAGTGAAAGTAGGGGACATGTTGCATGGTTCTCACCAAACGCACCTTGCTAGACCTGCTGTTCCAGACTCCTCTAAGTTCTTGGGGTGGAACGGCATTTCGTTCATGTCATTTCTGGATCTCGTTGTAGGCTAAAATAAATGTGATAATTAAAAGGTAATCCTTGCAAAGCTCAGATTCAAAGGGAAAATAAATATTTGTTTTCTCATCCTAAGCTGTTTAAGTAGGAGGAAAAAAAATCCTTTGTGCTGGAAGTTATAATCACATTTACTGTGCCTACCATACCGGCTTGGAATTCCAGTCATGTCTGTATATGCGGTAACTGCAGAGGCTTATTTTTATCCCTGTGGTGCCTTTACCATAGCACTGAGTTTGTCCACTGCAGAAAGAGTTTTCTCCTCCTGCAGTTCTGCCCCAATGCATTTTAACACTAAAAAGGAAACCAAAGGTTTGGCATCTGGCAAGGACACAGCCTTGATGTCATTGTCAGCCACTGTTTCTCTAAATTACAGCCTGCTTTGCTGAACATCCAGACGTTTCCCAGCAGATCTGATTTTAAATAAAGGACAATCTTGATTTGAAACTAATCATTCCATGGTCTAGATCAGAGGAATATAAAGTGGGCTTCATTGTATTGTCCCTTGAATGCAGCACTCTGCAACTGCTCAGAAACACAGAAACTAAGCAAAGGAGGAGAAACTACCGTTTGCCCAACTACCTAGGCTGACCATATGAAAAGGAGGACAGGGCTCATGTAACTTTAACAGTTGCAGAGAAAAGGGAATTTCAGCCAGTGTCATTTGTATTCAATTCATACCTGGTGAGATTCCCTCTTCATTACAACAATTAAAGCTGCAGGGTCTTGCCCTCTTTTGTATCTGATCACTCTAGTATAGTGCCTGCAGCTTTAACTGTGGTGATGAAAAGGGAATATCACCAGGTGCTGTATGCATACGAGTGACACCTGCTGAAATTCCCTTTTCTCTGCAACTGTTAAAGTTACATGAGCCCTGTCCTCCTTTTCATACGGTCAGCCTACATCTACCCCTTTAAACTGCCCCACTATCTGTAATGCTTCGGTAATGTTTAAGAAAGATGGGGGCTCTGTCTTTTCCTAGATCTCATGTTGCAAACTACGGTGGTGGCAAAGGGCCATTTCCAGAAATAGGGTAATAAAATCACATCGATATCACACTTCATTAATTCAATTACCATGAAACACCCTAGTGGCAGGGGCAATGGTAGAGTTAGTCCTTTCAAAGAGCTTCAGAGGGATGTTAGGGCAATTAGGGTTAGGGTTGAGGAGGCATGGCTCCCTGGCCAGGACCCAGGGCCGCACAAGATTCTAACCAGGCCAGACAGACTGAGTGGCCCACCAGAACGCATTGACAATGATATATTTACTGGCTGGAGGGAAATCTCAGTGGCACATGAGGGTTATGGTTAATCCTGAGGTTAGAGTTAGGGTTGAGGAAGAGCAGCTCTCTGGGCAGGAACCATGGCTGTGGGAAAGCCTAGCAGGACCAGACGGTCAGAGTGGGCTGCCAGTACGTCTCGCCTTTTAACAGCTGGAGGGATTTTTCAGTTGTAAATTTGGGCTAGGGTTAATCTTCAGGTTAGGGCTAGGGTTGTGGAACCAGAACAGCGAAAGAGCTTAGCAGGGGCAGACAGACTGATTGGGCTATCAGGACAGCTTGCCCACTGACTTTTAGTTAGTGGAGGGAAGTCTCAGTGGTACGTGAGTGTTAGGCATGTAAACCCACCCACCCCTGATGAGGTTGCATCCTAAATCAGGCAATGAGGAAAATAACAGAGAAGTGGAGATGGTATCAGTAAAAAGAATAAGATTTGGGAGGGAGGGATGTGGCCAAATGCCATTTCACTTATTTTAGGACAAATGGGGGGACATATAGGATGGTTCACGTCTAAATAGGAAGTGGCCTTATTCACACTTCCTGAACTATTTTTCAACTCAAGACACATTCAGCTTTAATTTTTGCACTTTTATGATGGACTTCTCTGATCAAAAAATGCATACAAAAATGTGTACATCAGAGAAAACTGCATGCAAAAAAAAAGACATATATGGGGGGAGAGACTTTAAAAAGCATATATTTGGGGGAAAGTACAATTTTTTGTGTGTGTTTTTTTTAAAAAGGCAGCAAACTGATGTGGAAACAAGAGGGAGGGAATTTGTGCTGTGGGGGGGGTGGAGAAAGGCAAACATTACAGAAAGTGAGAAAGAGCTTCTTCCCTTCATCCAAGAAGTTGTCATTTTTAGCTGCATTTTTTTAAAAAATACTGGCCCTCACAGAGGACGGATGGCTACCAGGCATGAGCAAATCCTGCAGTGAGGTGGGGGAAGCAGCTTGCCAGGTTCAGAGGAGCAAGTGGGAGGGATGAGCCCGATGGACTCCCGGTTGGCATTGTGCCAGGCTTTCCGGGGGAAGCTCTGAATCGGCCTCCAAAACGGGTTGGGAGGGGGGTCCCCCTGAACAGCCCTACTGATGTAGTGCTCTTTTGGCATGTTTTGTATTGAACCACTTTGGAAAAACAGCATGCAACTAAATTCATAGTGATGATGACTAATCTTAAACCCCCAGCCCCAGAGATGGCCATTGTTCAGGGTCCGTGCGTCTGATTGAAAAGCTCTATGGATTTGGAGGGAGCGGGGAAGACCATTAAAGAATGTTACTAAACATCCCAATTGTTCTTTTATCAGCAGATCCATTTTCCAGTTGAAACTAGACCACCAATTAACTCTAGGTTTTGGGCACTGCTTGTAAGGTTAAATATGCCTCTGCCTTTCACATTTATGGGTTCACTACAAGAAACACTAGTTTCGCACCTGGTGTAGTTGCACAAAACTTGGGTGTCACGTAAGCGCTGTATGTAGGGTGACCTTATGAAAAGGAAGACAGGGCTCCTGTAACTTGTGTAGAAAAGGGAATTCCAGCAGGTGTCATTTGTATGCATGCAGCACCTGGTGAAAATTCCCTCTTCATCACAGCAGTTAAAGCTGTAGGAGCCCTGCCCTCTTGACCAGATACAAAAGAAGGCAAGGCTTCTGCAGCTTTAACTGTTGTGAGGAAGAGGGAATTTCATCAGGTGCTGCATGCATAGAAATGACACCTGCAGGAGCCCTGTCCACCTTTTCATAGGGTCACCCTAGCTGTATGGATCCCTGGATTTCTGCATAAAGACCTTCTTCAGCAATTGTATACAGCTACAACATCATGTATAATTGTAAGTGGGAGTTGGGCCCGGGGCAAGCACATTGGCAGAAGTGGCAGTAGCCGAGAGGTTGACCCACACAGGAAAGGGGAGAGGCCTGCTCAAAATACGGTGGCCGGTGGTCGCCGAAATCCTAGAGATGGTATTGGGAGTGCCCAGGAGTCCAAAGCAACCATCGGTATCCAGATATCCATCTATTAAAAAGCAAAGCCGTTTTTAAAAAAATAAAAATTCTACTCATTATGGAAATGGGAGCAGTGGTTTCTGTTTCCATTAGTTGAGTCCTTTATGAAAATAAATGCAAGTGGTGGAGGCTGGACTGTTGTTATTTTAAATAGGATCTGTAAATCATTGTGATGCCATACGTATAGCAATAAGTAGGGTGTCCAGATGGCCCGGGTTTTCCTGGTCCTAACCGGGAAACCTAGGCCAATCCGGGCCAACCGGGGGGCGGCGGGGGAAAACTGGGGTGGCAGGGGGTCACACGGCGGTGGAAGCGAGTGGCGACGAGCAGCGGTAGACCCGGCAACGGTGGCGGCAGAGGAGCCCGGGAAGCGGCCGCCCCAGCAGGTAAGTGGCCCCCCTCGTGCCTCGCGCTCCTTACCTGCAGGGGCGTCCGCTTCCCTCCGGAGCGCGAGGTGTGAGGGGGGGCACTTACCTGCTGGGGCGGCCACTTCCCGGGCTCAACCGCCACCACCGCCGCCGGGTCTGCCGCCGCCGGGTCCTCCACCACCGCCAGGTCCTTCACCGCCGCTGCCGGGCTCGTGAGGCCAGAGGCCGGGCGAAGAGATGGGAGAGGGCCGGATCTGGAAATGATGTAATCGGCCCTCTCCTGCCTCTTCCGCGCGGCCTCTGGCCTCACGAGCCCGGCAGCGGTGGCGAAGGACCTGGCGGTGGTGGAGGAAGACCCAGCGGCGGCAGGGGACCTGGGGGTGGCGGCTGACCCAGCGGGGGCAGCAGCGGAGGACACGGCACGGGCGGTGGAGGAAGAGAACCTGGTAGGTCCAGGCTGGTGTTTTTTTTTGGAGGGTGGCTTGGTGGGGGGAGGGTTGTTTGGGGGGGGGCGGGGGGGACCGGGATTTTGGATTTCCAAAATCTGGTCACCCTAGCAATAAGGACATTCCACTGACAAAGCCTGTGTGTTAATTTATAGCTGGCTTCCAATATGTGCATGTTTCACCAGGCAATAACCTACCACTTTCCTCACTTCCTATTCCCCCCCCAACTCTTCACTTGTGCCCAAAAAAATTCAAGCATTTATGCAAATGAGCCTTATTCCATCTCCTCTCCAAGTGAAATCCTGCGGGCTCCAAATCTCCTCCCCTGCACGCCTTCCAAAACGTATGTGTTTTAAAAGGTACTTATCTCATCATACCATAAGTAAGCATGGTGTCTGGCAGATAAAACTTTTCTAAGAGGATTAGAAAATCTTTACTTTATTATTATTTTTTTGTCTCTGGCAAAGTACAAGTCTCACCCAAGTTCCTTGCAAAGTTCCAGGGAAATGAATGCTTTGTTGGTCCCTTGTCCACAGTTGGTTGGCCACTGTGTGAACAGAGTGCTGGACCAGATAAACCCTCAGTCTGATCCAGCATGGCATTTCTTATGTTCATATGAAAAAAAAAACTACACATGCATAATGGTCTGTCCAACCTTTATAGGAATACCCATCAACTAAGGCTAGTTAATTCAGAATTCCAAACCAAGAAAAAAAAATCTGGATTAGGTAATTTTGGAAACATCCCGATAAGCATGTGCTCACTTGCATGTCAAAGACATTCACGAAGGCCACTTCACACAACGTGGCGTTAAACTATGGAATTTGCTACCACAAGATGTAGTGATGGCCACCAATTTGGATGGCTTTAAAAGGGGGTTGGATAAAGTCATAGAGGAGAAGGCTATTGATGGCTGCTAGTCCTGAAGGTTAGGTGCTACCTCCAGTATCAGAGGCATTAAGCCTATATACAACAGTTGCTGGGGAACATGGGTGGGAGTGTGCTCTTGCACCCGTGTCCTGCTTATGAGTTCCTGGTCAACAGCTGGTCAGCCACTGTGTGGACAGCGTGCTGGACTAGATGGACCCTCGGTCCGATCCAGCAGGGCACTTCTTAGGTTCTGTGCCACAGAACACTTTCTTTATTACCCCAGGTTGGACT
This sequence comes from Anniella stebbinsi, assembly GCA_029215795.1. Taxonomy (NCBI): domain Eukaryota; kingdom Metazoa; phylum Chordata; class Lepidosauria; order Squamata; family Anniellidae; genus Anniella; species Anniella stebbinsi. Next base: position 9,889,213 of record JARDYH010000001.1, on the reverse strand, counting down.
TACGGAGATAGCTTCCTTTGGACATATGAAGCTGTCCTTTGCTAAATCGGACCATTGGATCATTTAGCCCAGTGTTCTGTAACACTCCAAGGTTTTGTTCAGAGATAGAGCCACTCAAGACATTTTGCTGCCTGCGGCAAAAGAGAAAATACTGCCACAATTCCATGTACAGAAATAGAATCCTGATTTTTCTCTAATTTCTTGGGGGGGGGGGGGGGTTAATTACTTTTTCCAAATTACTTTTGTTTTTAACTGGAACGTTTGCTTGCTGAAGCATAAAGGGTTCCCCTCCAGTGGCATCTTTATTTGGCTTCAAACAGTGGCTTTGTCTTTCAGACTCCACCTCTGCCTTTTTCTTACATTTTGGTCTTCATCTCCACAGTTTAGCTTCTGGGAAATGATGTCTTGTGACAGGCCATGCCTGTCATGGTAGCCATTTTATGAACTGGCAAGCCCCCCTACTGGTAGCCATTTGTTTTGAGGGCACGCACAACACTCTCACAAAGTTGCAAATGTGCCCACTAACTAGGGTGACCATATGAAAAGGAGGACAGGGCTCCTGTATCTTTAACAGTAGCAAAGGACAGGGAATTTCAGCAGGTGTTGTTTGTATGCATATATAACCTAGTGAAATTCCCTCTTCATCACAACAGTTAAAGCTGCAGGAGCCCTGTCTCTTGACCATGTACAAAAGAGGGCAGGGCTTCTGCAGCTTTAACTTTGTGATGAAGAGGGAATTTCACCAGGTTCTGCTTATATACAAATGACATCTGCTGAAATTCCCTTTTCTGTGAAACTGTTAAAGATACTGGAGCCCTGTCCTCCTTTTCATATGGTCAGCCTACCACTAACTCAAAAAGGTTGGGGAAACCTGGCCTAAGTTATTAAAATGAATTATTCCTCATTGATGTAGAGGTCAGAGAAACATTACTGCCTTGAAATGAAGACGAGATTTTATTCTTGTCATACACATTTCTAACCAGAGCTTGAATGCCAACTGGCTCATTTGACACTGGGTGAAACCATTAATGTTGTACTGCTAATCCCCCAAAGAATCAGTTGGGTAAAGTTCGATGGAAAAAAATTTCTCTCTCTCTCTCTCTCTCTCTCTCTCTCTCTCAAGACTTCAAAGGATCTTTAACAAACCTGGGCTGAATGCCAAGCTTGTAATAAAAACCAAAGCCAGATTATTTTTCACATAGTTGCAGGTTTCATAATACGAGTTTCACAAAGCCCTCCCCTCAAAGGTGAAATACAAATTATAAAATTGCCCCCTGTTAAGTGTTGGAATGTGTAACCTTTATAGCAGGAAACGGAGGAGAACATTGATGCAAATGGATCAAATCCGACCAATGTTCCCTTTTTATAGCAAATGCGGAGGGTTGAGTGCCTTTCGGAAAGAGACTAGACTTGATGTTAACTGTGGCCAGATCTACACCAGGCATGAAAGTGGTATATAAAAGGCAAGAGCCACACCAGCAGGATATAGCGGTATAAAGCAGTAGTGTGGCTCGTGCCTTTTATATACCGTTTTCGTACCGCTATATCCTGCTTGGTGCAGATCTGGCCTGTGTCATGTGCTGTTGACCAGCGGCCCTCCAAACCTGGACCTGATCCTGTTAGGGCAAATGTCAGACTTATGAGATCTACTTTGATTTTTACTAGAACCCAACAATCCACCAAACCAGTGTCCGGTGCAAAAGAAATGCAATTAGAATTGAAGAATCCTGAACCCAGGAGAGTGCTGGCTCTGAGTCACTTTCAATGTCCCCCTCCCTCAGTGGGTCGTCTTGCTCAACAACCATTGCTCCTCCTCCTCTTTCTCACCATTGCTACTACTTGCTTGCTTGACAGGCAGAGACCCAATGAGCAAGTAGGAAGTAGCTTCTACTTCTCCTCCTCCTCTCCACCGCCATTGTCTGGGCCACAGCCAGAGACAGGCAAACATAGAGGTTGCAATACTGAAGATGAGGGGCAATTCTATAGAGCTCCTATCAGTGGGTCCCTGCTGGGGATGTGGGCCTTCAGCGGATGCCTGACCATGCTGACCCTCGATGCTGACCCTAACCCAGGAACTTGGTTTAAGAGCTCACAGTCCTCTCACACAAAAATCCACTCCTGGTTACTCCATGATTTCTATATTTCAGCAGTATACTTTAGGGCAGAGGAGTTCTTTCTGTTTTTAAATCATTTGGATTCAGAAATCCCTGCCAACCTACTACAGTCACCCAGAGACCAACCAGTAAATCCCTATCTATCTTCTGCGCGCTCCTGGTTCAAATGTAAATTATCACAGCATCCCAAAATGGCAAAATAGAAAAGAAAGAAGCCAAAACAAGGATCACACTGGCTCAATTCAGACGACACGATAGTCAATGGTGGGGAAATAATCAACTTTACAGTTGTTCGTCTAGGGGGTACTCCCCACACAACATGGTAATAAATAATCAACTGTGGTGTGGATTAGGATCAGCGCTGAGTTGACTATGGCAGCATTCGGAGGACACAATAGTCAAAACAACTGACGATTGTTTCCCCCACACCAGTTGTTTATTGTGTCATCCGAACTGAGCCGGGGGGGGGGGCAGTTAACAAAATAAAAATAGGGTTACTGTTCCTGATAAAATGTGGCATATGGAGAGTACAGAACAAACAGGTTCAAGATGAGATGGCTTTATAAATGGAGAAGATGGTTACAGGCACATGCAGCTTTGTGGATGGCCATTCAATGTGACTTAGGGAGTAATCCTTTGCAAGTATAGACAGAAAAAGTCGGACAACCCCCAGCATTGGAGTTGCAGGATATTTTTCTGCCTAAGCATGCATATGATTGCATCCTTAGACTTAGAGACTGGCTATATAGCTTTTTCTGAAGCTACCAATTTGCAATTTTAATCTGAATATCCAGGTCAGTTCTTACCAAAGGAGATCAAGCAAAACTAAGTTGAAAATGCACTGCAGGTGGTACACAAATACCATCCTGCCCTTCTATATAATCTACACTAGCAAAGTATTAATAAACAGCTCTATAAAAACACCCTATCTCAAAAAGAAGAAGAAGAAGTATGAAACTGGAGATGGTGTGATGTGTTACTGGCTGGGATACCTGGAAAGAGAATGGTGATTTTCTCTACGATTATCACTGCAGGGGAAAACATTTCTCCTGAGTTCTTCAAAACATGTAACAACAAGAAACAGAGACTTACATGAGTAAGAACAAGGCGTTTTCCTTGTTCTTTTCAATATATATCTTCAGGACTTTCTCAAGCCAGTGAAAATATACTATTACACACACACACAATCCAAAAAGAATTTCAAATGCATTATCACAATAATCCTGAGTGCAACACGGTAACGTAGGTCAGAATACCCTAGGTAGAATTCTGTATAAAGGTGGGGTATAAATTGAATAAATGATAATGATAATAATAATAATAATAATGAGCTATTTCCAGAAACAGAAGGATTCCTAATGGCCATACAGGATCAAGTTATAGCAACCAAGAACTACCAAAAAGGCATAATAAAAGACAACAATGTAACAACATGTAGGAAATGCCAACAACTGTGGGAATGTGGAGTGTCGGAAATAATGAGTTGGACACAAAGTTGGAATTTAAACAGGGCCACATTTTTTAATAGATCTGCAGAAAGGGTAAACCTAAGCGGGCATCTTCTCTAATCCGGGCTCATGCCATTGTTTTATCAGCAAAGACATTCATGGCCTGAGAGTGGTGCCTCAACATTCGCCATCTCCCAAGCTTCCCCTTTTGGAGTAGAAAGACTTATGTGTCACCCTCGCTCACACCGCAGGGCTCTGAGTGGGTGAGAAAGTTTGGCCTCAAAGGTAACCCTTATCACCGCCAGCTGGGCCGCAAGATTCACAGCTGAATGCTCACTGACCCTAACCCGCTCAAGATGCCCGCACATACCTGCCTATCAGCAAATGCGACCAAATTGTTAACGCTGCAGATCAGCCTAGTTATTCCTCCCCGCCTGTCTTACGGTGTGAAGTAGGCCAAAATACTCATAACCAATGACAGATTATGAGCAAAAAATTCCTTCTTGGCCTCCAAAAGGACAACCAGCAAGCCCACACTGCCTACAGAGAGGAAGGGAGGAAGCCACGCTTCAAAGAGGAAGAGGAAGGGAGGGGTGAGAGCCAATATATAGGTTTGGATTCCCCCTCCCCTCTCCGGTAGTGCCACAGGAAGGTCACCTATGGCGTGCCTTCCCGCCTCGTCTCCCACCCACCCACAATAGCCTCCCCACGCCCAGGCTGCACCGGGCTTGGAAGTAAGGCATTTCTAGGAAACAAGATACCATGTAACAAGAGGATGTAAAATTCTGGCAGCAATGGACTATATGGACAGATACAATAAAGTTGCAAAATTAATTCACCAACAACTGGCCATCAAATTCATCCTGATCAAACAACCTACACCATACTATACATACTCACCCGAAACAATCTTGGAAAATGCAGATCATAAAATATATTGGGACAGAACAATTCATACCGACAAGACAATACCCGGCAACCGACCAGACATAACGGTCATAGACAAAAAAAAAAAAAAAACGTACCTCATTGACATAGCAATACCTAATGACAAAAATCTTTTAGAAAACATAGAGGAAAAGAGAGGAAAAATATACACCACTGGCCATGGAAGTTAAAGAACTTTGGCAACAGGAAAAGGTCACAATTATTCCGTTAGTCACCTCAATCACCGGCATCACATCAAAAACCTATACAGAAAACCCTCAGAAACTGGGCCAACCAAGATACATCCACACCAACATCCAGAAAGCAGTCATACTTAAAACATGCTCAATTGTCTGAAAATTCCTGAATCTGTAAAAGACAGCAGGACTTGGCAAAGCCTGTCATGTCCGTCCAGAAAAACCACCTCGAGTAAGAGATACATCATCAGCATCAGCATAATAATATAGCAAATGGAAAGCTGAGGCTGAAAGATGATGCTGGTGTGCCAACTGGTTTGAATGGCGTCTTCCAAGTGGAGTGGTCCAAAGATTGTTGAATATACATCTGGTCAAATATTATTTCCTCCAAATGACTGTGTCCCTATATTTCTTCCATAATGATGCCGAGGGGCCATAGCTCAGTGTGAGAAAGCCCCTGCTTTGTGTGCAGAAGGTTTGATCCCTGGTTCGAACCCTGGCATCTCCAGGTAGGGTTAGGAAAGAATCCTGCTGAATCCCTGGAGAGCTGCTGCCAGTCAGTGTCAAGAGTACTGGCCTAAGTTGACCAATGGTGTCATGTCCTATAAGGCAGCTTTCTCAGTTCCTATAATTATGGCCTTCTTTCCCACTGGCACTTCCTAAAGATAGCAGTGACATTGATAAGGGCTCCTGCTGCAGCCTTCCTTAGGTTGTGTGTGCCAGGATTGCTACCTATTGTAATACCCCCGCCCATGCTTCTTGGTCCTTAATTTGGGATTCAAGAGCCCCAGGAAACTACAATTGCCAGGAATTTGTTTACATAGGATAATGTTCAGCAGCATACAATCTGCCAGAATTCACTGCTATAGCATCTCTGATAGGTGGCTATCCAGCCTCTGCTTAAAGACGTCTAACAAAGGTGAGTCCCCAGCCAGTCTGTTCTAGTGTCAAAACAGCTCATCCCAGCAACACGTTCTTCCTAATAATTAGTGAAAGTCCCCTGTGTGGTCATTTGAGGTTCTACCTTCTGGGACAAGAGAAAACAAATTCTCTGCATCATCTAGGTGAGAGCCCTTAAAATGTTTGAAGAGGGCTATCATATCACCTCTTAATCATCTCTTTCCAAGCATACCCAACTCCTTCAACCTTTCCTCACAGGAACGGGTCTATACAAGCCCCTCACCACTTTCGTCACCTCCTCTAGATATGTTTGAGTTTGTTGATATTCTTCTTAAACCTTCGCACCCAGAACTGGTTACCATATTCCAGGTGAGGTCTGTCCAAAATAGAATAGAGACGGGCACCAGAAGGTCTTCCAGGTGCTGTTGGACTGCAACTATTATTAACAAGATCAAGAAGACCACACGTTCCCCATCCCTGTTTTAGGATTATATTTTATTATTATTATTATTATTATTATTATTATTATTATTATTATGTATCTCTTTCTTGCTCGTGGCATTTTTTTTAGACAGACATGATGGGCCTTGACAAGTCATGCTGTCTTTTACTGGTCCAGAAATTTCCTGATGATTGAGCAAGTTTTAAGTATGACTGCTTTCTGGATATTGGTGTGGATGTATTCTGGTAGGCCCAGTTTCTGGAGGTTTTCTGTATAGTTTTTTAATGTCATGCCAGTGACTGATGTGACTAACAGAATAATTGTGACCTTTTCCTGATGCCACAGATCTTTGACTTCCATGGCCAGTGGTGTATATTTGTCTCTCTTTTCTTCTTCCTTTTCAACAACATTTTTGTCATTCGGTATTGCTATGTCGATGAGGTATGTGTGTTTTTCCTTTTTGTCTATGACCGTTATGTCTGGTTGTCTTGTCGGTATGAATTGTTCTGTCCTAGTATATTATTATTATTATTATTATTATTATTATTATTATTATTACCTTTTCTGGTTGCCATAGTTATTTGACTTCCATGGCCAGTGGTGTATATTTGTCTCTCTTTTCTTCTTCCTTTTCAACAACATTTTTGTCATTCGGTATTGCTATGTCGATGAGGTATGTGTTTTTTTCTTCTTTTTTGTCTATGACCGTTATGTCTGGTCGGTTGCAAGGTACTGTCTTGTCCATATGAATTGTTCTGTCCCAGTATATTTATGATCTATTAGTAGCAGTAGTAGTAGTAGTAGTACCTGAAGAGCAAGTGTGCAAGTAATGAGACATAAATGGAGTGGCCTTATTCCATCAGACCAGGGTTAAACAAGGGTTGTAGACTACAACTCCCATCAACCCCAACCAGCATGGGCAATTGTATGAGATTATGTGAGATGTAGTCCCAAACATCTGAAGAGCACTGGGTTGCCTGTCTCTGCATTAGACTATTGGTATAATATTCCATCTAGGCCAGTATTATCTATTTTGACTAGCACAGATTCTCCAAGATCTTAGGCAAATGCGTTTGTGTGTGTGTCTGTGTGTCTGCGTGTGTTTCCCCCCTAGAGACACTACCCAAGATCCTTTAAATGGAGATGTTGGTGATATCCGTGCTCTACCACTAAGCTACAGGCCTGCGTTATCAGCCCAGTCTGATAATGCAGTGCAGGGGAAAGTACCCAGGAGATGGAATTATCTCTCAGCTGTATGTTTTTTTAGGGATCAAAAGAAAGGTTAAGCTGTGGAAAATCATACTAAGTCTTGCAAATACTGCTGCAGCTTAACTCATTTTTGTCTCCTTCTCTGCCAAATGCTGCAAAGGGAACCTGAAATCCAACCTTTAAGCAGAGTGAATACAATTAACGGGGACGGTGATAGGACCTGGAAGGGCTGTGCCCTTTGCAAGGAAATATAGACAGGGTGCAGGTCAGCCGGCATAGTCATATATGAAGATTGATCTTCAAAGGGCATGCGTAGATGGAAAATACAGCCACATCAAACATACTATGTTCCTCACCAAAAATAGCCATGCTTAGCAGTGAGATGATGCTTTGGGTATTCAAAATGCTTTCCACGTATTAGTTCAGTAATCCTTACAACAGTCCTGTAAGGGAGATTTGTATTATTATCTCCATATTGCAGAAATGGGACAGGGCTAATGACTTGATTTAGTTCATTATGGGAAAGAAGAAAGACCCAGGAAAGCCTGGGTCTCAGGGGAGCTGCTGCGTATCAGAGTGGACCATACTGGACCAGATGAACAAAAGGGCAACTTCCAGTGACCCATTGCTGTAATCTACCTTGGAAACAGCAATAATGTCCAAGGATCAACAAAATCAATAGACATCACTGTGGCAAGATATATGACCTGTTTAGAGAACAGGTCAGACTTCTCATTTCTCATTGCATGAAAGGGGTATATTCTCCAATATTTTGTATGGGCCCACAATATAGCTACAAGGGTGGAGATGTGTGGACTCCAGAGATCCAATCTCTCTGCACGTAAACATGGAAGAGGAGGAGGAGGAATCATCCAAGACCACCTGTAGGACCCAACATTTCACGCAGCTCTTGGCCTATTTTCATGCAGGTCAGTGGAGCGCAGAGCACAGGAGAAGGCTAGGAGGTGGTGGAAGTGAGAAGAACAGATGGAAGAATGGAAGGGGGTGGAGACCTTTTGCCAGCAAACAGTTCAGACCTCTGGCCAGAGTGATCTGTCCTTCCCTTGGCAGTCTGCGTCATGGGGGGGAGAGGGAAGCAGGAAGAGGGGGAGGTGACTGGAAGAGAGAGAGAAAGGTAGAAGTAGTGGCAAGAATATAGGTAGAACAGTGGCTATATGCTACCTCCAAAATATCTAAGACAGGAGTAAGCGTAAGACACAGTAAGAAGAGTGACAAAAAGATGGAAAAGAGAAAAGGGAGTAGCAGAAAGAGAGAAGAGGAGGAAGAGGAAGAGGAAGAGAAGTAAGATAGAGAGGAAATCAGGGGTGGACCCCACACATTTGTTTCTGGGTCTGTCTGCTTCTGGCTCCTGCCTCGCCCACCACCAGCATGCCCTCCCACAGCTTCCACTGAGGGAATGCTGCCCTCAGTCGAACAAAAGTTCCCCAGTCATGAAACTCAACTTCCATTTGGGTTAAAACAACTTATTTTGGAGGTGGGTGGAGATTTTCAAGCTAAATTCTCCTAAATTGAATTTATTAGCCAAAATTTTAATTTGCAGTGCATTTGATATTTTCCCCGAAACTTCACCTTATGTACATGCATGTGTTCATGAAACACTGCCTCAGTGTTCAAACTTTGGAGGTGAGGAGGCAGAAAAGCCTGAAGATGGGAAGGTCAAGGACTACAGACCCATCAGATCCATCCAGATCTTGTGATACCCATCCCCCAAAATGAATGGGTAGAGTATGATAGAACGAAGAGGAAAAACCAAAGATCCATAGCATACACACCTAAAGGAGATTTCAAGAATTTTCCAGGAATCCTTTAACTAGCTATTCCTTCCTCATAGGAGACAGCTGCCTGAGTTTTTTTTCCTCCCTCAGCTGCCCATTAGTTGTGATTATATTCAAAAGGAAGAGAACAGTCAGAGTAGGACATGTAGGGAAATGTATAATTATAGGGGAAACAGATAGTTAATGAATGTTGCTGGCATCAACCAACCAACATTAACATCAATGTCATCTTCCTTTTCCCTCACTCCTTACCCATCTGTCTCAGAACTCTCCCATCCTTTTCCAGCCCCTTTAGACATTTTGCAACTTCGCTTAGGGAACTCCTTTCTTAAATGGGTAAGAAGGAGAAGACCAAAGACACACATGCCTAAAAGAGCTCTTTGCATTGCGGTCTGAGAATGCATTGTGCAGAGATCTGTTTACACCAGAGTGGGAGGCAACCTTTATCAGGCCGAGGGCAGATTTTGGGGTACATGGACTACTTCGCGGGCTCAGGGTTAGGTCACTTGAATTCAAATAAAGTAGCTGGCTTATAACCAGAGCAATAGATACATATATATACATGTGTATGTGTGTGTATGTATGTCAGTGCGTGTGTCATAACTATAATAATAATAATAATAATAATAATAATAGGTGACAATGTGCGTTTCCCCCATAGACTAAAGCATGGACATGAACATTTTGGGGGAACTTGCCTATTTTGGGATGAGTTGCGCATTTCGGGGGTGCATTTTTTTTCAAGTGCAAATTTCCGCAGTCAGGAAATAGGGGGGGGGGGGAAACTGATTCCATCCATGAGTGGAGGAGCAAAAGGCACCTGACAATCTATGGAACACAGATGGGATGGATTTTTGCCAGAATTGTACACTCCTACTCATGAGTAGAGCCTTGCCCACAAATAAAGCTTCACTCATGAGCAATCCTTATTCCTCAGGCAGGCACTTCTGCATCTGGTTGCCTGAACCTTTAGGCACCCACGTTCCCTGGAGCTCAGAAGCCACTCAAAGTCCACCTCTGAGTAAAAAAAAAAAAAAAGGTCATCTCTATCTTGAGGTTCAATGGCCATCTCTCCTTAGGGCTCAGGATCTTTCTGAACTGCCCCAAGGTCCTTTGACAGGGACTGCTCCTTCATAATGTTCGTTTCAGGGGACCCCTCCAGAAATGAGTCCTCCAGGATGAAACCCCATTGCTCTTCCATGTATCCTTGTGATACTTGAATGGAGGTATAGGAGAAGCAGCTAAGACACCGGCCATTTTCCTGCATGATACTCATTAAACAGTTTTGCATTTGTCTTTCGGGTGGCAGCAGAGAAAAGTTTTGGTTTCAGTTTCGGGGTAGGTTGTTTTCTTCTTTGATGCACGCTTATATATCCTGTGGGACATCAGAGCTGTAGCAGAAAGCAGGATGCAGCATTGATTTAATTCAACAGCGAGTGCTTCAACCAATGCTGAAACAACATCAAAGATGGTCTGAGAATATGGAATTAAAGCCATCCATCACATGGACCTGGTTTTTGTTTTTTAAAGTTCAATTTCATTTTGTCCAATTGAAGGAGTATAAATGGATGGGGATGGGGATGGAGTGGGAAGAGGCCATTACCACAGAAAGAACTTGTAACATCTTTTTATACATGAAATACATTTGCAGCAGGAGAAACGGCCTCATTTGTCATGAGGAATATTAATGTCCCATCTGAGATGGCTGAGGAATTTCTTTAGAAAATGCCGAACTTTATTAAGATGGAAGTGCTAAGTGGGTCAGATTTAATTATGGAGACCAGTGATCTAGTTTACTGCATACGTACAGTGTGAGTTCACCCACAAAGCCCTTTGCCCTGGAAAGTTTGGTTTGTAGGGCTCTTCTCTAACCTTTATCAATTAATTTACACTTTAACCAATTTGTCAGTCAATGGTTTGGATCTACCCAATGTTACACATCAGCTTTCCTTAACCTGGTGCTCTCCAGATGTTTTTACTACAACTCCCCACCTCTCCAGATAACATGGCCAGTGGTTTTCTGGCTGGGGATGGTGAGAGTTGTAAACTACATCATGTTCCCCAGCAACTGATGTATAGGTTCATTGTCTCTGATACCTTCTCCTCCAGGAATTTGCACAGCCCCCTTTTAAAACTATCCAAATTGGTGTCCATTACTACATCTTGTTGTAGCGAATTCCATACTTTAATTATGTGCTGTGTGAAGAACTCCTTCCTTTTATCTGACCTGAAACTCCCACCAATCAGCTTCATGGGATGACCCCCTCAGGTTCTAGTATTGTGGGAGAGGGAGAAAAATGTCTCCCTATCCACATTCTCCACACCATGCCTAGTTTCGTACACCTCCATCATGTCTCCCCTTACCTCCTTTTTTCCAAGCTTAAACCATCCCCTTGATTCCTCTCACCATTGGCTATGCTAGCAACATCACCTAGAAGGGCCCAGGATGCCCAGAGCTGTTTCTAACTCTGCCTCCACTTTTGCTCAGTGCAAACATTGGTAAATAAATTCAACTATTACAACACACCACAAGCACCCAGTGACCTCCTACCAAAGGAATCTGACCATCCATGAGCACTGCTCCTGTAGAACTTCTGTAATTTAGAGAACTGGCGTGAGCAGAACAACATTTCTGTCATTTGGAAAGAAAAGGAAGGAGGGATATGTCACCCCTCTGAAGCTGTGATTTTTTTAAATATCTGAATTAACAGCCATCACAACCACCAAATAAGTATTGCAGCTGAAAGAACAACAACCATTTATACCCCATTCTTCTACTAAAAGTACCCAGAGTGGAGATACTATCTGTTGCTATCTTTCTAGCTGCATTAATTAATTATGTCATGATAAGGAAAATGGATTGGGAAGGGGGGGGGGAGAGAAGTATTTAACTAACTCTGAAATCACAGCATTGCAACTGCTTGGAGTCCCATTATAGATACAGACTTCCCTCCATAAATATGACATACAAGGCAATCTGCAACTGTGAAAGTCATCCTGATACATATTTATTGCAATCAGGAACAGAGGGACCTGAATGCATTTTTCACTCCCCTTCAAAATCAGATGAAGGTTTTATTGCTAATGTATCCCATTATGAGCAATCGGTAAGCTGAGATGGGCTTTTGTAACCGGACCTCCTGGGGCTGTCAAAGGGTTTAGCTGCGAGAGTCTGTAGTTTCTAGAACAGCCACACCTCATCAGACCTCTGATGATGCAAGCATGCACGAAATTGTCCATAGGTGTGGCAGCCTGTTAGTTTCTGAACCTAATTCAAGGTGATGGTTTGGGCTTTTGGGACCATGTTATCTGTAGGATTCCCTGCACCTATATGAGCCTGGCCAAGCACTAAGATCAATTCCTTTAAGAAATTGCACTGGCTAGCTATATGCTCCCGGTTGGAATTCAAAATGTTGGTAATGACATTTAAAGCCCTAAATGGCTTTGGACCTCGATACTTGAGAGAGCACCTCTCCCTTTATATGCCTGCTCGAGACTTGAGATCCGTTGGAGGAGCCTTCCTCCATGTCCCACCAACGTGAGACATATGCTATGGTGGGACATGGGAGAGGGCTTTCTCTGTGGTGGCACCCTGGCTGTGGAATGCCCTCCCCTTGGAGACCCACCTGGCGCCAGCACGGGCCTCATTTCGGAGCCAAGTTAAAACTTGGTTTTTTACAAAGCCTTTGATGGCTAAATTCACCAATCCTGCACATGGTTTCAATTATTTGAATTGTTTTTTTACTGTTTTTAAAATTCTATACTGGTTTTAGTTTGATTAATGGTTTGATTTGTTTTTAGCTGTGTTTATTTATTGTTTTATATTGTTTGTATAATTTTATATGTACATCGCCTTGAGATCATCGTGATACAGGACAGGATACAAATGTTTTAGTAAATAAATAAATAAATGTCGGAGGTCCTACTCTCTGGTCCAACAGCAAGAATCGTTAGGCTTGTGATAGTGGGAAGTAGGGTTTAATGGTGGGCCCCACACCTTTGAAACTCTCTCCCCAGAGAGAAGGGTGTATGCCTTAATCATTGCTGGCTTTTCAAACAATCAAACAATCAATACACTTATGTGTTCCACTCTGCTTATTATTATTATTATTATTATTATTATTATGTATTGCATTTATATACCGCCCCATAGCTGAAGCTCTCTGGGTGGTTTACAAAGATTAAAAATATTGAACATTAAAAACCGATATACAAAATTTTAAAACCATAAAAAGCATAAAAACAAAGTACAAATACAATATCCATTTAAAACAAATGGGTTCTGAGTCAAAAGAAAAAAAAATCAACATACACTGTTAAATGCGTGGTAGAAGAGAAAAGTCTTGGCCTGGCACCGAAAAGATAACAATGTTGGCGCGAGGTGAGCCTCATCGGGGATATTGTTCCATAATTGGGGGGGGGGGGGGGAACCACTGTAAATTATTTATTTATTTTATTACATTGGCATACTGCCCCATAGCCAAAGCTCTCTGGGCAGTTCACATCAGATTAAAACAATTAAAAACAATATACAAAAATTAAAACTGCAAAAACATACAATACACACACACATTTAAAACCACTATAATAACTTAGCTATAACCCTAAAACAAAACAAAAACAAAACAAACCCAGGCTCATCAGATATTGCTAAATGCCTGAGAGAAGTGGAAAGTCTTGGCCTGGCGCCGAAAAGATAACAATGTTGGCGCCAGGTGGGCCTCGTCGGGGAGATCGTTTCACAATTAGGGGGGGGGGGGGCTACCACAGAGAAGGCCCTCTCCCTTGTTGCCAGCCTCCGAGCTTCGTGTACGGGTAGGTTCGTGTTGGGAGAGGCGTTCCATCAGGTATTGTGGTCCCAAGCCGTGTAAGCCTTTATAGCTTTATAAAAGGCCAATGATTGTGTGTGTTTAATTGTAAATGTATGCCCAGGTCTTTGTAGTAAGATACCTGGCCAGCCTTCCTCTCCTCAATTTATGAAACACAATGGCTTTAAAACAGAGTACACCTCCTCTGCATTTGACGATACAGATCAGCTCTAAAGGTGTTGGAGGGAGGGTTGTTTTTTTCCAGTAGGAAATCCAGGATTCTTGGGTGTTATAGCCTTTAAATTATGCAGCTACCTTCTCTGTGGGAAATTAAACCATGTTACAGCCACCATGCTAGCGTAAATCTCCTCAGAGAAGTGGCAGCCATATCCAGGAACATAGCAAATCCCTCCCTTCACGTGGCTCCATCCCTGAGGACATACGTTCCCTCCGTTTCAAGAGGAATATTAGAAGATAATTATTAATTTTGGCTTTGTGATCACACATTTATATCACTACTCTGGGATGTTCTTTTGCCCAGTATGGCTTAGTGGCAATTTTCTTTTCTTTTTCTTTTCTTTTTCTAGCAAAACATTATATTTCCCCCTCCCTTTTAGGCACATCCGTGATTTAGTAGTTAGCTCCAAAACGTCCTTCTGAGTCACAGAGGGACCAGCCTTCCCTGCAGTCTGGAGATATACAGCTATTACTTCAGTCAGCCTTGCTCTTGGGTTTATGATGGTTCTTTTAAAAGCTTCATATTTTATTCCTTTAGGGACTGCTGAGGTTTTTATGGAGAAGGGGCAGGCGGCCAGTCCACTCTCCAGTGCTGGCACAGATGTTTGAAAGCCGCTGCTGCTCTTGTCCTTCAAGTAGCAGACGGTATTTGGGTTTCACCCAGGGACCAGCTCCAAGATTTAAGAGGGGGAAAAGTCTGGCAACTCCAGGGCATAAATGGGGAAAATTGGCAGATGCGGGCCAATGTTGGGGCTGGAGCATGCCTGTTAGGATGTGCGAATATGCAACATGTCAGCTTGTTGATGTTCTCCTAAGTCCATCTTGAGCCTCGTTCCAACTCGTGTCCATATCAGATTGTGAGCTTTGTTGTTGTCATTTTTGTCTGAAACTTTGTGCATGCCTTTGTGTGCATTTCCCCCCAAATGTACACAACAATTGTGTACATTTTTTTAAATGTACCCATTTTTCTCTCGTTGATTAAAGCATGTGTGCGCATATGTTTCCAAAGTATACATTTTGCATGTACATTGTCCCAATGAACATATGTTTCAAATGCAGTACTTTTGTTCCACAGATCACATTGCAAGCGCTCACATTTTGTTCACATCTACACATTTCAAACATTTCCCTCCATCCCCATTCCCCCACCTCATGAATCACATCACCAGTTTTTAAATGTGCAGACTTCAACTGAAAATAGTATATGTCTCCACATTCCGTTCTGGGAGGTGTGAACTGGGTAAGTGTTGGTCAAAACTGAACTGAAATGAATTTCTCATACAACCCTAGTGTCCAATCGATTTGGAAGGATGGCCTGATACACGAAGAGTTGGGCTAGGTGATACATGAAATGCTTGATGCCATGGTTGATTAAGAGGAATATGATAGGACTGTCACATAGATGTTGTTAGAACTAATTTGTTTTCTGTTTCTCCCAAGGGTAGGACCCAAAACAACGTTAGGAAGAATTTCCTGATAGTACAAGCTGTTTAACAGTGACACAGACAGATTCAGAATAGGGATGGAATCCGTCTTGGAGGTGAAGTTTGCTTGCTTTCAACAACTCGCCACCCTCACCAGACTGCAGCTCGTGAACTAGCCTGACTTCATCTATATTGTCTTGGGTTAGCTTGCAGATTTGTGGGGGGGGGGGGGTCCCTTCAAATTGCCATTTACGCAAATTGCAGCTGCCGAATTATGCATATCATGGCCAAAATTGGCATAAATTACACAAATTGCAGCTGCCCCCTCCCAAGAAAGTTCCTGGATTTCAGCGGGAAGCCCATGGCTTGGCTCGCAAATGCAAACTGAACCAAAGGCTCCAGGGAAGTCCGTTGAGATCCCAAAGGGCTGGATTTCCCATGATGGCCATCCCTACTCAGAAGGTGGTGAAGTCTTCTTCATTAGAGGTTTTTAAACGGAGGCTACAGGTCCAACCATTAGGGACGCTACAGCTGCAGATTTCCTGCAATCGAAGGGGCTTAAACTAGATGGCCTTTGAAATTGCTTCCAACTCTAATCGCTTCCATCTGGCTTCTCTGGCTTATCTTTGTAAACTAGCAGCCACGGTGGAGGTTGGTCAGGATCACAGCTTGTGGGGCATGGGGAGGGGGCTTAAACCTTTCTCCCTCAACTTATGGTCCCAGTGGAAATTCCTCACAAGCTGCTGTTCATGCCAAAACTAGATTCCTCCCCTCAGGAAACAGCAGGGAGGCCATTTTTCTTTGGACTGGAGAGTGGGAGGTGAGTGTGAAGCTCCCTCCTCTTATGCTGTGGCTCAAATCCTGATTAAACCCACACAGCTGCTATTGAAAGAAGCAAATCCAGAGATATGTGTGAAATGTAGCCTTGCTTTCCACATGCCGTCCATTTGGGGCTCATGAAGAAAGCTCCGTTCACACTGCAGGCTGAGTAAATACCTAACAGTGCAGAGACCCACTCATGTCACTGTGCCCAATGTTTTCAAGGGGAAGAGGGCCATGTTAACAAGCTGGCCTCTCTGCAATTGGGTGGTTGTGTAAGAAGGGTTCAGATGACCTCCTGCCTCACCCCTTGAAGGAACATGTTGGATGGGTTGTGAGGTAGCATGAGCCAGGCCTTTCCCCACCATGATGTGTGCCATGGCCACATCCCCACCACACATAATGGGTGCAACCACCACCATCCTGACATTTGACTCTACATGCATCCTTATGGGTATTTGTAGAACTCCTCCATATGAGGGAAGAACCGGATTGATTCAGGCTCCCCCTTGAGTGGAAGAGTCCTACGAATGCACTAATGCACGATGGGCAGAGCTGATGTGAGCATCGATAGCAAGAGGCAAGAATAGGCTGAGCAGCTTTGTGCTCCCAGCCTGCATTCTTTCAATGGGGATGTCATCTGAATCCTCCCAGTAGAACATTCAGTTCACACTTATGGGGCTCATTCTGCTCCTGAACTGCACTAATTGTCTCAAGTTACAGAAAGCCAGATTCTGGCTGGACATCAGGAAAAATTTCCTGTCTGTTAAAGCAGTACCACAATGGAACCTATGAGGTCATGGGCTCTCCCACACTAGAGGCCTTCAAGAGGCAGCTGGACAGCCATCTGTCAGGGATGCTTTAAGGTGGATTCCTGCATTGAGCAGGGGGTTGGACTCCATGGCCTTATAGGCCCCTTCCAACTCTACTATTCTATGATTCTAATATGCCTCCACCCCCCAGCTGAATATATGATCCAGGGCTTCATCAGGGATGGCACATCTAGGGATGGGAAATGTCATCTCACTGCGGGTCTCGTGCCCAATTCCTGTTCATGTTTGCAATCACTGCTCATTCTCTGCTGCGAATGGGAAAATTGTGCAAACCAAGCAGCGATTGAATGAGAAATTTGTCCATCTTTCCCAAATTTGTGCAAAATTGAACTGGGAAATGTGAGCAAATCAAATAAGACCACATATCTGGCAATTTGCAAACTTTTTGAGTGGATACATGCTTGTCGCTCATGTTCAGGGCTTTGAGCAAAGCATGCTTGCATGTAACAAAATTCTCATTTATCCCAATGCAAGTCCATTGCTCTGCTGTCAGAGGGACCATTTCAGGTTTCAGGGGATACCTGCAAAGAGATTTCAGCACCAAAGACAAGATTCCCAGCAATGTGGAAAAGACACATTCAAGACAGTTATGGGCACCACACTTCAAGAAGGATGCAGACAAGCTGGAACATGTTCAGAGGAAGGCAACGTGGATGATCATTGAGAGGTCTGGAAACAAAGCCCTATGAGGAGAGACTGAAAGAACTGGGCATGTTTAGCCTGGAGAAGAGAAGACTGAGGGGAGACATAATAGCACTCTTCAAATACTTGAAAGGTTGTCACACAGAGGAAGGCCAGGATCTCTTCTCGCTTATCCCAGGTTGCAGGACATGGAATATGTGGGTCAAGTTACAGGCAGCCAGATTCCAGCTGGATATCAGGAAAAACTTTCTGTTATAGCAGTACGACAATGGAACCAACAACCTAGGGAAGTTGTGGGCTCTCCCACACTAGAGGCATTCAAGATGCAGCCGGACAGCCATCTGTCAGGTATGATTTAAGGTAGGTTCCTGCATTGAGCAGGGGGTTGGACTCAGTGGCCTTATAGGCCCTTTCCAACTCTACTATTCTATGACTCTATGACTCTTTCACATAGTGTGCCACTGCACTACCTATATACTAGGCCTGGTCGTGAGCACCCTTTCTCAAAACAAGCACCACCACTTGAATAAGCCTGAAGGAAGGGCAAAATAACACTACCTTTCCCCTCTCTGTGAGGGAACAAGGCAAAGACTTTGGGAAATAGGTTCTGCTTGTGGATGTTGTGAGCTAACGTTTTGTTTAGGTGTATCTCATTAATACCTATGTTGAAGCAGGTGAGGAATCCGAGCGAACACATGGTTTTATGGTAACAAACCAAAGGAAAGTTTATTGTACATGAACAGAACTTTGTTATTGTCAATGTAAACCAAACTTGCTTATTTCATTTAATATCACAACCATTCTAGTCCCCTAGTAATAAAACTCCTTTCACTCCTCATGTAATTCCTGACCAACAACTACCCTTTACTCTCCACACTCCCCTCCAATGAACCCCCTCACCCTCCTACCAACCATTTTTATCTTTATTTAACTCCTCCCCCTCTTTCCCCAGCATCATCAGCCACACTCAACTAGGTACTCTCTAGACTCACACATGCAGACATACTTAGGGAACAGAATGTGGGGTATCGCCACACATAGTTTGTCCAAACAAGCATGAAAAGTTGCCCCAGTTGCTAATTGCTACTACTGGTATATGTAGTAGAGAGGTATGTGTTGCCAGTTCCCCATGTCTGCACCAGTATTCTGTTTCAGATAGGTGAGGACCTGTCTGAAAGAGCCAGTGGAGGGGACCTCATTGATTCTCCCTTCCCCCTCTCTCTCTTGCTCCCTCCCTCCCTCTCTCTCTCTCTCTCTCTCACACACACACACACACACACATACACACACACTCACATGCTTTCTCTCTTTCAGGTGTTGATAGAGACCAGTCAGCCAAGTATCCCTAACTTACTTGTGCCTCTTCTTCTCTCAACAAGAGTCTCCAAAGTTCTTACTGCATTAAGCACCCTGGCCATGTCACAATGGAAGAGCAAAACCCAACCGATCCAATTCTTCTGTGCACTCCTTTCCAAACACACACATCCATCAGAACCCAACATATTTCAATAAGGGTCCTAAGAGGTCTCAGTGAGATGAGCATTTAGAAAGAAAGATAGGAAAATTTATTTATTTATTTATTTATTTATTGCATTTTTATACCGCCCTATAGCCAAAGCTCTCTGGGCGGTTCACAGAAATTAAAACCATGAAATCATTTTAAGAAATATAAAACAGACCACAATCTAAAACCACAAAATAACATACAATATAAAAACACAACCAGGATAAAACCAAGCAGCAAAGATTAATACAGATTTAAATACAGATTTAAAACAGCAAGGGTTAAAATTGAGTTAATTTAGCTGTTAAAATGCTGGGAGAATAAAAGGTCTTCACCTGGCAATGAAAGGAGTGCAAAGTAGGCGCCAGGCGAACCTCTCTGGGGAGCTCATTCCACAGCCAGGGTGCCACAGCAGAGAAAGCCCTTCTCCTGGTGGCCACCTGCCTCACTTCCTTTGGCAGGGGCTCATGGAGAAGGACCCCTGTAGATGATCTTAGGGTCCGGGCAGGTACATATGGGAGGAGGCATTCCTTTTCATTTTATTTTAAAAATCCCAGCAACACCATGTTTCTTGCACTTTCTTGCACATTATGTTCCTTCGTGGTCTTGATGAGCATTCTTAACAACTGTTGCCAAAAGAGATGTAACACTTGTTTAGGGACTTGGCTTTTATTTTTGTAAGATAGTTCTGCAAGAAATATATATATATATATATATATATATATATATATATAGTCTTTTTACACATACTTGATGGATTTGTCAAAATAGCTCTGTAATTAAAATTGAATGTAGGAATAAGAATACATTACTGCCATAATTACATGGTGCTATTTTGGCATGTAACTGAACTCCAAAAGCTGATAAAATTAAAGAAAGACCTCCCCTGCCCCAATTTCCATGGAGACAAGAAAATTTTGCTATATCTTGCTTGGCCTCATGATATAATCGCTCGATTCAAATGCACTCAACTTTCACGTAGATCCGGAGGTGGGTGGGTGTCTTTATTGAATCTGAGGCTATGGAACCAATCCAGTCCAGCATCTAGGGGATGGGAACCTTATCAGTAGGCTAGGTACCAATGCAAGGCATAATCGGCTAGCTGCCAGGGTCTAAGAGGGCCGAACCCTGATACCAGCCATGGGTCCCATTTTTCTACATTAGAAACTTTTTCCCCCCTGGTACCCTGCTACCAAGTAGATTCCAGCTGCTCTCTTGGATTTGCTCACAATGCCCCAAAATGATGTCTTTCCAAGGTGTTGAGGCTCAGGTGGGGATGAAGGTGGAGAGAGGGTCACCCACACAAAAAAAGATGATATCCACCTTGTTGGGGTGGGCAGTAGCCATTCTCCCAAGATGCTTCAGAGTGACACAAGTTCTTGTGCATCTGAGATGGTGACTAGAATCTGCTTGGAAGTGAAGACCCCAAAGATTCCCTTCCATCATTGCTGATGGTAATACATTTAGTTTGGCCTACATCAATGCTCTCCTGTATCTGGAGATATTAAAAGAGAAGAGGTAGTTGACAGATTGCTGGATACTGCCCAGTTGTAAGTCAAGATGTGCAGTTGAACATTCCCCCTTTGTTATCATCTGTAGGTTTTGGAGATTTAGATCCAGCAGCCTGTGTTTGATACATCCAATTGCTTTAACCAACTCAAATGGTAAGAGGAACAGCAAGAAGCAATTGGTGTTATTACCAGACCTAAACCTTGACCCAGCATAAATAGTACGCTAATGCCAGATGCAAAATCAGAAATTATTATTATAATTTCAATCGAAATGACTTCTCACCATAATGGGGAAGGTTACGTTGAGGTGACCATGTGCCTGCTCAGTCCATTGTTCGGGTGCTAATTGTTGATGGGTGACTTGAAGGCCACTCCTGCCTTCCCTTCTTATGTTTTTTTATCTGCAAACCTAGACTCGGCAGCACTAGAGATAGAGAATACCCTCAAATCAAGGACTGTCCTCTGACATCCCTTCAAATACAGGACTGTCCTCTGTAAAATAGGACACTTGACCATGCTACTCCTGAAGATCTATTTCCATTTCAGTTCCCAAAGATAAGAAAAGAATCAAGGCCTTAGTAGAGCAGAACGTTTGCTTAAATGCTAGGAAATTTTCCTCCACAAGGATATCAACATCTGAAGTTAAACAGCTTATATAGTCAAAAGAATAATAACTTGGGAAATATGAATATGAATCTGACCCGTTTTGAAAAGAGATGCTTTATATATCTAAGAAAACAAAAGAACTGCAAACCAAGATTTATAATATCATATTAAATGCTGAAGGGAATACCGCTTATGGTTTTAAAAATAGATAGGAAGCTATAGCTGGAACTTCAGTTCCTGAATAGATTTAAAATGTATGTTTACAAAAGGGTCTATCTTATGCAACTGCTATAACACCAAAGGTGATTATCGCAAGGTTTTAGAGCTGTTTTGCAAATAGTTAAATGAATAAATAAAAGAAGGTACCAGGCAGATAAAACTAGGGAGGGTGTTTCACAGTAGGGTTGTCAGGGTAGCCCTCTTGTTGAAGAGCTATCCTGAGGACAGTCCTGTATTTGAAGGTGTTTTCTGTATGGAGAGATATCCAGTCCAAGTCTGGTTTAAAGATCAAAGAACCACAAGGAGAAAGAGTAGTATGGACCTGGATGTTGCCCATCAACCATCATTACCTGGACAGCAGACTGAGCCACAGGAACATAGGTCACCTGTTCTGTCCTTCCCACTATGGTGAGTTCTATTGTATTTCTATTTAAATTATGGCTATTTCTACATTTGCTTCTATGCATGTAGATTAGCAAGTGCAAATGTTATACAAATAAATGTCCCCTTCTGTCCTCTATTTTTCATGATGCATTTCTAGGGGGGTATAAACATTTCTTTTTTTATCACAAAATGTGGGAACATGCCCCGTTTGAAGTTCCAAATGTGAGCGTGAGCATGTCTCTGCTGAATATATTTGTAAATCGTTGAAGACGTGCTTGCATTCATCTTATCCCCGATTCTAAGTTCAATGACAATGAGAATTTCCTATTTTGCGCAAATTTCCTATTTTGCACAAATTTCCTATTTTGCGCAAATTTCCTCAGTAGACTGAATCAGCCTCACTTTAGTCTATGGAGGAAAGTTGCTCAAGTTAGGAAATGTGTACAAGTTTAGGGAAACAGGCACACGTTTTCCATTCAATCGCTGCTTGATTTGAATAAGTTTCCCGTTTGTGCAGAGAGAGCAACAATTACAAATGGGAAGGGGAATCGGGCACAATATGAGCAGTGAGACAATGGTTGAAATATACTGGTGATCTAGAACATCAGTTGTTCACCCATCCTTATCATTTCCTCTTTTTTTGTGTGTGATGTATTTTCTAGGGATGTGCACTGGATCGGACCCGATCCACGATCCGAGTCCAGTCCAGTGGGAAATCGGATAAATTATCCGATTTCCGATCTGACAGCTGGATCGGCCGATCCAATCCGAACCGGTCCGAAAAGGCTCCGAACCGGTTCGGCGGATCGGCGGATCGGCGGGCGCCCACTGGCGCCCACCGCCGCTTCCATTGGCGGGCGCCAGCGGGCGCCCGCCGATGAAAGTGGACAGCGGGGGGGGAGGAGGGGGGCGCTTACCTTCCCGGCCCGGCCGCTCCCGTCCGGCGGCGGCAGCTACTACCAGCGGGCTCCGCGGCCTGTTCCAGGGTGGCGCGCCGGGTGATGTCATCACCCGGCGCGCTACTCTAGAGCAGGCCGCGGAGCCCGCTGGTAGTAGCCGCCGGCCCCGGACGGGAGCGGACGGGCCGAGAAGGTAAGCAGGGGGTGCGTGGAGGGGAGGAGGGGGCGCGCGGAGGGGGGGAGGGGGCCCTTACCTTGCCGGCCCGGCCGCTCCCGTCCGGTGCCGGCGACTACTACCAGCAGGCTCCGCGGCCTACTCCAGGGTGGCACGCCGGGTGATGTCATCACCCGGCGCGCTACCCTAGAGCAGGCCGCGGAGCCCGCTGGTAGTAGCTGCCGGCCCCGGATGGGAGCGGACGGGCCGAGAAGGTAAGCAGGGGGTGCGTGGAGGGGAGGAGGGGGCGCGCGGAGGGGGGAGGGGGGCCCTTACCTTCCCGGCCCGTTCGCTCCCGTCCGGGGCCGGCGGCTACTACCAGCAGGCTCCGCGACCTACTCCAGGGTGGCGTGCCGGGTGATGTCATCACCCGGCGCGCTACTCTAGAGCAGGCCACGGAGCCCGCTGGTAGTAGCCGCCGGCCCCGGACGGGAGCGGACGGGCCGAGAAGGTAAGCAGGGGGTGCGTGGAGGGGAGGAGGGGGCGCGCGGAGGGGGGAGGGGGCCCTTACCTTGCCGGCCCGGCCGCTCCCGTCCGGCGCCGGCGACTACTACCAGCAGGCTCCGCGGCCTACTCCAAGGTGGCACGCCGGGTGATGTCATCACCCGGCGCGCTACTCGAGAGTAGGCCGCGGAGCCCGCTGGTAGTAGCCGCCAGCGCCGGACGGGAGCGGATGGGCCGAGAAGGTAAGCAGTGGCGGGGAAGGGGGCTTACCCCCCCCGGAGCCGTTCGCTTCTATCCGCTGGCGCCCGCGGGTGCCAGCGGATGGAAGCGGACGGCCCCAGGGGGGGTAGGGAGCACGGGGGAGGGGGCTTACCTGCCGGGGCCATCCACAGCGGATGGCCCCGGGGGGGAGGGAGTTAGGCCCCCCCTCACCCACCCGCCGCCATTTTTTCCTCATAGACTTGCATTGCAATGCAAGTCTATGGGGAAAAAAATGGTGGCCGATCCAAAAATTTACGATTTTTGGGTCGGGATCGGACTCGATCCGGTCCGGGGGGCCTCCGATTTTGTCCGAACCGGTCCGTGACAAAATTGGAGGTCCCGATCCGGGTCCCGATCCGATCCGGGGGGTCCGTGCACACCCCTAGTATTTTCTCTTGTATGGTGATGCATAGGTGGCCACCCTATTCCATAGATAAGAAGGAAAATAATGTATTTATTTATTTATTACCTGCCTCTCCCTCTGGATTGAGGCGGGGAACAACATTGAATACAAAATAGTATAAAATACATAAAACTGGTTTAAAACATATAAAACTAATACATTACTAAAATTAGGGATGTGTATCGTATCGTTAAAATGTATGATAACGATACGATAATGTCATTATCGTGCATGTGTTTAACGATAACTATACAATACAAAAACCTACGATAATCATCAGAGATGATAATTTTCAGGCGATTTTATCATTTTATCGGACTGCCATATAAATATACCTATAACTTCTGTATTTTAAAAGTTAGAGGCTTGAAACTTGGTCACAGTGCTTATGGGGTATGCCTAAGTATGTGTATGAAATTTGAGCTCAAACCCTCAAACCCTCGATTTTATATGAATTTATTAAAGATCGTTTCAATTCTGACAGATCAGAATGACAGCTCGCCACGTGCATTCATTCAGACCTGTCAGAACAAAAACGATCTTTTAAAAATTCATACAAAATCGAGGGTTGGAGGGATCAATCTCAAATTTCATACACATCCTTAGGCATACCCCCTAAGCACTGTGACCAAGTTTCAAGCCTCTAACTTTTAAAATACAGAAGTTATAGGCATTTTTTTCTTTAAAAACAGGGCTGCAAAAAAAATCATTTTTTCACGATAATTCACCTACGATATGAATGAAGACAATAATTTTTATGGTCCAAAATGACGATAACGATAAATGACGATATTTTTTGATGTGCACACCCCTAATTAAAATAACAATCAAACATCCTAAAGGTAGTCCTGCCGGAAGAGATCAGTCTTCATGGCTTTCTTAAATTCATAGAGACTGTTAAGTTGACGAATCTCTCCCAGCAGGCCATTCCACAGTCTGGGAGCAGTAGAAGAGAAGGTCCTAGGACGGGATGAAACTGCAGAGAAGGCCTATTCCCAAACCATCACTTTTTGGTTCTCACTATTTAGAGGGTATGATATAGGGATGGATACAGGAAGTCAATCAAGATGCTTTCAAGATGACAATCATCTTATCATAGCTGAGGCCATCAACTATATGATAAGGACTTTCATAGGGTTATATCCGATGAATCATGTGCAGTCGTAGTGTAACTTAAGTCCCATTCATTTCAATGTGTCTACCCTATGTAGGACTAAAACCAGATACCACCCAGAATAGGTGAAACTGTTTATTCCCAGCTTCTGTCATTCAATATCATTTGAAACTTTGAAAGATGTCTCCCCGCCCCCATAATCCATTGCCTACAATTACAGCCACCAGAACAACTCCATTTGATGCCTTTCTGACACACTGCTGAGGCTCTCTATATTATTATTTTCAAATCAATGCTTAAATGGATAATTTATATGCGCCAGTGAGCTTTAGTAAAAAAAAATTCACAATGCGACTAAAAATATCTATTGTGCCAATGGGTAAATCCTGGCAAGTCACTGAATCAAAAGGAGCGTGACAGAGGTGATTGGAGGATGTAATGGGAATAATTAAGCTGTTTTCTGTTTTCATTGCAGAGGAGGAAAAAATATATGTTTCTTGCCTAAATCTAAAAACTCGATGAAAAACTCAAACCTTGTTCTGATGGCAGCAGCTTCCATTTCCTCAATAACCAATTAATTCTGACACTCAAAGCGACACATCATAAAGCTCTGAATATTCAGTAGATGATTTGTACCTGATTTGCAACAGCCTCCCCTTTGGGACTGTTGTTTAAACTTCAGTATTCAGGGCAGCCTGATAACACTTAAAACAGAACAAAACCCTCCCTGCGTATGCAAAGTAAGAATGTCAGGTGGAGATTCAAGCTCAGCCCTTCTTCTGAACATACTAGTTTTGAACATGCAGAGATGGGTCCTTGTATGAGAAAGGAGCCCCAATGATGAAGCATCACCAAACAAGTGAGTTAAACAACTGTGTGAATAAAGCAACAGAGTGAGGAACCCATGACATTCAACTCTCTTTTTTCTTCATCTGATAACAATATTCTTTTTTCTTCTGATAACAATGTTCTTTTCTTTTTCTTCTGATAGCAATGTTCTGTTCCCCATTTCCGTTTGAGGAATTCTTACCATCCATCACCTTTTCCTCATTTCAAGGAGGGAGGAGAGAGCACATAATTTTGTATCATTTCATATTGCAGAGGAGATTTATAAGTCGACCTCGCACAAGGAACATTGGCCAGACGCACTGAAAAGCCACATTTATTTGCTCTGAATACATTGTATTAAGATGCAGCGCTGACCTTTTCCCTCTCATGTGCAATTGCATGTAAACTATACAATTATTTCAGCAGGCCTTATCATTCCTTCTGAGCTGTATCGGTATCCACAGAGACGAGTCGCAATTGGTTGCATATATATTTTTAAAGCAATTCCTTCAGAATGCAAAGGTCAGACCTAAAAAGCAGCTAATATTTGAGGAGGACAACAATGGCCGGATTAGCTATAGCTCGGTTGGTATGGTAAATAGACACTGTGTAAAATAAGCAGACACTTTTCCAGTTTGTTTCGTTTAATAAATTGCTGGAAAGTCAGGGGCAGTGTTGGGTTGGAAGGCTAGAGCGGTGTAGGTGACCAGTGTCCAGGGGTACCAGCACCTTATTGGTCTTTTGGGGCTGCCACACCATTGGAATTTGATGGCAACCCATTACTTTGTTTGCTGCCCCACAGCAAATTCAGTGGTGGGGGGGAGGCATGCCAGGGGACACACCAGAAAAAGCGCACCAGAGGTCACCCACTCCACCTATAGCAGTTTGAGTGTTAGACTAGTACTGAGCATATTCAGGTTCAAATCCTCACTCAGGCATGAAGCACAGGGGATGGCCTTGAGATGATCTCCCATCTCTCAGCCTAACCTACCCAACAGGGAGATCTTGAGGATTAAATGGGGTGGAAGACCTTGTAGCCACCTTGAGCTCCTTGTGAGAAAAGAGGGATATACGTGCAACAAGTGAAGCCTAAGTAAGTAATTTGTAGGAGGTCAAGATTATAGGTGCTAGCCTAGAACACACATCCCAACTAAATATAGGTGCTAGCCTAGAACACACACACACCCCAATTAAATAGAAAATTAGAGCCTGGTAGAAGATTGTGGGCGTTCCTAATGAAGGCCAAGAAAGGATGGAATAGTGGGAAGCAGTAAACAGTAGAGGTGTGCACGGACCCCCCGGATCGGATCGGGACCCGGATCGGGACCTCCAATTTTGTCACGGATCGGTTCGGACAAAATCGGAGGCCCCACGGACCGGATCGAGTCCGATCCCGATCCAAAAATCGGAAATTTTTGGATCGGCCGCCATTTTTTTCCCCATAGACTTGCATTGCAATGCAAGTCTATGGGGAAAAAAATGGCGGCGGGTGAGGGGGGCCTAACTCCCTCCCTCCCCCCTGGGGCCATCTGCTGTGGACGGCCCCGGCAGGTAAGCCCCCTCCCCCGCGCTCCCTACCTCCCCCAGGGCCGTCCGCTTCCAACCGCTGGTGCCCGCAGGCGCCAGCGGATGGAAGCAGATGGCCCCGCGGGGGGTAAGCCCCCTCCCCCCGCCCCCTGCTTACCTTCCTGGAACATCCGCTCCCGTCCGGCGCCGGCCGCTACTGCTCCCAGGCTTCACGGCCTGCTCCCGGGTGGCGCGCCGGGTGATGTCATCACCCGGCGTGCCACCAGGGAGCAGGCTGTGAAGCCTGGGAGCAGTAGCGGCCGGCTCCGGACGGTAGCGAACGTTCCAGGAAGGTAAGCGCGCTGCGCGCGCCCCCTCCTCCCCTCCCCCCACCCCCTGATTACCTTCCCCGCTAGGGAAGGGGCCCCCCCCCGCTGTCTACTTCCATCGGCGGGCGCCCGCTGGCGCCCGCCAATGGAAGCGGCGGTGGGCGCCAGCGGGCGCCCACCGATCCGCTGATCCATCCGAACTGGATCGAAACCTTTTCGGTTCGGTTCGGATTGGATCGGCCGATCCAGCGGGGAGATCGGAAATTGGATAATTTATCCGATTTCCCCCTGGATCGGATTCGGATCGTGGATCGGAACCGATCCAGTGCACATCCCTAGTAAACAGTGGTTGGTAAACACAGAGGAAGTGTCTGAGCACAAGGTGAGACAGCCTGTGATTCAGACTCAGACCTGACTTGGAAGTACCGACGTACAGATTTTGTCAAATCTATTCCATTTGAGTTTCGTAGTCTGTGAGCCATCTTTCATTCTGGCATCCACTCCTTGAGGGAATTGGATTTTTTAAAGCGATGTACAAGAATTCTGTTCCGGTCTTTAAATGCACGTCCATTCATGCAAGTGCGCAGTAGTGCAAATTCCGCCCCCCACCCTGAGTAAAAAACGCCAGTCTATGAGTCCAGGGAATCACATGGCTCAGCAAAATCAGGTCCACTGTGGAATTTGCAAGTCAAATCCATAGAAATCCAAACTCATATGACTTAGTTACGGATTTCTCTGACATTCTGACCTGAAAGTATTTCTATCCCGATCAGGAATGTTTCCAGATAAGGCTTTTATTGTGCATCATAGAAGGTCCAGATGATGGTGTCTTTCATTTGTAAGCCTCCCATGTTGTTCTACCACTTTTTCCATCTTTTTTTCTTCCCCCAAAACATCCGCTAACAAGGGAAAGACAGAATAGCTGCATGCATGGTGCCTTTTGACTGGTAGAATGAGGAGCCCTCTATTTGAAACAACCCCAAGTCAGGAAAAACCAATGGGGTATCTTGGAGGTGGTGGCGGATAGGGATGTCACAGGTGCCCAACTGTATCAAGGAGTATGATGGACTCCTCTGCAGCCATTCTCCCAGATCCAGCTCGCTGGGCCAAAGAACATTCACAGGCCCACTCTTGTGGGCCTGTGAATGTTCTGTGGGCCCACTCCTGTGGCTCAATTAGTACCCAGCAGCTGTCCACCCTCATGCAGAACCTCCATAGTTGCACACAATGGAGTCTCCAGAAATTGTGTATTTCCTATGTTGCGTAAATGGCGGCCCTAAAGGCCATACATTTCTGCTAGATTAAAGGTGTGAATGCGCCATTCAAGTGAGGGTGAGTAGAAGCCAACTTCATATCTCCCAGCTCAAAATGGAAAGGTCAGGACTGTGGGGGGGACAACATTGTGGGGAGGGACAGCGTGGTTAGTCTTGTGCCCCTTACATACATTGTCATTCTTACTGATTTAACCATCCTGCCTGAAAATGTCATTCTTATCCATTTAGAAAGCACAGCTCAATACTATGTAACTCCGTTTGGACAACACATTAATCAATGGTGGGTTGAGTAACCAACTCAGAATTGGTTATTTTGTGGGTCCTCCCCACACAACATGTTCCTGCACAACTGTGGGTGGTTGGGGCTGGCCTTGAATGGACTAATAGACAAGCCTGCATTTGACTGACACAGCCCCCACCCCTCTCCCCACCCTTCCTCCTCCCTCAGTCCTCCTGGTGCTATCCCAGAAGCCATTGCAAGTTGTGTTAGCTGTAGCAGAGCAGCCAGCACGGTTTTGGCCACTCTTGCCCAGGAACTCTGTAACCAGCTGAGATAGTCAACTGAAGCCTGCAAAATAGTCCACTGGCTCAGTTCAGACAACATGCTAACCAACAGTTGTGTGACTAGTCAGCTTTGCAGCGTGTTGTGCTTCTCGGTTGTTTTGGCAAAATAGTCAACCACGTAGTGTTTTGCCCGACAGACAACACAATAACCAATCATTGACTGCTCAATTCACAGCTGACAACTTAAACCACCATTGCCTAATGGGCTGTCCGAACTGAGCCATCATGTCTTCTCAGCCATAAGCCACATTGTAAGGCACCAATAAGAGCTGCCAGCCACATGGAAGAACACCATCTCTGCTCTAAAACAGCACTCACAACACAATCCCATCCCTTCATGCTCATCACACAAAACAAAATACATAATTAAAATATGGCAAAATGCAAATCATCTGACAGCTGAAGGAACAACACTTGAAGCAACATCTCCTCCCATATTTACCAACCATCTGAGACCCTCCTCCAGAAACCCCTGCCAAATAAGGCAAGATGGGTGGTTACACAGAGAGGGCCTTTCCAGGGAAGGCACTTCATTTAAAAAATGCTCTCTCCAGAGAAGCTTGCCTGGTGCCCATATTGTGCTGTTTCCAGTACCAGGTGAAGACCTTTTTGAAATGTCCCGAGGCATTTTTAGAACTGCTTTGTGTACCTTTATTCTGCTGCTGGCTTTGATTTGCTTTAATATTCTTGTAATGGTTTTATTCTTTGCTGCTATTTTTCACTTGGTTTTATTCTGCACAGGGTTTTTTTTAAAAATTATTATTTTGTTATAGTGTTAGCACAACTCAGATAACTACAATTATTGAGAGTTATCTCCGAGGATAACGCAGTAAATGCAGCTTCCTTTATTGTATCCACACACCAGGGAGAAGAAGGGAACTGCTCAGGCTGGTCTTGTCTTCATACATTGAAATTAATTTCCACGACCTCCAGTGATTATTGCTAGTAAACATTGCCTGATTTCCTTTCCATGAGAAAACACCCCATCGCAAGAAAAGGGCCTACTGCATTATGCAGGGATTTGGAGCATATGAGCACATCATTATACTCGACGAGGTCAACATGATTGCAGTACAAGGATATCTCTACTTTAATGCAATCTCCTTGACACAAGTTCAAGTCCATCACAAGTTGTACCCACTGCAAATAATTCCTTTGTAAAGGATTTGTCAGAAGTGAAATGAGTTGGAAGTCAAAGCCCCACAACTCTGCTGAATATATGACTAGCACATTCGGAGCTGGTGACTGGCAATTGCCAGCCGAGAATGTCACTTTGGAAGTTGCCCTTGGAAGGGATGTCATGCTCACTCAAAGCTTCAGTTTGGTGACAGGAAAATGAGGAAGGTGTCCGTAACAGCCATAACATGACCCAATGAGAAAACTGAACGTTTCCAAATTGGATCGTATGGGGAATCAAATTCACTCTGTCTGCCCCAGGAGTGTTATTGGTTCCAATCCTCTTGGACAGAGGTCGCTTCATTGAAAGAAGAAGGAAAAAAACACTTACTACTACCAGTATGGTGTAGTGGTTAGAGTGTTGGACTAGGAGCCAGAAGATCTGGGTTCTAGTCCCCAGTCGGCTATGAAGCTCACTGGGTGACTTTGGGTGAGTCACAGACTCTCAATCCAACCTACCTCACAGGGTTGTTGTTGTGAGGACAAAATGGAGAGAAGGAGGATCATGTGAGCCACCTTGGGTTCCTTAAGGAGGAAAAACAGTGGTATATTTCATTCATTTTATTTATTACATTTATATACTTCCCCACAGCCGAAGCTCTTTGGGCGGTTTACAAAATGCAAGTTTACAGCAGAAATATCACAAAAAAAATTCAACAATATACTACAACAATTTTTAACAATATACTAAACAATAATATCACAATAATGCTCAACAATATACTAAATAGAAGTTTATAGCAAAACAGAACAGATAAGGAAAAAAGAACAATTTGGTTGGAATAACATCTCTCCCCCGAAGCACTGCCTCCCAAATTTCATCTCCAGACTTGCTTTTAAAGTTTCCAGGTGTGTGGGGGGGAGGTAAGGGAGCAGGTGGAATAGCTCACCCTTGATGGCACAGCATCTCTCCCCCTGAAGTACGATAATGGTGATGATGGTGGTGGTGAGTTCTAAAAATCCCACCTGCAGAATCCACTGTGGACCAGCCTCCGTGGAATAGATCTTAAGACTAATTCGATTTAAATTCAGTGTATTGGTTTTTATTTATTTATTTATTTCCTTTTTCATTATTCTTTTTTTTCCCCTTTGTTGATTTTGTTTTGGAAAACTAATAACATCTTTAAAAAAGGAAGGAAGAAATTCCTCTCTTAAGGCTTAGTTACTGGCAGTTTTTAGGGATGTACGGATTTGGTAAAGGCCATCTGCATTTCGTGGATTGCCAGGGGGCTTTTATTCCATCATCCAGTCATTGATGGAATCAGATTCCCCCCCAACACACACACACACACACCATTTCCTGAATTTGGGCAAGTTCACATTTGCACAAATTCGCACCTGCGAAAATGTTCAAATCCCTCCAAAATGTGCAAATTCTCCCAAAATGTGCATTTTCAGCCAGTGTTTTCTTTTAAAAAAAGAAACATTTATTTTACATATTTTTCTACAACTAAATTTCAATAGAATTCCAGAAATTAGGGAACAAATTGGTCCAGAAGTCTTCAGAATCTATGCAACTCAGGAGAAGCTGGTTTGCTGTGGAATCCATGGTGCAATTCATTGGAATCCAAACTCATTTGATTCTGTCACAGATTTCTCCAACAACCCTACTAGAAGTAAGAGCTTTAAGCTAACATTATTATTATTATTATTTATTATTATTATTATTATTATTATTTATTTATTACATTTATATACCGCCCCACAGCCGAAGCTCTCTGGGTGGTTTACAAAAATTAAAACTGCGGACATAAAAAATCAATATACAAAATTTAAAACCATAAAAGCATAAAAACAGACACCATATAAAAACAGTATACATTTAAAACAGCTGCGAACTCTCAGCCAGGCCTAAATATAGTTCCAGGGTCAATAAAAAAACCTCAGTATATGTTGGTATTTTACCCTTGCGTCTTTGGTCTTTGGCTTGAATCTATTTTGTTTTCAGCTCCAGCCACCACTGGAATGCAGATCCCAAAACCTTCTCTAAAATGAATCTTGGATAGCTCCTCTGGCATTCTGATTGCTTGTAACTGAAACCCAGAGCGGATTCACCACCTCACTGACATCTGAGCTATCAGTCTTCAATGGCATCAAAGTCTCTCGCTGCTGGGACACCATCACCCGCTGCTTTATGAGGTTAAAGAAGCCAAGGTTACATTGTAAGATTGGCAAGGAGAAGATCCTACTTTTGCTTCTACAAGGCTCAAGCTTAATATGAGAATGTAACAGGCAATAAACATGAAATTAACATTAAAAGACTAGAATTGAATCCTACTTAACACAATTAATTTGAGTCAAAACATGCTCCCGAAATAAAAGCACAAATCTGCATATAAAAGGGGACAAACTCCAATATAATCTAATCAAGTAATAATAGGAGCTATTTCCCACTTTCTCTTTAATTTGCAGATATTTCCAGTTCACTTATTCTCTTAATTTACTTTCTTGTGCATTAGGGAACTAACCATTTTTTTTTAAAAAAAGAATGAAACATAGAAACACATTTCCCCTTAAAATTACACATAACCTCCTGCTAGGTGTAAAACTAATTTGACAAAGCGATAAACAACACAAAACAAAAGCAGCTATTAAATCCCAATGGTGAAATATTTCCCTTATCACTTATTTTTGCAAATTGCGTAGCTAGCTTGCCGATTTCAGGTTCCCATTTAATTAAAAATGTGCATTTATTCCAACACTTGCTTGACTAACACTCCTATAATACGTGCATCAAACTTTTGACACAAAACCATTAAAATTCATAAATATTGCATTCCAATGGAAATGAAATTAGATCTGTCTTCCCTCTTAGGTGGGTCTTGTCAACATTAAAAGAAGCACATCCATTGCCATTAGCTTCAATTTACATAAATAAATTTGTCGGCTATATAAATAGAAAGGCCCTCCGTGATAAATTAAAAAGCAATGGAATGCCAGCTGCATTGTAGAATTTCTGCACAGGTTCCAAGTTCCAAAAACATTATATGGAAACAAGGGGGGGGACCCATATCCAATTTTTGTTGGGGTGGTGGCTGGAGATGGAGAAACAGACTGTGCAGGACTTTCGGGTTGAATTTGGCAGTGTCAGCAAAAGGTAGAATTAACACTAGTACTGTGCCGAAAATTTCAACCATTCCATTTTCAGCATTTCTTGGTGGAGGGGAAACAGTGGAGGCTTTGGACAAGGGTGGACAGCTGCTGGGTAGTCACCAAACTCAAAGAAATACTTAGCTGGTCCCACTTAAAAAGCTCTTCCCACTTAAAAAGAATCCAGGTAACTGCAGCTGAGGCAGCTCCATTTTGTTCATTTGGTATGTTCTCCATGAAAACAAAAGTTAGCAGACGTCCTATTAATATATACCAGCTATTTCTTCATCTGCAGCACTCCTTGACTGCCTAAAGACATGCAGAATTAATCTCTTGCATTTACCAGATGTCATAGTAGCTGGAACAGCTTCCTGATCCACTTGTCTTCTTCACCGCCATCAGTTATATCCAGCACACTTGGTATCAGCTCAATGGCTTTTGTGTTGATTATCATCCTGTTGTCATAAATAAGAGGCTGGCATGCATAAGAGATGCAATTATGAGTAAACAACATCAGATGTTGCGGGAGGAAAGTTCCCACTGAATATCAATTCAGGTTTGAAGATGGCCTTTGATTTGATCATATCTGCAGTCCTTCAGATCCCTTACACACAAGCTCTCTGATTGCCTCCAGGTAGTAACAAGAATGGTTTCTTCTACAGGCTATCCTAGTCTTCCCCAACCTGATTTTCTCCAGGTGTTTTTTGGACTACAACTCCCATCAGCCCTACTCAGCATGCCCAATGGTCAAGGCTGAACAGAGTTGTCATCTCAAACATCTGAAGGACACCAAGTTGGAGAAAGTTGAGCTAGACCTTCAACTTGGCTTTGAAATGGAACATGCCATTTCCAAAACATTTTGTACCATTCCCCAAATATCCTCTAATTCTAGCGTGATCAACAGAAACAAGGGTAGGAATGTGGAGAAGGGGATCTCAGTGGGTCCCATTGAGTCAAGCAAGCCAAGTATTGCTCCACCTGAGAACTCTATGATGGATGAGTGGGAGCAGTTCTGGAATTCTCCCTGTCTGTTCTTCATACATCAAACTCAACAGCCTTCAGCTCAAGAGTGGGAGAAGTGTGACACTCCAGATGTTGATGGACTACACCTCCAATCATACCTCACCATACTAGCTAGGGCAGTTGGGATTTGCATTCCAGCAACTGGGGGAGACTCATATAGTCCTAACTCCTACTTTAACAAGTATTTTAATTGTGAATCAGTTCCAGAATTATCTGTCGCAGAGTCATCTAACACGATGGCTCAATTCGGACGACACGATAGTCAATGGTGGGTTGACTAACCCTAACCGTAACCCTAGGGGGCACTCCCCACACAACATGGTATTAAATAATCAACTGTGGTGTGGATGAGGATCAGCGCTTAGTTGACTATGGCAGCATTTGGGTGACACAATAGTCAAAACAACTGACGATTGTTTCCCCCACACTAGTTGTTTATTGTGTCGTCCGAATTGAGCCAATGTTTTCTGTGTTAGGGATGGCAGAACCAGCGATTCCCAATCTCACCAAAATGATCCAAAATTCACTTTGAAGCTTTTTTCAGCTCACTCCCATTTTCAATCTGGTTTTTGGCTCACCTGAACAAGAAACGTACACCTCTCTGCTTATTTCCCAATGGACTACAGCGTGAACATTTGTGTGTTTTGTTGGGAAAATGTGCATTTCAAAGTCTGCCTTTTCGATGAAAAAAATACATTTTTGAACACTACCACAAATTCAGGAATCCGTAAACAACAACAAAAAGTGTTCCCATTTATATTCATCTTTGGGGCTGTGAATGGAACATGTTTGCATGATTAGCGACCAGAAATGAACTTCTCATCTATGCCTATTCGTACCATAACAATGATGCATCAGCCATTCGCTAGATATGCTTGAGGATTTTATTCAGACCACATTTTGAATTTAAAACACCTGATTGTCTGGGTTGGAATGCAGCTTTTACACGTCTCTAAATATTAAAATGCAATTCTTTGCTCAAAAACCTACCAAACTGCACATTTCAAGGGGGAAATACATTTAGAAATCTGTACTTTGAAGGAAAATATGTGTATACACCTGCCCCCCCCCCTGCAATGGGACACCCTCCTCAGGGGAATGGAGTGGACAGACCCCACTCTCAGGGGTGCCCAACTCTGACTGGCGTGTAAGCTTGATCAAAGGTATTGCTGTATCACACCAGAGCCAATTCCAACATTTGTGAAGTCAGGTCCATTTGCTATTAGAAATAAGGATAGTTAGCAATCAGTCCTTGTTTATTTGCTCAAAATTCACTCCCTCTTAGATTCCACGCTTAATTATTGTGAGGGTTACATGTTGGTGTGCGTTTGCCTCTCCAACAATAGAGCAGAAAGCAGACTGAAAATATTATTTTGTTGATATTTCTTAACAACAACAACAACAACAATCACATCACGATATGCCAGGGTTCATTAGGCCCGTTGTCACAAAGAAGGAAATTTTCAACAGTTGCTCCCTTCCTCTAGATCAAGGTGCTCTCAAGATGTCTTTTCAAAGCAAGAGTAAGGATCACGGGAACCTAATGGAAAGGGACAAGCCTTGCTTGCACTAAGTAAACAAGCGTTTCAGTGCCAGAGGACATTCATGGTGATCTCTTCCGTTCCAATTGCTAGGTTGATGCATGGTTGCTGTGAGTCATTCTGAAACCTGGCATTTTCACAGCTTCAGAAACTTACGACAAACTTGTTAATAGCCAACAACTATCAGTAAGGACAGCCAACCGTGAACTCAGCCATCCTTGCTTCAAGTCAGATATTAGGTGCGTGTGGCACAGCAAAGCGAGGCATGGCTCTGGTTTGGGAGCTGGGCAGAGTGGTGAACTCAGGCAGAAGTAGAGAGAGTTTTCGAGTTTAAGGGTCAAGATTCCCTACTAGCAGCGTCGTTGTGAACCTAAGGGCCGCTGGTGTCAAGTGTGTCTCCTCTCGTTCATGGAAGGAGAGGAAGAAGAAAAGTCACTACGCTGCAAAGAACAGAACAGCCAAGCAAATACCCAGAAGGATATTGTAATTTTAACTTGTTTTTATGCTTTATGCTTTTAAATTTTGTATATTGGTGTTTTAATTGTTCAATGTTTTTAATTTTTGTAAACTGCCCAGAGAGCTTTGGCTATGGGGCGGTATATAAATGGAATAAAATAAATAAATAAATAAATAAATAAATGCTTCTGTGCATGGCCACCAGAGTGTTGGTGGGGACAAGGCAATGGATTTCTCCAATTTTTTTTAAAAAAATGTGTACAAATATGTGTATATTTGGGGGGGGGGGGGAAGGTGCAAAGATGCATTATATTATGGAAATTGATTGCAAAAATGCTGTTATGGGAGAAATGTACACAGGTATGCATATAAATGTTACTGCAAACTTTTAAAACTTAAAAAAAAAACTCAAATTTCAGGATGAACTGGAAAAATGGGAGACTGAGAGAAACCAAAATTGACAGATTCATCCGGCCCTACTTAAGGCGTAAGGTGTTCTTGTAATACCTAGTTTCAGATTTATAAGGGGAACCAGGCAGGAACTCGGATGAGATAGTATTATTCTTTAAAGCAACATGAGGTCCCCCCAAAGCAACCAGCATGTTCTTCCAGGCCACATGACAAAGCTGCACTTTGCACAGCCTCAAGAGTTCTGTATCCTTTGCTAACTCCAACAACTCCCTCTCCGCCCCACACACACACACATCCCAAGCAGTTAGGATGTGTTCTACAGCTGGCAACCACAACCCATTAATGCACATTTTAACAAACATTCATTCTGATTGAAAAAGTATTTTTTAACTAGGAGCGATATAACAGCTTACACGGACTCAGCAACGTATTTTTAAAGCTCAGTAGAGTTTTACAC
Organism: Anniella stebbinsi; assembly: GCA_029215795.1. Classification (NCBI taxonomy): domain Eukaryota; kingdom Metazoa; phylum Chordata; class Lepidosauria; order Squamata; family Anniellidae; genus Anniella; species Anniella stebbinsi. The sequence continues at coordinate 9,851,203 of JARDYH010000001.1, read as the reverse complement.
TGAGATACTGAGCTGGCAACTTTGTATTTTACTTGTTCTTAAGCTTATTGAAGAGGTAGGCATAAAGTGCTGGAGAAGAGAAGAAGTGCCTGCCCAGACCCTAAGATCATCCTCAGGGGTCCTTCTCCATGAGCCCCTGCCAAAGGAAATGAAGCACGTGGCTACCAGGAGGAGGGCCGTCTCTGCTGTGGCACCCCGGCTGTGGAATGAGCTCCCTAGATAGGTTCGCCTGGCACCTACATTATGCTCCTTTCGACACCAGGTGAAGACCTTTTGATTTACACATATTTGTAACCATTTATTATCACAATCTTTTAACTCTGCTATTTTAAATCTGTATTTTAAATTTGTATTTTAAATCTGCATTGGTGCGCTTTTTTTTTACCCTGGTTGTGTTTTTATATTGTATTTTTAGATCGTGTTTTTATACAGTTTTGTTGGTGGTTTTAATTTTTGTGAACCGCCCAGAGAGCTTCAGCGGTGTATAAATGTAATAAATACATACATACATACATAAATAGAAGAAGAAGAAAGATCTCCCTGACATCCTCCATTTTATCCCAACAAGCTTTCTCACTTTCTTCCACCCACTTGGTAACAAGGTTTTCCTCTCATATTCTACTGAGGGAGATAGTGCCACATCTTCCCACATGTACGGCTATTATCGTCCCCAACTTTCATCAAGATGATTAAAATTGGAGAGGAAGTTGCTTAGTGACAAAAAAAATATTGTGTTTTCAGATTGTCTTCTAAAAGATTTGCAGTGGCCGTTACTCTGGAAAGACTGCCCCCACACCAACCGCTAGCTCTTTGTTTCCATAGCAGCTCTACTCCTAATCCTTCGGCAGTTGCTTTAGCTTCCCCCTTGCCAGTCTTCCAATCTGCCTCCAACCCCCTGAAGCGAAACAATATTATATATTCTTATTAACCTTTTCTTAGTTTTAGCACCTATGCCCACCCACACCAAGCCCCATGTAGCTTCTTCGTGAGAAAATTCCACCTACGTCCTAACAAGACGCACCTCACGTCGGAATGTCAAGGCAACGCTGCAATCATAGTTTAAATGTATGAGGGAAATTCGGCTTCTTCTAAGTCATCCTTGAGTATAATCTAACATTTAATTTTGACTCTATTTTAAAGATTTTTTTAAAGCCGTTTTTCAGAGCACGCTGCCCTCACAAAGCAGCTTCCACGGTTTATACAACACATGGACACATAATTGCAGCCATACCTGGGCTCGTCTGCTGGTGGAAACAGCCGCTCTTCACCATGGCAGCAACTGGTGAATGCAACGTTGCATAAATCATGCTATTTACGGCCACCATTTTGTGCAATTTCCATAAAAGGCTTACCTGCAATTTAAGTGACTTAAAACGAGAAGAGTGAACAAATGAATCTTTTATTGCTTTTAAAAGTTACCCAAGGTCCAGTTGAACATGATTTAATGATGCTGAAAGCTTTATATCTGCTTCAGTAGAGTCATGAGATCCTGAAATTACATTTTTAGATTATTTTAATTTTTAAATATCAAAGCACATCTCACTTTTCTGAGATGAGCCAGTAGAAAATCTCAGCGTTCCCTTTTTGCTGTTCTTCCAAGATCTTTCTAAGAAAGAGCCTGTACACACACACTGCATCATGGGAGGTGCTTCAACAAGATACCATCCCACATTTCATGGGCACGCATGTGAATAATATGACTATGTGGATGGCAGGGTTGTCGATCACATGACTCTCTCCTAGGAGCATCGGAGGAATCTGCAATGAATTCAGATTCCCATGCAGCCCTATAAAGAATCCAATTCCCCAATGAGTGAATGATGGAATGCATTCATCAAAATTCTGACAATTCGTGAAACAGAGATGGAATGCATTCATCAAAATCCATTCATCCCGACTCTCCTGGGCAAACCATGCCCACACAGGAGGAAGGTTTCAGGTATTCCATGTCTAACCTTAAATTCATCCGATGAGGAGTTGATCCCTTTTAAAATGATTTTAGAAAGAACTATTTCTCATCGTATGTTTACCGAAATGTTATTTGCTGGCAATGTCGTGAATGCTAATAATACACTTAGTACAAATTCTGCAGTTTTATTTTAGGTAGCAAACAACACTTGGTTCACACATTTGAATGCATAAAAAATTGTGCTCATGCACACTCACATAAACACACAAGCATGATCCTCACCACTAAATGGCAGAATCCACAAGCCCCCAGTTATACCAGAATAGGAACCATAACAGTCAATTCATTCATGAATGAAAGTGTTGCATATCCTGACCTTTGATTGATTGAGCAAAAGGGCCCAAGGTACATTTATTTTAAGCTAACATCCATCCCCTCTAAGACTGGAAATACTGTTTTTCTATTACGCATCTAGGACTTCCTAGAAGAAAGAGATCCATCATGGGTCACACCAGTTTCCAATCATATTCAGGGAACTGAAGATGGGAATCATTGGAATGTCAAAACTTGGAAATGAAAGCATGTTCACATTGTGGACTCTTTGCCATCTGGTGGTTCATTTTGCATTGTCCTCAAAACATAATAATGTCTAGCTTAAAATAAACTCAATCACGCTTTCCAGCATCCGGAAGCTATCCCCTAAGACGTTTGGTATATAGGTCCTTTGGTGGTGCTTGCTGCGCATTTCTAAGATGTCCCAATACTTTTTGACCCACTCCGGTTGGTCTATCTGTGTAACACAACCTTTTTAAACTACTGCCACAGAAATGTAATGCTGCTATTGTGGGAAACTTGTACTTGCTTAGGGAGACCCCTGTGTCACTCCCTTAACTTGTTATTGGGTGATTTGTTATTAGCAATATACATACTGCTGCTAATAAAAAAGAAATGAAATTTTATAATGGGAGAGGAGATCTGGAAGCCCCTTGTTAAGTATTTCTGATACACTCAGTCAGCTAGTTGTCCATAGGACTTGCACAGATACCTGGTTTCCCACATTACCTTCCCCTTGAGTGCTCAAGGATTTGTTCTTTAGGGTCTTGTTTTTGACAAGGCCTCTCACAGCCTGAAATGGTGCAAGTTCTGCAGATTAATTTCTCCTGCCTAAAAAAGCTGGAAGAAGGTTTGTTTATTTATTTTCATCTTCCCAATAACCAATGTTCTTTAGGTATATCACAAAAATTAAAAGGACAACATTCAATATGAAACCGTAAAAACCAAAAGAAGCTACAAGAAGAAAATGTAATACAAAGAAGCTAAAAGATGAAAATACAAAGCAAAACAAGAAACAGAACAGAAATTAATATAAAAATAGGTGAAGACAGCCATAAAATCTTTTTTTTTTTAAGTCTCTGAAATGCCTGGGAGAAAAGAAAAGGCTTTGCCTGGTGCCAAAAAGGTAATGCTGTAGGCACCTGGTCAGGGTGCCACTGGAGAAGACTCCTTCTAGCTACCCAACTAATTTCCTTTGAAGGGACCTCCAAAGTTTGCCTAAAGGCCCAAGCAGTTACATATGGGATGAGACGTTCCTTTAGATACTTAATGATGATGACAACACCATGCTGACCAATGGTATTTTTGCTTCATTGTCCAGTGATAGTCCATAAATTTGTCACTGTCAAATTTCGGGCGTTGTAGGGGATTATGTCACTGTCCCTCAGAGGATGCCATAGTTATAGTTATTACTGTGCATGTAAACCATGCATTAGTAAATCAAGAAAGTCCTTTCATTCAAGAAATTATGAAGAGAGATGGTCATTTATCAAGTGGTAACTTTCCTTGGCACACAGGAAGTCACTTAGTAAGTCAATTATCTCAGTGGCTACAGATTGGGGGTTGCCGTTCATTAGCAAAGCACATGCTTTGCATGCAGAAGGTCCCATGTTCAATCCGTGAAACCTCCAGTGAAAGCAAGTGCAGGCAACCATAATATGATGGATGCCAGATGCCCCCCTCCGAGCCCTTCATGGGTTCTATGATGTATTTAGGTGTAGCCCGTGGAAGAGCCCAAGCCTCCAGGGCCAGATAGGCTGGAGCTAAATCCACTGAGTTCAAGGGTCTTAGATGGGAAGCCATTGTGAACTGGGGAATACTGGGCTAAAACTCTGCTTACCACTAGGCAGGACAATACAGAAAATCAAGTGGTTCTGGAGTCTATTGAGCTATCAGCAACTATAGAGGTTAGCCCACATCTCAGCCTGAACAGGAAACCTTGATTGCTCTTCCTGTTGATGACAGCCAATGGCCGATGTGAAGGAGTGATGTCACTCCAGCACCTGGGAGCCCTTTCGTGTCTAATGAGATGGCCAATGGAGGAATACTGACAAGTGAAGTCCAAACCATCTGGACATCTACTTTCAGACCACCCCTTTCCCAATATGGCACCCTCCAGATGTGTTGTACTACAGTTCCCATTATCTCCAACCAGCCTGGATAATGACTGTGCTGGCTGGGGATGGGAATTATAGTACAACCCATCTGGAAGGAAAGCTGTCTTAGAAAGATGTTCCAACCTTCTCACTGCAGGAGGTAGATGTGCACAGGACCGTGGGTTCCTGATTCTAGCCCTGACAGTGGGGCAATTCACTAAAGGTGGGCTCTCTGTGTTATCCTGCTTAGCAGTGAGGAGATTTTCACCACACATCAGATAGAGACAAGTGGTGAAACGAATACCTACACTCCGTTTGTTCACTTGCTCTTTTTTTTTTTTGCCTTTCTGGCTCCTTGTCCTCCTTTGATGATAATGATAATAAGGAGTATTTACTATTTCCTTGTTCATCCCTCCCAACTTTTCCAGTCACTGCCTTTGCACATTGTTCTGCTCAAGTCCTGATTGATATTTCCTTCCCATCCATGAAATAGTCTCTGTTCCTGTCATCCAGCGTTCGGCACGTACGGTCAACGTTTCTCATCAGAAGAGAGCAGTCAGCAGGGTGTTATGTTTCTCGCTACATAATAAATGCTTTGGCACCACTTCTGGGCATCCATCTGTTTTGCGCAAGACAAGTTTCAGAGACTGAAGGAGGAAAGCAAACACACTCCCAAGAAAGGGTAAGCCTGTGTGCATCTCATAGTAAGCCTGTGTGCACCAGCTGCTGGGGAACATGGGTGGGAGGGTGCTGTTGCACCATCTCCTGCTTTATTGGTCCCTGGACAACAGCTGGTTGGCCACTGTGTGAACAGAGTGCTGGACTAGATGGACCCTCGGTCTGATTAAGCATGGCACTACTTATGTTATTATGTTCTTAAGACTAACTTCATTGTGTTATAGGTTTGTCTCCCATGTTTCAGCATACACACACACACCTGTTAGAAACCAGACATTATTCACTACTGGTGCCATTACTGGATCATCCTTTCATAAGTGTAATGATTATCCAGGTTGGGTATGGCCAACAAACTCCAAGCTCTTCCTTCTGGTCCAATATACCTTTTTTTTTTCCTTTCCAAAACAGATGATCATTACAGCTAGATTTTATTTTGGTTTTATTTTTATTCTTTGCTGTAGTTTTAACTTTTAAACTTTGATACTATATTTGATCATGTTGTATTTTAGAGTTTTAATTGGCATAAACCACTGAGAGAACTTTGGCTATTGGGCAGTATAAAAATGTAATAAATAAATAAAATATAACACATATGTACATGTATGCACAGACACACACACACACACACACATAATTTCTGGCTTTAGGCTTTTGAGACCACCCAATAATTGCATAGCATGTGCCAGAATTTGGTGCAATTTATTTAAATATGTTATTTGGAGATAAGTGGGGAAATACAGGAATGGCACATTAAAGCTAACTTTATTTATTTATTCAGTGGTACCCAGAGTGTGTAACCAGATATTTTGTGGTAAGGGGAGCAAAAGGAGAAGGGTATCTTGTAGAACAGCCAGATCATAAATACACGTAGGGAGGGAGGGAGGGGGAGAGAGAGAGAGAGAGAGTTTTCCATTGGAAGAATATTGGGTAGAAGAAATGCTGCCTTCATGCTCTTCCTTATTTCTCCACAAGTAACAGGACTAGAGGCTTGCTGTTATTTTTAAAATAAAAGCTGAAAACTCAAAATTCGTCGAGAGCTTTTTTCCCAATCCGAATAACAGTATCAGAGCAGCCATTTTTACCAGAACCACGATGGGGGTGGGGTGGGGGTGGGGTGGGGATGGGGGTGATCCCAATAATGATTAGCCCCATGCAGTGACTGCTCTGTGCATTAAAAAAAGTGTGTTAAATACGAAGATGCACTTCTAGTCCAATCCTCTACATGTCCACTCAGAATTAAGCATGCGTGTCAAATGCAAAGATACATTTACAGTGCAATCCTGTACACATCAACTCTGAACTCAGCCCCATTGAGTTCTGTAAGTGAGTATAAGATTGCAGCCTTAATGTCACATTTAGTTCAGGCCCCATATTATACAGGAGGCTGGCTGCATTTAGTTCTGAGATGTTTTTACTTGGCATTGGCAAATTGTCTCTAGGAGTTCTCCAGACTGGGTTTACTGCTGCTAAGGGGTAAACACAGCAGTGAGCTCTTATGAACTTCCCCACCCTGCTTCCCTCCAGATGTTTTGAACTACAAACCCCATGCTATCTGGGACTGATGGGAGTTGTAATCCAAATCATTTGTTGGCCAGCAGGTTGGAGAAGGTTGCCTTAGTACAACAATCTCATGGTAAAGTATTGTGCATACACATTTCATTTCATTTGAAGGTCAGAAAACCATTCAATGTCAACAAAACATCACTGAAAACAAAAACAAAAAAAACTTCTGAGATTCAGTTGAATAGTGAGTTTCATCTCTATGCACAAGAGAATCCAGAAACACCTAGGCTGCTGCATGAATATTGAAGTAAACTGGGTGATTTTGATTCAGATGAAGTCAGTGCCTCTCAAATCAAGATCACCTGCTCGTATTTCTATCAACAGCTGACATATTCATTGAAAGAACAGTTTTTATGCATCCAAGGAAATTGTACTTCAGGGTTCTGTGGATGGTTTGTGGCTGATGAATAGCATCTGCTCATCCATTACTCTGAAGAACATTTGATTTCTTCTTCGTTGGCATTGTGTTGCCTTGTTATCTTACATTCCCCATTATCAGTCCATTCATTTCGAACTTATTCTTTGCTACATCACCCTTTTCACCCTTTGAAACAGATGTACTGTACTATGTACTCTGACTTAAAGAGATAATAATGATTCAATAGTATCTCCCTTGAGTCAAAGTTCCAGTGTTTTTGTACTTTTTTAAAGAAAAGCCCAGCTTGACTAGGCTGATGGTAGGTATGAGCAAAAACAACAAAGTGCTAAGTTTTGAGGCCTATAGAGGCCAGGCAATAAAAGTCAGGCCTAGAGGCCTGGGGGGTTTCAGTTGAAAGAGGGTATCCCTGAGAGGAGAGATTTCATTTCACCAGTTAGGATTCATTTCCCTGGTTAAGCTTCATTTCTTCAAGGTTAGGCTGACCATATGAAAAGGAGGACAGGGCTCATGTAACTTTAACAGTTGTAGAGAAAAGGGAATTTCAGCCAGTGTCATTTGTATGCAATTAGTTCCTGGTGAAATTCCCTCTTCATCACAACAGTTAAAGTTGCAGGCACTATACTAGAGTGACCATATACAAAAGAAGGCAGGGCCCCTGCAACTTTAACTGTTGTGATGAAGAGGGAATTTCACCAGGGACTAATTGCATACAAATGACACTGGCTGAAATTCCCTTTTCTCTACAACTGTTAAAGCTACATGAGCCCTGTCCTCCTTTTCATATGGTCAGCCTAAATCAAGGTTGAAACAGTACTTTCTCTTATGGGGGAAGTGAGGAGAAAGCCAGCCAAGGAAAGAGCAGGAAAAGACAAGCGCATGAGGAAGAAGTAGTTGGAAAAGCCTACATGCATAGGCTGACCAGATAAAATCCAAGTCAGGGCTCATGTAACTTTAACAGTTGTAGAGAAAAGGGAATTTCAGCCAGTGTCATTTGTATGCAATTAGTTCCTGGTGAAATTCCCTCTTCATCACAACAGTTAAAGTTGCAGGGGCCCTGCCTTCTCTAGTATATGGTCACTCTAGTATAGTGCCTGCAACTTTAACTGTTGTGATGAAGAGGAAATATCACCAGGAACTAATTGCATACAAACGACACTGGCTGAAATTCCCTTTTCTCTACAACTGTTAAAGTTACATGAGCCCTGACCTGGATTTTATCTGGTCAGCCTACTCCTTCTGAACCCTCAAGGAGGTTGTGGAGACCGCAAAGCAGGGCCCCTGGAAAGGGTATGCAACTGTGAGTCAGCCCAGTGAATGATCCCTACATATACGCATCTTCGAAATGTACACATTTTTCTCCCATTCATTGAAACAAGTTTGTGCACATGTTTTTCATGGTACACACTTTTCATTCACATTTCCCAATATCCACATCCAATGCATTTCGTTTGGTCAGTAAGTCACATTGCATGCTCAGGAACGTACAGACATCAACCGCTGATTGTGTTCCTCTCCGTGTTCAAGTACGGAAGGTGCAAACGGAGTGAACCCCAATCAAAAATGACCTCCAGTGATATTCTCATTTGTCCCTAATGTTGAATGCTGAATGCAACTTCACAGTACTGCATTTACTTCAAGAATGCTTACCTGCAGAGCTGAAATTAGATGAGGGGCAAGAACAAGCCCTTTGTCTTCAAAGCAAATTTGTGGACCAACACATACTTCTTTGCCTATCTGTAAAAATCCTGGCTTGTATTCAATTTACGCTTTTATGTTATACTGATTTAAAGCTTTGCCCATCTGTAAAAACATTGTTTATTTGTGTTCAATTTACACTTTTATGTTATACTGATTTTCAATCAGCAGTTATCCACACTCTGATAACCTCTCGACTGGACTACTGCAATGTGTTCTACATGGGGCTGCCTTCGAAAACGATCCGGAAACTTCAACTGGTACAAAACAGGGCAGCCAGAATGTTAACAGGGACTGGCCAATGAGACCACATTATGCCAGTCCTTTTCCAGCTTCACTGGCTGCCAGTCCAGGTCAGGGCCCAATTCAAAGTGCTGGTATTAATATTCAAAGCCCTAAATGGCCTGGGGCTAGGTAATCTGAAGGAACGTCTCATCCCATGTGTACCTGCCCGGACCCTAAGATCATCTTCAGGGGTCTTTCTCCGTGAGCCCCTGCCAAAGGAACTGAGGCAGGTGGCTACCAGGAGGAGGACCTTCTTTGCTGTGGCACCCCGGCTGTGGAATGAGCTCCCTAGAGAGGTTGGCCTGGCACCTACATTATGCTCCTTTCGACACCAGGTGAAGACCTTATTTTCACATATTTTAACAGTTTATTACCATAGTCTTTTAACTCCGCTGTTTTAAAACTGTATTTTAAATTTGTATTTTAAATCTGCATTGCTGCACGGTTTTTTACCCTGGTTGTGTTTTTATATTGTATTTTTAGATCGTGTTTTTATACTGTTTTGTTTATGATTTTAACATTTGTGAACTGCCCAGAGAGCTTCAGCTATTGGGCGGTATATAAATGTAATAAATAAATGAATAGCACATGTGTTTTCTATGTATACCTGTTCAATTCACCGAATTCTGCTTACTTTGTACATGATATAGTTATTTCCTATGTAATGGTTTGTCACTCCTTATAATATTTTTGTACGGTCATCTGCTCTTTGGCATTCATTCTTCATTTCTCATTCAACTGGAGCCCCAATTTTGGCATTTCTGTGTTGGTATATCCAACCTGATAACCTATGGACCATCTTCCTCCCCTTTCCTTTTCCCCCTCATCCTTGATTTATTTCTAGTGCAACCCTATGCATATTTAGACAGAAAAAGGTCCTACAATGCCTATCATTCACCAGCCAACCATACTGCCTGGGGTATGCTGGGAATTATAGGCCTTTTTCCTGTCTAAACACTCATAGGACTGCACTCTTACTTGCCTTTTAATATATTTCTTAGTGGGTGTGTCTAAAGTTAAGTGTGTGGCTGTCTGTGGGTGTATGTCAGAAGGGATGGCTTAGAATGCTCATAATTATAAAGGATTACAATACCTGGTGACAAAGTGGACAAAGGGACAGAGGGCTGGTTGATGCATCATTTCTGGTAATTTTACAAATACTCAATAAGAATTAAATACTACAATCAACAAGAAGAATTGCAGTTTTTGCCTCTTCCTTGCAATAAGTTACATTGGTTGCTAGACATGCAAATAGGTGTGAGATGAGAGTGAGGACTGGTGCAACATCCTAAATTGCGGGGGAAGCAACAGTATTGCCCAATACATTTCCTATGGAAAGGGACACGCAAGGGTGGTCTCTCCCAGTTGAAAGATTGCATGGCCGTTTGCATTCACAAAATGCTCCAAGAGAGAGCAAGCTGGTCAAACGGGCAGCAAAATGAACAGAGGTGTGGAACATTATTATATAAGTTGCACACGGACGAAAATCGATGTCATCCTGGAACGTAGCGTAGCTTTTTGTGCTTGCAACATTTCCCTTCCCCCAGCCCCCCCCCTCCCGCTTTCTTTTAGTCTTTAAAAGCAAACTATATGGCCAGCAATTCATTTATATATTTCCTATATAATTAGTCACTGGCAAGTAAAACAAATTAGGTGCCTGATAAACACACACACAATTATATTTTCAAAGCATTTGTATTTATGCCTGGAAGATGGGACCGTTTTATGAATGTGTAATCAGGGATGTAAAATTGGAAAGAAAACAACATTGAGCACAGCTAATTTGGTAGGAGAGCCAAATTAACGCTACGCCACGGCCCCCGCGCATGCATTGCCCTGATAAACTTGTTATTGGCAAAGGTTCCTTCTATGCGGAGGCTGGTAATCCGTCTTCTTTTTTGTGTCCTCCTTTATTACTCCTTTGAGGGAATGTTGTGTATAAAATAAAGATCTGCACAAGCTAAGATAAGAGAGAGAGACTGTTTTCTCCCATCTAACCTGCTTAATAGCTAACCAGCTGGGATTCTAACACGCTTCTTTTCTCTTCGGTTTGCACACCCAGCGAGGTACAGGTGCGAACGGCACTGGAGCAATTACAAAACAGTCACACGCAGATGTGCCCCAGGTGAATGAGTTGGATGGGAAAGCTGGCCTGCACTGAAGCAGCCAAGGCAAGCTCCTGAAATGGTGCAGCAGGAAAAGTGAAGCGGGGGGGGGGGGCAGTGGCAGCCATGGGAAGAAGCAGGAACATGCTGAAAAAGAAGGCAGGTGGATAGAGCACGAGGGAACAAACACCTGCAAGAATGAATGGAGAAGAAGCAAAAGGAAGCTTAATGCAGGAAGAAGGTGGGCATTGAAAGCCGGTGAAGATACGATTCAAAGCATCATCACACAGGGGGAAATCACATTTGCTTACCGTCTCTTCTCCGCCCACGCGATTGTCCCTCATTGCTTCCTCTTTTGAAAGAGGAAGTAAACAACCTGCAGGCAGCCCATCCAGTTGGCTGCTTTGATCCCACTGCTTCTCTTGCACACAGCGGGAGATAGCGGCAACTCCCATCTTTTTTTAAAAAAGTCGGACTTACTGGGGTGGGGTTTTTTTGTGGCGTGAAGAAGGCTAGAAGGGGCAGGAGGCGTGCAGGCGGCAGATGACATCAGGAGAGGGACCCGTGAAAATCCGTGAGTGCCCAGTAATGAGCACGCAATAAAATGCTTGTTGGATGGAGCTCTCAGAGGAACCAGGCGCAAACCAAAGAATAGATGGGAAGGAAAGATCCAGCAATGAAAAGGAAGGAAGCACAGTAGACAAGAGAAAGGGGAAACAATCTGCTTCTAAAAAAAAAAAAAATCCTGTCCGTGTAGCTATTTATTTATCCATTTATCTGAATGATTTTTTTTTCTTATAGACATGAAACCTTTATTCTTTAATTCCAGGATGATTGATATGAAGAGCAATGGGGAAAACCCTACAGAGGAGGGAAAGGGGCAGGAAGGGTAAACTGTTTACTGTTTGCCTTGTAGTAAAAACGAAACAAAAATCCAAGGAAATGCTCACAATGGGCGAGTTCAGCATGACTATTCACCACCGCACTACCTACAACTTGGATAACTCATTAGGAGGCAGAACAACAGTTCTACACGAATTGTCCTATTTCCAGAACAGTTTGTGTAGAAAATCTGTATAAATCACAGGGATTTGTCCTCGTCCCTTTGTCTCAGGACAACGAAAACTCAACCCGTTTGAGAGAATTTTCAGCAGATCACCTTCAGATTGATCATCTAAACCTTCTAATTAGGAGACGGTGAGGGGGAAATGAGGCTCTTATCTTGGCAATCTGGACGTGCTGAAAACGGACCTTGTACTTACGAAACTTGGCATCGTTAGGCGATGAACGTCTGGTAGCTGCTAAGGACAATCAGAAATACTCTTGACTTTTAATGAAGGCCTTAATAGCACCATGCTTCACGCTGGTGCTGTTTTAACTCCCTATTTTGGGATTACTTTATTAATTCAATTGTTCCTTTCAAGGGGAGGCCATCCTGCACAGTGATAACCAAGGCTTCCACTTCACTTTAGTGCTATGCAACTCAAAGCCTTCTACTTTGGGATTATTACATCCATTAGCTATTTCCGTCCTTGATATCTCCAACTTCAAAAAACAAAGGGCAGCCAACTCAATTGGCTCTCTTAATTCTCTTCTTGGGGAACACAACAGGGTAGCAAAGTCATGACTCTGATGCTCATTGTCTGGGAAGTCTTCACTGAAATGCACTGAATCCTTCAGAAATCTGTTTAGGTTCAGAACTACGGTTGTCACAAGCGACCAGCTGGGTCCGGGATCCCAGCAGACTGCCCCACATCCAACCCCCTGAATCCAATTGGGTGCTTCTCTTACAAGAATGGATGCCCCCCGAGCGCTTGCAAGGTCCTGGCAAGCACTCGGCACTGCCTGTGTGCACCCCAAAATTGCATGTCTTTTGGGGAGCCTCCATAAATTGTTCATCCCCCCCCTGCATTCACACTTTTACCTTTATGTCAATGCGGCCTTTAAGGCTGGCATTGCTGCAGGGGGGGGGAATGCTGAATTTACAGAGGCTCCTGAAAATGCACACTCCTCCCCCCACCCCTGTTGCATCAATGGCAGCTGCCACTGACACAGGAAGGGGAAAGTGTGCGATTTTGAGAGCCTCCATAGATTATGCAACTCCCCTGCATTTGGGCTTTTACCCTTGTGTCAATGGGGCCTTTAAGGCTGACATTGCTGTGGGGGGGATGCTGAATTTACAGAGTCTCCTGAAAATGCACTCTTCCCCCCTGTTGCATCAATTACGGCCACCGCTGACACAGGAAGGGGGAAGTGTGCGATTTCGGCATGCACAGGAGCAGCTACCAAATGCTTGCTGGGCCAAGCCAAGATTAGAAGAAGTTCACGCTGCCCAGTGAGCACTCATGGATGTTAGCGGTGATGGAGTGAGCACACCCCCCGAGACTGGCGCAGATGGATTTGCACACCCCTATTAAGAACAAGCCAAAGGGTTAATCACTAAAAAGGGGGGACATTGGCATACCACATGAAATTAAAGTTGAATTAAGGGTACTAGTCTTTTTGGTAGATTATCAACAGGCTCAGGAGTCCAAGCTCCACTTCTTCTCTCCATCACTTGCAGCCAGTGCTGAGGCAACCACACTGGTGACCTTGTGGGGTGACCCTATGAAATGGAGGACAGGGCTCCTGTATCTTTAACAGTTGTAAAAAGGGAATTTCAGCAGGTATCATTTGTATGCAGGCAGCACCTGGTGAAATTCCCTCTTCCTCACAACAGTTGAAGCTGTGGGAGCTATAATAGAGGGCAGGGCTCCTGCAGCTTTAACTGTTGTGATGAAGAGGGAATTTCACCAGGTGCTGCCTGCATACAAATGACACCTGCAGAAATTCCCTTTCCAATACAACTGTTAAAGATACAGGAGCCCTGTCCTCCTTTTCTTATGGCCACCCTACAACCTTGGAGAGGACAGAAAGTGAGCATGCTGGTTGGCAGAAAGGGGAGGGACTGGGGAAGCAGGGATACAATCTATCCCCAGCTTTCCCCAGCCTCCTTCCCTCCTCCCTCCCAATGCCTCAGCTAGATGGGCGAAAACACCCATCTAGCTATAATGCAGAGCAGGGGGAGTACAATGCTCCCCTCACTCTGCATAGGATCCCAGTCAGTCTCCAAGTTTGGAGGCTGATTGGATTCCCAGTAGAAATGCGCCCTTGTAGTCCTTCCTGTCCATGAGGATGCAATGGCCCACCTGCTGGGCGGAATCAGTCCAGAGCCTTTCACAAAATAGCATAATTTCTCTCATCTTGTATCTCTTAATCCACGTACTTTTCCTCTCTTGCGGAGTTTTTTTTATTTCTTTTCTGCTTCTCAAAGGGTGTGTGTGTGTGTGTGTGTTTAGAACCCGCAACCTTTCATTCTGCTCCCACCTCCACCTTCTATGTCTTGACTATCATTGCTCCTTCAAGCATCACTTTGTGCCCTTAAGGACTAGAAAGCTGTCTTTAAAATGAATGATGAAATTCCCTGGAACCTATTTCTGTGCCCATTACGATGCCTGGAAATGGAGCCAGCATACAAACCCACATGTGCAAAACACAGCAATACACATCTCTCTCTTTCTCTCGCGCACACACACACACACACACACACACAGAGAGACAGAGACAGAGACAGACAGACAGACAGACAGACAGACAGACAGAGACAGAGAGAGAGAGAGTGAGAGCCCCGCTTAAATATTATTATTATTTTGTTTAAAACTGATAATTAGGGGGGATATATTTCCCAAAGCCCTTCTTCTCTGAGCCACTACTGTGCAGGATGATGAAGGTTTATTTGCAATGCAATTAGGAAGTCTTTAAATACTGTTTGGTGGAACAGTGTGATCTGCCGTAGCAATATTTGAGCTGGGTTGGTGAGTCATCCCTCTTTTTAACTTCAGAGAGAGAGAGAGAGAGGAAATGCAGTCACACAGTGGCAACTCTCATTGAAAGTGCAGTCACATGCCATTATGCTACTTTTATCCAATATGAGACCCGTTCATTCTCAGCAAAAATCGCACTGTAGGGACATGGAATTCCACGTGGAGTGACTGCCTCCGATCCCAATCCAGATGCATGACTCTTCTGCCCCCTCCCTTCTCTTCCTCACCCCCCCCCCAAATAAATACAGACACTCCGAGAAAGCAGGTTATATAGCATCTGGCTGCGAAGAGGGAGCACAGAAATGCTGCTGCATGACCCATTCATTTCAACGGGGCGCACACCGGAGAAGTGCTCAAGGATCTTCTTGATGCAAACTTACAGGGCAATCTTCTGCATCTTTACTCAGAAGTAAAAAAAAAAAAATCCATGGTGCACACTGCAGCTTCTGCCCAGGTACGTGTGCATAGGATTGCAGCCGAAATGGCAATTTCTCAATCACCACCCAAGAACTGACATCTCAGAAGCAGATTGCTTGACATAAGCTGACTCCAACTCCCTATCTACACCAAGCAGGATATGACACTTTGAAAACGGTTTGAAAACGGTATAAGTCATGTGTCCTAGGACCCAACCATTGTCACTACCGTTATAAACCAGTTTAAAGCAGTACTGTAGATCCTGCCCCCCCCCCTCTGTCAAGGGCAGTTTCTATTTTCAAGTTCCTGTCCTCAATCAATCACTCCCTCGACCTTCTCCTCAGTCTGCAATGGGAAGGAGGGCTAAAATTTTGTCAGCATGCACTTACCCATGGAGTAAAGCTGCCTTTCTACCGGTTCCAGCTGCCTCCGTCAGGTTGCAAAGTTAAAATAGCTGAATGGAGACGGCAGATCCAACTTGGAATTAGAGCAGGAGTACATATATGTGAATTTCACACACATGAATGCTATGACACCATGCGCACCATGCGCACAGCGATCCTAATAATGGGGTGGGGGGAGAGAAGGAGAGATCCAAAGGTGGAGGATCGGTTGCAGTCGAGGCTGGTGCCTTCAATTTCTGTGGGGCTGTGAATCCAACTGGGTTTCAGTCAGAACCAGCCAGAACTCTTTAAAAAAAAGCTACCCACTTTGGAGACAGGGTTCAGCACCTTGGATATTTCCTTTACAGTTCTGGCTGGTTCTGACTGAAACCCGGAATGGATTCACAGCCCCACAGAAATCACCATCTTCCGCGGATTCATTGTATCCAGATCAAATGCAAGGGTGGGAGTGAGAATCAGCACTTTGTGGTGCTATTCCCCCCCCCCCCCTCTGAAATCCGTGGGAAGGAATTCATCTAGGCCAACTCCACGGCTGGTGTGGATTTGCTGGTGGGTTGGGGGCATGCCAGGACAAGGTGGATCCCATTTTTCCTTGATCCTTCCTGATACATCCACAGTACACACCACACCCTTTTTGCCTCCGAAGAGATCAGAGCTCTGACTTGGGTAAGGCAGGAGCCATGGAGGTTGCCATAGTGGAGGCTGATAGGGGGTTTCCAGGGTCAGATCTCTTCTCATAGATCCCTAAGTATCACCTGGATGCAAAAGGGTCCCTATTTTCTTAGGACGTTGCCATGTGCCACATCAAACTATTTGTTCACCCTATCCTAAGTTGTCTACTCCTCCCCATTACCTGCTCCCTGATCATTTCAGCCTGAGTTTCTCCTGGGGAGTAAATCCAGGATCTGTAGCATGCAAATAACGTTCTCTGCAATTTAGTTATGGTCCCTGATTAGAGGAAACGCATGTTGGGAGGATATGTTTTCAACAGTACTCACTTTTAACGCAAACAAAGAGCGAGGAGGACTCTTCCCTCTGTCTTCATTTTTAAAGTGTTCCTTTGCTGTGCGCGTATGAAGTTTGGTCACGGCCAAATGATCAAAATAGTTCCCATCAAGTGATGTCGAATCATTGGAAATGATTTCAGCAGAACAGAAAATACTCCGTGATGCTTGGGCTGTTCTGGGATCACCGACAAAAGTGGGGTGGGGGGAATCCTATCTCTTGAAATAAAATACCAGCTGTTTGCAAGAAAAGACTATGCCTCATTTGCCCATTAAAAAGTTTGCCCGTTATCAGGGACACAAACAGAAAGATGTTGAGGATCTTGCAGGAAAAGGGAGGCTACAATTCATGCTTGTTTTCAGCAAGGGTGTTTGTCTCCGACTGGAGAGATCTGGATTCAAGATCATCGTTTGGCAAGATTTGTTACAACTTCCAATAAGAACCCCACAGATATGGAAACCCTGACCTCCTTGGAGAACAGATCAGATGAAATTGTGATAAATGCATATGGACATGATCCATCCATGGAACAGCGGGCAGGCCATGACCCTGGGGAGAAGGAGGATAGAGTTGCTAGGATGTAAATACTCTCATCCCAGGGTACTGCAGTGTGTGTACACTCAAGGGCCGCCTCTTTACGGTGCCCCTTCCATTGCGCAGCTGCGGCGGCAGGTGGCTCCCCCAAAGTGACGCTCCTTCCAGTGATCTACACAGAAGGGGCACCACACCAGCTTTTCCTGGGGCCAGCAGCGGCAGCATGCACACGGCTGCCCAGCGGCAGCTTGAGGGGTGGCTGGGAGCATCGGCTCCCCTACTCTAAGGTAAGTTGTTTTTTGGTGGTGTTGTTTTTAAAATTGGCAGGGAGGACTGCAGAGGCTTATAGCTTGCTGCTCCACCCCCTTCCCGGGCCAGCCCTCTCCAATCTAAAAAAAGTCAGGGTAAATGGCCGACTTTTTTAGAGTGGAGCAAAGGGCCTTTGCCCCTAGATGGCTTCGCACTGGCAGCAGCGTCATGTAACACAATTGCCACCAGTGTGAAGCCATATCGATGGAAAGTGTCTGTCTAGCGGTACCCAAGGAAGAGCCAGGAATGAGGAGAGATGGGAACAGGCTGTATCGAGCTTTCTGTTGATTGACTCTTGCAGCTGCTGGTGCATCTTGTCCTATATTATTTTCATCCTTATTCACTGATCTTTCACTTCAATATAATGCAAAAGAGACCCAATAAAAGGAAAGGGCAAGTCATTTCTCATTTTATCCACAAAAGAGATTCCAACTTGTCATCATTTTCAAAGGTTCTTTCAAGACGTTAAGAATGTATCTTTCTAACCTTTCCTGCCCCTCCACCTGATAAGGCCTTGCCCTAATCCATCAAGAGTGGAACATCCACAATTGTAAACATCCTATCTTATATTTAAACTGGTGCCCTAGTTTGATGGTTTTGACTACATAGGTAAGAAAGAAGCAAACGAAAGTTATGAATAACCCACTCTAGCCAACGCTTAGTGTTTTCCCACCTTCCCAAATAAGCCATGAGACATTTAAGAACAGAAGAAGAGCCATGCTGAAAAGACCAAGGGTCCATCTAGTCCAGCTTTTTGTTCATGCTGTGGCCAACCAGCTGCCAATGAGAAACCCACAAGTAGGGCATGAGTGCAATAGCACTGTCCCACTCATGTTCCCAAACAACTCATATTCAGAGGCTTACTATCTCTGACACTGGAGGTAGCACATAGCCATCAGGATTAGTAGTAGCCATTGATAACCGTATCTTCCGTGAATTGGTCCAGCCCCCTTTTTAATGCCATCAAAATGACTGGCAATCACAACGTCTTAAGTTAGCCAATCCCATTGCTTAACTATGTGCAGTGTGGCAAAGTACTTCCTTCTGTTTCGCCTGAACCTCCAACCGCTCAGCATCATTGGATGACCTGGGTTCTAGTCTTATGAGAGAAGGAGAGTGATGCCTCCCTATCCACTTTATCTATACCATTTTGAGCCTTGGGACCTCCCTTATGAGACATCCTCCTGAGGGAGGCCCACCCACCCAGTCAGTCACCACTAGGGGTGTGCACGCCAAAAAATATCATTTTTTATTGTTATCGTCATTTTGGACCAAAAAAATCATCGTCTTCATTCATATCGTAGGTGATCTGTATCATCTTCATGATAATTATCGTTAAAAAATGATATTTTTGGCAGAAATTAAAAAATGCCTATAACTTCTGTATTTAAAAAGTTAGAGGCTTGAAACTTTGTCACAGTGTTTTTGGGGTATGCTGAAGTATGTGTATGAGATCGATCCCTCCAACCCTCGATTTTATATTAATTTTTTAAAGATCATTTCCGTTCTGACAGGTCTGGAGAGCTGTCATTCTGATCTGTCAGAACGGAAATTATCTTAAAAAATTAATATAAAATCGAGGGTTGGAGAGATCGATCTCAAATTTCATACACATACTTAGGCATACCACAGAAGCACTGTGACCAAGTTTCAAGCCTCTAACTTTTAAAATACAGAAGTTATAGGTATATTTATATGGCAGTCTGATAAAACAATAAAATCGCCTGAAAATTATCAACTCCAATGATTATCGTAGGATTTTCTATTGTATCGTCATCATTAAAAACATGCACGATAACGACTTTATTGTATCGTTATTGTACATTTTAATGATACGATACACTTCCCTAGTCACCACTGCCCTTATGCCAAGCAGTGAAAACATTAAGCATGGCTCTGTCATCCTACAACCACATTCTCTGGGTGACTTACAATAAGAATATATGAGTTATTGAAGAAAGCTTTTGAATACTAATGCTGCCTGCTAGGGATAGATGAGAATTTCAGTTTAGTTCACAAATCATCCAACCTTTCCCTGTGCACAACCCTGAATGTAAACACCAATGGGAGCATTTTTTGTGTTTTTTAAAAAAAAACTGCTTGCACATTGTCAAACTCTCATTTGACATAGGCATATCTATCTATATCTATCTATAACTATAGATCTATAACTTTAGCTATATAATCACACTTCTAAATGCACATTTTTTTAAAAAAAATGCATTTTCAGGAATTAGTCAATGAGGGAGGGGAAAGCGCACACTTTTGAAAAATTTGCACAGAAGCCCATTTCCTGCCCCGCCAGTGGGAGGCGGCCTCTGCAGGTGGGAGGAACAATGGAAAGATGCTGCATGTGCAATTGGCACATAAGCAGCTTGAGGCATGGGCGGGGCACTGCCTACAAAGGAAAGCCCCACCATCAACCTGGCCTCTTTCACTTTCCAGCTCTCTCCCTTCCTCCCTCCCTCCCTCCCTCCCTGTTGCCAGTATGGGATTAGCCAGTTGTTTCCTTTGGAAAGGCTGAGTAGGAATTTTACCTGCCACGGATTGACTTTTGTGTACAGTTTTTTTGCCTACTTTGTCCTGGAACCACCTGTTGCGGGTGGAGAAGGAAGCATAGAATAAAGACACAGACACCAGAGCTTGGGAATAAACTAGGGCCTCTTTATTCAAACAATAACGTAGATTCAACCCCTCCATGGATCTGCAAGTGAAAGTGCGGGAGTCAATGTCCTTACCACAGGATACTTGCCTGGCATTATGGGAGAGCCACGCTCCTAAGCCAGGAGTCGGGTAAACCTGGCCCCTCTCTTCTGTGACACTTCGAAAGGTGTGGGGAGACAGCCCCACGTCACCCCCTTCCAGTGCTGCACAGCTCTAAAGAGGTGAGGCAGGAAGGTCCCCCAAGGCAAACCGTATCCTGACACGAAAGCTGCACAGACCCCGAGGAGTGGGACCTCCGGACATGCCAATCACCAGAAGGTGCCAGAGTGCTCACGGTCCCTATTCTAATATAGCAAATTCCCGCACATCCCGCCACCAGAGGCTGCCAAGCCTCAGCTTTGGCACCCTATCCCCACCAGCCCAGGGGAAATCCCGCAGGGTAGCAGAGGATGAGGAGGGAACAGGAACACATGCAAGTGTATAGTTTTTCATAAAGTCACATAAATGCTTAATGAGCAAGTGGGATGGCAGCCAATAGAGACAGTTCTTGGAATGGAGAAGCCAAATGATCCACCCTACCAATGGAGCTCTGAGACTGGAATGCTTTGATATGTGTAAAAACATACACTTGGCAATGGCTTGTAAATCTACGTGGGCCTGTTCAGACAACATGCTAAGCCATGCTTAGGCTGCTAACCTTTTTGCGGCAAATGGTTAGTGAGCGTAAGAACATAAGAAGTGCCATGCTGGATCAGACCAAGGGTCCATCTAGTCCAGCACTCTGTTCACACAGTGGCCAACCAGCTATTGACCAGGGACCAACAAAGCAGGACATGGTGCAACAGCACCCTCCCACCCATGTTCCCCAGTAACTGGTGCACACAGGCTTACTGCCTCAGATACGGGAAGTAGCACATCACCATCAGGGCCAGTAGATAGCCTTCTCCTCTTCCAGAAATTCATCAACCCCCCTTTTAAAGCCATCCAAATTGGTGGCCATCGCTCTGTCTTGTGGTTGTGAATTCCATAATTAAACCATGGTTATGTAGCCACCATGGTTAGGAATAGTTCACACGGCATGCTAAGTCATGGTTCACATGACACTCTAAGCCACAATGTTCAGCTCAAAGTCTTAAAGTGCTTAATCACCATGGTTTAATATGTCACCTGAACAGGGCCATTATATACTTTAAACGCCCCCCCCCCAGCAGTGGAGAGTTATCAATCATGGCTATAGGGAGGAGGAAAAAGCTACCCTCGGGAACAAGCTTATAGCTAGGTCAAAGCTTACCCCCCCACCTCTGTCACTGAAGGCTCAGCCCTCACTGATATAACCTACCCCCACCTCTGCCACTGAAGGCTCAGCCCTCACGGATAAAAACAAGGCAAAGTACAATATGATTTGGAGAGATACTGCAGCCTTTTAAATAAATAGCCATCCCCCCCTGCATGGACCCCTACTCCCTCAGATGGGGAGCAGAGAATCAGTGAAGCCAGGAAACAATGTCCGAATGGTGCAGCAAGACTTTGTAATGCATTGGCCTTTGCTGGGGGAAAGTGCCATTTGGAATTCGAGTCAGGTAGCAAAACACTTTGAGCCAGCAGTGATTTTTCTAGCTCCTTCGTAGCTACTAGCACTTGGATTTTAAAACAAGTTCTTCTTTTACTCCCCCCCCACCTTAGCTGTCACCTTTCCTTGCCCTCTCGTCCTCTTCTTTGCCTTTATGAACACGCATCTATCGCAGCCTTTCTTGCATTCCCCTCCTCGTCCCATTGCTGAGTCAGCACCAGAAGGCAGGAAAGCCAGTACCTTGCTGCATGTCCGTAACAGACAGGCCATAGCTCACCTGGTCGGGCTGATTCACTGGAGTCACTGACGAAAAGCCTGGGGAGTGGGCAGAGAGTGTTGGCAGCCAATGACAGAGAACATTTGTCTTGAGAACAATGGGGAAGGTGCCAGGGGAGAGGAAAGAAGCTGATGGCCAGCAGATTGCACACTGCCTTAAGCATGAGCAAAGAGAGAGGCAATACGGAAGCATGCATGGTTCTCCTCTCTTTCTTTAAGGCATGGGCATGGTAGGGAGGAGCCATAGCTCAGTGTGATAGAGCACATGCTTTGCACGCAGAAGGTCCCCGGTTTGATACCCAGCTTCTCCAGATAAGGCAAGGAAAGAATCCCACCTGAAACATGAGAGGCATTGCCAATCAATGTCAACAATACTGGGCTAGATGGAGCAAGCATCTTGCCCTAGGTCCTCACACAAAACCTGGAACCCACACCGTTCATTGCACTTCCTTTAAAATCAATGGGATGAAGGTCATGACTAATATGATCTCCTGTTGATTTCATTAGGACCCCAAGTTCAAATAATGTAGCTTGGATCCAACCAAACTAAGTTGCTGGAGGAGAAGGCGATCAATGGCTACTAGTCCTGATGGCTATGTGCTACCTTCAATATCAGAGGCCACAAGCCTGTGTGCACCGGTTCCTGGGGAAGACGGGCGGGAGGGTGCTGTTGCATTCGTGACTTGCCAGTGAGTTCCTTTTTGACAGCTGGTTGGCCACCGGGTGAACAGAGTGCTGGACTAGATGGACCCTTGTTCTGATCCAGTAGGGCTCTTCTTATGTTCTTAGGGTCAGCCCTATATCACTTTGTATTGACTTAAGTTTCAACCAGCATTATGGACTAGATGAGTCTTTAGTCTGATCCAGCAAGGCAAATATTACGTTCTTACAAAACACTTAAGGTTTGAAGACAAACAAAATGCCTCTGCTTCTTTGGCTGAAACCTGGCTTTGAATCTGTGAATAGAAGCAGCCTGTGGCAGCGGACAATGACTCAGATCTGAAGTAAAAATCTCTTGCCCTAGGTCCTCACACAAAGCCTGGAACGGACGCTGTTAGTTGCATTTTGTTTCCTTTGAACTCAATGGGATGTAAGTCATGACTAATGCGATTTCCTATTGATTTCAATGGGACTCGGAGTTCAACTGATGTCGTCTGAATCCAACCCTATATCAGCTCGCATTGATTTACACCTTCAACAAGCATCGTGGACCACATGAGTCTTTGTTCTGTTCCAGCAAGGCAATTATTATGTTCTTACAAAACGCTTAAAATCTGAAGTCATACAAATGCCTCTGCGTTCTTGGTTGGAACCCTGCTTGGAATCTGAGAATAGCAGCATTCCCTTGTCAAAGACAATGCATTCAGATCTGAGGTTTGTTGCATGCACAGAAAATAACTCATTCTAATGGGGGGGGGATGCATGTTTCCTGTGGCCTTTAGGAAGAAAAAAACACCACCACAAACTGAATGTCTCAGGGCATGCAAACGAGTCAGATTCCTTTTCGTAAGGTGAAAAATGTCAGAAGCAACCGCTAAATGGAAACAACACGGTGCACACGTAACACACGGGAACTTATTAAAGGGCAGTCGGAACACTGTGATGCACTTAGACAGCTTAATTTATGGAGCTTGCAGAAATAATTAGAAGTAGTCCTGCTTGCTCTGCAACCATCAGGGGATCTTTTCCCCCTTAATGAATCAAGAGCAGGTCTCTCAGGCTGTGAAGACGGCATTTATTGTGAGAGAGAACCTGGGTGGGGTGGGGGGGGGAAAGGATGTTTTGATGCATCATCCCGCAGTCTACTTACTGAATGCATAGGCATCGCTGAAGATGTCACTATACACCAGGCAACTGTGTTTGATGTATTTGCAGTGGCGTACATCAGTGGGGAGGGACCTGTAGCCCTCCAGATGCTGCTGGGCTACAACTCTCATCAGCCACAGCCAGGATGGCCAATAAGCAGGGATGGTGGGAGTAGTAGTTCTGGTTCCCTAGCCCTGATTTAGTCTTTGCTCTGCTTTGACAAAGAGTGGGAGCCAACAGAGCACCGCAGATACCAGAGGGAGACTGGCTCAATCAGTTCAGGATCTTGGATAGCTCCAAGAAAACAGCATGTTTTGACTAGGTTTGGAACTCAACCGAAGCCTTTTATTCCTCTTGGGCTAGTCCAGAGTGGGAAATAGGTAAGTCCCCACATGTTTGGGACTTCAACTCCCCAAAGCCCCTACCAGCATGGGCAATGGTCAGGAATGTTGGGAGTTGACGTCCAGAACATCTGGAGATCTACTCTCTGCCCACCCCTGGGCGAGACTACTGCTTTGAGTTTCCTGCCCATTGCACTATATATATATATATATATATATATATATATATATATATATATGCATTTTGTTGGAAGTACACACTTTTGAAAAATATGCACAGGAATGCGCACTTTTCCCATTTGAAATGCTCATGTTTCCCAAAAAGACCTGGTTGAAAATGGAAATGGAAGCTCACACCTCACTTCCAAGTGATTTTTGAATGATTTTGTTGAGCTCAAAAATTGCTGGTTCTGTCATCCCTTCCTAGATCCAAACATAATTAAATAAAAAAATGGGTAAACAGTACTATTCTAGCTAACCCTGTCACCAGTCAGCTGAAACCTGTGCTATTCAGGAAATTGAAAATATATATTTGTTCTGGCTAAAGCAGCTAAACTCATAAGCCTATGTCTACAAAAAGCCATTCATACATACCCAGCCCTCTCCTTTACATAGACACCCAACTGTTGACTGAGTCAAAGGTAAATTAAGCTGCCTTAATTGCTTAGATTCGACATATATTCTCAGTTCTACAAGAGTTACATTAGTTCCAGTGAGGGGATTCCATTCCTCTGGCAGCATGTTACAGCGACAGACCTAACTAGGGAGTTCCCCCCCCCATACCAAACAATATCTTCAAGACTAAAACAGGTCTTTCATCTACAAGCAATCCCAGTATGGTTAGGTTATTAGTCCAATAGAACGTCATGAGTTAGACTGGATTTGGAGCTGCTGCCAATCAAAGCAGATTAATTCAGGACTGGATGGTTCAATACACTGACTCAGCTAAATGTCCCCATGATCTGACTTCCAATAACACACAGCTTGATATGTTCATATATGAATTTGTTACAGTGACTGTCCCACATTTGGTCAATGTTGTGTTTCGTGTGTGAATGCTGGCAATTCATTCTGTGAATGTATGAAAATGTTCACATACACCTGTATTTGCTAAGAGCCACCTCAAAGTCATGGCCAATGTTCAGCAATATAGGTCTTAAAAAGGAGAGAATGTGTTTCTCTTTTCAGACTTTTCACAGTGTTCAGCTGGGATTGTCAGCATTCACCAGACCTCAAACGTCCATAGATAGATGATAGATGATAGATAGAGATAGAATCAACCCCTTGTTGTCTTACTTGTCTCTCCCCACTGATGAAATGAATGGGAAGAGTCTCCTGCTTAGTTCAGATATAGCACTGGGCCATGGTTTTCATGGCTAGACTATGCTTTGTGTTCCAGATGTACAGGCTTACATGGTTGGTGTGGTTTCCCTCTTTCTCTGCATTTCCTGTGGACCCTGGATGTGCTACCCAAAATGCAGACTTCAGAGGTTGAGCAACATCTCAAACTATGATTTTGCTGGTTTGGGTTTGTCTGAATGTTGGTTTGGAACCCATCTCCAAACCATGGTTTCAGATCCTCATAAACCAAGTTGAGACGTCATGTTCGGTTTTGCAAACCATGTTTCACTATGTCTTGCCATTATTTGCCAGGTGTAGAGGTGGGGTGGTCCTAGATGTTTTGTGTTAAACCACCAATAATCTATTTTGGTTGAACAACTTCGGACAAGTTCTACTTTGCTTTCTGCATGACACAAGTGCAACAGGAGAAGAAACTGAGAAATGGAAGGGTTGCTGCTACCCTGTCTTTGGATTCTTTAGCATGTAACCTTTTCCCTAGAACCTCTTGCCCCCCCCCACAACCCTACCAAAATCTAGCTTTTGCTTTTCTTGTAGGCAGCATGAGTCACATGGAAGATGACAAGTGCCATATCTGAAGGAACTGCTCATGGCATTCTTGCTCCCAATGAGAGAATTATAAAAAATATTGGCAGAGGCAACAGCTGGGGACTGTATCAACAGTTAAAATAAGATTAGTAGAGATGTGCAGGAACACCCCCCCCCCGGATCAGATTGAGACCGGATCGGGACCTCCAACTTTGTCCCGGATCGGACAAAATCTGAGGCCTCCCGACCGGATTGGGCCCGATCCCGATCCAAAAATCAGACATCTGATTTTTGGATCGGCCGCCATTTTTGTTTTCCCCATAGACTTGCATTGGGGGAAAGAAAGCTTTCCCCCAATGCAAGTCTATGGGGAAAAAATGGCGGCGGGTGGGTGAGTGGGGGCCTAACTCCCCCCTCCCTGTTCCTCCCCCCTGCGGTTACCTCCTGGGGCTGTCTGCTGCTGTCCGCTGGTGCCCACAGGCGCCAGTGGACAGCCCTGGCAGGTAAGCCCCCCCTCACGCTCCTCCTTACCTGCCAGGGCGTCCTCTTCCTTCACCTGCCGGAGATCTACTGAGAACTAGGCTTTGCGGCCTAGTTTTCAGTAGAGTGCCAGGTGATGATGTCATCACCTGGCGCTCTACTGAGAACTAGGCCGCGAAGCCTAGTTCTCAGTAGATCTTTAGCAGGTGAAAGAAGAGGACGTACCGGCAGGTAAGTGGGGGGCCCTCCCTCCTCCCCCCTCGCAGTTCTTACCTCCCGGGGCCATCCGCTGCCGTCCGCTGGTGCCTGCGGACAGCAGCGGACGGCCCTGGCAGGTAAGCCTCCCCCTCGCAGTTCTTACCTGCCGGGGCCATCCGCTGGCACCCACGGGCGCCAGCGGACAGCAGCAGATGGCCCGGGCAGGTTAAAACTGCGAGGGGGGAGGGGGTTTGATCCTCCAATCCAATCCGATCCAGATCGGGTCCTTTTCAGATCGGATCGGATTGGATCGACCGATCCAGGGGCAGGGTATCAGATTGGATAATTTTATCCGATTTCCCCTGGATCGGGTCCGGATCGTGGATCGGACCCGATCCGTTGCACACCCCTAAAGATTAGTGCTTAATCGTCCCCCTCCCTTCCCTTTTGTCTGTTTTCTCTCTCATTTTCCATATCACTTTCTCAATCAACACTGCTTCAGGGGGTGACTATTGTTGGTGCAGGAGCAAGGTAATCTGAACTGTTCCATTTAGAATGACAGCAGGATGCTTCCAAACTTAGAGCATCGCCTACATTCCCTTCATCAGGAAAATGATGGCTTTGACTCATTACATTATTCAGGGGTGATTTCAGACACATTCTTGGGCTCTGATCTTTTAAGCAATGCACACACTAGCTAAGGCGGATCTACACTGCTGTTTTAAAGTGCTTTAAAGCATTTTATAACAGTAGTGACAACTGTTTTGGAGTGTGTCCTGGGCCCCAACAGTTGTCACTGCCTAAGTCACATTGGTTAAGCATTTTGAGCTAAACATTATGGCTTAGCGTGCCATGTGAACCATGACTTCGCATGTTGTGTGAGCCATTCCTAAACATGGTGGCTATATAACCATGGTTTAAGCAAGCTCACTAACTATTTGCTACAAAAGGGTTTGCAGCCTAACCATGGCTTAGCATGTTGTCTGAACAGGCCCAGCTTCATGCTGGGCTGACAATCAGGCAGAACGCTGTTCTGGAAACAGACCAGTATGCTCTGTTTTGAGTGGTACCAGGTCTCCAATGCAGAGATCTTTCCAGTTCCTGCTTGTGATCTTTTAACTGGAGATTCTGAGGGCTGGGTTTGAGTTGGCCCTACTGCCCCATCCATAGGGACCGTGAGATAAAATCATACAGTTGGAAGGGATCTTGAAGGTGATTTAATCATGCCCCATGCTCAGTAGAGGATACCTGATGCAAGATGCAACTACAGCATGCCTGCCAGTTGGCGATCCAGATTCTCATTGAATACCTCCAGCAAAGAAGAGCCCACCATCTTGCTAAGGCAGTCTGTTAGCCAAAATCTCCTAATGTTTAGCCAAACTCTGCTTCCATTATGGAGCTACACACCCCTGAATTTTCTGAACTCTCCTCACACCCTTGAAATCCACTTGATAGATATTCTTTCCTAATTGGGGGGAAACAACGTTGATCTGATCTTGTTTTGGTGTTTCCTGAAATGTACACCATAGGAATCCTTCTCTAGATACTTCCAAACCCAGTCACTTCAACCTAGTGTTCTTTTTTCATTATTTAATGGAATGTTAATGTTCTGCAAGACCTTGCCTTCCGGCCGATCATGAAAATGAATTAATAAGTCCATGAACTGAAGAACTGGGATGACCAGACATTCAAGAAGCAACTGAAAATGAACACACTGGCTCAGTTTGGATGACATATTAAGCAACAGAGGAGTAAATAACATACTGACCATGCGTTAGGCAGGAGGAGCTCCACAGACGACACACTGCAGCCGGCACTGCTTGGCACCAACAAATGCCCCAGCTGCTACGAACTTGCGGCAGCCATTTTGGTTGCAGCCTCTCCTCCCTGTGTCCTCCAGCCGTATCCCAGCAGGCACCGTGAGTTCTGCCAGCTGCATAGAGTGGCCGGGGTTTTTTGGCTGCTCTAGGCAGCAGAACTCTATTCCAAAAAGGAATAGTCCACGGAGAGAGGGGGGGCTGAATTTAGACGGCACTTTAAACAATGGGGCTTCGGGCTAAACAACATGCAAGCCCGTTGTTTTGCTCCGTTGTTTGAAGTGCCTGATTAACGTACTGTCAGTTGTGTGTGCGTTGTGTGTTGCCCTCCAGACGACACAATAAGCAACACAACTGACAATTGTTCCCCCCTCCTCCGTTGCCTAATGTGTCGTCCGAACTGAGCCACTGTATTTGAGAAGTCCATTAACAGAGCTGTGCAAACAAAATGAAAACAAGAAGGAAGCAGATGCAGTTAACTTTAATTAAAAGTCCAATTGAACCTAATGAAATGGCCAGGATTGTGAAACTTTGTTGTTGTTTTACCACACTGCCATACAGTTTGAGTCCACATTCACCATGGGTGAAGGGTTTCACTTCTTAGCTCCCACACACACAGAGAATTCAACCTCACCACCACCATTACCACCGCCACCACTAATTTCAGTTTTCTTTGTGATGTTTGAGGAATTTGATCTTTGCAAATTACTGTAGGAAATGGACTACTGTAAGAAATTGGGCAGTGATGGGAAAGGATTTCATGTGGTCCACATTTTTAAGTGAACCAACCTGATTCACACCTCCCAGAGAAATATGTGGAAAGGAAGGTAGTTATTTTTCAGACTGTGCACTTCCCTGGATTTTGCAATGCAATTCTGAGCTCAAAGGTCACATACACAGCATGCATATATTAAGCAAAGTTGCGTACAAACATTTATATATTAGGGAAAGCTACATACACATTTTTTAGAGAAATTGTGTATGAAAATAAATTTGTGTGTATGTGTGTGTGTTTTTAAAAAATCTGCCGAAATTGAATGGAATGGATTTATGTCTGAACAAACGCAAAATTGACATGACCAGAAAAAGACTGATTATTTTCCCCAACTTTGGGATGAATTGTCAGATTGGAATTCAGCTCTCTAGCAGACTTCACACTTTTTTGCATATTGTACTACAGTTCTTGGTAGTTTAAGCATACCAACATTCAGATTGAAATGTGTATTTTGAAAGAAAATGCACATTTCAATACAGATTGAAATGTGTTTGTTTGACTGATTGAGCGTTGCTGTCTATAGACCAGAGTAAAGACCATTACAGATTCAATCCCTGTATAAGAGAATACAAACATAATTGCATAGATATTTTGAGTGCAGTTTAACGTGGAAATAAATATGTACCTGCCCAGACCCTAAGATCATCCTCGGGGGTCCTTCTCCATGAGCCCCTGCCAAAGGAAGTGAGGCAGGTGGCTACCAGGAGAAGGGCCTTCTCTGCTGTGGCACCCTGGCTGTGGAACGAGCTCCCTAGAGAGGTTCGCCTGGCAATTACGTTATACTCTTTTAGATGCCAGGTGAAGACCTTTTTATTTTCTCAGTATTGGAACAATTCATCAGTTTCATTTTTAACCTTGCTGTTTAAATTTGTATTTTAAATCTGTATTAATTTCTGCATGGCTGCTTGGTTTTATCCTGGTTGTGTTTTTATACTTTAGTTTATATTATGTTTTTATACTGTTGTTTGTTTTACATTTTAAATGGTTTTAATGGTTTTAATTTTTGTAAACCGCCCAGAGAGCTTCGGCTATTGGGCGGTGTAGAAATGCAATAAATAAATAAACAAATGAAAGTGACATAGGCCAGAAATCGGCATATTCACCCATCTTGGAATTTCTGGTCGGGGGGGGGGGCACTGGAATTATTATGAAATTAAACCACTGTGAAAACAAATGCAGTTATCTTCCATTTTTTTATCTGAACGCTACCTCTAATTCTTCATGCCGAAACCTGAGAACCAGCTAATGGATAAATGATAAATGCACACATCTTTACAAGCCAAATCCTCATTTAGATTCTGTAACAAGAGGGGAAGAATCCCCTGGATGGAGAGGAGAGGTCGAAATCCCAGCTCTTTCTCCAGACCATTAAAATCTGCCTCGTTATATTTGGAAGTTCCCATTTGTTCTCATTATATTGGTCTCAAATAAATCACCTAAGTGATGAGTGATCAAAGAATTCCGAAGTCCTAGGTTAGAAATGAAATTTATGCCAACTGCAACAGAAAGGAAATGCAAAGTCGGGGGGGGGGGGAACATACTCATTTCTCCATCATTATTAATTTGTTTGTGGTTGTAAAGGAGAGATGGTCATAAATTCCACAACCCTGTCGCGTGAAATTAACTAATCTAGTTTTCAATTACTTGGCTGCCACTGACATTTCTCTCATTATTGCCATATATTTTAAGGACATTTATATCACTCCATATCTGTGAGAATGATGGATATATATAATATATACAATTACAATTATACAATATTTATATACCACTCCCCATTCAAAATATCGGAGTGATGGACAAAATAAAATATAATCGAAACAGAATAGAAACACATTAAAAGTAAGTGCAAAATAGACATATATATATATATATATATATATATATATATAATAAAGTTTTAGTAACAATGAAGGTTAACCTGGCAAGTAATACATCATTTAATTGATGTCAGCATGATATTAAACTTTAGCTAATTTAGCACATCTTTCCCAAGGAGATGTCATCTAAAGACCTGAGAATACTTCAGACTACTGATCATACAAGTGTAACATATATTCTTTCGGTTAGTGTACCTTGCACATGCACCAGCTGAGAGCCCCCTCCCTCTACTACCAACTGTGGCTGCTGAGGCCATCAGAGGGAGAGGAAGCAGCAGCCAGGCATCCCTCCATCATGCCATGATCTGTATGAGGCTATTAGTAGGAGAGGGAAAGGAAGCAACTAAGAATCTAGTGCCTGAATTTGCTCTTTTTTTCCTCTTCCCTCCCAATCCCCTTTCCTTTTGTGTCACATTTTTTAGATTGTAAGCCTGTGGGCAGGGACTGTCTTAAGAAATATTTTTGTAAGCCACCCCGAGAGCCTTTTTTGGCTAAAAGGTGGGATAAAGTGCTATGATAAATAAAAATAAATAAATATCTGCCCAAGTGCCTCTATTCACTAGGATGCCTCATTCTTGCCTCCCCTGACATGTAGCTCTAAACCCTGGCTTAAGAGGAGTGGTCCAACCAGTCAAAGTTCAGCAGATTCAAAATGGCGGTGGAGCTGTCCAACAGGCAGCACAGGCAAGGTTAGAGGTCGCTTCAGCACTGGTTAGATTTCAACTGAGCAGCTTTATACTTGCCCCTGCTATCACAACTCTTCCCAGACTGTAATCAGGATCTTTGGCCAGAACACTTGAAGCATCTGGCATCCATTCCTTGGGGTCACAAAGTGTTGTCTTCATTCTGCCAGATGTGAACTGCATCTCCATTCCTGGGTTTCCATATGGACATGTACTTCCTTCTGTGGTCCAAGGGTGGTAAAGATTTCCCATGGCCCATGACAGGCATCTCTTAGAGACTAAAGCCTCCAGTGACAGGGACTTTGAGGAGGCATCAGAACTAGTTCCTGGTCCTTCTTAACCGGGGGCCCTGCCTCAGACCCCATGTCTTGTCCACTACCCTCTGACTCTGAGATGTGGACTTCAGACTCCTCGAGTGAACAGGGAGACCTTAGGGATCAGACTCTGACTGGCTTCCCTCTTTTCCAACCTTCATTCCCTAGAAGAAGTCAACATTGCAGGGAAAGACTTCTGGCTCTTTAACAGCCAGATGCAGCACCTGAGGGGGTGGGATTTCCAGAGAGATGCTCCTGACCTGACTATAAAAGCCTGCCAGTTACCTTCAGACTGCGCTTGTTAGTTCTTTAGCTCCAGGATTGCTAAAGAAACCTAACCTCAGTTCCACATGTGATCCAGCCATCTTGACTACACTGGGCTACTGGATTTAACAATGCTGCACCCTCCACATGACACAATAAGGGTGAGTACCCAAGGTGGGTAATTTACTGATCATGGGCAGGGAAAACACTTCCCACACGACACACTAAGCCATTGTGGGATGCTCCCAAATACGACACATGGTGGTTTAGGGTTACGTGTGATGAATTTTTTTTCATAGTGGGGCTCATGCAAGCCTGCAATTCCCCACCTAGACATAGTCCAGAGCCCGTTCAGACCTTCCTTAGCTGAGGTGGTACACTCCTATCAAGGACCTGTACCTCTTCAGATTTCACATGAGGCATCACTTGCTCGAAAGCACCCTCATTGCAAAATTGTGCCCCATGTCAACAGGCAGGGAGAAGGGTGATGCTCACACAACTGCTGCTTTTAGATGACTGTGGTATAGTCCAACAAAAGAGTGTGGAAGGACAGACCACAGCCAGTGAAAATTTACACCAGTTCTTAGAATACACCCCCTCAAAGGAGATGTTTGCTGAGCAGCAGCGCTCAAGAAAATGTGTCTCCTTAATGTGAGTTTTCTGGCTCTGATCGATTCCCTTCCCATAACCTTTATGTAAGTGCTAATGAAAGCAGAGGAAATGGTGGGATTTATCCGTGGCCTCCATGAGGAGACCATCATTACACAGCAGGGGAGGGGAGGCTTTTAAGTACACCTGGGGATAAGGCCCGGACTTAGCCGACAATCAATCAGCTGAGGGTTTAAAATGAGACAATAATCAATTTTTTGAGCAAGCTTTAAGTGCCATTGTGAAAGAGGTTTAAAATGTTTGAAGGTTAGAGCACTCTGTGGGAGCGAGTAGATCTGCCACAAATCGTGCGTGAATTGGTCATTACGGATAGGGGGGTGGAATGGAATCTTTATACCCCGGACTAAATAGACCGGAAGGTTTTCTATCGTCTCAGCAAGCAGGGCGATGGTTTAAAAGAAAAAATGAGAAAGAAATGGGCTTTAAAAAAAGAGAAAAAGAACTTGCTGGTATTGAAAGGATACACAGTTATTTTTATCAGCTCCAATCCTTTACCCCTCTTCCAGATTTTTAAGTGAGAAAAGACGACTGAGGGGAGACATGATAGGACTCTTCAAATACTTGAAAGGTTGTCACACAGAGGAGGGCCAGGATCTCTTCTCAATTTATTTATTTATTTATTTTATTACATTTGTGTACCGCCCCATAGCCGAAGCTCTCTGGGCAGTTCACATCAGCTTAAAACAATTAAAAACAATATACAAAAATTAAAACAGCAAAAACATACAATATACACACACATTTAAAACCACTGTAATAACTGTAAAAAGCTATAAGTCTAAAACAAAACAGAAATGAAACAAACCCAGGCTCATCACAGATGTTGCTAAATTCCTGAGAGAAGAGGAAAGTCTTGACCTGGTGCCAAAAAGATAACAATGTTGGCGCCAGGTGGGCCTCGTCGGGGAGCCAATCGTCCCCGAGTGCAGGATGCAGAATAATGGGCTCAAGTTACAGGAAGCCAGATTCTAGCTGGATATCAGGAAAAATGTCCTGACTGTTAGAGCAGCACGACAATGGAACCTATGACCTAGGGAGGTCGTGGGTGCTCTCACACTAGAGGGCTTCGAGAGGCAGCTGGACAACCATCTGTCAGGTATGCTTTAAGGTGGATTCCTGCATTGAGCAGGGGGTTGGACATGATGACCTTATAGGCCCTTTCCAACTCTAGTAGTCTATGATTCTATCGAGTTTTCAGTCTTCTATTTTTGTAGAAAAGACAACATTTGGAAGGACTCTTGGAATGAAATTGGAAATGACAAGCCCCACCCCATTTATCATACATCATATTCGGTTTCAGCTTCATTCATTGTTATTGTTTATAACCCCAGGTCATTGCAATGCAACAGAAAGAAAATATGCAGAATATTTCAAAAGTAAAAATGGACAAAGAGTTTAAAAAGGGTTTTAAAAACAATGACGAATAATGCAGTGCTAACAAACTGAAAATAATTATAAAAATTCCTTGATACAAATTTCCATTTCTTATTTTAAAAATGTGTTGTTTTTTAAAAAAACCTACAAGAATAAAATTAAATATTTTAAATGATACATTTTCTCTGCTACAACCTAGTTCATCTGCTTCATTAAATCCGGTGCAGACATAAATTAAGTTAAGTGGGAAGTCAGGCCATTTTGTGAGAGAGAATGTGGGAAGACAGGATCCCTCTAGCATTGGGGCGGGGAACCTCAGAGCTGGGGTCCACATCCGGCCCTCTGAGGTGCCTCACATGGCCATGCCTCTTCCCCTGATTCTGCCCCTTTCCCCTCGAACACCAGTCATTTCATGGATTCCCAGCTTCTGTGCAGTTTTTCCCCCATTCTAAAATCGTCAACTGCCTCTCCCAAAGCTTAGTTACTGGCAGGAAGAGCTTTAAGCTCAAATATGCAAATATTTTGTTGTTTTGGCCCTGCCCCCTTTTCCCATCCCCCCTCTCTCATCGCTTTTTTCCTTTGGCCCCACCCTCCACTGGAATACAGACTATCACTGCTCTTCCTACGCATCTCTGAAAGAGAAAATAAGAACCTACTAAATAAAGGACAATTTACCTTTGTGCTGATGGCAGCTTGAGGATTTTGTTCAGTCTGAAATTTCAGCCAACCAACCCAATTCCCACTTGCTGAACTAATAGATGGATTAGAAGACAGTTATTCTTCAATTATTCCAAATGTTCTCAGCAATGCCCCAAAATGCATATATAAAGATGTGCATTTTAGGTTAAAATGTGTATCAAAACATACATTTTAGGATAAAATCCTTATAAAAATGAGAATTTTAGGGTAAAATCCATACAAAAATGTGTATTTTGCAGCGGGAGAAAAGTTAATGAACGGGGCTAATTTCCATACAGAGTGTGTGTGGGGTGGTATTTTTTAATCATAGATTGAGACAGAAATGGGATGCAACAGTAGGGTGACCAGATAAAATCCAGGTGAGGGCTCATGTAACTTTAACAGTTGTAGAGAAAAGGGAATTTCAGCCAGTGTCATTTGTATGCAATTAGTTCCTGGTGAAATTCCCTCTTCATCACAACAGTTAAAGGTGCAGGCACTATACTAGAGTGACCATATACAAAAGAAGGCAGGGCCCCTGCAACTTTAACTGTTGTGATGAAGAGGGAATTTCACCAGGAACTAATTGCATACAAATGACACTGGCTGAAATTCCCTTTTCTCTACAACTGTTAAAGTTACATGAGCCCTGACCTGGATTTTATCTGGTCACCCTATGCAACAGACTTCAGAATGAACACAGGTGAAACTGAGATGGACCTACAATAGAACATGATGTCCGCCCGTAGTTGCAGCAAGATAGGAATTAGTGAGGAACATGCCCTGGAAGGGTGGCACCAGCAACCACGGAATGTGTGTTCAATGAGAAACTGACAAAGCAACTTCATCAGAGAAACAGAGACAGACATTTTATTATTTGCAACATGGGATCTCTTCATTATGTACATTAGCAGAAAAAGTCTTCAACATGGGATGTTGTGGAAAGCGATTCTGGGTTGACAGCTAAAGAAACTGACAGGTTACTGATGGAAAAGTACAGACTTCGCTGTTGTTGCTGCTGCTGCTGTTGTTGTTGTTGCATTGTTATTAATAATTTAATTAAAAATGAAAAGAGATTAAAATATATAGTGTCCCTGCTGCTCCATCAAATTAAAACTGCTTATAAGTAGGGATGTGCACTGACCCCCCGGATCGGATCGGATAGCGGATCGGAATCGGACCTGGGGGGTCGGATCGGATCGGATCGGATCGGAGGCTGGTCGGATCGGATCGGACCGGATGTCCGATCCGGATCGGACGCCATTTTGAATGCTTTTTCTCATAGCCAAGTATTGTTTTACAAAAACGCCTATAACTTTTTCATTTTTAAAGGTAGAAGGATGAAACTTGGGCACATTGTAGACTGGTTAGGGATAGTTATCTGTGAGAAATTTCAGAAAGATTGGTGCATGCGTTTTGTGGCAAATAATTTTTTAATAAATACACAGGAATGCTTATAACTTTGTCATTTTTAAAGTTACAAACATGAAACTTTGCCACATTGTAGGAGGTACCTTGGGACCTATGTGTGTGAAATTTCAGAAACATAGGTGCTTGCCTTGTGTGGCAATTAATTTTAGAAAAATGGGTAGTAGTGGGGTAAATACAGTTATGCCTCCCATTTTTTTAGTTTTGAAGATACAAACAGGAAACTTGGGCACATTACAGGGAACACTTCACTTGATATGTGTGTAAAATTTCAGAAACATTGGTGCTTGCCTGGTGTGGCAATTAATTTTTGAAACAATGAGGGATTCATTGGAAAGCACTTTCCCATAGGGAATCATTGCATTGCACTTTCCCACTGAGAAATGCAGTTATGCCTCCCACATTTTTAGTTTTGAAGATACAAACAGGAAACTTGGGCACATTGTAGACTGGTTAGGGATAGTTATCTGTGAGAAATTTCAGAAAGATTGGTGCATGCATTTTGTGGCAATTAATTTTTTAATAAATACGCAGGAATGCCTATAACTTTGTCATTTTTAAAGTTACACACATGAAACTTTGCCACATTGTAGGTGGTACCTTGGGACCTATGTGTGTGAAATTTCAAAAACGTAGGTGCTTGCCTTGTATGGCAATTAATTTTAGAAAAATGGGTAGTAGTGGGGTAAATACAGTTACGCCTCCCATTTTTTTATTTTTTAAGATACAAACAGGAAACATGGGCACATTACAGGGAACACTTCACTTGATATGTGTGTAAAATTTCAGAAACATTGGAGCTTGCCTTGTGTGGCAATTAATTTTTGAAACAATGAGGAAAGAAACGCCTATAACCTTTTTATTTTAAAAGTTAGAAGTCTGAACATTGCTCACTTTGTAGATGGGTTAGGGGTAGATATGTGTCAGAAATTTCAGAATTATAGGTCCAGGCATTTGATGGCTATGGAATTTTTAGATAAAATGTTTCAAAAAATTTTCCGCAGAGGCCCGGTCTTCCCCTCTTCCCCCTCCCGCTTCCCGCGAAGAAAAGGAAACACTCTCTCGTCTCGATCCCTTTGATCCTGTTGCTAGTATCCATTACAGGGCTCGTGTCTGCTTTCACTTTTTACTCAAGCAGAACGGCTGAGCCTAGCTGAGTTTTGCAGCCATGCGTGCAAGGAAGGATCTCTCTCATCTCGATCCCTTTGATCCTGTTGCTAGTATCCATTACAGGGCTCGTGTCTGCTTTCACTTTTTACTCAAGCAGAACGGCTGAACCTAGCTCAGTTTTGCAGCCATGCGTGCAAGGAAGGATCACTCTCTCTCGATCTCTTTGATCCTTTGTTCCTCCCCTTCTCCTCCCCCTCGCCGGCGTTGTGTGTGCGCCCCGCCGGTGCCCTCGCGTGCGGGCCGGTTCCTGGGCAGCAGAGGCTCTGCCTGGCTGCTGTGAGGCTCCTGAAGGGCTTGCCTAATGCGGGCTGTTGTGCTCCGCTGGGCCGCGGGGGTAGGTTGATGATGAAGAGGATGATGGGGAGGGCGTTCAATGGCCCCTCCGCTCACCAACTGACAGCGCGTGCTCCGCTCCAGACACCCGGCCTCGGCAGCCAGGAGGATACGCTGCCAAGCCCGCCGCCGCCGCCCGCGCGCGCACACACACCACCCGTCCATTATCATTTGGGCAGCCCTAATTAAGGAGCGCTCAAAAAATGGCAAAACCCCCTCTCCTTTTTTCTTAATTCCTTGCAGCTCCCACGATTTAACCCTTTCCTATCAGCTACAATTAATTAATAGTAGGATGACCAGTACCAGGAGACTGGTGTGTACAAATGTTTTTTTTTTTTAGGCTTGAGATCATAAAGAGGCAAATATTCTACCTACCGTATTGGAAGCAGTATGTTGGGAAACAAGGGTGACCATATGACAGTTAAAGCTGCAGGAGCTATACTAGAGTGACCAGATACAAAAGAGAGCAGAGCTCCTGCAATTTTAACTTTTGTGATGAAGAGGGAATTTCACCAGGTGCCGCATGGATACAAATGACACCTGCTGAAATTCCCTTTTCTATTCCACTGTTAAAGCCCTGTATTCCTTTTCATATGGTCATCCTACTAATTACATTTTTTAAAAAAGTAATAATACATACTGCTTCCAATACGGTAGGTAGAATATTTGCCTCTTTATGATCTCAAGCCTAAAAAAAAAAACATTTGTACACACCAGTCTCCTGGTACTGGTCATCCTACTATTAATTAATTGTAGCTGATAGGAAAGGGTTAAATCGTGGGAGCTGCAAGGAATTAAGAAAAAAGGAGAGGGGGTTTTGCCATTTTTTGAGCGCTCCTTAATTAGGGCTGCCCAAATGATAATGGACGGATGGTGTGTGTGCGCGCGCGGGCGGCGGCGGCGGGCTTGGCAGCGTATCCTCCTGGCTGCCGAGGCCGGGTGTCTGGAGCGGAGCACGCGCTGTCAGTTGGTGAGCGGAGGGGCCATTGAACGCCCTCCCCATCATCCTCTTCATCATCAACCTACCCCCGCGGCCCAGCGGAGCACAACAGCCCGCATTAGGCAAGCCCTTCAGGAGCCTCACAGCAGCCAGGCAGAGCCTCTGCTGCCCAGGAACCGGCCCGCACGCGAGGGCACCGGCGGGGCGCACACACAACGCCGGCGAGGGGGAGGAGAAGGGGAGGAACAAAGGATCAAAGAGATCGAGAGAGAGTGATCCTTCCTTGCACGCATGGCTGCAAAACTGAGCTAGGTTCAGCCGTTCTGCTTGAGTAAAAAGTGAAAGCAGACACGAGCCCTGTAATGGATACTAGCAACAGGATCAAAGGGATCGAGATGAGAGAGATCCTTCCTTGCACGCATGGCTGCAAAACTCAGCTAGGCTCAGCCGTTCTGCTTGAGTAAAAAGTGAAAGCAGACACGAGCCCTGTAATGGATACTAGCAACAGGATCAAAGGGATCGAGACGAGAGAGTGTTTCCTTTTCTTCGCGGGAAGCGGGAGGGGGAAGAGGGGAAGACCGGGCCTCTGCGGAAAATTTTTTGAAACATTTTATCTAAAAATTCCATAGCCATCAAATGCCTGGACCTATAATTCTGAAATTTCTGACACATATCTACCCCTAACCCATCTACAAAGTGAGCAATGTTCAGACTTCTAACTTTTAAAATAAAAAGGTTATAGGCGTTTCTTTCCTCATTGTTTCAAAAATTAATTGCCACACAAGGCAAGCTCCAATGTTTCTGAAATTTTACACACATATCAAGTGAAGTGTTCCCTGTAATGTGCCCATGTTTCCTGTTTGTATCTTAAAAAATAAAAAAATGGGAGGCGTAACTGTATTTACCCCACTACTACCCATTTTTCTAAAATTAATTGCCATACAAGGCAAGCACCTACGTTTTTGAAATTTCACACACATAGGTCCCAAGGTACCACCTACAATGTGGCAAAGTTTCATGTGTGTAACTTTAAAAATGACAAAGTTATAGGCATTCCTGCGTATTTATTAAAAAATTAATTGCCACAAAATGCATGCACCAATCTTTCTGAAATTTCTCACAGATAACTATCCCTAACCAGTCTACAATGTGCCCAAGTTTCCTGTTTGTATCTTCAAAACTAAAAATGTGAGAGGCATAACTGCATTTCTCAGTGGGAAAGTGCAATGCAATGATTCCCTATGGGAAAGTGCTTTCCAATGATTCCCTATGGACAAGTACTCTCCAATGAATCCCTATGGGCAAGTGCTGTCCAATGAATCCCTCATTGTTTCAAAAATTAATTGCCACACCAGGCAAGCACCAATGTTTCTGAAATTTTACACACATATCAAGTGAAGTGTTCCCTGTAATGTGCCCAAGTTTCCTGTTTGTATCTTCAAAACTAAAAAAATGGGAGGCGTAACTGTATTTACCCCACTACTACCCATTTTTCTAAAATTAATTGCCACACAAGGCAAGCACCTACGTTTTTGAAATTTCACACACATAGGTCCCAAGGTACCACCTACAATGTGGCAAAGTTTCATGTGTGTAACTTTAAAAATGACAAAGTTATAGGTGTTTCTTTCCTCATTGTTTCAAACCTTAATTGCCACACAAGGCAAGCTCCAATGTTTCTGAAATTTCACTCACATATCAAGGCAAGTGGTATCTGTAATGTGCCCAAGTTTCCTGTTTGTATCTTAAAAAATAAAAAAATGGGAGGCGTAACTGTATTTACCCCACTACTACCCATTTTTCTAAAATTAATTGCCACACAAGGCAAGCACCTATGTTTCTGAAATTTCACACACATAGGTCCCAAGGTACCTCCTACAATGTGGCAAAGTTTCATGTTTGTAACTTTAAAAATGACAAAGTTATAAGCATTCCTGGGTATTTATTAAAAAATTATTTGCCACAAAACGCATGCACCAATCTTTCTGAAATTTCTCACAGATAACTATCCCTAACCAGTCTACAATGTGCCCAAGTTTCATCCTTCTATCTTTAAAAATGAAAAAGTTATAGGCATTTTTGTAAAACAATACTTGGCTATGGGAAAAAGCATTCAAAATGGCGTCCGATCCGGATCGGACCTCGTCGGATCGGATCGGATCGGATCGGAGGTTGGTCGGATCGGATCGGATCGGATTTTCCCGATTTTGGGTCGGATCGGATTCGGATCGTGGATCGGATCCGATCCGATGCACACCCCTACTTATAAGTCACTCAGACAATTTTGCTTTGGTTGTACCAAGGGACATTTGCCATTTATCCCAGCTGTTTGCATTGACATTTCCAAGGGGCGGACCAGGCTGTAGTTCTGTAGCTCAAATTATGTATGGGGTGCCCAAGGGTACCCAGACCCCTTACCTTTCCTGATGGTCCCCCTAAGCGAGAATTCTTAAAACAATACGAGGGGCTTATTTCCATTAAAATTAAGGGGGTAGGTTGTGTGAATGTGATTAAAGCTACTCCTACTTTCCCCAAAGAATTCAATGGTGTAGTTCTGTGGTAGGTCATATGCTTTGTATGTAGAAGTCCTAGGTTCCATTTATTGCATCTCTACTGAAAAGGACCTGACGTAGCCAGGAGGATGGAGAAAATGCTGGCATCAGAGAAGACAAAGAGTATTTGAGAGCTGCTTTCCATCAGAGAAGAAAATACTGGGGTGGATGATGGGACAGCTTCACTTGAGTTCAGAATTCATACTTTCCTGTTGCTCTTCAGAACCTCCCTACCCAATTCAACATGGTGAGATTGAAAACTGAGGGGGTGGAGTTGTCACATGATTGGATGTCAGTGTATACAGTCCCATCCCCAGGGCCGGTTGCACACTGGTGATAGGACAGCACACTTCACCCAAGGGCAGCAGACTAGCAGGTTGAGTGGCACACACAGCTCTGTCCAACACCTTCCCACAATTCCCCACTCCTTAGTATATGCTGCCTGAGGCAGCCTCTTCTCTCTGCCTCATGGCTGGTCCAGCCCTGTGTGGGTGAGATGGAACATTTTCACTTTTGACCAATGCTTTTTTAAATAAAAAAGGGAGATAAGAAAATGAATTAGCTTAAAACTGAACTTGGTTTTTGGATAATAACATAATAGGTGAATAATATGAAATGTCTGTTTTGAACTGCCAGGCTTTAGGCCGTGGCCATTAATTATACTACAATAAGCCTAAAATCCTTCAGAAGGGAGAAGAAAGGAAAGAGACATCAGGATCCACTGTGTTCTTTTTTTTTTCTATGAAGTTTTGCAATTCCCTGTCCTGAAAGGATGTTTATTTACAAAGAAAAAAGTCCTGCCTCATTTGAATTAGAATGCCTCAATACCACACTGACAAATTTCACACAGGCATCTAAGAATTAAAATTATTTCTAAATTGTTTGGCAGGTGATGAAAAGTGATGTTTCCCCATTAAATATGTTTCTGTAGTCTTTCGTGTGCAATCCTACTTGGAAGTAAGTCATATTGAGTTCAATGGAGCTTACTCCCAAGTAAACGCATGTTTAGAACTGCAGCTTAAGGATCCAAATTGGAGCCAATGTTTGGGCGAATGAATTATCGGCAGAAATGTCCTCTCGCCCAAGGTAATTGGATATGATTGAACCAGCCTGATTGTCTTCTCTACTTTTATTAGTTAGGACTACACTATTGAATAAGCTTATTAAGGGAGGCACGGTAGTGCCTCCCTTGTTAAGGGCCGTCAGTAAAAAACACGTTCCACCATGTTAAAGTGATAATTGGGGAGGGGTCATTCTAACAGCAATAAAATCGAAAATGTTTCACTAATCTCTCTGAAATTTACAGGTGCCAGAAAGAAATGTTTGTTTTACATTACCTGAAAATTTCAAGAAGATTGGTGAAAGACTGAGGGAAGGAGAGCAGTTTAAGGTAAAAAGATTAAAGAATCCCCTGAATCCGAAACTGAAAACTGAACTCAGGGGTTGTGACAATTTTTGTGCAGCTGTCCTTATCTTCAGGGAGCCTTATTTGGAGGGCACCAGGTTGGGGAAGGGCTGCTCCAAACAAAAAAAGAGCAGTAGGTGGCCCTAAGTTGTTCGTGATCAGTTTTCCACAACCCCACAGTCACCTCTGCATATCATATTCTCCACCCTGTCTTCATGGTTTATCTGCTTTGGGAGAATGAGAATTTCACTTGCACTTTCTGCCTCCTTAGGGAGGATGTGGCGTTAAGGCTTGGGAGCCTTAACTCCCAATTTCCCTGCTTTTTGGTGCTTGGTTGGAAACTGTGGAGCCTTAAGGTTGTTTTTGTAAACCGTAGGTTTTTTGTTTAATGAATTATATAGCAAGAATGGAATATGATACAGTTAACAGCAGTATAGTTAGTCCGATGATAAAAAAAATGACTATCTTTCACAGAGTTCTTCCATTACCCTTCCCCTCTAATACATATCAATGTCACTTCTTCATTGCTGCTCTTTCCCATCTTCTGATCATCATCATCATCATCCCCAAAAGAGAAACACACACATCTGGACTAGGCATTTGAAATCATCTACAGCCCAAGGCATCAGGCACTGGAAAGATTATTGTTTCTTTGCCTCCAGAGTGTGCTGTCAGGGATACTGTAGATTAGGCTGACCAGATAAAATCCAGGTCAGGGCTCAT
This sequence comes from Anniella stebbinsi, assembly GCA_029215795.1. NCBI lineage: Eukaryota > Metazoa > Chordata > Lepidosauria > Squamata > Anniellidae > Anniella > Anniella stebbinsi. The sequence goes on along the minus strand of JARDYH010000001.1, from coordinate 9,807,401 downwards.
GTAACTTTAACTGTTGTAGAGAAAAGGGAATTTCAGCCACTGTCATTTGTATGCAATTAATTCCTGGTGAAATTCCCTCTTCAGTTAAAGTTGCAGGCACTATACTAGAGTGACCATATACAAAAGAAGGCAGGGCCCCTGCACCTTTAACTGTTGTGATGAAAAGGGAATTTCACCGGGAACTAATTGCATACAAATGACACTGGCTGAAATTCCCTTTTCTCAACAACTGTTAAAGTTCAATGAGCCCTGACCTAGATTTTATCTGGTCACCCTACTGTAGATGCATCCTGAAGTGCATAGCCTGTGTTAAACAAGGGGGTTAAATGTGTGGAGGGGGCATGGCTCAGTGGTAGAGCATCTGCTTTCCATGCAGAAGGTCCCAGGTTTGACCCCCAGCATCTCCAGGTAGGGCAGGAAATACTCCTACCTGAAGCCCTGGGGAACTGCTGCCAGCCAGTGACAACAACATTGGGCTAGATGAACCAGTGGTCTGACTCTGTATAAGGCAGCTTTCTATGTTCCTATAAGGGCTGCCCAACCAGTTTCAGCCTGAGGACTAAATTCAAATTTCAAGAAACTCTTAAAGGGGGGGGAGCACATTACACCGATGGGTTTGAGTGAAGGCAAAAGAGGATGGGGCCATAGCAGATGACAAATGGGAAGCCCCTGCACAATGCCCTGGGTTTAACAATGGGATAGAAGTGTGATATAAATATAGTCAGTGGACCCTATGGCATAATGCAGCCTTCCCAAATCTGGGGACTTCCAGATTAGGCTGACCATATGAAAAGGAGGACAGGGCTCATGGAACTTTAACAGTTGTAGAGAAAAGGGAATTTCAGCCAATGTCATTTGTATGCAATTAGTTCCTGGTGAAATTCCCTCATCATCACAACAGTTAAAGTTGCAGAGGCCCTGCCTTCTTTTGTATATGATCACTCTAGTATAGTGCCTGCAACTTTAACTGTTGTGATGAAGAGGGAATTTCACCAGGGACTAATTGCATAATAATAATAATAATAATAATAATAATAATAATAATAATATATTTATTTATCACCCGCCTCTCCCAACGGATCGAGGCGGGGAACAACACCAAACACAAAATACAAAAACTGATTAAAAGCAGATAAAACCAGTACATCATTAAAACACCAATAAAACACCAATAAAACACTTTAAAATTCATCTGGGTAGGCCTGCCGGAAGAGATAAGTCTTTATAGATCTTTTAAATTCCGGAAGACTAGTGAGTTGGCGAATCTCTCCCAGCAGGTCATTCCATAATCTGGGAGCGGCAGAAGAGAAGGTCCTCTGGGTAACGGTTGTCAGTCTAGTTCTTGTTGACTGTAATAAATTCTTCCCAGAGGACCTGAGCGTGCGGGGCGGATTGTATGGGAGAAGGCGATCCCGTAGGTAACCTGGACCCAAACCATGTAGGGCTTTAAAGGTAATAACCAACACTTTGTACTTCGCCCAGAAACTGATTGGCAGCCAGTGAAGAGATTTTAAAACTGGTGTAATGTGGTCACCCCTAGATGTACCGGTGACCAACCTGGCTGCCATATTTTGAACTAATTGAAGTTTCCGGACTAGGCACAGAGGTAGCCCTATGTACAGCGCATTGCAGAAGTCGAGCCTCGAAGTTACCAGTGCGTGCACTACTGATTTTAGGTCTTCCAACTCTAGGAAGGGGCGCAGCTGGCGTATCAGCCGAAGCTGATAGTAGGCACTCCTGGCAGTCGCATCTATCTGAGCTGTCATTTGGAGCGACGGATCCAGGAGCACCCCCAAGCTGCGAACACAGTCTTTCAGGGGGAGTGTAACCCCATCCAGAACTGGTTGACATACCTCCAACCCCAGGTTGTGGCCCTTGACAGTAAGCACCTCCGTCTTGTCTGGATTCAGCTTCAGTTTGTTTTTCCTCATCCAGCCCATTACCGCCTCCAAGCATTCATTCAGAGGAGACACACTATCCTTAGCTGATGCTGTTGTCGAAGGCATAGAGAAGTATATTTGGGTGTCATCAGCATACTGATAGCACCCCGCCCCATGCCTCCGGATGATCTCTCCCAGCGGTTTCATGTAAATGTTAAACAGCATTGGGGAAAGGATGGCACCTTGTGGTACACCACATAGCAACTCTTTTTTTGAAGAGCAGCTATCCCCAAGCATCACCATCTGGAACCTGCCCGAGAGGTAGGACCGGAACCACTGAAGCACAGTGCCCCCGAGTCCCAATTCCCTCAGGTGATCCAGAAGGATACCATGGTCGATGGTATCGAAAGCCGCTGAGAGGTCCAGGAGTACCAACAGGGACACACTCCCCCTGTCAATACTTAGGCGTAGATCATCCACTAAGGCGACCATAGCAGTCTCAACTCCGTATCCTGCTCTGAAGCCAGTTTGAAATGGGTCTAGAAAATCTGTATCATCCAAAACTGCTTGCAGTTGGAAGGCAACCGCCCTCTCGATCACCTTGCCCAAAAATGGAAGATTTGATACTGGCCTATAGTTATTAAAGTCCAGGGGATCCAGGGAGGGCTTCTTTAGAAGCGGCCGTACTACCGCTTCTTTTAAACATGATGGAAAACTCCCCTCCCTGAGAGATGCATTAATAATATATTGTAGTTGTGATCTAACTGCATCTCCTCCCTGGGCGACCAGCCAAGAAGGACAGGGATCGAGAGGGCAAGTCGTCCTCCTCACTCGACCAAGCAGCTTGTCCACGTCCTCGGTACTCACCAACTGAAACTGATCCAGTGTAATTCTACTCGCGGAGTCGCTGGACACTCCATTATCAGCCTCTGCTATAACGACAGCATCTAAGTCGGCTCTTATCCGAGAGATTTTATCTGTGAAATGATTGTTAAAGGCATCACAGCGAACTACCGAAGGCTCTAACATTGGGTTCAGGAGGGAGGGTGCCCGAGTTAGACCCCTCACCACCCTGAACAGTTCTGCTGGACGCGAATTCGCAGACGCAATGCGTGCAGAGAAGTAAGCTTTCTTCGCTGCACGTATTGCCACCCCATAGGAACGAAGATGTTCTCTATGTCGTGTCTTGTCGGATATAAGTCGAGTTTTCCGCCATCGGCGCTCCAGTCATCGTCCTTTCCGCTTCAACTCCCTGAGATCTTCTGTATACCAGGGCGCCCGATTAGAAGCGGGTCGGAGAGGACGTTTGGGGGCGATCGTGTCGATAGCCCTAGTTAGGTCTTGATTCCATCTATTGACCAGGGCTTCTACAGGATCGTCGACGATACCAGCCATAGATCCCTCTAAGGCCTTCTGGAATCCAGCAGGATCCATCAGCCTTCGAGGGCGGACCATCTTAATAGGTCCGCCACCCCTGCAGGGGCGGGTGGCAGCTGTGATACTAACCCTGACCAGAAAGTGGTCTGTCCATGACAATGCAGAGGTATTTGTTACCTCCGCCCACAGATCTGTCTGTTCGGAGCTGAAGACAGCATCGAGGGTGTGACCTGCTGAATGTGTAGGTCCAGAGACCAATTGGGATAGGCCCATGGTTGTCATGGATGCCATGAACTCCCGAGCTGCACCTGACAAACCAGCCTCGAATGGGATGTTGAAATCGCCCAGGACCAAAAGCCTGGGCGAATCCAACACCAACTCCGAGACCAGTTCCGTGAGCTCGGCCAGGGAGTCCGATAGGCAGCGGGGTGGCCGGTACACTAACAGAATCCCTAGTTTATCCCTGGCCTTCAGACTCAGGTACACACACTCGATGTGCTTCAATTGCCGGACAGGAAGTCTGGTCAGGTTAAGATTGTCTTTGTAGACCACAGCTACTCCGCCCCCCCGCCCACTTTCCCTCACCTGCTCACTAACACAGTACCCAGCTGGCTGAAATTCCCTTTTCTCTTCAACTGTTAAAGTCCCATGAGCCCTGTCCTCCTTTTCATATGGTCAGCCTATTCCAGATGCTTTGGGGCTATTTATTTATTTATTTATTAAAACATTTGTATCCCACCCTACATCACTAGGATCTCAGGGTGGTGTACAGATAATTTTTTTTTCAAATAATATAAAACAATAAATATACACACCTAAAAAACAAATTAAACCATTAATCGAGCTAAAACTAATATAGAATTTCAAAGCAGTAAAACCAATGAAAGCAGTTAAAACAATGTGCAAGCTCAGTGAATTTAGCCATCAAAGGCTTTGTTCAGAAGCCATGTCTTTACTTGGTGCTGGAATGAAGTCAGCGCCGGCACCAATTAGGCCTCCAAGATTCCACAGTCGAGGTACCACAACAGAGAAAGCCCTCGCCCACATCCCACCATAGCGTATGTCTTGCATTGACCACAACTCCCAGCATTCCTGATCATTGGCCATATAAGCTGGGGCTGATGGGAGTTGAAGTCTTAAACATCTAGAGGACAACAGTTTTGGGAAGGCCTTCATAAGGTGACATCAGTCTTTCGACCTCCACAAATTCAGTGCAGCCAACACATCACAGCTGCTTGGTGCAAGAAGAAGGAAAAACATGTCCTGAAATACCATTAATCTGAAAATCAGAATGTCTTTATCCTTTGACTGGAGCTGCAGTTTATGTAAACTTCTTTCTAATGGTGCATGACGTCATCCTAATTGCAGCCACCCGCTAAGCAATTGTTTTCTTGATATTCACCACCACGTTGCTACAGTTGCTTATAGAGAATTGAAACATCTTTAATGACAGCAAGAACGATCACATCAATAGATTCTTTTCTTCTTCATTTGAGCCCGGAGTATTCATGAATCATCAAGACCATGTTTAGTATCTCGCATGATTCTTGGCTTGATAGCGCGAATATTAATGGCCATTTGCTTCCCTTCATGTCTGCATTCTTGCAACACCCCCCAGAAATCAATAGGAGCACAAATGAACAACGAACAGGGGAAACTTTCCAATGCAATCTGCTCACGAAGAATCCCAGCCTCATTTTTGTAACTGATGATGCCTTGGTAGCAGCGTAAATGTTCTTGGCTATAAACTTTGAGGGACCCACTAAAGCAGCTTTCCCCAACCTGGTACCCCTTCAGATGTATTGGACCCTAACTCATAATAGTGACTTTGGCCTCATCTACACCAAGCAGGATATTGCACTACGAAATTGGTATGAAAGCGGTACAGGAGCCACACGACTGCTTTATAGCGGTATTGAAGTGCACTGACAACTGTTGGGGCCCATAAGACACATACCATATAGCACTTTCATACTGCTATATCCTGCTTGGTGTGGCTCCTGCCTTTTATATACCACTTTCATACCGTTTTCATAGTGCAATATCCTGCTTGGTGTAGATGAGGCCTTTATTTATTTATTTGTTTATTTATTTCTTTAATATTGCATGATGAACTTCAGTATGAGCATATTCCAAAGTCTGGGTCCCACGGAAAATCCCTGTCTCTGGTAACCACTCCTCTCCACTAATTTCCATTGTTGGGGAAACTTGGAGAAGGACCTTGGTGGTTGATCTTAACTGATGGGCAGGCTTATATGGAGTCCACAAGCCCAGATCATTAAGAACTACTTTCTATTAGGAGCTCAGGAAGCTGCTTTGCACTGAAGCAGACTTTTGGTCCATTGAGCCCAGTATTGTCGACACTGGCAGGCAGCAGCGACTCTCCAGGATTTCAGGCAGGAGTTTTTCCAGCCTGATCTGGAGATGCCAGGGATTGAACCTGGGAACTTCTGAGTGCAAATCATGAGATCTGCCACTGACCTACAGCTAGGAGACTAAAGATCTCTCACACAGAGGGCTCAGCACCATCATGAAGCTATCATTCCCAAGATGTAAAGGATGGGGAGTCATATTTAGTTAATAAGACTCCCAGAACAGCTTACAGAAAGCAAGTATACTTCCTTCAGACTTGAAATCTAAAGGACATGACACAAAAGGAAAAAGGGAACAGGAGGCAAGAGGAACAAAGCAAACTCAGGCATCAGTACTTCATTTACAGGTTCTCGTGACAATGACAGTGGAAACCATTTCAGAAAGAAGGAGCCAACGTTTGCTGGGCCCAATCTTGACGCAAGGCCTCGGGCTTCTGCGCTCATGCTCCTTCCCGGAATCTGCACGGGAAGAAGCGCAAGTGTGGAGTTGTAGCCAGAGGGGGAGGAGGGAACATCGGGGAGGGGGGATCAATGGGGCTGCCAAAGAGAGAGGAAGAGAGGGACGCGAACCAGCTCTCCTCCCTCTGACCTCCCTCTGGCTGCCCTGTTCCTCTCTGCCCCCATTTTTTTTTAAATTATCTATAGATGCGAAGGATCACATCTACAGATAAATAATAATATATTTTTTAAAAACGGGGAGAAGAAACAGGGCAGCCGGAGGGGGAGTAAGAGAGGGATGAACGGTGCCCAGACTGGCCCTCCTCCAGCTGATGGTGACCAATCAGTGGTCGCCATTGGCTGTGGCACGCCTCCACAGAAAAAATAGTCAGGGTAAGTGCCCAACTTTTTTTAAGCAGAGTTTAGGGGGTTTGCCCCTGGATGGCTTCACAATGGTGGCTGCTTCATGTAGATCGCCTGCCGCCACTCCAAAGCCACCGCGGCGCAAATCGCTCATCAAGATGTGCCCCGGGTCTTACAGCAGCAAGGATGGACTGGCCATGCTTCCATTCACTCCCTTGTTGCAGCCTGATGGAATTAATTAAACTGATATCAAACTAGTATCCGCTTGTATTATATCCAAACCATCTTACTTTCGTGACATTGAGGGCACGGGGCAGATTGGCAATTATTATTTAATATCTTACAGGTGATTGCAAATAATATATGTACCATTTTATTAGTGGATTAGAATTAACACTGCTATAAAACCGCTATAAAATGAAAAGAATGGAACATGGTCCTCATTTCTATATGAAAGCAAGGAACATCCTTCTATCGCTTCATGTTGAATGTAATAGATTTTGCCTGGCTATCCACTTTAATTAGTGAGCCATTATTCCAACAATGGCATACTCATGGGGTGATACAAGTTCATTTCTAGTTGGCAAAATGTATAGCTAATACGGTCCGGTTGGATTCATCACTGGGGAGAGAAGGAATGTCTTGAAAGAGTGAGGAAGGAAATGTATTCAGTACTTCATGTCAGCGGCAGCCAACTTCCGGAGGGATTTGCTTTACATGCTGTAATTATGAATGGGTTACACACAGGCAATTTCATTAGTCAATTTAAAGAGAAGGAAGAAGAGGAAAGAGCAAGATGACTTCTCCTATTACCTGGCCCTTCTAAGATAAAGGAATACAGAAAATAATTAATTCCAGAGGCTCTTGGAATTTTTGTATACCTGATCAGCAACTAAGGTTGCAATCCTTTGCAGGTTCAGGCAGGAAAAAAGTCCTACAACTCCCAGCATTCCCCAGCCATCATGAGATGGCAAGCAAGAGCAGCTGGTGTCAATGGCTGTGAGAATGTAGACTCACTCTGGGAGTGCCAATTGAGGATGTCTTGACCAAGAGCATTCATGACCAGGCCTGTTCCCCTTGGGAAGGAGTTTTAGGCTATCAATCAGGATCAGATTCTGAAGCTGAAGAAAGAGGACTAGAAACGTTCCATCTTACACAGGAAATGGGGGAGGTGATTCTCCCAGGCTCTTCACCCGCCAGGGATGAATCTTCAAAAGGCCTTATCAGTGAGAACATAACCAACACTCAGTCTGTGGGAACTCAGGAATCCTCTGAAGGGAAGGGGACTTCAGAGCTGACCGATCCCAGAGTACGCCGTAGGTAGGCTGACCATATGAAAAGGAGGTCAGGGCTCATGTAACTTTAACAGTTATAGAGAAAAGGGAATTTCAGCCAGTGTCATTTGTATGCAATTAGTTCCTGGTGAAATTCCCTCTTCATCACAACAGTTAAAGTTGCAGGGGCCCTGCCTTCTTTTGTATATGGTCACTCTAGTATAGTGCCTGCAACTTTAACTGTTGTGATGAAGAGGGAATTTCACCAGGGACTAATTGCATACAAATGACACCGGCTGAAATTCCCTTTTCTCTACAACTGTTAAAGTTACATGAGCCCTGTCCTCCTTTTCATATGGTCAGCCTAGCCGTAGGTTCAGACGGGTGAAGCTAAAGGTAGGCGAGAGGTGGTCATCTCAGCTAGCCTCTCGCCAAAGGCTTCTTCAAAGAAATCCTCCTTGAAGTGCAAGGGACTCAGGGAAAAGACCAGCACCTTTCTTGAAAGAACAATTGTCTCGCTTAGTTTAGTCAAGTGTTAGCCTAGCGGAAGGTTCCTAGGTTTAAACTCTCATGAGGTGCAAAGAGATGTTTATTTACTCAATAAAGCTTTGAAGATTACTTGGCAGACCACTTTATTGTCTCGCACTCCAGCGGGAGGGCTTGGAACCACGACAAGCCTAGACCTATGTTTGGGCCTTTGTTGAAATACTTTGGAGTTGAATGTGGCCCTTGGAGCTCAGATTCCAATCCCTTTCCTAAATTTGCATTGTCTGGGGGCTCCTAGAAATCTTACAGTGAATTTTGGCTATCAGTGGGGTGTGGGTGTGGGTGTGGGTGTGTGCATGTATGTTTGCAATAGCAATTTCACAATCATCTTTATGTGAGGGGGGTTTTGACATAGAGAGTGTTGGCTATTGGGTGTTATAGAGATGAAATAAATGAAATGAAATTATTGTACTTAACACATATTCTCCCATACCAACCTGCTCGGTCACGGAGGTCATTGGAGGACATGCTCCTGGTAGTTCCACATGGACCACTGGCCCGACTAGAGTCCACCAAGAAAGAGCCTTTTGTGTGGTGGCCCCTTCTCTTTGAAACTCCCTGCCCCAGGAGGTCAGGCAGACACCAACACTATGCTGCTTCCGGCGCCTCCTGAAAACAACTGTTTTCCGGGAAGCCTTCCTCAACTGACCAGCCACGGTTTTTATTGGTCCTTTGTTTTAAATGGTACAATTTAATTTCCTCTTTTTAGCCTTCTGTTTCATTCCTATGTGCACTGCTCCGGAATCTATTTTAGATATGGAGCGGAATATAAATATTGTAAATAATAACAATAATACACTGGCAGTTTGACATTTCTGTCTCCCCCTTCCGTCAATGTTATACCTAATTTGTCCTCCGGTTGCCATGTTGTGCGAAAGAGTTCACACGCACACACACACACACAGACCATGAATTCACTTCTCTGTTTTCCCTGTTCCTTCTTGGTACCTTTCAAAAGCATATCTAAGTAACAACCCCCCCCCCCAATCCTTGTTATTTCTCAGGACAGGTAACACATCCACTTCTTTGAAATAATAAATAAAGAAAACCTCTACCTTTCCCTGTTCTTGTTCCTTCTTCTTCTTTTTTTCTCTCTCATCCTTTGAAGAAAAACATTTTAAAATGAGACAATCAAATGGCTTTCTGCAGCACTTTTCACCGAATTTCATCTCGGTTCATGATTGTTAAGGGACAACTAAAGCAAAGGGTTCTTCCGTGATCGCAGGCGTCGATTATCAACTTTAAAAGAGGCTGTGAGAAAGGCCGAAAATGAAGAAATTCAACCCGAGATGGCTCTTGCTACAAAGCTCACTTGGAAAATACTTACAGGGGTTTAAGAGCCATCACACTTTTAAATTGGCACACAGCACATGCTGGCTTGCCTCAATGCTCTTGAAAATTTGACAGTCCTATGTGGGTATCGACAAATGTGAAAGCAGCATTAAGAAGACACCCTTTTATGTCATGCTGGTAAACAGCATTCAAAAGAACTGGAGTAACGCTGGACTGGTTTTCTTTGTTACACTCCAGTCATGTGTTACGTTGGTCTGAGCTGACATTGATTTGAGCTCGAACACATGCAAATACTGCCATATCTGTATGGTTCTGCTTTGCATTTTGAACATATTTTCCCCCTAGATGTCCCACCACTACCACCGGGAAAAAAGATCCAGTGCACAATCCATTCATTCATTTCATCATTGACTACATTTCAATAATGCCCAATAGCTGAAACTCTCTGAAATACACAAAGATTCAACATTTTGTTAAGTATTCCTGTTCAGCAATAGATTCATAGAATCATAGAATAGTCGAGCTGAAAGGGGCCTATAAGGCGATTGAGTCCCACCCCCTGCTCAATGCAGGAACCCACATTAAAGCATACCTGACAGATGGCTGTCCAGCTGCCTCTTGAAGGCCTCTAGTGTGGGAGAGCCCACGACCTCCCCAGGAAATTGGTTCCATTGTCATACTGCTCTAACAGTCAGAACGTTTTTCCTGATGTCCAGCCGAAATCTGGCTTCCTGTAACTTGAGCCCATTATTCTGTGTCCTGCACTCTGGGATGATCAAGAAGTGATCCTGGCCCTCTTCTGTGTGACCACCTTTCAAGTACTTGAAGATTGCTATCATGTCTCCCCTGAATCTTCTCTTCTCTAGGCTAAACATGCCCAGTTCTTTCAGTCTCCCCTCATAGGGTTTTGTTTCCAGTTTGGAGACAGTTCATCCTCCTCACCAAAACAATTTCCCCATCCCATAATGTGGAAATATAGAAACAGAGTCTACCCTGAACGAGAATGTCTATTACTGACTTCACTGGCAGCTGGGCCAGTCCAGGACATTTTGTTACCTGTGTCAAAGGGCAAGATGGGGCCACCCTCACCACCACCCATTCTATGTATAGAAGCTGACTGGACTAGCAGTTGAATGGCACTTCAATGCTGGTGATGGGGCAGCATCTTCCACCACACAGGAGGGCATCAAGCAAATTCAGGGGACAGGTTGTGTGGCCCCCACAGCATCTTACCACCACTCCCTGTCCCTCAGCATCTTCTGCCTGAGGAAGCCGCCTCATGCTGTGTAACGGTTCGGCTGTCCCTGCTGGCAGTAGGATCAGTTCCATTTTTATAATTAAATTGCTGACAGGTGGAAACCTTTCAGCGTCTCAGAAGTTACAGTCAACTGCAATAAATGTCGTACTTTGAACTGAATGTTCCTTTCATGTGTGTGTGTGCCGCAATTGCACTATGAAAAGAACATACATTTCGGAAAGCCATTCCTGGCAGGAGTGAGCGTGTGGAAAAGCCACCAAAAACTGAATGGAGTATTAAACATTCTCTGCAATCATTGGCAAATGAGATTCAAATGGCAGAGAGGAGTGTGTGTGTGTGTGTTTTCTTTTGACTCATTTAAGGGCTTCTTTCTTTTCTTTTAAATAAGAAACACCTGGGAGAACAAACGCGGGAGTAATTACGCATTCAGTCATGGGGGGAAAATATACATTTCTGTAGCCAGCAAAAAAAAAAAAAAAAAAAGGCACAGAAGAATGGAAATCCAACTCCTGTTTACATATTGAAATGGAAAATCAGTGACTATGTCCAAAGACTTGCTAGATGGATGCATAGAGACAGAAAGAAAGAAAAAAAGAAAGAAAGCAGCACCTGAAAGTCTGGTACAAAAAGAAAATTAAACAGCCATGGTTCTATGTGGGTGCAGAGTAGCATCATCTTATTCTTTGCCATCCCAGGAGTCTAAACACTTTATATTTACCATTGCTAAAGTTTTAAAAAGATCAGTTCAGATTGGGGTGTTAAGAGCATGATCAATGTGAGAACGTTGTCTTTTGCTACCTCCATGGTTAGGGTGAACAAGAGCTTAACCATCATGAAGTGCAAGAGTTGTTTCATACAACTCTTTTCTAAATGCGGGGGGAGGATTGATTTTGGTCAATGCAAATTAGATGAGCACGCAAGGGACCCTTTCACAAAATACGTCCCAACGAACCTGAGTTTGCCATTGAGTGTGCATTTGTCATTGGAGTTGCAACCAATCCAGGTTCCTTTTGGGTGGAACTTGTGTTTTAAAACGTGTTTCTTGAATTCACTTTCTCCATATATGTGTGTGGGTGTGAATGTGATCAACTTCCCAAACTACAAGGTAGTTACAGGGTTAGAAACCTAGAATAGTAGAGTTGGAAAGGGCCTTTCAGACCATCAAGTCCAACCCCCTGCTCACTGCAGGAACCCACATTAAAGAACACCTGACAGATGGCTGCCCAGCTGCATCTTGAATGCCTCTCGTGTGGGAGGGCCCAAGGCCTCCCTAGGTCATTGGTTCCATTGCTGTACTCAGGAATTTTTTTTCCTGATGTCCAGCCAGAATCTGGCTTCCTGTAACTAGAGCCCATTATTCCATGTCCTGCACTCTGAGATGATTGAGAAGAGATCCTGGCCCTCCTCTGTGTGACAACTTTCAAGTACTTGAAGAGTGCTATCATGTCTCCCCTCGGTTTCCTCTTCTCAAGGTTAAACATAGGTTGAGAACAAAGGGTATAAAGAACCTGATCGCTCAGAAGTTGGGACCAAGGATGGGTTGACATGAAGAGAACAGTAGTTTAGTGCTGGTCACTAAACGGCACAAAGCAGTTCCTTGCTTCTAGATTAATTTTTCACCTAGTTCGCTATATAGCACAGGTGCAGAACTCTGAGGGCCACATTCCATTTTGGAGAAGCTTCTGGGGACACATTCCAGGACCTAATGCAAGAGGGGTGGTGCCCCTCCCTCCAAAGGAATAGCAGCATATTTTAGCGTAAAGCTCTTACAGTAGGCTGACAACCGTTACCAAGAGGACCTTCTCTTCTGCCGCTCCCAGAATGTGGAACGACCTGCCAGAGGAGATCCACCAACTTACCAGTCTTCCGGAATTTAAGAGAGCGATAAAGACTGATCTCTTCTGGCAGGCCTACCCAGTCGAATTTTAAGACTTTGTTGATTTTAATAATGTATTAATTTTATATGATTTTAATCAGTTTTATGTATTTTATATTGTTGTACTGATGTTGTTCCCCGCCTTGATCCGGAGGGAGAGGCGGGTAAGAAATAAATAAATATTATTATTATTATTATTATCATCATCATCATCATCATCATCATCATCATCTAAGCCTTAGAAGAGGCATTTCAACTTTTTAGAATGGGAGAAAACTGCAGAAAAGGCAAGAAACCACCGAACTATCAGTTTTTGGGGAAAAGGGTGAGGCCAGGGGAAGGGGCAAGTCCATCTGGGGAGCCCAGGAGGGTTGGATTTGGCCCCCGGGCTTGAGGTGCTGAACTACTGCTATATAACAAATATTTGAGCTTAACACTTTTACTACCATTAACAAAACCTTTGGAGATTGACCAAGAAAGAGACCTTGGGGTTGTGGTGGACAACTCGATGAAAACATCAGCCTGGTGTCTGGCTGTTGTGAAAAAGGCAAACTCTGATGTGAGGCATCATTAGGAAAAGAACTGAGAATAAAACTGTCCATATCCTGCTGCCCTTATACAAATCGATGGTGCGACCACACTTAGAATACTGTGTACAGTTCTGGTCACCACATCTTTAAAAATAAAAGTTGTTGTGGAGTTGGAAAAAGGGCAGATAAGGGCAATGGAAATGGTCAAGGGGATGGAACAACCTCCCTATGAGGGAAGGTTACACCAGCTGGGATTGTTGAGCTTGAAAAAAGGTGAGCAAGGGGAGACATGATAGAGGCGTACAAAATGATGCATGGTGTGGGGAAAAAAATGGGTTTTCCTCCCTTTCTCATAATACTGGAACCAAGTTCAGCCGGTTGGCCCCTGTGTGAACAGAATACTGGACAACATGGACACTTGGTCCAACAGGGTTCTTATGATTTTATGAGAGGCATTTTAACCTTTTAGAATGGAGGGGAAAGTGCACAAAACTTGGCAAAAAAATCCAACACAATCCACTGGGACCCCTAGAAAGCTGAATTTGACTTCTGATGGGCCTGAGGTTCTCCATGTCCGGGAGAGAAGTGCTCCCGGTTCACTTACAGCAGAGTAAGCGTGTTCCAGAGATCCATTCACCAAGAATACTCACACACCAGCAGTTTGTGTTTAGTATAAGCTTTTATTGAGGTTCCAGTATTTCCTTCAGTATATATGTACAGCAGTTTTGTTGGTCATCAAATACAATACAGGTTCCAGGAAGATTTCCACATCAAGTACATTACCGTCCAACATCATATCCTCATACAACCAGCCTCATTCTCCATCAGATATTTACAGATATATATACAGTTGAATAGACAATGACTATGCACAAATCAGGAGAAAAAACTCCCAGGGAAAAACCCACTATCTCTCTGACCTTTTCAGTAGCAGATAGAAAAAAACCATTCCCCTGTTAATTGATATCAGGTGCTATAGTCAGTCCTCTGGACACTTTGCAACTGTCCAGTCCTTTTATTCATCTTAAGAGAAATTTTCCTCAACACTCCAACCCTGTAGGAGACAATACCAGGTTACGTGGACAAATAGTCTGACCAGATCTTCACATAATAGTCGGACATGATTCTGTGTTGAAGATATGAGCTGCTGCTGGGGGTTGTAGGCTGTATTGGAGCCTACGGCTGCGCAGGAAAATGGTGGATCCAAAATGGCGGATCTGCCAGAAAATGGCTTCCAAGCCTCGGATTCGAATAACCAAGTTTTGAACTTTGCACAGCCCCCAGTTGCTGGACTGTACTGGCTCAATTCTGTTAACAAAACACTGTCTTCATCCCATCCTTGCCAGTATCGAAAGTAGCCTGGATACTGGTCTTATAGATGGTTCAAAAGGTGCCCATACTCCATGCTTATCCATCTCCTAAAATCCTTGTCTTTGGGGGGCAGGGCTACCTCTGAACGGAGCAGGAGAGGGCATAGTAAACCATCAAAACCCTGAAAACATTGGACATATCAATCTACCCTAAGACTTCTCGACAGTCCCCACTAAGTATGATTTATCCTGAGTGTTCCTCTTGGTTTTTGAGTTGGGGTGGGGGGGATTGAGGAAGATAATAAGGCTGTCTGGCCTTTGTGAAGATTTTATACGTTGCTTACTTTACTTTAATGCAATCTCTCTTTACTATTTAAGTAAACTCATAAATATCAGTGCGGGTCAAAGGAGATGATTTCTTTGTGAATTTTTTTAAGATGGGCATGGAATTGCTGGGTGGCAGCAGTTGATTTCTCCTATAATTAAGCCATAAATCAAAAGGGGCCATTTATAATGCCCACAGTCAGCAATGCCAAACACCCCAGGAAGTTCTAGTGGGTGAATCATAGCCAGCAAACCCATAAATCTTTTCTTTGCATTCTTAATTTTTATATTTGAAATGGGAAGCGCTTCTCAGAATTATTATTGGCCTGGAGTTTGTCTGGTTTTGGCCTCTATGTCCTAGAGAAGAAGCTGGCAGGTATTTTGATCAGGGTGCTCCAAACAAAAAATGCATACAGAAAATATTCATATTGAGGAGATACGTAGAGAAAAATGTGTATATTATGAGATGCAGTGTGGTGTAGTGGTTAGAGTGTCGGACTGGGAGTTGGGAAATAAGAGTTCTAGTCCCCACTCAGCCACAGAAGCTCACTGGGTGACTTTGGGGCTTGGGCCAGTCACAGGGTGTCAGCCCAGCCTACCTCACAGGATTGTTGTGAAGACAAAATGGAGAGGAGGAGGAGAAGGATTATGTATGTCACCTTGAGTTCCCTTAAGGAAGGAAAAAGATGGGATATAAATGTAATAAATAATATATTAGTGAAAATACATACATAAAAGCATGTTATAAGGGGAAATTGCTTGTAAAACAAAATGGATCCATTAGCCAAAAATCAAAACAAGGAAAATGTGTCTATCATGAGAAATGTATACACATTTCTGTGTGGAGTTTTAAAAAAGAAAATTGCAGACTGATGCCGAAATGGGATGGGACCAACTGAAGATAGGAAAAACGAAAAACTGGGAGACCGTGAAATTGACAGATTTGCCCATTCCTAATTAGAGAACACATTCAAGGTTTTGAAACAGGTTTGGCCACCATGGCCCCAGCCTGACTCTTGCTTTCGTGGGTGGAGCTCCAATTCCAGCCTTGACAGGTGCTTCTCATGAAATGTAGTGAGTATTTGTTTATTTTTGTTTATTTATTTCATAAGTACTGCTTGAGAAGATGTGGGGATATCCTTGCTGCATTTTTAAAAAACCAAACAAACCCAGAAAAGACGGTTCCCTCATATATTGACAGTATCAGGAGATGTTAGCTCTAGCACTGGAGCAGAAGAATGCACTGTCTCCGTTGGAAAATGGCTCTTTAAAAAAGAGGATCTGTTGTCATCTTGGCTGAAAAACTGGGCTATAGATACAAATAAACAAATAATTTTGCTGAAGCCGTAGGGGAATGAGCTGGTCCATTCCTATGAGAAACCACCACTCCCTCGAATAGCAAACTCAGGTGGTTGTGTGCCAGCAAGAATGGAGTCAAACAAAGGCCACTGAGAATGAGAGGGCAGGTATCAGCAAGCTTGGGGAACAATGAAGTTCGCAGAAGAAGCACAAAAAAATATTTTAAGATACCTAAGGAAGCACCAAAAAAAAAAAAACCCTAATCCTATGCAGCCCAAGGAGGAGTTAGCATGTTCAGTAGCCACCAAATTTAGAGCCACTGCTAGAAAAGAAAAAAATGGAACGCAGGAGATGAGGCGTGATGACTTGCTTGAGGGAATAACTAGCTGTCTGGAACTCCTTATAGGAGCACTGAGAAAGGAGGGTGCAACAATTTGTTGCAGGTTAAGAACATAGGAAGAGCCCACCTGGATCAGACCAAGGGCCCATCTAGTCCAGCACTCTGTTCACACAGTGGCCTTCCAGCTGTCGACCGGGAATTCACAAGCAGGACACAACATCACCCTCCCACCCATATTCCCCAGCAACTGGTGCACACAGGCTTACTGTCTCTGATACTGGAGGTAGCACATGAGGTGTCACTCATCAGCAAAAAGATGTGACAGAAATATTACTCATTCCATCGAGATGGGAACATACAGAGAAGGGATGGATGAGATTTTCATTTCAGTTTGGCTTTGAATAGAACTTATCAAAATGTGCCATGTTCTCCATTTTGGGGACAAAAAGAACATGAGATTTAAGAAAAAAATGAATGCAGGAGGAAGTGGAACTGACAGATTCTTTGAGCACTTAGTTCTTAAAAGTCTGGGTTTAAATCCCGGTGTATCCAACCACGTTCTTGCTTAATTTTGGTTGCCGCCTTCTTTTTTCGATGGACTCCTCATCTTTAACAGCTGTACAGCTGGCAGCCACATCGTATTCCTATCCATGCTAGGATTAGCTGTATCTATTGTATTTGGTTGGTGCAGATGGGTAAACATTTCATGTCAGTTCATTTTTGATAAGAGTTGATAAAAAGAAAATTCTAAGTTCTTCGTATCTGGGACAGAAAGAACTTGAAGTTTTTTAAAAAATGCATGTGGGAGAAATCAAAACTGACAGTTCTTCTAAGAAATGGCAAAAAAGCATGAAGAATAGAAGACCCAAGTAAGACTTAGAGGATTAAGAGTTCTTTAAAGGATGAGGACACTGGACATTCATAATTGTGGCGATTTTGGTTATTTCCAGCCATCGTCAGCTTCTTTTTCCTGCCCTTCAACTCCAAAACCATTGGAGAAGTTTCCTATTAAAAACAAAGCAAAATAGGAAATCCAAATTCTGCCATCTGGAATTAGTGACCACTAAGCTATATGGTTAGATAAGGGGATCATCCGGAAAAAACAATCCCTTGATTCAAGATCCTTCTAATGTACTTGTGCTTATTTTTAAAATTGAAATGCTTACTATGAGATGGAGAAATAAAATCAATCAAAAGTTTCACTGGAATCTCTTGAATTACATATATGTAGCCCTCAGAAGCATGGTGCTTTCATTGTAACAAGGATTATACAAAATGTAAAGTGTGAACTATAGTCTAGCAAAGCACAGGGTCACCTGAAACCCACCAAATCAAAGATAATAAGGGGAATGGAGAACAAGAAACCAACCAACCTATATTTAGCATTTCCTTAAGCTGAGCTTCTGACTGCTTCAGCAGGGTGCTGATTCCAAGTATTGAACTACAAAAAAAGTTTTTCTAAATAGCCCCTTTTCTCCATAGCACTTTCATGTTTCTCACCCACACACCCCACTCTCTCAGCCCTCTTGAGTGCTGATTTTAGACATCTAGTAGGAACCATCAGGGAAGCCATGGGTATGGCGTGGCTGTTGTGTATCTGATTGCTGGAGAATTAACCTCTCGCTAGTACTTTCCTACCAAGTTAAGTTGTATCCATCTCCTGGGTTTTTGTACTGTCCTGTCTCCAGAAACCCATCACCCCCTATCTATCATGTCTAGGGATGCCCATCGCTGGGAAATCCAGATCTATTTTGACTCGACAAAGTTGTGTGGTGTGTACGACTCAATTTGTGTTTGGGAACGGAGCTCCGGGTTTCTAGTGGCAAACGCAATCTGTCATTCCCCCTTGTAGTCTGATGGGCAGGGAAGAAGAGGGATCTGGATGGAAAGAGAGAAAGGGGTGGTAGAGAGAGGGGGTGGCCCTGCCCACTTTTGGCTTATGCCATGCCAACTCCCAGCTGCTCCCACCCCCAGCCAATTACTCCCTGCCATTGCTATACACACTTATGGGGGAGTAAGTCCCATTGAACTCAATTTAACTTTTCTTCTGCCACCCCCAGACTGTGGAATGGCCTGCTGGAAGAGATTTGTCAATTTAGTACTCTCTCCGAGTTTAAGACAGCCGTAAAGTCTAATCTCTTTCAACAAGCCTTCCCAGACGAATTTCAAACCTAAGAATTTTAAGATGTCATGGTTGTTATTTTAATATTGTATCGGTTTTATATGCTCTTTTAATCAGTTTTATGTATTTGATTTATATTGAAGTGTTGGATTTAATGTTGTTCCCCACCTCGATCCAGAGGGAGAGGCGAGTAAGAAATAAATAAATTATGAGGAGGAAGAGGAGGAGGATTACACATGAGTAGAGCTGTATAGGGTTGCACTGTGAAATGCTTATTAGAAGCATTTTTCCCTATGGGTAAACATTCAACTATGTGATCCCCATCCACGGTCTGAAATCTATATCCAGCTCTTTAAGCCATTCCTCATAGGACCCTAGCTGTCCTGGTCATTCTCCTCTGGCCAGGCTCCAGTTCACCCATGCAAATGACTACCAAGGTAAGACCACCACCTGGCTCACATGCAGAGAGGAGGAGAATGAGCCTTAAGTCTGAAACTCACCAATGGAACACCTGGACAAAAGCAAGACTCTTTGAGTTAACATTTGTTGAAGCTGCACACAGGAGAAGCAATCGCCTTGGCTGTAGTGTCTGTAATCTATAAGCAATTGATTTCTTGAGCGACGGGAGCACAGAAGCAGGAATAGAACATCAGTCCCGTGAGACTCCACAAACATGGAGAGGAAAACCTCCTGTTTCATGGATTTAAAATGAGCCAAAGCAAAGGATGGAAACATACCATCTGCTCTCATTTAGGCAAAGTGGTCAATTCTTCAGTTCTTTTAGCTCAGAACATTCATATCTTAATTTTCTTTCGAAGAGCTTAGAACCAGGCACATGTTTTTTTCTCTCCCCCATTTATCCTCCCAACTATCTTGTGAGGTAGGTTTGGGCAGGATCTACACTACTGCTTTAAAATGCTTTGTAACAGTACTGACAACTGTTGGGGCTCAGGACACACTCCATATATAGTTTTCAAACCGTATTCAAAGTGTCATATCCTGCTTGGTGTAGATCTGGCCCTAGTTGAGAGTTCGGGATGATCTGACGGTAACCTAGTGAGTTTCATGTCTGAGTGGGGATCCCACAGGTCTTAGGCCTAACCACTACACTACACTGTTGTTTGTTGGGCACTACTTCCCAGTGGCTTCTTTCCAGACCACTTCAAGTAGGGTTGGTTCCAGGAACTCTGTGGATAGCTCAACAAAGTGGTCCCTTCTCATGTAAATGTCAACCTTCAACCCAAAATTGCAAGCTGAGAATGGCTTTTGCATTGGATCAAGCTTCTCGTATGCAGAAACACAGAGCTCTAATGAAAAGGGGGCAGGGAGTTTGGATTTTTACGATTCTGACCTATGGATTCCACAACCTAACATATTTTCCCATTGCATGGATTTCCAGATTTGCAGACTTTTTTTAATTTCTGAAATTTTATGCAAATTTAGTAATAGAAAAATATATATTTTTAAAAAACGGGA
Organism: Anniella stebbinsi; assembly: GCA_029215795.1. Taxonomy (NCBI): domain Eukaryota; kingdom Metazoa; phylum Chordata; class Lepidosauria; order Squamata; family Anniellidae; genus Anniella; species Anniella stebbinsi. Next base: position 9,787,323 of record JARDYH010000001.1, on the reverse strand, counting down.
TGAAAATGTGCATTTTCTCCATAGGCTAAAACATGAAGATGTGTATTTGAGGGATCTTTCACATTTTGAAGGTGAGATTGGCACATTTTTGCTAGTGCGAATTTGTGCAAATTGAGGAGGGGGCTTGATTTTCTCAAAGAGCAGATGATGGCATGAAAGGCACCTGAGAATGTGCAACACGCAGACGGGATGGATTTTAAGAAATCTGTGCGTCCCTTGCTGTTGTTTTATTCTTGTTAAACACCTATAAAACAAGTTCCCTCGGCATCAACAAAACCCATTAAAAACAGAATACTGCCATTAAAAGTCCAACAATACATCTTAAAAACACAGCATAACACCCCAACTGCACAAATAACAATGTAGTAATGCAAATGGCAAGAGATAAATGCAACCAGTAAATATAGTAGCTAAAACAACATGCAGTCTCAAAGGGGCGAAAATAACATGATCTTAAAAGGCCTGGGAGAAGATGAAGAACAAAAAGACCGCTTTCCCTGGTTGCTTTTACACAGGCCTCTTTATTTCAATCTGCCTTTGGTTAAAAATAATAGGCTGGGGTTTTTTTATTATTATCTTTACCTTCCCTTTTAAATTGCTATCAGACTCAAGCTCTTTCGTTGGGATCATTTGTCTGGATTCATAATTGTCTTGCTGCGGTTACAGTTTAAGAAGACGTTAGGTGTGGCTTTTACTTCTTAACCGTCTTTTATGATGTTGGTGGTAAGCCACCTTGAGAGAACTCTGTTCTGACAGGCGGCATTTAAAAAAGAAAGAATGAAACCGTAACTAATATGAAAAAGGGGGCAGGGCTCCTGCATCTTTAACAGTTGCAGAGAAGCCTGATCCCCACCCAGCCGGAACGTCTTGGGAGGGGTCGGATTTTGCAGGCGGGAAGAAGAAAAGAAAGAAGACTATACACATGCAAGGCATGTGTGTAGCCTGGCGCGGAAGCGGAGCCAAGCCTATATAGTCTCGCCCTGCGCAGCCATCCGGCCTCTTCTTTTCTGGCCCCACCCTCCCTCCCGATCAACTAGTATGGGATTAGCCAGTCATTCTCTTTGTGGAGGAGGCTGAGTAGGAATTTTCCCTGGCATTAGTATGCAAAGGTTTCGCCTACTCCATACTGGATTTAATCTTTAAAATGGAGGCTAAATAGGTGAATATAAATTATAGGCGGATGGTGCGGGAATTTTGGGGGGATGAGAATAGGAACGGTGAGCACTCTGGCACCTTTATGATGGGGGAAAGTCAGAGGTGCTGCTCCTCGGGGGCTTTGCAGCTTCCGTGTCAGGATATGGCTTGCCTTTGGGGACCTAGTTGTCTCATCTACCCAGAGCTGTGCAGCCCTGGGTGTGGATGACGCAGTAGGTCTCACCAAACACTCAAGTGTTGTGGGAATAAGGGGGCCAATTCTACCGACCCCTTGTTCAATAAGTGGCTCACCCTGATTGGCAGGCTAGTTGCCTGAGATAAATAAGAGAGATTCCCGCACGTTCATGCTCAGATCCATGGAGGGGAGAATATCACTGTTAAATAAAGAGGCCCTAGTTTATCCCAAGCTCTGGTGTCTGTATCTTATTTCTTGTGTTTTCTTCTGCACTCGCAAAAGGGAATTTCAGCAGGTGTCATTTGTATATATGAAGAAGCTGGTGAAATTCCCTCTTCATCACAACAGTTAAAGCTCCAGGAGCCCTGTCCTCTTTTGTTTCTGGTCATGAGGGCAGGGTTCCTGCTTAACTGTTGCGATGAAGAGGGAATTTCACGAGGTGCTGCCTGCATATAAATGACACCTGCTGGAATTCCCTTTTCTATACAACTGTTAAAGATACAGGAGCCCTGTCCTCCTTTCCATATGTTGTCTGTTTTTATGCTTTTATGGTGTTAAATTTTGTATATCGATTTTTAATGTCCTAAGTTTTAATTTTTGTAAACTGCCCAGAGAGCTTCAGCTATGGGGTGTACATGTAATACATGTATACATGTAATATATATATATATATATATATATATACACATATATACACGATCACCTATATACACATATTAAAATGTTCATAAGCAATAGCCTCCATAGCAGCATATTCCATTCCAAGGTCTGTTTCAATAGAAGTACAACAGGAGAGCTTCAATTGCAAAACAGTTTAGAAGTTCCAATCTTCCTTTTTGTCCCTAAAACAAGGCAGGATCTACACTGCTGTTTTAAAGCGCTTTAAAGCACTTTATAACAGTAGCGGCAACTGTTTTGGAGTGTGTCCCGGGCCCCAACAGTTGTCAGTACTGTATAAACCGCTTTAAAGTGCTTTATAACAGTACTGACAACTGTTGGGGCCCAGAACACACTCCAAAACAGTTGTCGATACTGTTATAAAGTGCTTTAAAGCGCTTTAAAGCAGCAGCGTAGATCCGCCCCAAGTCTTTAAAGAGCACTTTAAAATAAAACTAAGAGATTTGTCCTTAATTTTATTTGTAAAGTGGGACGAGTTTGATACAACTGTTTATGTGACTTTGGGGTAGACATGCTGGGATTATAGAACTGCTACAATAAAGGAAGGAAGGAAGGAAGGAAGGAAGGAAGGAAGGAAGGAAGGAAGGAGTGTGTATGTGTGTGTTGTTGTTGCATTGGGAAAAATCAATAGCAGATGTTGCTTTGTGTCTCATTCAGCATCATTTCTTCTTTGTATGACCAGTATCAAAGCAATGTGCTCTGTGGGGGGGGGGGAGGTCCCCCTGCACAGGTGCTGAATAAAGCCAAGAAATAAATGGCTTCTAAAGCTTTCTACTAGCGTAGTGTATATGCGTGAGTGTGTGTGTCTCTGCGTCTCCGTCAATGCAAATGCACCCTTCAAATCTGGCTTTCCACTGCTCTTCAATGCGTATAAATGTCTTTGGAGATTTGGTACCATGGTGTGAATAGTTACAAGACAAAATTATCTGTAGTGCTCCTTCAGTACAGTTCTCGCTGCCACACATGCCCCCTTTCCTTTCGCTCGCTGTACTTCCCATCAACCCTGTTCCACTGAAGAACCGGTGGGCAGGTCTACACTAGCCATTTCTCCTGGTGTCAGCTCAAGGTTGTCCCTGTGCATCCATATGATGCACAGCTGATCCCGGGGTCAACTCGAAACGAACTCTCAGTTGTCCCGGGATAGCTGCGACTCCGCTTATCCTGATTTTTCCTGTGGTCCTGGGACAACCCCGAAGGCTGTGGCCCTGTGACAACTCCCAGGCCCTCCCTCCTCCTTGCGAGGAGTGGGGCTCTTCAAACAGGCACAGAGCTGCAAGGGGTGACTCCGTGCCCATCAGCGGTAGCAATTTCACCATCACTGGGGGGGGCTGCCAGCTCATTTCGGCACCAAGTCTTTCGGGTTAATTTTTTTTTTTTACTCACTTTTTGTGGAGGATCAGGGCCGCGGAATTGCGCAACCAGCTCCTCCTTCAAAACAAAAAACATGCTGCGCCAGAACGGCCTGCTTGACTTCCCAGAAGCTGTAAAACCCGAGATCCTCCCCCACCTGTCCCAGAAGGCCTGCAGGTATAGATGAGCCTTGTACATTTGCAGAATGGCAAACAAGAGGCCAACGCTGAACTTGGATTGAAACTGTCACTGGGACCAGTGTATGTGTGCGGTGCGGGATACGGGACAGCTCTCTCCCAACCTTACCCAAAGAATTGGTCCAGTTGTTGATGCCGCCAGCTTTCACAATTAGTCGGGTTATTGGTCAAAACCCCTCTATTCATAATGCTGACTTTTGATTTCATAATATATCGATTCAGTGAGCTTGAATCGATATAGTATGAATTTACTATTACATTCAGAATTGATTGCAAGCTTCAAAGCATGCACAGCTCCCCCTAAATTTTAAGTCATCCTACCCAGTGGAGGCTGGTGAGAAGGGAGAGGGCCTTGTCAGTAGTGGCCCCCCAATTATGGAATGATCTCCCCAATGGGGCTTGCCTGGTGCCAACATTGTTATCTTTTTGGTGCCTGGTCAAGACTTTTCTCTTCTCCCAGGCATTTAACAGCATATGTTGGGTTTTTAACTGACACCGGAATAGTTGGTATGTATTATTATTATTATTATTATTATTATTATTTATAACCCGCCTCTCCCCCTGGATCGAGGCAGGGAACAACAATAAATATAAACACAAGGACCACAAAATAGATAAAACATTAAAACAAATAAAAACTAATACATTATTAAAAACATCTTAAAATTCAGCTGGGTAGGCCTACCGGAAGAGATCAGTCTTCATGGCTCTCTTAAATTAATGAAGACTGCTAATTTGTCGAATCTCCTTCGGCAGGCCACTCCACAGTCTGGGAGCGGCAGAATAGAAGGTCCTCTGGGTAACACTTGTCAGCCTAGTTCTGGCTGATTGGACTAAATTCTTCCCAGAGGACCTGAGTGTGCGGGGCGGATTATACGGGAGAAAGCGATCTCGCAGGTAACCTGGACCCAAATCATGTGGGGCTTTAACAGTAATAACCAACACTTTATACTTTACCAGGAAACTGATTGGCAGCCAATGAAGTAATTTTAAGATTGGTGTAATATAGTCACCCCTAGATGTACCGGTGACCAACTTGGCTGCCATATTTTGAACAAGTTGAAGTTTCCGGACTAGGCACAAAGGTAGCCCTATGTACAGCACATTGCAGAAGTCGAGCCTCGAAGTTACCAGCGCGTGCACTACTGATTTTAGGTCTTCCAACTCTAGGAAGGGGCGCAGCTGGCGTATCAGCTGAAGCTGATAATAGGCACTCCTGGCCATCGTGTCTATCTGGGCTGTCATTTGGAGCAACGGATCCAGGAGAACCCCCACGCTGCAAACACAGTCTTTCAGGGTGTGTGTAACCCATCCAGAACTGCTTGACACACCTGTTGTTATACCTTTTATGGTTTAAAATTTTGTATGTTTTACAAAACATAATCTTTGTAAACCGCCCAGAGAGCTTTGGCTATGGGGCAGTATATAAATAATAATAATAATAATAATAATAATAATAATAATAATAATAATAATAATTTTGATGGAGCTAGGAATCCAGCCAGAACTCTAATGGCACTATCCAAGGTGTGTGTTTTGTACCTGCAGAAGGTGAATCAAATTACACACAGTAGCTTAATATGCCACTCACAATAGCTTATTCACCTGTTCATGTGGCAGGGGATCATTGGCTATCTCAAAAATCAGCTACTGTGTGTAGCTTATTAACCTATCATGGGCTGTTGTGACATTCGAACCCTGCCAGTGGCTGAGATAAAACTGAACCCAGCAACTTTTCATTACTACCTATGCATTTCTTGTCACATTTATTTATCCTCTACATCAGTAAACTTTAAACCTTCTATTTTTTGTGAACAGTTTCCATATTGAGGTATGTCAGTGAACCCCTAATTGTCGCAAAGGATTCTGGGTCATGTTTTAGGGAGGCTGCTCAGTTCATGCAGGATTGTCACCAGGTCTGTTGAGCTTCATCATCACTGTCATGACTTGCGAGTGTTGGATGTTTTCTCCTGTGGGTGTGCAATGCAGGGGGAGATTGGAATTCTTTGGGGGAACTGCATCTCCAAAAGTAAAGTTTGAAAAACCCCTGCCTTATATCTCCATCATATGTTCTATGAATTTGAAGAAGAACTGCTTTTCTTTGGGAGGGGGACATTTTTATTTTTTGCTGACTAAATAGGAAACTAACACCAAGAACGAACTCTCCAAAATGGTTATTATTATTATTATTATTATCAATATTTATATAACGCTCCATTATCTAACACAGATTCCAGAGTGGTGAACATTGGTATAAACAGTAAAAGAAAGAAGAACTCTCTCCAAGGGCAGACAGTTCCACAGAGAAGGGGCCACCACACTAAAGTCTCTTCTTCCCGGTGGATTCCAATCGGGCCACAGGTCTAACTGGAACCACCGGGAGCATGCCCTCCGATGACCTCAGTGACTGGGCAGGTTAGTAAGGGAGAAGGCACTCTCTCATGTATCCTGGTCTCAAGTTATTTAGGGCTTTGTACACTAGTACCTGGCCCGGTAGCCAATAGGTAGCCAGTGCAATTCTCTCAGAAATGCTATAGTGAGGTTAGCTTCGAACAGTAATAAATCTTTGCCTTATTTTTTAAAAATTGGAGGAAGATAAGCTAAGGTGTGGGGGACCAAAGCATTACTCAAAGAATTAGAAGATTAAAAAAGGACCAATGTTTATCAAAGTTGTCTGGCTGGGGAGAACAAATACAGAATCCATTTCTTTCTACCATGAAAGCAATAATCCTTTGGTCATTTAATGTGAAAGAAATGACAGGTAGTAAACCACTCAAAAGGGATTGATATCAGTGCTCCCTTCTTTGCCTTAAGACCAGAGCAGGCAAGCTACTATGCCAAAGGCAAAAAGGGAGAAAGAAAAGAAAGCATTTTGCCCATCAAACACCTAAGCTTTGACATGAGAAACAACAGCATTGAGTTTGTTGCTGTTTAGCATCCACACCAGGAGAAAAAGAAGGAGCTCATCTCAATAAAATGCTAGTATTTGTTTATTTAGGGAAATCTGCTCTATAATTTATATGTGACAAGCATTTTCGGTCTTGATTGCCTTACCCATTGTGCGATGACTTTGCAGGCTATGATCAGGAAACCTTCCACTCAGTTTATATGGAGAAGTTCTATTTACCAATTGGTTGCTGTGGTTTCCTGCGACGAGAAAGCTACTGTGGGCTGCTTCTGATGGTACTTTCCACCCACATACATCTCAAGACATGTGTCCCGACATGTGCTAAAGAACAGATTCAGTACTGATGCATGATTTCAGCTGGCCATAGAACCTTACAGATGAGTCCTGATCAAGCCATGAAATTTTTTTTAAAAAAATCTCTATATCACTTTTCCTATTGTTGTTGTTTTAAGTGTATAAAAGTAGAAAGTTTTTAAATACAGAAGACCAATAAAGATCAATAATGTTATTAACTGATTTATTATATGTATCCCTCCTTTTCTCCAATGTTCTTCACACACACACACACACACACACACACACCAAATTTAAGCTCACAACAACCCTGTGAGGTAGGTGTGACTGGCTTATGGTCACTCCATGGGTTTCATGGCTGATTGGGGATTTAAAACTCACTAGTCCTAATCTGACACTAAAACTAGTCCAACAATTACATAACTACTGAAGATAGACAGCAACAAGGTTAGCCAATCTCAAATGCCTCTTGGGGGTGTACACATGACAGTGACCAGGTTGCATGAAATCACTCACATTATGGCCCTAGAGGGGGATGTGCCTTGCCATCTGCACCAAAAGATACCAGCAGGACCTCTAAATTAGCTATCCAAAGTGCTGGATCTATTTGGGGGTTAGGGTTTGGAACCTTGAACAGCTCCTTTCGAGTTCCGGCTGCTTCCGACCGAAACCCAATGTGGATTCACAGACCCACTGAAATCAGTGCCACCAGCCTCCCCTGGCAGCCCATAATCAAGACCTGTGACAAAAAGTCAGAGCCAAGAGACCAAGGCCAGGAACAAGCACCAAGGAACACACTGACCTGGTTCATACAAACACCACAGCCCGCCTTAAACCATGGTAGTTTGCAAATCCCACAAGAGCCCGTTTGCCCATTCAAACCCTCCACCACATTTCTTGTGTCATCTGAACCCAGCGAGGGTGGCTTGTTAGGGTGGTTAACAAACTCTACAACAGGTCATGGTTTGGGCCAGTTGGTTAACCACCCCAACAGGCCACCCTCGCCAAGTTCGGACGATATGGGAAGCTGTGCCCTGTGAGGGTAATTAAGGAGATGAGCCAGTACATGACCATCATGCGTAGGGTCATAACAAGCCACCATGGCTTATTAATCACCCTGGTATCATGTGAACTGGGCCACCGAAACCAGACCTAGGAAGATCATTGCTACTCTGGTAAAATTTCAGCCCAACAAAGAAGGCTTTTGTTGTTCCTCTATTTGGCACTAGTTAGGCCTCGTCTTGAGTATTGTGTCCAATTTGGGGCACAACATTTCAAGAAGGATGCAGAAAGCTGGAGGGGGTTCAGAGGAGGACAACGAGGATGATCAGGGGTCTGGAAACAAAGGCCTATAAGGAGAGACTGAAAGAACTGTGCATGTTTAGCCTGGAGAAGAGAAGGTTGAGGGGAGACATGATAGCACTCTTCAAATACTTGAAAGGTTTTCACACAGAGGAGGACCAGGATCTCTTCTCGATCATCCCAGAGTGCAGGACACGGTATAATGGGCTCAAGTTACAGGAAGCCAGATTCTGGCTAGACATCAGGAAAACTTCCTGATTGTAGAGCAGCACGACAATGGAACCAATGACCAAGGGGGTTGTGGTTTCTCCCACACTAGAGGCCTTCAAAAGGCAACTGGACAGCTATCTGTCAGGGATGTTTTAACATGGATTCCTACATTGATCAGGGGGTTGGACTTGATGGCCTTATAGGCCCCTTCCAACTCTACTCTTCTATGATTCTATGATTCTATTATTCTTCCTGTTTTGGGGAGAACCAGTCACCACCCTCATTGCATGAGAACAGTTCAGACCCTGAGAATACACCACTTCCCAGAAGTTGTTCTAAACCACAGGTGTGGTAGCTCACCATAGAGGCCAGATGCACACAGACCTGAAGGCTCCTTGTTCCAGCCAGAGTAGTTTCAGACCAAAACCTAAAAGACATGTTTTCAACCAATATTTGAGGATGAGGTAGCTTCCAGCAACTTATTTTAGCTTTTGCTTTTAGCTGGAAAAAAATTCATTCCACCCCCATATGCATGACTCATTAAACAAAAAAAAAACAGAGAAAAAGAATAAATTTACACCATGGGGGGAAATGTCTCTGTGTAGGTTTAAAAATCGGTATTATATTTTTTCAGCTTTTAGATGTGTGGTTTAGAACTCAACATTTAAACTTCAGACAGGCTTCATCTTCTGTAATCACCATGCTAGGTTTGAATACGAAACAAAACAGAAACCCAAAAACATCTACACACACACTCCCGTTCCCAGGAAGTCAAATTATGCAGGGGATTCTAAATCTGAATGTACCAAATGCACACAGCCATGATAATTTCTCCCCCCAACCCGCAAAAAAATGAAGGCTAAATATTCACCAGCTTCCCACTGCTCTGCCGTGGTAGATGATGAAACAGTTGGATATTGACTTTATCTCAATAAAGTTTGTATCACTAGAACTTTTTGCTGTGATATGTGCTAGCCACTCAAGATACCTTGTGTTCATTTGGCTGACTTCAGGAAACTGTAATAAAACAGATCAACAAGATTGGTGAAACCTTCAGTCCAGTTTATTGTCATTTAATGAAAGGGATCTCTGCAATTCTTCTCTTTTACTAGTTTTCACATTTATAGATAGATGTGGTCTTTTCCCGCTTAATGGGATGTCCCTGTGGGAACAGATAGGTTGAAGACACTTTTTTTATATAGAGAGGAGAAAGACTGATGTTTTAGAAACGCATTCCATAAGAGAGAGTGTCTGGAAGAGGACTGCTCTTTCTTTATGCCCCCTCTCTCTCACACACGCTGCTCTCAATTCCTCCGTTCTCACACCACATCACACAGGGTGGTCCTGTGTTCTCTTTTACAGGGAGCAGTCCTCTATTTGAAGGTGTCCTTTATTTGAAGAGATGCCCTGCCCACTTCCAGTTTAAAGATAAAGATTCACAAGGTATGTTGCCCATCACCAGGTAGCACCTGAACAGCAAACTGAGCAGGTAGGGATGTAGGAGTAATTCGTTTCAGTTTGGGTTTTGATCCAGATTTTACCTTGCAAAAAAAGGGGAAATATGTACATTTCAAAATCAGCAGATTTCAAAAATGTGCACAAATGCACTTTAATCACGGGAGAAGAATGATTCCATTGCAAAAAGGCAGACCATTGAAAATGCAGACATTTCAAAATAAGTACATTTCAGAAATGCAGACATTTCAAAATGAATATTATATTTCATAGATTCATAGCATAATAGAGTTGAAAGGGACCTATAAGGCCATCGAGTCCAACCCCCTGCTCAATGCAGGAATCCATGTTAAAGCATCCCTGACAGATGGCGGTCCAGCTACATCCTGAAGGACTTTAGTGTCAGAGAGCCCACTGCCTTCCTAGGTAATCAGTTCCATTGTTGTACTGCTTTGACTGTCAGGAAGTTTTCCTGATGTCTATCCAGAATCTGGCTTCCTGTAACTAGAACCCATTATTCCGTACCCTGCACTCTGAGATGATGGAGAAGAGATCCTGGTCCTCCTCTGTGTGACAACCTTTCAAGGACTTCAAGAGTGCTATGTCTCCCCTCAATCTTCTCTTCTCCAGGCTGAACATGCCCAGTTCTTTCAGTCTCTCCTCTTTGCTTCTAGACCCCCGATCATCCTCATTGCCCTCCTCTGAACCCCCTCCAGATTTCTGCATCTTTCCTGAAGTGTGATTTCAAAGATGCATACATTTCAAAATGAGTGAATTTCAAAGATGCACACAATTGATGCATACATTTGGGAAAATGTGCACAAATTGTCATGTGGAAAGAAAAAAATGAAGCTCATGATCTGATATGGACCCAAGACAGAGCAGGCATCAAGATGGAATTCCTTTATTCTTTCCATCCCGTTTATGAAGAAATGTGTGAATTCTGGTAAGTACTTCTCAAAAAAAACAATCTGGTTGAAGTTCTCAGCTGTCTACACCGACCAAATTTAATAAGCACAGCTATTTCTAGCACGGCTAGCATCATGTTCTACCTGCCTGACAAGTAGCTGTTAAATATGAGAACCCTACAAGGAAAAAAATAGGTGTCAGCCCTAATTCAGTAGCACAAACATGGTTGAAGACACAGGGACATCAGCCCAGATTTTTAAGACCTAAGAAGGATTCAAAGCCCTCGGCCTGGATGGATGAACATTATCAGTTTTGGTTTCTTCCACATTCAGATTTCTTAAACTTTAAAGTTTTTTATGTCCCATTGATGAAGATACTGACAAATTCTTATCGAAAAATTCTTATCAAAAAGCAAGATTCTCATCCTTTCCTAACCTCAACAACCCTTCCAGTCACCAAAGATATAGAGGAACTTTCCCCAACCTGATGATTCCAGATTTTTTTTGACTACAGCTCCCAGCATTCTGGAGCATTAACTGTGCAGCTGAGTCTGATGGGAGCTGAAGTCCAAAACATCTGGAGACCACCAGGTACAGGAAGACTGGTGTAGAACCTCTCTAGGAGTGCCTAGAATTGCAAACCGTGGTGAGTTCTCTGTTGCTATGGATACTTCAGCATTGGCTCCTAAACTCCACAACTTTAAAAGTCTGCATATATTTAGAATACTGTTCCTGCATTAACCTCTGGTTTCATCATCCGAACCCTACTCCACATCATTTTTTTTAGCTTTGCCACCCCGAAAAGAGCTAAAAATCAGTCAAATTGCAATCAAGTCACATTTTGCTCAGGCTTTTGAGCTTCCGTTATAAATCTGCATAACCTTGAAAATTATTTTGATCTTTAAGCTGATTAGATTAAAATAAAAATTGCACCCTGTAAGCAAGATGTGGTGGTATTCTATGTGTATTTAATAGAGAAGATACGGTTTGCATGCTTCATTAAGTTATATGTGAAATTGCATTAGAACCCATCGCATTAGTACACCTCTTTTAAACTGCATCTGAGGTCTATACTTGACAGGAAAATGAATAGCTTCCTACATGTATTTTGAGATTTGAAATGATCTCCTAACGCACTGAAAAATAATCATTTTGATAGGAACCGAAAACATAAATGCAACATATATTTCAATATAAAATTAACCAAACTATCCATGACAGATGAAAGTTATTTATTGAAATCCCAAATGCAAGTCGTTATGGATTATTGTGAATCGTTCATTCTTTTTTCTTGCTGTGTCAGATTATAATTTTGTTAATGTTTTTCAATACAAATCTTAATGATTTGTTTGAGTAAGTTGGATAAATATCCATTTAAAATTAATTCCCTTTTGCACTGTCTTGGATTATAATTGTATTAATTCTAAAAGGCTGTTTATCCAAATCCCTCAAAGAAGTCATTATGAATTATTGAGATACATTTACAAAATTATAATCTGATGCCACACAAAAGAAATTAATCTTAAACAGATTTATTACAGGAAAATCAATACTGATAAAAAGAACTGAAGATGTGTTGTTAGGCTCTTAAATCATTTTTCTCTGCAACCTGAAAGTTACTACATAAAATTGTAATCAATGACTGAGTTCTGATTTTTGCTAAAAAAAAAATTACTTCAAAATGTTCACAGTGCAATCCTATGGAGGATTTCATGGAGGATAAGGCTATCTTCATGGAGGATGAGAGTATCAATGCCTATTAATCCTGGTGGAAATATGCTACCTCCAGTATCGGAGGCAGTATGCCTAGGTACACCACTTGCTGGAGGGCAAGGGTGGGAGGATGCTGTTGCACCTGTGTCCTGCTTATTGGTTTCCGGTGGGCAGCTGGTTGGCCACTATGTGAACAGAACGCTGGACCACGTTGACTTTGGTCTGATCTAGCATGGTTCTTCCTATGTTCTTATGTACAACTCCCATGATGCCTCACCATTGGCTATGCTAGCAAGGACTGATGGGAGTTGTAGGTCAAAATACCTGGGGGACACCAAGTGGCTCACCCTGTAAGAAGGACCCTGTGATAGCTGGCCACTATGGGAATAGAATGCTGGATGAGATGGACCTTTTGGTCTGATTCAGCCTGTCTCTTCCTAGGTTCTTATGTTTTATACACATCTACTCAAAAGTAACCCCCATTGTCTTTTTAATGCTCAATCTTTTTTAATTTTTGTAAACCGCCCAGAGAGCTTTGGCTAGGGGGTGGTATATAAGTGTAATTAATAATAATAATAATAATAATAATAATAATAGGATTTACTCCCAGGTAAAAGTGAATAAGATTGCAACCTTGATCTCATGATACCAGCGCATCAAGTACGGTTTGACTAAATGCCCTTTCATCCCTCACACACGTGGAGAAGCCAAGTTTGTAGAAAGGGGCTTTCAGGGCCATGCTTCTGGCCACACCCAATAAAATGTAGCTCCTCCCAGCCCACCCCCTTATAAACAAATTAGAGCAGAGTTCCAGGATCCAGTGGAGCCTACCCACCTTGAAGTCTATGCAAAAATGCTTTCCCACCTCGGAAGTCCATGAGAACGTCTACATGGCAGAAATGGAAGGAACTGAGCAGAGGTTTAGCTCTACAGCCCCTTTGAATATATTTTGGTCAATGACCAACACCAGCTATCCAGGTTGCTCTAGATAATGTGTCTCCCATTTCTTTAGCATCATGCACACAACAGGACAACTGCATTATTTCTTTACGTACACATGGATGCATGCACACATGCCACAACATTCCCAAGGGTTGGGAATGTTCCCAAGGATGTGCGCAACATTCTCAATGATTGTTCAAAGATTCCCAAGGAGTTTATAACCTAAAATAGGGAGAGGGAGGGAGGGAGTGGCAAGGAGCAGGCAGGCAGCAGTCAAGAATGAGCCAGGTCTCAGTTGAGGAGCCACAGCTAAGGAACAGGTAGACTAGGAGTGTTGAACCACTTTCAGTGCAAGAGCTGGATTCCATTTTGGAGAAGCTCTTGGGGGATGTGTGGGGCCAAAGGCAAAGGGATGAGACCCAAACTACCTAAAATGGCAGAGTATTTTAGATTAATGGTCTTACTGCCAGTAACTAAAGCCATAGGGGAGGCCTTTCAACCTTTCAGGATGGGGTGGAAACTGTACAAAAGCCAGGAAACCACCAAATGACCAGTAGAGCTGGTGGCTGCGATATAAGTGGGGCTCTTATTCCACTCTGGATTTCAGTCAGAACCAGTCAGAAGGGTTCAGCACCTTGGATAGCTCCTTTGGAAGTAGCATATAGCCATCAGGATTAGTAGCTATTGCTAGGCATCTCCTCCAGGAATGTATCCAATCCCCAATGAAAGCCATCCAATTTGATGGACATCACTACATCTTGTGGAAGTGAATCCCATAGTTTAACTATGTGCTTTGTGACACCGTACTTCCTTTTATCTGTCCTAAATCTGCCATCCATCAGCTCCTGGTCATCTTCCAAAGGGAAGTCCTCCAGAGGGAGCATGACATAGTAATCAGCTAGTGAGATCATTCCCCCATCATTTATTCCCAGCAACTGGTATTCAGAAGAATGCTGCATCTATCCAGTAGAAACGAGATCCCAAGAAACTGATGGCAGCATTGCATCTTTGTTTCTTAATCACTATGATCCCAAAGCCAACTCAACGGAAAATTGATCCTCAGGGAAGATTCTGGAGAGAGATGGGGGGGGAGAAAATGGTGGCCTTATAGACCTCTGGAGGTGCTTTGAAGCATTAGAGAAGTTGTGAAACGTGGGCTGAGAATGCAATGGGCCTCGATTCAAGCACTACTTATCTTGAGTCAGTTCTCTTTCTTCTCTTTACTACAGACCTTCAAAGGGGGAGAACAGGTTGGAATTGAGCTAATTGAGAGGGGTGGAAACACAGTGGAGAACAGAAGCTTCTGGACAAGATTAAAGGAACATCGTGTCACACATAAAAAAGAAAGAAGCCTAGATCAATAATCGCTGGTATCGGTGAAAAGAGCATCATTTCAGCTTATTATTTCCCACGACGATGTCCGTTTGCAAGTAGCCATGTACACATTTGGAGATAATTTTCTCAAGTGCCCTTTGATGTGAAAGGAAAGGATGCAACAGGGGAAATGCACTAGAAGTGAATGTATCAATGGCTGAAAACTACATTAAAAAATAATACCGTCTTGCTCAAAAGAGATTGTTTCTTGGTCCTTTTGATCTGAAGAAGGAACGGTTCCCCTTCTGAAATGAAGGTGGTTGTTGGCAGGACTGTCACTGTCATTCATAAGCCAAATTAAATGGTGCATTTAGAGTTCTAAATAGCAAAACAGGGAAATTAGCTCACTCTACCATTAAAATACAAAGAGTAAAATACGGCGCAAGCTTCTTTTCTAGCCACCCCCATGTGTGATTTGATTCTTTTTCTCTCAGCGGGTTTCAACAGTTGAAACATGCACCTGCGAGTTTTGTCTGCCCCCAAACACTGCTCGAAGGATCTATGGCTATCAGAAATCCACACGTAGGGTTGACCACACAGATCAAGAATACAAATAATCTTTCCTTTAAAGAAAAGGACACTTCTATGCACTGGGCATTGGAGACAAAGTTGAAGAATGAGAAAAGATTCAGCCCCTTTGATGGTGCTGTCCCAGTCTGCATGTCCTGCAAAAGACCAGGAAGGGCTTGCCCTTGGTTGCAACCAATGACAATCCACATCACATGTCATTCCACAGCAGCAGCCAATTACTGCCTCCCGCATCTCCCAAATTAAATTCACAACTGATTTCCTGTGTTGCCAGTCTGGCATCCCTATTGCAAAGGCAGCTTTGCGGCTCGATGGCCTGCAGCTTGATTCCTCCCATCCCTTCACCACCACTACCCCACCATTCCCTTTCCGTTCCTTCCCCTTGCTCCAAGCCAAGGCCCACATATCCTTTTGATCATTAAATTACACGCACCATCTCCAAGGCATCTTTGAGTTTTGAAATTGCAGAGATAAAGGATCTTGCAGCGCCAAGATACCAGAATTTAATCTGCCCGAGCACTCGTGTGCATTTTGGGGAGTAATTCGGAGAGCCGCGCAGATAAAGCCGACTGCGAAATGGGATAGGGTTTGACACATGTCGACTTCATTAGCATATTTGTCCTCACACAGCTATAAATTGCTCTCTTTCTACATGGGCAGATTTTAGGGAAGCCTGACACAGACGTGATTCAGAGTCCATTTACGGTGCGTATAAGTCAATGCCGCAAGCCTAGTAAACATCCAGTACAAATGAACCACAAGGAAATAAAACTCAACACTGGGAAAGCTGGCAATCGAAACAGCAGAATTTGACAGATTCCAAACCACTGAAAAGTCAGCCCATTGAGGGATCATTTCACAAGACTTTGGAAAGTAGAAGATGCGACATAAAACTGCCTCCTTCAGGAAACGTAAAGGTGGGACGATCGTTTCCCAGTGGAAAACTCATCACTGCTATTCCATATTTTTGTTTTGGGTTGTTGTGGTTGTTTTTACAGATTGCCCACAGAGCTTCAAATCAAAAGGAAATTCTCAGAATAACTGCTGATGGAAAAGCCTCCCTCCTCAACACATTGCCAGCCAAATTGCTCTTTGAAAGCTCAAGTATACAAAACCACCTTCCGTTGCCCATTTGGTCTCTTTGGGAAGTGATTTTTCAACATGCAGCGAGTTCTAACAAACACGGCAGTGAAAGTAAGCAACGTTCTGACCTGCAATTACGTGGTTTGACAAACTGAGTGTTGCCAGCATTTGGAAATTAAATGGGGAAGTTGATAGAGAGCCAGGAGAGGGAAGTGCAAATACAACAGCGCTCCATATTGTTGAATGGTCCCTCTGTGAGAGCATCCCACAAGCAGCCCAACCTGGATTTGGCTTCCTTGTTGAGGAGAGATAACTGGAGATTTTTTTTGTAATATTTGTTTTGTATCTAAATATACAAAGAGAGCACAAGTGGAGTTGAACAGCAGGGTACTCCGACACAGCAGGAGATCTGCTACTCCATATTAGATCCTCAAAGGGAGGCCCTTTATCCACAAGACGACTTCAGCTAACTCATTGAGTCTGTCTGGTTAGAAGATTGCTTGGGGCGAGGAAGCAACTCTTTCCTTCTCTGCCATGAGCTGATCTGCATTAGGTTCAGGAACAGGAAGGAGAACCTGATCCCCTCAGAATGTGCAACTCCCCCCAAATGCGCATTTTCACATTTTAGCCTATTGGGAAAATGCACATTTTCAGCTGTTTTAGCATATTTTCCTATTACTAAATTTGCGCAAAGATCTGGAAAGTGAGGAGAAATAATCTGCAAGACTGCAGAAGCCTCATGACTGGGGGAAAGCCAGCTTGCTGCAGAATCCTCAGGTTGGGTTCATAAAAGAACTGGAAGAACTGGGCATATTTAGCCTTGACAAGAGAAGACTGAGAGGAGACATTATAGCACTCTTCAAGTCCTTGAAAGGTTGTCACACAGAGGAGGGCTGGGATCTCTTCTCCATCATCCCAGAGTGCAGAACACGGAATAATGGGCTCAAGTTACAGGAAGCAAGATTCCAGTTGGATATCAGGAAAAACTTCATGACAGTTAGAGCAGTATGATAATGGAACCAATGACCTAGGGAGGTAGTGGGCTCTCCCACATTAGAGGCCTTCAAAAGGCAGCTGCAGAGCCATCTGTCAGGTATCCTTTAAGGTGGATTCCTGCATTGAGCAGGGGGTTGGACTCGATGGCCTCATAAGCCCCTTCCAGCTCTACTATTCTATGATATGAGTCTATGATTCTATGGCCCTTTCCGCACCATAGGAGCGGGCGGGAAGCGGGGAAACCCGGAAGTAGCCACTTCCAGGTTCAGCGCAATGAGGCCTCACCAGAAAGTGACGGCCTGGGCTTCTCCTGGGCCGTCACAAGTTGCGCCAGCCATTTTTTTTAAAAAAAAGATCCACAGAGGCCTGTGCAAATGTAAGTACCCTAAAAAATAAAACGCGCACGCGATCCAGCCCCCTCCCCCCCCTGCCATTTTGGGGATGGCGATTTCACTGTCCCCCACTTCCTGATGGCCTCAGATCCGCATGGTGTGGCTCCGTGGCCATCGGTGCAGCCGCGCTTACTCGCGGGTAAGCGTGGCTGTGCCCGGGATGGGTGGCCACACCAGCCGCCCATCTCGCTGCCCTCCTGGGAACAGGGAATGAACTGGGATAGTAGTGTTCCCTGAACTCCCAGGAAAATGGAGGGCTGGCCCCTGCCTACTTGCGAGATGCTCTGTGCGTCATGCGGACTCTCTGCAAGCAGGTAGGGGCAGCCCCGGGAAAAATGGCTGGTGCGGAAAGGGCCTATGAAATCCAAACTCATTTGATTCCATTGCAGATTTCTCCAGCATCCCTATGTGTCACCCACATGCATGGTGGCAGTGGGGTTCCATAAGATGGAAGGTATGAATTGTGGAACAACAAGTTACCGTGTTGAAACACAAACACTGCTTCATGATGAGCTCCGACACTTTCACTGATTTTTTGCTCATCCTCCATCGCAGTTTTGTTGACCAAGCAATGTTGATTTTTACTGTCAACTCCAAGGGCTCCTCTTATCTTAGCATATATTTTTTAAAAAGAAAACAGTGGGGGGGGGGGAAGATGTATCTGGAAATTGCTATACGGCAGGGGCTTGGTAGAAAATGGTACTCTCTTATAAATTAAGCAGCTCTGCAGAAACAGATCTGCAATTTCCCTAGCACTTAATAAAGTTTAAACAAAGGGTGTGAGCTGTCAGCTATGGCTTAAATTAAAGAGACGATGGGACTGAGCATTGCAGCTCTGGGCCACATGGGGTGGACTGATTGCTATGGATCCGCGCTTGTAGCCAATATTGATCAGGGCTCCTGAGTTAAACATGAGCGTATCAAAACTGTTGCAAGACAAAGGTGGTCTACGTGAGAAGCAAACTAATATACAAAGTACTGTTCTGTCCCTGAACGCACTGGGAATCCTGACTTTTGCTGGCTGCTTGTTAATTTGCTTTTGCATCTGTGCACAGGTGTAACCATGGTTTCAATGCTCAGTTAGGGTGGGAAATGTGCTCTGCTCCCTTGACCCCCACAACTACACGTACCTTTTTCTTCCTGGTTTACCTGCCTGCTTTTGCTTCCTAGAATCAGACCTTTCCTTCCTCATCACACTTCTCTGAGGATTTTAGAAGCTCCTATCAGGTGAGAGGCGTGTGCAGAGGAGACAGGAGCAATATGAGATTGATTGATTGATTGATTGATTGATTGATTGATTGATTGATTGATTGATTTTATGCCATCCTTCAGATTCTCAGGGTGGCTTACAAAAGGAATAACGCAAATTGCAATGTAAATACAGAAGAAACCCCACCCAATGGCCTCAAAATCATTCAAGCAATGTGCAGGATTAGAATCATAGGTTTTGTAGATTTGGAAGAGACCTCAGAGGTCATCTAGTCCAACCCCTACTCAGTGCAGGGTCTACCATGCGAGATGCAGATGATCAGAACTTTTGATGTTGCTCAGTTATCTATTGAAAGTGTTGTATACATTTTTCTACGACGTTGTCAACCACTGTGAGGTTCCATTTGGAATGGAAAGCAGGGTGCAAAGAAGAGGAGGCCAACAATGACAGCCAAAATGACAAGGTAGACTATGCTTTCCTTCAAAGAACATAGGCCATGTCTACACCATCCATTTATCCTAGGATCAGCTCGAGGTTGTCCCCGTGCATCCAAATGACGCACAGGGGATCCCAGGGTCAACCGGGATGACCTCTCATGTTCCCCGAGATAAAATGGATGGCACTTATTCTGGTTTTTCCCACCATCCCAGACAACCCCAAAGACAGCAGGAGGTGTGACGCAGGCTCCCGGGGTCTCCCTCCTCTCCACAAGTAGTGGGGCTTTGCAAGTGGGCAAGAAGCTGCATGAGGGAGGCTCCATACCCATGGGAGGTGGGGGGGGGCAGCAGTTTCACCATCTCCAGGATGGCTGCTGGTGTTTTTCGGTGCCGAGTTTTGGGGGGTTGTTTTTTACTTAATTTTGTGCAGGATCAGGACTGCGCAGTTGAATGACCATCTCCTGCATCAAAAAATATATATATATGCCACGCCGGAGCGACCCTCCTGGCTTCCGGGACCATGCCCTAGCATGTGCATGCTGGGGGACGATCCCGGAAGCGGGAAAGCCCGGGATCCTCCCCACCCCCATACTCCCAGATAGCCGGTAGGTGTAGATGAGCCCATAGTCTCAGATCTTTCTGTAGTCCACCATCCCCAAAGCACCACAAGCTTCATTTTGCAAGGACTCCCCAAGAAGTTCAGAGTTATTCTCCCTGCTGAAGACCCACCATGAGTGAACCTGTTTTTTATGCGCTCAACCACCTCTTCCAGGCTCCTCCTTCACACTGTCACCTTTGTTATCACAGGATCCACTTCCATCATGTGGGTACCTCCCATACCAGCCTCACCCCACCATTTGGGCCAGTCCCTAGAAATGTCCAGATCTGCCCATTTCTGGCCTAATTTCCTTGTGGCATTCAGAAGTCTGTCCTGTCCCATTTCCATATCAATCTGCAATATTTTAAAACTACAGGAAAATCTGCATTATTTCTAATGCATTTTTTGTTGTTGTTTGTTTCGGGGGGGGTTTGCAAAGAACGCATTCTTGGGCCAGATCTACACCAAGCAGGATATAGCGATATGAAAGTGGTATGAAAGTGGTATATAAAAGGCAGGAGCCACACCAAGAAGGATATAGAGGTATATGGCATGTGTCTATGGGCCCCAACGCTTGTCAGTGTACTTCAATACCATTATAAAGCAGCAGTGTGGCTCCTGCCTTTTATATACCGCTTTCATACCGCTATATCCTGATTGGTGTAGATCTGGCCTTGGACACATTGTACCCTAAACTACCCGTTGATGTATGCATTTTATCCTAAATTACATATTTTTATGCATTTTAACATAGAAATATGCATTTTAGATACATTTTAGTATGTTTTGTGAGCCAGGAAACTGTTATCACAAAATTTGGAGAAGAATGACCGCATTCCAACCTATGTATTAGTCATGGAAGTGCAAATGGGCTGATTCAATGAAAAACACAGACAAGCGAAATCTCTGAGAATCCCTAATAATCCTACTGGCATGTGCCTCACCAACATGATCCGGGCATCCGACACGATGCATCATCTTCCACATGAACAATGCAATGCATTTCCTGAGCACAGTTCCTCAGGGCTCACCAATAACATCATAAGCCCATTGACTGTCAGCCAATAGCAAGGGTTTCCAAAGGTCCAATTAGAGAATGAAGTAGAGGAAGCTGGCTAGATTTATCTTCCTAAGAAACTGAAGGCCCTACCGCTACTGTCAAACAGAACATCATGAGCGCGTGCTGGGAAGGTCAGTTCTCAAGTGAATCAGATAATCACATTGCCAGCCAGAATGAGTAAAGTTGGCAAGCCAACACGGATACTAGGGTGAGAGGCTGGACCTCAACATTATTAATCCAGGGAAAGTGGATTAATCAACCCACCAGCAGGTAATTAATCCTGTGTTTCCCAGATTGGTTCCAAATGGGACTGGTTTTGGTTTGAGTACACACCAGGAAATAGATGATAGAATGGGACAACAAAACAAAACACATTGTTGGTAAGTAGAGAAGCACAGCAGCAAGTCTGGTCTAGGAGCCGAATGATCGGCAGAATAAGGTCCAGTGTGATCACTCCATGTGATAGATCACCTGCTTTGCATGCAGAAGGCCCCAGGTTCGATCCCCAGCTTTTCCAGGTAGGGCAAGGAAAAAATCCCTCTTGAAACCCCGAGAGTTGCTGCCAGTCAGTACCGACAGTACTGGGCTAAATCGACCAATGGTCTGACTCAGGCCATGTCTACAACAGGTATTTATCCCAGGGTCATCCCTCGATCATCCCTGACACACAGGGAATTCCAAGGATGACCTAGGGATAACCCCAGGATAACCCCGGGATAGCAGAAACTGGGGATATCCCGATTTTCTTGCCATCCTGGATCCAAAAACGGGCATGGAGCCAAATAATAATAATAATAATAATAATAATAATTTTATTTATAACCCGCCTCTCCCTCCAGATCAAGGTGGGGAACAACAACAAATATAAAACACAAGAACCACAAAATAGATTAAATATTAAAACAAATAAAAACTAATACATCATTAAAAACATCTTAATGGGGAAAGCAATTTCACCATCCCCAGGATGGCGGGGCCACAGGGGGTTCCCTATCTTCTCTGCCGTGCAACGAGGGCTCCTGTTCCTTAAAAAAAATGGCAGGCGTGATGTCCCTTTCCTCTCAGGATGTCGCGCTTCCTGTTAAGAAACTGAGGGACGATCCTGGAAGCAGGTAAGTCCAGGATCGCCCCCCTCCCTCCTTCTATACCCTTAGGTGTAGAAAGGGCCTTGGTAAAAGGCAGCTTCCTATGTTCCATTTCTTCTCCCATTTTTAAGAGCATCAGAGAAGCAAAGTCATGGTGGTGTAGTGCTTGGACTGGATGCACAGAAAAGAGCCATGCAGCATCAATACCAACTGCAGAGTGGGACTACTGATGGACCTGACCAGTCAGTCTTTTCTCGACGTTTTGATCCTGACCGTTACTTCCCCGTCTCCAGATTTTTCAAAGGCAATTATCAGTAGCTCAGCAAGCTCATTAAGGCTTCTGCAGTATTAAAAAAAAACCAGGCCCGCTGATGCATGGATGTTCATTTTCCCTAGCATCATCCTTCACTTTCTGTCAGTGGTCGTATTGGTAAACTTACTAATTGTCAACAAATTCCCCCGTTTTTCTTGTTGGGTGCTGTGATTTCAAGGCAGCTGAGCAACTCAGCCATTTCAGAAGCGAAGTTCACTTAATCTCTCTGCACATATTAATGAACTCTCTTTTCTCTCTTGAGGGTGCTGTTGAGACCTTCTTCTCCCCATTAGTAGAGTCAGCTTTTCTGCTGCCGCCTTCATCTTTCACTCTTGCGAAAGTTAACATACCATGTATATTCTATCTGATACGGAAGAAAAGGAGAGTATTTAAATAAAAATAATAAAAATAAATAAAACTGCCAATAACATACTGCCCTTTTACAAATCTATGGTGTGACCACACTTAGAATACCATGTACAACTCTGGTCACAACATCTAAAGAAGATATTGTAGAGCTGGGGAAAGGTACAGAAAAGAGCAACTAAAATGATCAAGGGGCTGGATCAACTCCTCTATGAGGAAAGGTTACAACAGCTGGGATTGTTTAGCTTGGAAAAAAGGTGAATAAGGGGAGACATGATAGAGGTGTATAAAATTTGCATGGTGTGGAGAATGTGGATAAGGAGACATTTTCCTCCCTCTCTCAAAATACTAGAACCCAATAGGGCCATCCCAGGAAACTGATTGGTGGAAGATACTGGAAAGACAAAAGTACGTACCGCTTCACACAGAGCATAGTTCAACTATGTAATTTGCTACCACAAGATGTAGTAATGGCCCCCAATTTGGATGGCTTTCAAGCGGGGTTAGATAAATTCCAGGAGAAGAAGGCTATAAATGGCTACTAGTCCTGATAGCTATGTGCTACCTCCAGTATCTGAGGCAGTAAGCCTATGTACACCAGTTGCTGGGGAACACTGGTGGGAGGGTGCTGATGCACTCATGTCCTGGTTGTGGGTCTCTGGTCGACAGCTGGTTGGCCACTGTGTGAACAAAATCCTGGACTTGATGGACCCTTGATCTGATCCAGCATGACTCTTCTTAAGTTCTTACATTCTTATGTAAACTGCTTGATTACTCAGCATAAATCACTTTTTCTTTTTTTTTTATGAGTGAGTAACTTACCTGCTCTTAACTGTCGGGAAAATCCCCAGACTGATAAACGATAGATTCTCATCACTGATAAACTATGTTTTTTATGATGTTTTAATGCAGTTTTAATAATGTGCGCCAAGGTTTTAATCGGTTTTATGTATTTTATCATGTTTTGTATTTGCTGTTGTTCCCCGCCTCGATCCAAATGGAGAGGTGGGTAAGAAATAAATTTATTATTATTATTATTATTATTATTATTATTATTGATTCTCATCAATACAAAGGTCAGCAGACTCCTTCAGGATTCCTTTTCATCTCAACAGCTAAACATCTGAAAGTCCACATTTAGCTTCTTCCAGTAGGAAGCTGAAATATCACTAGCAAATTGGCAGTCCTCAGATTAATTCTGATCGCCCTCACTTAAAAAGGCTATTGTAAAAGTGGAACGTGCTAAGGGGGAGTATGACACTATTCACATGTATTTCCACTGTCCATCTGTAGGAATTGACAAAATTGCATCACATCCTTGCCAGGGACACTGGATCTAAAAGTACCCATGTTCTGCAGAAGAGCCAGACAGTACAGGGATGTTGAAAGTGTAGATCTCAGCTGCAGCTACTTCTCCCAGGTAAGGTTGGGGAGACCTTGAGCACCATGGGAATGGGAGTCTGTGGCTACAGCGGTGACAGCAGGTGCTTCACGCATCCATGAGTGCTTTCCATGTACTCTCTGAGAGTGCTCAAAACACCGATCCTTTCACCCTGCTTGTTTAAAGCATATACCAAAGTTTGAATGTCTTCAGGGTGAACCCAGAGACGTTTGTGCCTCCGTAACAGTGGCAAGCAAGCCATCTTCATCACCACTACTTACCTTCCCAGGGATAAATCCGCAGGATTCCTCAGAACACAGCTAGAAACCCGATGCCTATTTTAAAAAGAAAACAGTTCTGGAAAGACTGGAAGGCAAGAAATGAACCAATTGTGCAAGGAGGCACATAACCCCTTCCAAGAGGAAACGAAGAAGAAAAAACGCTCAACACACACTCTCTAAAGGAGCTTCTATCCCAAATTCCAAGTGTTTACTCTACTGAAAATAGTAAAATAAAGTCAAGAAGCCAAACTTGTCCTTTCAATATGCCCATAATGCAATGGTGTTTTTTTTCCTCAATCATATTTTCATAAGCTACAAAAACAAAGGAGCAGCATAATCAGCTAAGAAGCCAATAAAGAATGAGAAATAGCATATTACTTTGGGGTTATTTCTCAAAAACGCAACGCAAGTAAGCGGAAAGATTAACAATTTGCCAGTGCAAGGCACTTTCCCAAAAACTTTACCTGACCCTGCACAATTAGGTTGCTGACAATAGCCCTTGAAAATGGAAGCTTAATTATTCTCAGCACACCTTGATGTGCTAGTCTTCAATTCTGCAAAATTTCACTTCCTTGGACCTAAATTAGATACGGACTGAATCTTGAACATAAGGTGCCTATGCAGTGTCTCCCTTTCTGGGGGCATTAATTGTCTGATTTATGTTCGTTGCATGGTTAAAATGGCAAAATAACCCCAAAGAAAGTAACTGACAGAAAGGGCTGTCCTTAAGGAAAACCTGAAAGAATGACACAAATTGGGCCTTTAGTGTTACTATTTATGATTGACGCCGATGACCTCCAAAGATATCAAGGGCAAGTTCCTAAACCAGGCACAGGCAACCTTTTGGGGCTGTGGGCACATTTGGCAGTTTGAGAAACTGTTCTGAGCACCTCCACAAAATGGCTGCCATGGGAGGCAAGCCAGTGGACGAGTAGCCTGCCCAAAAGACTGAGTTCAAGGCAGAGGTGGGGGGTTGAACCCTTATACACTAAGCAACTTCTTGGAGCCCATGGTTTTCAGAATCCTATTTCACAGCAATACAAGCTGCCAGGAAGAAAATTTGGTGGTTGTTTTTTAAGTGAGAGGGGAAGGGCATCTTGGTGGGTGCATTGACCCTCACAGGGCACCATGTTGCCTGCCTCTATCCTAAACCAATATTCCCTTCTGCTGTTTAATTATTTCATTTCTATACCACCCAATAGCCGAAACTGTCTGGGCAGTTTACAACAATACACGCACACACACACGCACACACACACACACTAGACATTACAAAATACAACATCATGATAAAACACTGTCTAAAAAACATGCAAAACTGAAACAGCTTAAAACATTTTT
This sequence comes from Anniella stebbinsi, assembly GCA_029215795.1. NCBI lineage: Eukaryota > Metazoa > Chordata > Lepidosauria > Squamata > Anniellidae > Anniella > Anniella stebbinsi. Next base: position 9,761,591 of record JARDYH010000001.1, on the reverse strand, counting down.
TGTAAATAATATCAATAACAGACCTGTTCAAGACTACTGACTTAAGTGCCCCCTCAATATGCCATTAAATGCCTGGGAGTGGAGGGCAGTCTCAACCTGTAAAGATGACAGTGTTGGTGCTAGGTGGGCCTCACTGGGAAGCTCATTCCACAGTTGGGGGGGCCACCACTGAGAAGACCCTCTCCCTTGTTGCCACCTTCCTAGCCTCTCTTGGAGGTGGCACTCAAAGGAAGACCAGAAATGTTGAGCATAGTGTCTGGGTAGGTTCAGGTCAGGAGAAGTGTAATATTACAGATGTGGCATCTGGCAGGACTGAGTTGGGAGGGTACTGAGCTCTTCTTCCACCTACTAATTATCTCCTTCAAATGACACACACACAAACACACAATCCAGCCTCCAGGGCTTCCCTGGATGGCCATGCCCCTTCCTCTGGCCCCTGCCAACCACCAATTGTTTAAAGGTTTCCTTGCTTTCGTGCTATTTATTTCCCATCCTAAAAGGCTGAAATGCCCCTCCTAAAGCTCAGTTACTGGCAGAAAGAGCTTTAAGCTGTAACAGGCTGATACGTTGATTTTTTATGTTTGTCCCCTTTTGCTGCTGGCCTTTGAGAACTGCTCCAAAACGGAATCCAGCCCTTGGGATGATAGAGGTTACCCAGCCCTGATATACACAGAGGAAAAGCACATAAAACATTTGATTTATTTTCCAAAAGGTACCATGTTGCTCCATGAAACTGGTTAGACCAATCTGTATCCATATTTATACAAACCAATGGCAAAAAAAAACCTCCGTGAGCCATTAAGGGGAAGAAAGATAGTAACAAGCTTTTCATTAACCAAAATCAATAGCATACACAACTGCAATTTGCTTCAACTGCTGAAAATATATTACAGTCTGACTGGGGTGTGCTTGAAAGGTCGTAGTTTTTGTACAGGCACAGAGCTAAATGCAGATGCAGGGCAGTAAACCAGTTTTCTTGTATAGATTTTACTATCACGATGGAACTCAAATATTGGTTGTGGAGGCGGTGGCAGCAAGAAAAAAAAAACACCAGCAGTTTGCCACCAGATTTTCATGGAAAATCATCAAAAACAAGTTAGATTTGTCCATTTTAACTTCCATAGTGGTTTGCTGCCAAAATTCAGTGGTGCAGCAGTAGTTGGGAAGATGAATTGTGGGGGGCATGTGTTGCCCACCCCACTGTTTTATGGGGTGGTCATATTTTAATGGATAATCATTGTCACAATTTTAAATTTTATATGTTTTCAAGTTATTGTAAGTCAACTTGAGTCTGCGGGTGTGAAAGGTGTCTAAAAAGTATTCTTCTTTCAGGAAGCCTTCCTTGAGTAAACTTTTTTTTAAAAAAAAATGCAATTTGATGGTGTTTTTATTATTATTCGTTTTAATCCTATCTGTTGTTCACCATTCTGAAATCTTGGATGTGGAGAAGTATACAAATATCGTAATTAAATAAATAAGAGCTAGGTCCTATGGGCTTGAAAAGGGAGTTAGACGAATTCCTGGAGGAGAAGGCTATCAGTGTCTACTGGTCCTGATGACTCTGTACTACCTCCAATAGCAGCAGCAGTAAGTCTATGTACACCAGTTGCTGGGGAACATGGGTGGGAGGCTGCTGTTGCACCATGTCCTGCTTGGGGTTCCTGGTTGGCCGCTGGTTGGCCGCTGTGTGAACAGAATGCTGGATTAGATGGACCCTTGGTCTGATCCTGCATGGCTCTTCTTAGGTTCTTAAGTTAGTCATGATTAATTTAAATCCTAATGAGTCTTCTCTAAGTAGGACTTACAGCGGCATTTACCCTTTGTGTGAATTAGGGCCTTAGAAATCCTCTATTTCCAGCTTCCACAAATCACTTAAGCCATACTTGGTTGTTTCTTTTCACACCATCTCCGTAAATCTCAAGTGACACTACAGCTAAATGTGGAAGCTTCCATTTAAGCAGGTGAAAAGGTCAGGCTGCTCTTTCCATGTTTGTTAAATGGGTAATGAAGCTCAATTGGCAGGCGGGTAAGATGCCCTGTTCATCAACCGAATATTTTCATTTCCCAGCATTATCTTCTGCCTAAAAGCCGCTTCTTTATCCAGTCACTCTTATCTTTCCATTTGGAACTTCTTTGCAATAAATAACACACTGGCCGTTTTGTTGCAAATTCCTGCCATTTTAATTTTATATATGCTCAAGATTGCATTTTGATTGCTCCTCTGATAGCTGCAGTTTGATGTGATTCCTCAGCACAAACATAGACAGAAATATGATACCATCTCCCACTTTTTTATTACTTCATTTTTTCCTATTAAGCTGAATGAAACATGCATCTTTTTTAAAAAAAAATGAATAAATGATGCAAACATCTGTATTTGTATCATAGGCAGTTTTTTTATTATTTTATTTTTTGCTGAATAATTAATGATCTCCAAATTGCTTCCTTTTAGTTAGAGGTACAGAATTAAATTCTATTTTACTGTTATACTGTTGAGCTCAAGAAATAAATGCCAAACTGAGTGGTGATAAGCAAGTTGAAGGGATGATCTTTTATAATTGGAGGCGAAGCCATAAAAACATCAGTGGCATAAGCCAGGCGGGATGCAAAGAAAAATGACCAAGAGGAAAGAACACACAGTAAAAATAGAAAGAAAAAAAAAGATACTGCGTGCACCAACTGGGAAGGCAGGGTTTAGACATTTTTCTCCTTCCATTCACAGAACTTTATAAAATATTTAGACTAACTTAGACTTTCAGCTGGCAAGACAGTTTAGTCAGTAATTGAAGATTCAGTTGGAAAGAAAGGAAGGGCAGTAAAAGGAAGTGAGTTTCATAGATGGTCTTTTTAAAAAGCATCTCCTAAGAAAGGAACCTAAAAATATAATTTAGGGGGTTTTTTCCCATTCACATGGAAATCCATTCTTTCAAGGGCATAAAAGATGTACAGAGGAAGAAATTAAAACATTATAGATGCTAATACTGATGATATTTCATGCCAAGCAAAATTCCTTTGCTCAGCTTTTGTCTCGGGTTTGGAAGGAGACGGCAGCTGTTCCCATTCAGCCATTTGTTGAAAAGGAAACGCTCGCTGTAATTTCAGTTAAATCATATTCGAGATGGGCTAACGCTGCTTCAAAAGTGTAGTGGGGAGGGGGAATGTAACATGCTGAAACAGCGAAGGCAGCCCTTCCACTCCAATGCAAAAAGCTAGTTAAGAAACACAAAAATGTCTCTTCTTCTATACCAGGTTGCTTCAGAGCTCAGATAAAGTAGAACTAACTTGTTAGATTAAGATTCTTCCACTTAGGAATCTACTACAAAGAGCAGGCAATCTGGGCTACATCTACACTGGTGTTTTTTGTCAGTATTGAAGTGCACTGATAACTGTTGGGGGCACATTCCGTATACCGCTTTTCAAGCGTTATTTCCCGCTTTTTATTCCGTATTATCCAAAACACTGAAACAGATGTTATAGTGCGTACTACGAGGGATATAGCGTCACCGGGAAGGGATTGTATCGATCTGACACAAGGGGTAGATCTGGCCCTAGATTACGCACAAAAATTATGGATTTAATTTCTATGGAGGAAAACTCTCAGAGAAATCTGAGGCTGTGTTCTCCCCATCAGGGTGATCAGCTTCTCAAAATGAAAGGTTCTAGATCTTAGAGCTTTCTGGAAGTCATGGCCTCTGACCTGGAAGTTTTCTCCCCGAAGCCTGGATGTGTGCGAATGCTAGTTTGAGTAGAAAGAATGTCTGCATATATTTATCAAAAGTATGCCGTTTTCATGCGCATTTCACAAACGTACACAATTGCTGTTGATTCATTTATTTATTTTATTTTGCACATTGCAAGCTCAGAAATGTATGGACTTGGACTGCAGATTGCGTTCAAATCTGTGTTTGGTCTGAGATGTGTGATCTGGGTAAATCCTGATAAAAAACAAACTGAAATGGATTTCTCATGCATCCTTAGTCTCATACATTTCTCATACATCCCTGGCCAACCCCCACATCTACAGCAGCGGATTCACATTTATGGCATCCCTCACTTAAGTACCTCTGGAGAACATGGTGGTGTCCGTTGGGCTGATATCCAAGCTCAACTGTCTATCAGCCCAATTCTTTCAAACAGAGTTGGAGGTCTTGTTTGAAAGAAACAGAACCCTATATGAGGGCTACATACGTAGTAACCACCATTGCTGTGATCATTGTGGCCCCAAAGGGGATGTTCTGCTGTAGTCTACACAGCTTGCCTATCGCTATGAAGAAGCACTGGGACTCCCAAATGACACTACCACATGAGTGCTGCCAGTTGTGATCTAAGGATGAGAAGTCCATTTGGTTTCGCGCTTTTGAACCAATATGCAAAGCAAAAGTCAGTTATCCATCAAAATCTGCACTTCCAATTTTGCAAAGGAGTTCTCCAGTCCAGAAATTATTCTCTCTCTATTAGGGGGAAAGTCCACACAAAAATGCATGTATTGGTGAAAATAATGTTAAAAATTCATCATAATATGAAAATTGCTTGCAAAGAAAAGTGTGTATTAGGCAAAATTGCATACTGAAATATGCAATATGAATTCTTTTCATGCAAACTTTTTTTAAAAAAAAAATAGCCATGTGTGGGATGAACTAAATTTAAGACTGGAAAAATAAGGAACACAATTGACAGATTTGTTATTATGTAACAGGTGAGATGTGGGATATGAAAAAAGCAAATAGGGATGATGTTGATGGGGCCAGCACAATGCAAGCCAGTGACATTTTACATTTGATACTGAGACCTCCATCACACCAGTTTGCCTCTGCATTTTTTACCTCTGAGGCAAAAGTGCATCAAGCTTATGATCCCTTTCACCTGAAGAGCTGCTCTTTCGCTCCTTCGCTCTTCTGCTTCACTCAACCCCTCCCTTTCTCTTTCTCCCTCCGGTCAGGTCCTGTCAGATGAGAACTTCAACCAGACTGCCTTTCTCCCAGGCAAAAATGGAACGACCCTTTAGTCTGGCTCTTTGGGGGCATCGAGGGAATACAATCCTGTCTCTGCAGAGATTCAGGCATTGTATGATTTTTAAAAAAACTTTCAAGCCTGGGATGCAAGGTTTGAATTTTATATTGAGGCTTGGAGCTGGCTGCTGGGAGAGATCACTTTTCCCTCCCAGGACCTGATGCAACCCATTCAGGCCCCCAGTTCCTTTAAAACTACATGGAGTCTTAGGGCGCATTAAATGCACTTAGGAAAAATAATCCAGACTTTTAGCGTTCATGGAAAAGCTGGGGAAGAGGTGGGGTGTCAGCAGGACAGGCACGGCATCATGTGAGTACCATGCTGCAAATCCACACACCAGGCATGGCGAGAGTGCACTAAATTGCTGGTGTGATGGAGCTCTGAGTCCCAGCAAAGCTCGCGAAAAACATTTGCAGCACATCTCAAGCAAAACCATTGTTTCCCTTTCTTGCATTCTTCCCCAGTTTTTGCCCCATTTGGCTTAAGCAACACCCCCTCTCCCCCACCCCACTGGAGCAAATACCGAGGACACTGAAGTAAACATAAATGGATAGTTTATAAGCAGGCAGAGGATGCTCATTAAAGCCAAGAAAAGAGATAACAGAAAGATCATTTTTCCCTGTCAGGTTTTCTGCTCAAAATATCTCCCGACAGTGCAACCGGCTAAGCACCAACGGTAAACAAAAATATCAAAAAGTTGGGTGTATAGACAATATTGGGAAGTTCAATGAGTACACTGAGGGACGAGCCATATGGTAATAAGGAGGGAAAGCGTTCATTTACATAGCCATGGGAAAATCATTTGTTTTGTGGTGAGATCAAGACAAAGAAGGAAAGAAGAAACATGGAAGAAATCTCCTGGTTTCACCAACTGGACTGGAGCAGCCGATTAAGTATGGCAGCTTGGTGGTTATATGGACGGAAATTTTTCACTTTATCTTCCCAGACAAATGGGAAGTGGAAGTCCAGTCTCCTCTGAGTGCCTACTCCAAGAGAAACTCAGAGGATGGCAACAAGGGAGAGGGCCTTTTCAGTGGTGCCCCCCCAACTGTGGAACGATCTCCCCGCCTAGGTTCACCTGGCGCCAACACTGTTATCTTTTTGGTGCCAGGTTAAGACTTTTCTCTTCTCCCAGACATTTGACAGCATATGGTGAGCTTTTTTTAAAATTGACCCCTGGATAGTTTAAATTATATGTAGTTTGTTTTTTTAGGTTTTTATGGTTTAAAATTTTGTATATTGGTGTTTAAACGTTCAATGTTTTTAACTTTTGTAAACTGCTCAGAGAGCTTCGGCTATGGGGTGGTATATAAATGAGAAGAAGAAGAAGAACCGATCTCAGCCCATGTTTCCATATCCCTTTATGTAGGTTCAGTTAGTTAGTGTTTAGTGCAAGGATGTTAACGTTCTTTCATTCTGGGGCTGAGTTCACTTTAGAGAAGATTTTGGGGAACATGTTCCAGTAGCGGGTGGGACCTATGCCAAAATTGTGCAGGTCCACAAGCAAAGGGCAGGGACCAAAATGCCAAAACATACCAGCATGTTTTAGAGTTCTTACTGCCTGTAACTAAGTCCTAGGAGAGGTATTTCAACTTTTAGAATTGGTAAAAGAGTTAACTCCCCACTCCCCCATGTGCACAGTAGGGTCCCAAGATGGCAATTTGTTAAGAAGGGGGCAAAATCTGCATTGAAGGCTGGAATTAAGCAGAAAAAAGACCAACGTGTAGTTTCTTGAATTATGTTCTTTGAACTTAAATTTATTTATTTATTATATTTATATCCCACCTTTTCCTCTATGGAGCCTAAGGTGGTGTAAATGATTCCCCCTCCTCCTCCTCTTTCTCCTACTCTCCACTTAAGAAAAAGGTTTCAGACCTGGAAACACCTGGGATTTCACATGGCACCTTCTGCATGTGGCGCTCATGATCTATCGCTTCGGGATGCTGGACAATTTCACTCGGTCTGAGTTCTGAAGCGATCCAACCAGATCGGCACCGCTTAACCGAAGGGGTGGGTCAGAATGCAGGTAACTTTTGGGTTTCACACATCTCTGAATGTCTGCATTGGCACAAATTCCTCCTGTAGAATGGATTAGCCCTGGTTTGGTCTGTGGAGGAGCTGTACAAATTTCGTGTCCGATAACTGTTCCCATTTCGTGTCCGACAACTGTGCAGTTTTCCTGTTCGCGCAGAACGAGCGGTGATTGCAAATGTGAGCAGGAATCAGGCACGAGACAAGCAGAGAGGTGGTGTTTAGAGCATCCTAGAGATCTCAAACATCGCTCATTTGCCCTTCCCTTCCCAAGGCTGCCACCCAAACCCTGAATGTAGAATTCTATGCATTGGCACCAGTCATCACAGCTGTAGCTAGAGATTCAATTTCCAAAGGTTATATAGCTTGGTTCTGTTCCACCTCTGGGAGGGTGGGCGTCCATTGTGATCTATGAACTCACTAGGAATTTTTGTTCCCCAGAAAGAAAATGTATCTTTCTCCCTGTTCCCTCTATTGGCAGCATATGGTAGAAGCCATATGGTGATATAACCCCCGAATGCCTTTGGTGTTGCAATGCACACATTTGCGCAATTTGCGCTTTGTTGATTCATATATATATATATATATATATATCCATTTTGCAATCCCAATTTGGGATCTGCTGAATAAGAGAGGCCAGGAAATTTGTGATTTTCGCCACGAGCTACAAGAGAAAGAACATTTTGATTCTGTTTGAGCAACAGTGTACGTTCCCTTTCAAGAAACTCACAAGCCAGTTATCCGCACTTAGGACTGGCATCAGAGAGCTGGATTATGAATCTGTAGGTGGGTGCACACTAAAGTAAAACTGAACGAAGGACCTGATCCCCATAGTTCTATCTAGACTACTTCCATTTAAGCAAGGAAATTCAAGTGAGGTTGTTTCGCCCATATTCCCATTGGGATTTAGTTCCTCCATCCAAACAGAGCACAGTCATTTAACGTTACGGCACCACTAGGCTGACCATATGAAAAGGTGGACAGGGCTAATGTAACTTTAACAGTTGTAAAGAAAAGGGAATTTCAGCCAGTGTCATTTGTATGCAATTAGTTCCTGGTGAAATTCCCTCTTCATCACAACAGTTAAAGTTGCAGGGGCCCTGCCTTCTTTTGTATATGGTCACTCCAGTACAGTGCCTGCAACTTTAACAGTTGTGATGAAGAGGAAATTTCACCAGGGATTAATTGCATACAAATGACACTGGCTGAAATTCCCTTTTCTCTACAACTGTTAAAGTTACAGGAGCCCTGTCCTCCTTTTCATATGGTCAGCCTAGGCACCACCTCATTGCAAAGTATAGATCAGAGGTTGATAGACTTCAGACAACTGGGATCCAGGTTGGTTTGTTTGTTTGTTTGTTTGTTTGTTTGTTTTTACTAGAACCCTGCGATCCTACAAACATAGTCTAGTACAAAAGACATCCACTCGGAATGAAATAATTCTGACCCCAGGAATTTGTTTTGAGTAGAGCACCAAAACTGAATGGCGCTCAGCTCACCATACCTTCCATAGAAAAACCTATGCCTAATTATCCTAAGCTTTCTTCATTTCAGGAATAAAATTTTGCTTGGGCAGGAGAAGTTATTTTGTTACCTCCTTCCCAATTTGGGGGCATCTCCCCTTCCTTACCACACCATAGCTCACCTCCTTCAGCAGGGTCCCCTGACTCCCAGGTAGCCTTTTCAGGGAGCTGGGAGATCTGCTGTGGGTAGAAGCCTGGAACAAAACGGAGGCATTTATCATCACACGTGCTTTGACCCTTAAACTAATCTCTGTGGAGTTTTTTTTACTGGGTAGGTTTTGAGATCCAGATCTTTTCTTCACTCTGGTGAGTCTGTCTTCTGCACACATCGCGTGGAGCCTAAGCCAAGCATTCCCATTTACCTGAATCCCTCCGGTCAAAGCTGCTGTGGCTCTCTTTGGCATCGACAGAGTCCCCCTTCAAAGGCCTGCAATGTGACCATCTGTTTATCCACCCTCAGGAACAGCTCTGCTAGATCAGGGGAGGAATGACAACTCTGCATAGCCAATCACCCGGCCCGTGTGCCGCATGAAGACAGGGAGACAGACGAGACATTTACATAGCATAACACAAACTCAGCGGTGAGTTAATTGAAGTTGGCAAACAGGAGTGGGGAAAGTAGCTAGCTGTAGATTCTTATCACCCACAATAGCTTCTCACATGGCGACGCTCGGCCGTGGAAGACGCGCATTTCAGAACCAACAAAGGCTTCTCGCGGCACCAAAAGCTGAGAAATTACTTCTGGCGTAAGCTTTCACAGGCCGTACTCCCCTTCACCAGAGGCATGAAGTGTTATCGGGAATTTCGGGTGTATATACAGTACATATGGTGGCATTTGTGGGGGGGGGGGGTCAGGGGGAAAGAATTGTAAACAGTGAGGTCAGAAGGAAAATAAATACAGAAGGTTCTGATGGTGACAATCACATTGTTAATAGTGGCCATTCACAAAACAATTACTGCTGGTTACGCAAACATCCTGACACATTCCACCATGTTAAAGGGGTAATTGGGGGTGGCCATTCTAACATTCATAAAATAGAAAATGTTTCACCAATCTTCCTGAAGTTTACATGTGCCAGAAAGAAACGTTGGTTTTACAAAACCTGAAAATTTCAAGATTGGTGAAAGACTGAGGGAAGGAGGGCAGTTTAAAGTAGAAAAGGAAAAAAACCTCTCTGAATCTATCTATCTATACACAACACACATACACACGGTTCAAGTCTCTGGATTTAATTTCCTTCTGACCTCACTTTTTACTGTCAACACGGACTCACATATAATTCTGTTTTTGTTTCATTTTGTTTTTTGCTGCAATAGACTAACAAGGCTATCCCATGCAACTAAGAAATTATTTCAGAACTACTTTTTATCTCCTAGCCAACAAAGGGCTGGGGAGAAACAATGATTCAACCAAACATTAATGAGATTGACCCAGTAATTTGAGGAGAAACTGTTTCATGAAAAAAAAATGATACATTTTGCTCATTCTTCAGCATGTTTACTTGGGAATAGGTCCCACTAGAGTCCCATTAGAGCTCTCTGACCAGAGCCCTACTCAAGAGGAGTTGCTTTCTCCTGAAGAGACTGACTTTGTAAGTGAGCCCTCCTTCTTACAGGAGGACTACTGACTTGTCTCTTGAGGTGACGGGGTTGCTCAGCATCTGCTCCAGAGCCACAGTCCCCTCCTCCTGACAAGGTAGGACCTGGAGCTGTCTCCCCTGAAGGCCCAGGCTCCTCCTGGTCTGGTGCCAGTGAATGATGGAGTGTGCACCTGGTTTCTGGAATCTCTACTTCTTCCTCTGGGGAGGATTCTTCTAATGAGAGCATGATATCGTGTTCTCCAGCAACTGGTGCACAAAGGTATAAATCTTCTGTCATGTTTCCAAGCCTTCCCACTGATGTCCGAGACAATAAAGAGGTCTGCCAAGTAATCCACACAGCATTATTCAGCAAATAAACATCTCTGCACACCTGAAGAGAGTTTAAACACTAAGAACTTTCTTTTAAGCTAACACTTAGCTAACTAAGCAAGTCAAGCTTGCACAGACATTCCAATCTAGTTCTAATAAAATCTACCTATGCCCAGCAAGGCCTCTGACCTTGCTGTACTTCTATACCTGACAGCTTCTAGTACTAAAGGTAGCTTAGAGCCATCAGGACTATTATTATTATTATTATTATTATTATTATTATTATTATTAATTACATATATATACCACCCCATAGTCGAAGCTCTCTGGGCGGTTTACAAAATTTTAAAAGATTGAACATTAAAAAGTCAATCTACAAAATTTAAAACCATAAAACATAAAAACAGTTGAATCAACTGTTTTAAATGTATGTGTATATTGTGTGTATATTATATGTTTTTGCTGTTTTAATTTTTGTATATTGTTTTTAATTGTTTTAATCTTATGTAAACCACCCAGAGAGCTTCGGCTATAGGGCAGTATACAAATGTAATAAATAAATAAATAAAATATTTTAAACTTTTACGCCTGGCCAAAAATTCAGTTAAAAATCTCACCTTAAGCTGCTAAAATGCCTGGGAGAAAAGAAAAGTTTTGATCTGGTGCCGAAAGGATAACAGTGTTGGCACCTGGCGGGCCTCATCGGGGAGATCATTCCATAATTGTAGACATAGTAGACACAGAGGGAGTTGAACTAGGTGTTGCAAACTAGGGGAACATGACTCAGGGTTGCCATTTCTTGCAGCAGCCCTGAATAACGTAGAGAATGGAGAATGTACAAGAAAGGATCAATGAGGGTTGATTTGGAAGCTCCCATGTATATTCAGAAGATTTGTCTACTTGACTGAGGCCCTTTCCACACCAGGCTTCTTGCCTGGGTTGGCCCCCAGCTACTCCTTGTGCACCGATGGTGTGTATTAGGTACTTCCGGGATCGCCCTCCCTCCCTGTGTCCGATGGTGTGTATTAGGTACTTCCGGGATCGCCCTCCCTCCCTCCCTCTACACCCCTATGATGTAGAAAGAGTTTGAGTATTCTGACTGGGATCTCAGGCTTTCCCATCAACTGCTACCTGATTCTTTTAACTAGAGCTGCCAGGGACTAGACCGGCCACTATGGATATGCCAATCACATACTCATCCACCAAGCTGTGGCTGGGCTGCAAAGTTCATGCATTCCTGTTCATCACTGCCATGACATTTCTACTAGTTTCATGAAGTGGTTACCGACTGGAGAATAAAGAAAATAAATTTGTGATAGGAGAATCCTTCCCTACCTCGATGCCCTGTCAGGCCATATAATGGAGAATCCTTCCTCCAAAAGTGACCAATACTGGAGGAAAGCCCAGGTGAGAATGGATGTGCATTCTAAAGTATGGCCAAAGTTGTTTTGGCCTTCAAACCAAATGCTGCAAGAATGCACGGAATGTTCAAGCCACTTCCATACCTGAAGGTGAGCTCAGTGGCACAGGCTCATGGAAACATATCCCCTTCCTTATCATTCCTCAGCAGCTTGCTAAAATGTCGAGCTTTCTGACTTGGGAGAATACATCCTCAAAAAGGAAGGCTGCTTGCAAACACAAGAACAAGCAAATTGCTACACGAAAGGAGAGAAGGGGGAAATAACCATCATGAATATTTCAGCCAGCTCTGCCTACAGTCTCAGAAGGGGAAGCAGAAGTTCAGAAGTGACTCAAACTGAAAAGACCACACATTGAGCCAACTACAGGGATACTGCAAAGGCCCTCTAGTGAAACATGAACTCCTGGCCAAACTGCCTCTTCTCAACAAGATCTGCAGAGACCAATTGCAGGGTACTGGAGATGTTTCATTCCTCTCCCAGAGACTTCCTTACCAGGCCACAGACTCAGGGACAAACGTTTAGTGTTTCTTTGACATGTGGTATTAGTGGTACATAGGGATGTGCAATGCTGGAAAATCCATTCCATTTAAGCTCAATAGATTTCTGCAGTGTTTCCAGTCTGGTAAATGAGGAAGGACTGCATTGGGGGCAGGGAGGATTCAGATTCGGGGTGTGTGCGCGTTTTTTCCAGGGTTCCAACATTTGTGCAAACTGTAATTTGCACAATTTCTTGTATTGGATTTTCAAAGGTGCACAAATGTTATTGGAATTCTTTTTCAAAATAACTATTGCAGCTCTTGCACAATTGTGCATGACCAGACCGGTCAACTTTATGGCCCCACAGAGGCATAGCGCCCTCTTGACAATGCCCTGGTCAGTTTCATCCCCTCCCCATATTACTTGATTGATTTACTGCATTTCTAGATCACCCAATAGCCGAAGCTCTCTGGGCGGTTTATTCTTTATTTTATTTTATTTATTGCATTTTTATACTGCCCCATAGCCGAAGCTCTCTGGGCGGTTCACAAAAATCAAAACCATGAAATCATTTTAAGAAATATAAAACAAACAACAATCTAAAAACACAAAATAACATACAATATAAGAACACAACCAGGATAAAACCAAGCAGCAGAGATTAATACAGGTTAAAATATTTACAAATGGTTTACAAAAACTAAAACCATAAAAACCATTAAAAATATAAAACAACGACAGTATAAAAACATAATTTAAAATACAGTATAAAAGCACAACCAGGATAAAACCAAGCAGCCATACAAATTTAAACAGCAAGGTTAAAAATCAAACTGAAGAACTGTTAAAACACTGTGAAAATAAAAAAGGTCTTCTCCTGGCGTCTAAAGGAGTATAATGTAGATGCCAGGCGAACCTCTCTGGGGAGCTCATTCCACAGCTGGGGTGCTACAGCAGAGAAGGCCCTCCTCCTAGTAGCCACCACTTTGTTTAGCCCAGCAGAGCTAGGGTGACCATATAAAAGGAGGACAAGGCTCCTGTATCTTTTAACAGCTGCATAGAAAAGGGTATTTCAGCAGGTCTAATTTGTCTGCATGCAGCACCTGGTGAAATTCCCTCCTCATCACAACAGTTAAAGCTACAGAAGCCTTGCCTAGCATGACCAGATACAAAAGAGGGCAGGGCTTTGCTCAATTACAAAGAAGGATTCTTCAAGAGGAAAGGACTCCTTGGGAGTAACTCCCTCTTAATGAGTAAGAATTTTGCCAGAGGGCCTATAACAAACTGCAGCTTCGCCCTGGGTGAGGCTCAGTAAGCTCTGGCCATATACGCCTTTAATTGCAGTCTAACCATTGCTAGAACAACATTTTCAGTGTCGTGTTTCTTTAAACTTGCCTTATGACTGAGCATCCATGCTACTGACCTCTGGACTCTTGCATTAGTCTGTTTTTTAGCCTGCATATGACTGCTGTGCTTTGACCTTGGCTGCGCCTCAGGCATCTCTTCTGGAAGCCACCTACTTGCTTGGTAATATTGTGTATTGACCATTGCCTGTATCTTGACCACTCCTAATTCAGCTAATCCCATACTGGACTGAAATTCATACTGGACCAATCACCTGCTGAATTGAACCTGCTGGTTAGATTTGTCCATGTATTTCCCTAGCATAGGTCTGACCCAGCTAGAGCAGGATATTCACTTATCCTAGCTTAACTCCATTTGACAGCAGAGGGTTCCACCCTTAAAGGTGGCCTAGAAATAATTTCAGACAGATAGACAGACTCATTCCAATACATATACCAAAGGGTGAAAATGTTGCCATAGAAAAATGTCATCCATCAGTGATTCGTGGTTACGAGGATGGGATGAAACAGTACCATTCATTATCTTGCTGCAACTGTTGACAGGAGAAATAGTACTTGCTTGATGTCCTGAACTCTTACTAGAGTCAGAAAATTGATACATTTTGTGGCAATTTCAGTTCTTTTTTATAAGATTTCTCTAGAGAACCATATAGGCAGTTGTAAGAATGAAAAGCCCATGTAGACATTTAAATGCACAGTTAAATTCCTTTTGTGACAGAAGGTTGCAGAGAGAATTTAAATGACATAAAAAAAATGATAGTTCCACTCTCCTCTCCAATGGTATCTGTCCCAAAGATTTATGTATTTTTTTGCCAAATGTGATATAAAACCTTGGAGTAGGGAAGATTTACATAAATTAGAATTCTGTGGGCTCAACAGGATACAATTGTTGCTAGTTAATCTAGTCTCAAATTGAGATACATGAGAAATTTGTTTCATTTCATTTATAATCAGGATTTACCCAGTTCACACTTTCAAGACCAAACACAGACTCGAATGCAATCTGAAACTGAAGTCTGTGCATTTTCAAACTTGCAGTATGGTTTTCAGATGGTCTTAACTGCCCAGAGAGCTTCAGCCATTGGGCAGCATAGAAATGTAAATGAATGAATGAATGAATGAATGAATTGCATTCAACAACATGTGTTCATTTGAGGAAATGTGCATTGGAAAATGTGTACTTTTGAACCATGCACAGAAGCATGCTTTAATCAATGGGAGAAGAAGGTTTGCATTTCAAAGATGCGCACAACTGATGCATATATTTGGGGAATGCATGATATGCATGAATTTTCATGCACAGAAGGGGAGACCCACAGATTGCAAATTGATATGGACACTTGACAGAACAACCTTTGAGGTGAAAACTGGATATCTCCAACAAACTTGATTTTGCTTGTATGAACATCTGTAATATCAAACGCACCAATCCATTAGGCAATAAAATATAGGAAAGTGCTGTACACTGTGCCAAAGCATTGGCTATTCTAGCCCAGTATTGTCAACTCTGCAGGGGTTCAGACAGGATCCTTTCCTAGGCCTACCTGGAGATGCCTGGGATTGAACCAGGGACCTTCTGCATGCAAAGCATCTGTTCTACCATTCACCTACACCCCCATCCTCTATTTGTACCCAGCTTCCAATATGCAGAGATGCACTGCATCTGATCATGGAGGTTCCTTGAGGGTCTAAAGGATCCACTTCCTGAATCAAGATGGTGGGGAATTCTTGGTTTTGCCATGCGCCATGACCAGCTCATGGACGTTTCATATTGCAGATCAAAGAGGGCAAGGGGAATTGCTCAATAACCTAAAAGCACTACTAGCTGTGTGAAAAAGATGACATCCCAAAAGTGATAGAAAGTTACAGCACATTTTTCAGCTTTTTAGCACTTTCCCAAAGTGCATACACATGTTCTATGAATACGCAGGGGGCAGATGTTTCCAGTTTGTTCTTTCTTACTTTCTTTGCAGTTGAAATGCATTTAAATTTTCTCAATTCAGGATGCAAACTCACTTTCAAGGGCAGGACTCAGGAACCTTTTGACCTGTGGCACATTTGAGGAACTGCCATGGGCATAACCACAAAATGGCTACCATAAAGTCATGGGTTGCTACAAAGGACAAGTAACCTACCCAGAGATCTGTATCATGCTTATAATGAAAAATGGGTGTTGGTTTGCGCATGTCATTAGCATGTAGGTTTTACAGGTGGTAAGGGGCAGGACCAAACTCTGAACTTGCAGGTAAATCATGTAACAACTAGGAGTGTGCACCAGATCGGGTCCAATCCACGATCCAGACCTGATCCAGGGGAAATCAGATACAATTATCCAATTTCCAATCCCTGCATCTGGATCGTCCGATCTGATCCGAACCAGTCCGGAAGGACCCGATCCAGTTCGGATAAGATCGGAGGATCGGACCACCTCCCGTGTCTCGCACTCTTTACCTGCCGGGGCGTCCGCTTCCCTCTGGTGCTTGGATCTACTGAGAAACAGGCTTCGCGGATTGCCTCTCAGTAGCGCACCAAGTGATGATGGTGCACTACTGAGCGGCAGGCCACGAAGCCTGTTTCTCAGTAGATCCGAGCACCGGAGGGAAGCGGCCGCCCCGACAGGTAAGGAGTGCGAGTGGGGGGGAGGGACAGGGAGGGGGATTTAGGCCCCCACTCACCCACCCACCACCATGTTTTCCCCATAGACTTGCATTGGGGGAAAGCTTTCTTTCCCCCAATGCAAGCCTATGGTGAAAACACCAAAAATGGCAGCCAATCTGAAAATTGGACGTCTGATTTTTGGAACGGGTTCAGATACGATCTGATCCGAGGGACCTCCGATTTTGTCCGAACCGATCCAAGACAACATTGGAGGTCCCGATCCGGGTCCCAATCCAATCCAGGGGGGTCCCTGCACATCCCTAGTAACAACTACATGTGGACCATTTTAGGGTGGAACCAGGTCTTCTGTAATCTGAATATTTCACTAGGTCTGGTTCTCACAAACCACCATAGCTCAGTGGTAGAACACATGCTTTGCATCCAGAAGGGCCCAGTTAAATCTTCAACATCTCCAGGTGGAGTTAGAATACTCCTATCTGAAACCCTGGAGAGCCACTGCTGCCAGTCAGTGTTGACAATACTGGGCTAGATGGACCAACAGTCTGGCTCAGTATAAGGCAGTTTCCTATGTTTAGGGTGACCCTATGGAAAGGATGACAAAGCTCCTGTATCTTTAACAGTTGAACAGAAAACAGAATTTCAGCAGGTGTCATTTGTATGCATGAGGCACCTGGTGAACTTCCCTCTTTATCACAACAGTTAAAGCTGCAGGAGCCCTGCCCTCTTTTGTATCTGGTCACATCAAGCAGGGCTCCTGCAGCTTTAACAGTTGTGATGAAGAGGGAATTTCACCAGGTGCTGCATGCATACAAATGACACCTGCTGAAATTCCCTTTTCTATGCAACTGTTAAAAGGTACAGGAGCCCTATCCTCCATTCCATATGGTCACCCTACCTATGTTCCTATGAAATGGGACATCTTAAACTTGCACAGAAACTACAAGTAGGAATTTCAGACTTCAAAAGAATTCCAAATAGAGCTGAATAATGGACAGATTCTCTCTTTTAAAAAAGTGAATGAAGATGTAGTGATCTCTATGTCTTGAATAGCAACATGACTTTCCTGGGGTTGCTGGTTTAGAAATGGGATAGTCCATATCCATACCCACAAGTCTAGGAATGCACCACCAACATCCAGTCATTTTTAGAGGCCTTTCTTATATCTAATACACCCAGGGCTGGCCCTACCATAATGTGGCCTGATGCATCCATATCAGGCTGTAGAGTGGGAGTTAAGAAGGAGCAGGAGACCAGCAGGAGACAAGCAGAAGGGACATGGCATCGTCAAAATGACCCGTGAAGATCCGTGAGTGGCTAGTCGCAAGCCTGCTATAAAATGTTTGTCTGAAGAAGGCCTGAGCTACTTGCAGTGATAGGCTTAAAGTAGGCTGACAGTATAAAACGGAGGACAGGGCTCATGTAACTTTAACTGTTGAAGAGAAAAGGGAATTTCAGCCAGTGTCATTTGTATGCAGTTAGTCCCTGGTGAAATTCCCTCTTCTTCACAACAGTTAAAGTTGCAGGCACTATACTAGAGTGACCATATACAAAAGAAGGCACGGCTCCTGCAACTTTAACAGGTGTGATGAAGAGGGGATTTCACCAGGAACTAATTGCATACAAATGACACCGGCTGAAATTCCCTTTTCTCTACAACAGTTAAAGTTACATGAGCCCTGTCCTCCTGTTCATATGGTCAGCCTACTTAAAGGGGATCTTTCACTATGCAGGATTGGAGCCGATATCTTTATTTGGGCTGGCAAATCGCACAAAGGTCTCAAACTAGATGCTGTGTGTTTCTGTGTATGACAGAGTGGAGTGGGGGGGAGAGAGAGAGAGAGAGAGAGAGAGAAATAATCATTTTGCCAGGATGTTGCACAAGCATTGCAGACAGGTATTGTGATGCAAATGGTCATGATCCAGTTGTCAATTTGTTCTACAGATTAGAACGAGCAGCCCAAATCAGAACACTAGGGGAAATAGCTATTGTTTTCAAAAAATTCCAGCAATTAACGATCTGAGGATCGTTTGCAAATATGAATGCTTATTAATAGCATTTTTTTATATTACAGCTGTTTTCCAGTCTCAGATGAAAAGCAACCAAAGATGTAAATTATATTCTTACTCAGTGTTGTACTTCCGCCAATTGAAACTTCTATAAGCAAATGGCAGGAAGAGCCTTTAGTGTTGTAATTCTGCAAACTGTAGCAACGGTAATCATCCCCTAAGTATCAGGCACAGAACAATCTGACAGCTTTGTCTGGATGCATCACAATATGCGCTAGAAGTAAAGATGCCATAAACAGCCTGATGAGAAAACAATTGCATTAAAACAAAGGGGGGAAACGCAGCCAGAGAATGGCAAAGTAATCACCAGGACAGTGGAAGGGAATAGGGAGAGGAAATGACTAGATGTTAGAAAATGTTTGACTCCTCTACCATATGTTTCTATCAAAGCCAGTTTCCTGCTTTTCATCTCTTTGTGCCAGTTCACACATGCATGTGCGATCACTTGACTTCTCAATATTTAACTATTCACAATGAGATCAATGACTCAGGGGAAGGGGGGGTAACTCATTCATAGAGCACATCCTTTGTATGCAGAATGTCCCAGATTCAACCACTGGCATTGCCAAGTATAGATAGGAAAGACCCCTGCCTCAAATCCTAGAGAACCTCTAGCAGGCAGTATAAACAATGCTGAGCTAGATGGTTTGACTCAGCACAAAACAGATCCCTTTGAATAGGTGGACTGAGACAACAGACTCCTTTTAAGATGGAGCATCACACTGCTTCTCCATCTCTGGTACTTGATCTGCAACGTATCAACTATACATACATGCCATCAGCGGAGCTGCTATCTGGGCCAAAATAAACAAGCAGAGTGCAAGGAGCGTTGCCCAGAGTCGGTATGGTTGTGGGCCCTCAACAAGCGTCCAGCCTTGCCTATCCTTGAAACCAGCCATGGCCATGGCCTCCTGGCTTGGCATATCCTAATGACTGAAGAATCCCCTTGAGGCTCTTGGAAAAAGAGCGACAATGCCCCAAAGGCAGGCTGAAACTACACACCTTAAGCAGCCAAACCTGAGACCTTAGTAGACCTCTGCAACCCATCCTTGTCTCAGCCTCTCAGGACATAAGAACATAAGAATATAAGATGTGCTCTGCTGGATCAGACTGAGGGTCCATCTAGTCCAGCACTCTGTTCACACAGTGGTCAACCAGCTGTTGACCAGGGACCCACAAAGCAGGACACAAGTGCAACAGCACCCTCTCACCCACATTCCCAGCAACTGGTGCATATAGTCTTCAGATATTGGAATTAGCCCATAACCGTCAGGGCTAGTAGCCATTGATAGCCAGGAATTTATCCAAACCCCTTTTAAAGCCATCCATATTGGTGGCCATTACCACATCTTGTAGTACTGAATTCCATAGTTTAACTATGCGCTGCATGAAGAAGTACTTCCTTTTATCTGTCCTGAATCTCCCACCCATCAGCTTCATGGGAAGACCCCTTTGGGTTCTACTTTTTTGAGAGAGGGACATTCTCCACACCATGCATAATTTTGTACACCTCTATCACATCTCCCCTTAAACTCCTTTTTTCCAAGCTAAACAATCCCAGCTGTTGTAACCTTCCCTCATAGGGGAGATGCTCCAGCCCCTTGATCATGATTGCAAGACAATTTGGAGAGGGCTGGTAAAGGGTGATGTGGGCTTTTATAGCACGATCTTTCCCCACCCCCTACTGGCTTTTACGTGGATGCAATATACATATGTACACTTACCCTGATGCACCATCTCTCTGCTTCTATATATATTTGATTTGGGACATGGGAGAAAGGAGTTAGTTTAGCAGGAGCAGGGAATGGATTTTGTACCCCAGTGATGCCCACCATATGAATGACTAGTTGCCATTTCCTCCTGTGGGTGAAATGTTGCAGTGAAGATAAAACTGGTCTTGCAGAGATTGTATGTGGGAGCAACCTGTCTGTGTGCAGTGTATTTTAAAAAATGCTCCTCTCATCCCATCCCACCATAGAGCAGCCCTAAAGATCTATATGAGCCATCCTTCCAAACACAATCTTCTTGTTGTAACAATGGGCATTTTGCTAGTATGAAATGAAAATCCATTATTTCCCACTTTAGGAAATCATCATGTAGACATTTTGCCACCTGCATAAATTTATATATTATTTAAGCACAGCAAGTTCACAGTAAATCTTCTATTTAATGAACACAGAAATGAGAGATTAAAGGGGGGACCCAGATCTCAGTGTGCTAGGGCATATAGAGAGTTTTAGAAGACTAGACATTCATGAATAAGCTTGGCTTCTAATAGTGCAGATTATTTCAATGTTCAGTTGAATCAAACCAGAAATAATGGTTCTCATTTATATATTTCAGTCCTCAAATATAGTGAAACATAGTCTGGCTTACTGCTCAATTACCCATGCCTTCCCTCTGTACTCTAGGAGACGGCAACCCTAAATGTTTTCATTAAATATATCTTGCTTCTTCTTCATCCAGTTCTTAACCGGTGGTTATGTGATACCTATTAACTATGTAGTTAAATTGTATCTCTAAAATGAACACTATGTGCTGCAAACTGACGTTCTCCTGATATGATCCCATATAAATTTTACATTACCGTTTTTGTTTTGTTTTGTATTTTTTAAAAGCATTCACAGTGTAAAATGGTTTGCTGGAGAGAAAATGAGATGCTCAAACATTCCTCTCTCCTCCTCTTCCATCATCCTCTTGTGTGCCTGGCTTTGCCAAAGCTTTCCTGGATTCTTAAATTGCAGTTTCCCATGATGTCCAAACTAAAAAAAGTGTGGGGAAAGTGTCCCTTGCAACCATGGTTTGCAAACCTGATCTATAGGAGCACGTAAACCAACGTTTCCTGGTTCGGGTGTCACAGAAAACTGTGGTTTAACAAACCAGGACACCCTCTTCAGATGTTCAAAATGAATGTGGGATGATTGCAGCAGAGAATGCATGTAACCCCAGCTGCCAACATCCCCGTCCTCACAGGAGGAAGCTTCAGATCTTGGTGTGTTTAGTGCAAAGGTCTGAAGGGGAGTGTGTGTGTGTTTGTGTGTTTAGCTAAACCCGTAGCTTCTGTATGGTCAGGAACTCTGAATTAACACGGTTCCTAATCACATAAAAGCTTCTAAGTGCATTTCGCTGAACACACATATTCAGTGTGAGAAGGCCTGAAGCTTCCTCAGCAGGTACAGGATGATGGGAGTGGGGCTAACATGGCTGAACCTGTTCCCCCACCCCTTTCAGGCATTTGTTTAGAATGCCTGAATGGGGCTGAGGTCTCCACCGCAACTTGATGCTGGAGAGAAGAAGGGAAGGAGAGGAGGGAATGCTTGATCTCATCATTGTTGGTTCCACCAGGAGTGTGACATCTGAGCCTTAAGGACAACATCATGGTGGAGGCAAAACCTCCTAACAACCTTGGATGCAGCATGGACCAGCATCTACATACAGGGACCCCATACAGAGCTAAAAGCACATTCTGCCTGCACATCACAGGTCCTCCATTACTCGTAATGGCAGATTTCATTATTATGTGACCTGCTACATTATAATGGGGATACTGTGTTGAGACTAATGCACCAGGGTGGATGAAAGAGCAAATAGTGGACAATTAGGATAGTCTTCTGAAACGACATGGCACAGGGATAGACAACCAGGTGCCCACTCCATGTTTTGGACTACAACTCCCATGATTCCTTATCATTCGCCATGCTGGCAGGGTCTGATGGGTACTGTAGTCCAAAACATCTGGAAGGTACCAAATTGCCTACCCTAAAATTGACTTAGGACACAATCCTATGCATGTTTAGATGGGGGGGGGGGGAGTGCTGAATTCCCAGCATTCTCCAGCCAGGATGGAGAATGCTGGGAACTGTGTGCCTTTTTTCTGTCTAAACATGCATACAATTTGCACCCTTAATGCCACGATTCTAAAAGCAAACAAAAATGGAATGACAGCTAGGACAATTTTTTTTTAAAAGATAGTGAGAACAGCATTAAGAGCAGAACATTCCTGAATATATATGATGGCTCTTAAGGAGAAGGCAAGGCTATACATGCCCTCGCAACCTTCCTTAATTGAGGTTAAAAACTTTTTCATCACTCGCGGCTGGTGATCTCTATGGAACAAGAGGGTTCACGGCAATTCATAACCTGCCATGCTCATTCACAGAAGCCATTTGAATGTCACGGACAATGACCATCCATTCTCAAGGGTAGGATGGGTGGCTAAACTGACCATACACCTTTCATAAGAGAATTATCTCCCCCTAGGCAGGTGATGTTAAACCTTACTATTGCAACGGCATATGCACATCAGTATGGAATGCCAGTGTCAGGTTGAGTGGAGACATGCAAAATGCAGGACATTAGTTAAATAATATGCAAAAAGCTACCCTATACCCTGTGGGGGCTGCTGGCGCCGATTTCACTGGGGCTGTGACTTCATCCTGGGTTTCAATCGGAAGCAGCCAGCACTCTAAAGGAGCTGTCCAATGTGCTGAACACCATCCCCAAAAATAGTTTCAGCACCTTGGATAGCTCCTGTAGAGTTCTGGCCCGTTCTGACTGAAACCTAGGATGGAATTACAGCCCCACCCACCAAAATGGGAGCCACCAGCCTCCATTACCTATCCCAGGTCAGACTCTTGGTCTACCTGCACCAGTATTGGCTACTTTGACTGGCAGTGACTGTCTGGGCTCTGGCGGATAAGTCTTTCACGTCTCCTGCTATGTAATCTTTTAAATAACTTGGAAAGGCCATAGATTAAACCAGAGACCTTCCAAATGCAAAATGGCTGCTCTTTTGAAGAACTATGCCCTTTTTTAAAAAAAGGACACTGCCGCCGCTGCCTCTCTGAGGCTCAAACTCATGACCTGCAGATTATGGAACTGATGGCCTGCTTACCGCAGGAAGAAGTAGATTGTATTTCTTGCTTTTTAATTGGTGAATTATCTTGACCTGCTGCTCTCCATTAAGCAATTCTATCTAATGGGAAGGACCTGGTCAAGAAAATTCACAAATCTAAAAGGCAAGAAAAACATATATTATTTTCCACGTTTCGTATGTTTCATTTTCTGACACCAGTAGAATATTAGAACACTTGCATATTGTTCAACCACGTGGTGAGAAGGAGGTCACATAATCATTCCTTTATAACACTGCAATCTTATCCGTGTCTACTCAAAATTCAGCCCCATTGGGTTCAATGAGACTTATTCACAGGTAAGTGAAGGTAGGATTGCAGCCTCAAACAGCTAAGATAAGAAAGGAAAGGCTTTGAGTCTGCAACAGATTAATACAAATTTAAAAGTGCTGAGGTTGTTTTAGTTGTAAATCACCGGCGTTAAACTCAATAAGCAGCAGGGAAAGGTCAATAAACAGTCCATGGTCGAAAGCCAAAATATCCATGAGAAGCTAGGTCAAACAATACTGGGTTCAGGAAAGCATCAAAGAGTAGTCAGTAGGGCTGTGAACAGCCCCCCCGATCCGGTCCAGAACTGGATTTGGATCCGAGTTTCCGGATCGAGATGCAGAGACCCTCCTTTTCTCCATAGACTTGCAAGTCTATGGGGAAAGGGACTCGCCACCCTCCCCGCCACTCTCCCTGCTTACCTGCTGCCTCTTCACTGCTGCCACCACAGTCTGCCACCACCGTCCACTGCCGCCATCCACTGGTCTGGTTCTCAGTAGAGCAGAAGCAGCAGTGGCCAGTGGGCGGCAGCAGCGGGGGGTGGCAGCAGCAGATGGCAGCGGTGGACAGCAGTGGTGACGCCGAGGCAGCAGGTAACTAGGGAGAGTGGGGGGAGGGCGGTGAGCCCAATGGACTCACCACCAGCCTGGCATCCCTGGGTACCAGCTACGTAGCCGGCACCCAGGGACCTGGAAGGCCAATGGACCCCAGATCGATCCGGAACAATCCAATATGGTCCAGAATGATCCAGACCTCCCCCAATCTAGTTTGGATCAGGGTCCAGGAGGTCCAGATCACCCCGATCCAATCCGGATTTAGGATTCGGGATCCGGGTCTGGATCTATTACCAGCCCTAGTAGTCAGGGTCTGGTCCAAGGTCAGGATCAAGGAGTTGATATGCAAGCAATGAAGACAAGGCACCAAGAACAATAGTTGCTTCCAGCATCGCTTCTGAGTTCTGGCATGACTTTTGTGGGGATGGTGGTGATTGGGAATTGCTGTCAGCAGCACTGGCCTCAGCTGGCTTCTGCCTGTTCCTGTGAAGGCCACTCCCCAAACACTCTCCAGCTCAGCTGTTCCTCCTTCCTGTTTCATCCCACAAACTGAAACACAACAGTTTTCAAAGTGTTGCTATTGTTGTTTTTAAAACAGATCTCAAGCTAGAGTTTCTCTCTTGATACTACATGATAAAGTGCATTCCTGCATCACATCTTTAAGCTCATCAACTTTTGTGCACGTGCATGTAAGGGAACAAAGGATGGCTATTCCAGAGAAAGGGGCTGGTGTGGAAGCAACAGTTGTGCGATTACAAGAACGTATGAAGAGCCATGTTGGATCTGACCAAGGGTCCCTCTAGTCCAGGATTCTATTCACACATTGGCCAATCAGATGCCCATGGGAAGCCCACAAATGGTTCAGAAGTGCAATCGATCACCCTCCTGCTCGTGTTCCCATGCAACAGTTATCTAGCCATCATTACTAGCCCCTGATAGGTGTGTCTTCACTGAAACCATTTTTACAGGTGCTTCTCATGAAGACGTAGAAGTCTCCAAATGCATCGGCAAATTCCCCAGGGGCTTTCTTTAATAAAGCACTTTTATGAATGCTTCTCCTTTTGCAGGACTTCAGTATCTGGTGTGGTCTCTTGTGGGGGGGGGAGCTCTCTTTTCCATGCTCTTTAGTTTGCCAAAGGATTATAAGATGCCAGCACAAGCCGCTGCTGATCCAGTGCCTGCGTAGCTCCATGAAAAGAGCTCTCTTGCCACCAGTTGCAGTGTGTTGAACCTGTTTATCTTTTATTCCGTCGACTCTAGTATGAGAGCCATCTGCTGCTGGTGCTGCGAGGGTACATTCTTAGTACCTTCAAGACATCTTTGCATGCTATTTTCCCCCCTAGAAGCGGCAGCTGGAAATGCTGATTGTGTGACCTCCTCCCTGACTCCACAGAAGCTGGGAAGCCGCTCGCGCTAATAAAAAGCAGAGTTTAGAAAATATTCTCTGAGTGCCTCCATTTCAGTCACATCACAACCCTCAGCCTTGCATAGCCGGGAGCTTGGAGTGAACTTCAAGTAGGCAGCATTCCAGCACTGACCTGTGCTCTTGTCTGCTTCCTCTGTGTCATTTCTATTCTTTAGCGGGTCACGACACAGCCAAAGAAACTTCCAACAGTAAGATCACCCACTTCAATTTTGGGCTGTCAGGAAAGTTAGTTGGATGATATGACAAAAGGTTTTAAGAAAAGGGAGAGGGAGATATTTTTCTCCCCCTCTTATAATATTAGAATCCGGGGCTCATCCCATGAAGTTGAATGGTAGGAGATTCAGGACAGGTAAAAGGAAGTGGTACTTCTTCACACCACTGGCAGTGAACTTGAACCAGGGACTATGTAAAGGGTGGCCACCTGTGAATTGCCAAAAAAGAGGAGCTACGCCATTAAAAAAAGGGGGAGAAGAGGACACAGCTTTGCAGGAAATCTGCATGTGCTAATTTAAATCATAAGAAGAATGTCAAAATTTGAATCTATTCATGTCAGTTAGCATATGCAAAGTTCATGCAAATCGCTGTTCTCTTTTTCGGTAATGCATTTCCTCTTTTTCGAGGATTTCTAAGTGGCCAGCCTAGGTAGCAGAGTGCATCCCTTATACCCAGTTGCTCTGAAAACTGATATTGCTGCCTACCACCATTGTGATACACCCCACTTACTATTATTATTAAAAATCAACAAGGCTAGAACATTAGGGGAGACCTAGACTGCTTTAAAAAAAAAAGAAAAAGAAACCAAGGAGCTGCCCAAGTGGCAGCCCTATTAGAAATATGGGATTCACTCCTTAATTCAACTTTGGAAAGGCCAAAAACTGCTTATTTTCCCTCTTTGCTGTCTCTTTCCTTCTTAAGTTATCTTGAAATACAGTACCAGGACAACAGATTTCCAAACAGGATCTTGCTTAGCATGAGTAATGTACAAATAGTCATTGTGTCAATTCTTTTATGCTCATTACATATTATACCTTAGCATGTAAGATGCAATTTTAAAAAAAGAGATTCTTGGGGCGGATCTACACTGCTGTTTTAAAGCGCTTTAAAGCGGTTTATAACAGTAGTGACAACTGTCGGGGCCCAGGACACACTCCAAAATAGTTGTCACTACTGTTATAAAGCGCTTTAAAGCACTTTAAAACAGCAGTGTAGGTCCTGCCTTGGTTACTCTTCATTATAAAATTGACTCTATAATTGTTATTGACTATAATAGTTATGGCTTTTTTGGAATGCTTTAATCCTTATTCCAGCTGGAGTCTTTTAAAAAAAGTTAGATGTTTGCTTAGGCTGCAATCTTCATCAGACCTACTAGGAAGTAAACCCTCTTACACTCAGTGGCATGTATTTCTTAGTAAGCACACATAGAATTGGATTTAGTAGATATTACATTCTTCTCAAACCATCATCCCTTTCACTAGCTACATTCACACATGATGCTAAACCATGGTTTAGAGTTACAAGGATAAGCTGTGTGAGCCTTAGGCTCACGTGCTTCCCCCTTGGTGCAGCCACGAGGACAGGTTTAGACGTTTTCACTTCCATTACCCAGAGCTTGCTGTAACACCGAACCCAGACAAACCATGGTTAGTCTTAACTAGGATTTATTAAAACAAGTCAACTTCAAGCCATGCCTTATGAAGCTGCCTTGTTTTAGTTAATGATAATTAAGATTAGCTAAGGTTTGGGGTTCAGACATTATGCTAACTGTGTGTAATCAAAAACAGAAGCAAAAACAGAAGACGAAGCAACTGGGCTGGAGAGGAATAGAGGGGAAGAGGGGCCCATAAGCTAAGGGTCCCACAAGTTCGTCCTCGTAGCACAGGGATGGATACTTTCAGGGTCGTGGGTCAAATCCGGCCCTCCTGGATTATTCCAGAAGGATATACCTCCTTCTTTTGGCCCCACCCCTTTTCCCCGACCACCAATCCTTTGCTACATTTTCAGCTTTTGCATGGTTTTCCTCCCATTCTAAAAAGTTGGAATGCCTCTCCTAGATCATAACTGCTGGTAGTAAGACCTTTAAGCTAAACTATGCATGTGCTGGTAACTTCGAGACTTGACATCTGTAATGCGCTGTAAATAAGGCTACCTCTGTGCCTAGTCCGGAAACTTCAACTAGTGCAAAATATGGCAGCCAGGTTGGTCACCGGTACACCTGGGGTGATCATATTACATCAGCATTAAGATCGCTCCACTGGCTGCCAATTAGTTTCTGGGTGAAGTACAAAGTGTTGGGTATTACCTTTAAAGCCCTACATGGTTTGGGTCCAGGCTACCTGTGGGATCACCTTCTCCCATACAATCTGCTCCGCACGCTTAGGTCCTCTGGGAAGAATTTGCTACAGTCAGCCAAAACCATGCTGACAACTGTTACCCAGAGGACCTTCTCTTCTGCCACTCCTAGACTGTGGAATGGCCTGCCGGAGGAGATTCACCAACTTAATAGTCTTTTTAACTTTAAGAAAGCCATAAAAACCTATCTCTTCCGGCAGGCCTACCCAGTCGAATTTTAAGAGTTTTATCTGTATTTTAATAATGTATTAATTTTATATGTTTTAATCAGTTTTATGTATTTTATGTCGTTTGTAATTGTATCAATGTTGTTCCCCACCTCGATCCTGAGGGAGAGGCGGGTAAGAAATAAATAAATAAATATATTATTATTACTATTACTATTACTATTACTATTACTACTATTATTATTATGCTAGCAATTGGGGAGGGGGTATTTTGGCCAGGGCCATTTGCCTTTGGCCCTACCCACCCCAGGAATGTGGCTTCCAAAGGTTTCTCTGAAATGCATTTCAGCCCTCAGGATGAAAGAGCTCACTCACCCTTGTTGAAATGCTAAACCATGATTTGCCATTATGTGTGAATGTAGCCCCTGGGCTGAATTTGACTATCATGTTCATATATATATATATATATATATAGCCCCACTTATTTATGCTACATTATAGCACTGGGATTCAGAGGGTGAATATAGATGAAAGTTTTATCAC
The DNA here is from genome assembly GCA_029215795.1 of Anniella stebbinsi. Classification (NCBI taxonomy): domain Eukaryota; kingdom Metazoa; phylum Chordata; class Lepidosauria; order Squamata; family Anniellidae; genus Anniella; species Anniella stebbinsi. The sequence goes on along the minus strand of JARDYH010000001.1, from coordinate 9,732,950 downwards.
ATGCCATGTGGTAAAAATTATCCTTATTGCTTATCAGGATTATAATAATAATAATAATAATAATAATAATATATTTATTTATCACCCGCCTCTCCCAACGAGAACCCTAATACTGAGACCTAATTTTACCACATATCTAAAGTTGAGAGGTGGTGGCATTAAAGAGAGAAGGGAGGGGGAGAGTGGACTGACCCCTCTCCCCACCACAAGAGTTGGCCTCCAAACTCACCACCATCCAATTCTATCTGAAGGGCCGTCAGTTCCCATATTAACCAAACCACTGTTTAAGATCTGCTTTAGGATCTGTGTTTCAAGGCCTTCGGACATGAAGTGGGCAGTGAGTGGAGACGGGGTCTTCTTAGTGGTAGCCCCACAGTTGTGGAATACTCTTCCCAGAGACACACATGGCAGTGACTTTTATTCTCTTCTCAGGTGATGACATTTATATTTTCCTGTGCTTTTAATGAACGTTCTTGTTTTTGATGTCCTGTTTTGATCATTGTCGTCCTGTCTTGATCACAATTTTCATTGTTTTGGTAATATTTCATCAATATTGTGTTGGTTTTGAGTTGAGGGGTTGTGTTTCAAACTTCATTTTTTATAGCCATCTGGAACAAACTGTTGAAAAGCACAAGTTACCAAGCTACACTGATGTCACAGAGTAGTTTGTCTGTCTGTGAGCTCCAATAACCAGTTAGCCAAGCAGCTGTATGGTAAGTCACCACTTCATACACTGACATCTGTATCCACCCATGTAAGGACAGTAATATAATTGTACATACAATATCAAGAACCATTCGCTCATGCCAACCATTTTGTTGGACTTACATCTATTACTCTCAATTATAAAGAAGCCAAACTTACCACTCAACTGCAGAATATATTAGTTTCCCTCTCTTCCCCCCTTTTTATAGCCTACTATGCATTTCCGTTTTTTCTTTTTTTATTATTCAAAGAAATAATTTCCATCATTTCAGATTTTATAAAGCCATAAACAGTCCTCGATTACTCAGCATCTTCTGAGAAACCATTTGCTGATCATTATGGGGTATTCAAAATGAAAGCAAGGGAAAGTTAATGCCATTACACTAAATCCAAATTAAAACAGGCTTGGCTCTACTTTTGCTCCTTTCGGTTCATTACCGTTGCCACAAATCTCTCTGAAAGGATAAGTCGGCTCCGTGGGAAGAATGATATGGCTGATCAATGTGTGCTAAAATATACTTTTTCTATGTTATCACTTTCATGGACTTAGTTCTTCTGTGCCAGGAATTTGTATAATGTCATGGTACATGGGATGACATGACAGGTTCAGTCAGCGGTTGTATAAGATAATGCCTCCTCAGTCATGATGGCAATCCTATAGAACTCTGTAAGAGCTGCACCTTACAGCTAGGAGAGCTCCTTATATATGGCCAGAAGGAAGAAAGCAATCACCAAAACAAGAAGACAAGAGATAATGTAGATTTGCATAACATTTGCATATTCTGAATTGCTGATTTATATTTATTATAGCCATCACAATTGAGGTGACTATAGTTAAGGCCAGTAAGTTGTTGTTGTTTTCAAGAGGTCCACCATTTTAAATGGTGATGGGGTGGGTCGTTCTAACCTTTATCAAGTTGGAATGGTTTCACCAATATTTCTGAAATGTATAAGTGCCAGAAAGAAGTGTTGGGTTTTTTTCAGTGGTCTCATGAGAAGGACACTATGGGCCTGTTCAGACAACACGCTAAGCCATGGTTAGGGGCACGATTAAACTATGGTTATGGTTAGTGAGCACAGTTAAACCATGGTTATATAGCCACCATGGGTAGGAAAAACGGCATTCACATGACACACTAAGCCATCATGGTTAGATCAAAATGCTTAACCATCATGGCTTACTGTGTTGTCTGAATAGGGCCTATGTCATCAGGTACTATTATTTCCAAACAGATTGTGATTGGAAGAAATGGCAGCTGCCAACCACCAAAGTTTGCTACCTGTCATGCGTCCCAAAACATCTCACTTTACTGGGAGACAATAAAGAGGTCTGCCATGTAATCCACAAAGCTTTATTCAGGCAATAAACATCTCTTCCCACCTGAAGAGACTCTAACTTCTAGGAACTTCTCTCTAGGCAAAATTATGCAAACTAAGAGAGACAATTGTCCTTTCAAAAAAAGGGAAAGCCTTCTTCCAGTATGCTTTAACGTCAGGGAGACTGGTTCTGAAGAAGCCTTTGGCGAGAAGCTAGCCAGGCCGACTTCCTCTCACCTTCCTTTAGCTCCGCCCATTTTAGTCTGCAGTGTACTCTAGGATCAGCTAGCCTTTCAGTGCCCTCCCCCTCAGAAGAATCCTGAATTCCCAGAGCTTGTGGGTTCCTTACACTTTCGGAGATCAGGTCTGGCAAAAGTTCATTCCCAGCTGGTGAAGAGCCCGTGAGAGTCACCTCTCCCACTCCCCATACAGGCTGGTATGTTTCTGGCACCGTCTCTTCTGCTTCAGAATCTGATTCTGATTGATCATCTGAAATTCCTTCTTCCAGCCTAAGGGGAACAGTCCTAGTCATGACACTACCCCAGCCAAAAGGTCCCCCTTCATTTCACTTGTATTTCATTACCTCTACCCACCCACCCCAAAAAATCACTAAAATGCCCTTCATTTTTCCACCTGTAACTGGGGTGGCGAAATGGAGGAGGGGGCTTCAGCTCAGCCCTACACAATCTCCTAATAGAGGAATTCCTGATTTCCAGGGCATCGTTTAAAAACTACTATCTTAGCGACATGGAGACAAGAATCTTGCTGCTGCTAGGATTTTTATAGCAGGACAGAATACATCTCAAAGAGTTATGGGAGCACCAGCACACCCTCACTGCCTTATAAATATAAAATTCCACATAATTTTCAAAGTGCAGTCCTTAAAAATACAGGATAGAAAGAAAAGTGGTGGGAGCCTTTGTATCACCAAGTTGTGGCAATTGCTCTTTCAGTGAAATTAGAGGGAGCAAAGACAATCAGGTTTCCTCTCCCTCTGGAATAATTTAACAGGTGCTGCTGCGGGGGGGGGGGGGAATCATGCCAAGACACAAAGGCGCCATCAGAGGACTCCATGCTGGGGGTGCGCTTGGTCTAGGATACGTGAGCTGACGTCTTGAAGACGAACAGCATGGCAGAGGAACTGAAGTGCGAATGGATTGACCTGCCATTGAGGAGCCTCATGACAGCTTTGGAAACAATTCCTGTAAAGAGGGATATGGATGCAGTACAGCTAAGGCGGCCTTTTCCCACCTGATACCCTCCAGCTCGGTTGGATTACAGCTTCTGTCATTCCCCCAGCCAGCATGGCCGATGGGGAAGGCTGAGCTAAAGCTTAGCACATTTATTTTATTTATTTCATTTATATCCTGCCTTTTTTACCCCAAGGAAACCCTCCTCCTCTCCATTTCATCTTCACCATGACAACCCTGTTAGGTAGGTTGGGCTAAGAGTCTGTGACTGGCCCAAAGTCACCCAGTGAGCTTCCATGGATGAGTGAGGGCTAGAACCCGGATCTCCCAACTCCCAGTCTAACACTCTAACCACTACACCACACTGGCTCTCATTTCAAATCCATTGCTGTCCAGGTGAGAATTAGTGATCCCTAGACTAACAGCTTCAGCTAGTGGCAGAATCTGTCCATCACAACTGATACAGTTAAGTTTTTTTCATACCCCACCTATTGTTCAAAGAACCACAGTAGCTACCTATTTGCTTCCATGCCCAATACAGGGTGTTTGTAAGGCTGGTCTAGAAAACCTGTTGAATGTCTGCTTAAATCCCTCCCACTGAATGCAACAGTGGGTCTTGACTTCTGCTGGATCATGCCTTGCATTTCAAGATCTGCATTCTCACTTGCACATGCCAGAGATTGCCCGAGTTGATGTTGTGAAGCATGAAATTATTTGCAAATGCAGCCGCTCCTGTTTATTATCCCATCCACACGACTGTGGAGGAGAAAGCCAATCGCATGAATTAGCTCTAAATTAAGGACTCCATTTAAGTGAGTAATCCCATCTATATCTAGGGGGCCCTTTCATCGGCATTCAAATGTAAATGACTCCGGTAGAGGAAAATAAATTAGTTATTAGTGTTTGTTTCTATGCTGTATCTGGGAATGGTACCAAAATAGCCTCCTCTTGATAATATTTAATGAAAGCAAGCAAATATACCTCCTCCTCCTCCTCCTCCATCCACCAGACCAATCAATGCTCCTCTGGTTTATTAATCTGTACATCAAACATGTTTGCTATTTTTTTTTCCAGCCTGAAGCTAACACATAGGGAGAAACCACCACAAGCTGATCATTAAAAGGTTCCTCTTGAATTGATATGTCTACGTTAAAAGTTTGCTTCTTTTTTACTTTTTGATTTGTTTTGTTTTTGCTTTTTTCCCCTTGGAGATGTGACAGATGCACAGAAGTGTGGTAATTCTGCTTGCCTAGAGTGATGGTGGATTCTAGGGCACAGATGACAAAAAATTAAGAAGCGTCTGTGTCTTGTTTTAGCTGATCAAGTAATTGACTTGAAAGCAATAACTCCCATTTTAGCATGGCACGCCATGATTATTTGAACAGCTGCAAAGCCAAGAGCCTTGGATTACATTTCAACAGGTATGTTGTAATCACAAAAGCTCTCCATCAACCTGCATGAGAGAGAAAGCTGTCCACGTTACCTGTTGGCTTCCTTCTAACTGCATTGATTGACCATTTGACTATTTCATGCAGCTTACCCCAACCCGGCACCCTCCGGACCTGTTGGACTGTAACTCCCATCATCCCACTTGGCTGGCAACATCATCTGGAGATGACAGGGCTTGTAGTCCAACTCATCTGGAGGGCATCCCACATCTGGACGGCATCCCAATTGGGAAAGGCTGTCGGAGTCAACCATGGTGAAGGCCATGAAAAGATGACATAACACAGGTGGCAAAAACATTGAGGAGTGAAATTAAGAGGCACAGCTTGATCTCCTGCATCACTTATGAAGCATCACACCTGCTTCTCTAAGGGGTTGCCTTTATGAATACCAAGGTAGAGCACTTTCTACATCAATCGAGAGAGAAACAGTTCCCCAGTTGCTTCTGAAGCTCAAAACAGCAGGTGGATGAGAGCAAATAACAGAGTGCAAAATGCGACCCATAATCATCACTGCAAGAAAGAAAGGAAGTGTGCTTGTCTTCTAAGCAAAGGAAATAGTTTAGGGCTTTTCAAGGGGCCGATCCTGATCCTGCACAATTCCAAATGAATGCCATGCAGTGAAGGTTGAAGGTAGCACAAGCTTGTTTCTTGATGGAGCAAAGATCCCTTTCCCCACCCCTTTCCCCTGATACAGTCAGTTGGTTTGACACCCATCAAATCAATTGACTGGTTCAGGGGAAGGGGGGAAAGGGGTCTTTGCTCCACCAAGACTCCCCCCTTTGGACAATGCCCTTTTGTGCCCATAGACTTACAAGTGAGCTATTCTGGAGCAGAAGAGAGAAGTAACACCACTCTTGCTATAAAACAGAGAGAAGGGGGCAACCTGCAGCCCTTACCCTAATTTCAAAATCCCCCTGGAAGTGAGCATTTCAGACCACTGGCAAGAGAAACCTGTCCCTCTCCCAACAGTCTGTGGGGAGGGAGAGAGAGAAAGGGGGTTACAAAGGGGGGAGAGAGAGTAGGGAAGGGAGAGAGGGGGGAGAGAGGGGGCAGAATGAGAGAAAGGGGGTGAGAGAGAGAGAGAAGAGGCAGAGGAGAGGGGGGAGGGGGGAGTGTCAGACACAAAGAGACAGAGAGAAACAAATGGAATTAAAAGACAAAGCAAATCAAAAACAATTGGAAACTAATTCTTCACACATCCCTGCAATTTACTCTGCTTGAAATGCTTCCCTATCCAATCAGATGTCAACACAACACATCCAGACAAATTTTCCCAAAAACGGTTGAACCAGGAAACATTGAATTGCAACCTGGATGCGTCATTGTTCATATAGCCATTTCGGCAAACGCGGATCCACAGGAGAGTCAGCTCATGCCAACTTCAGTCCCTCAAACTGCAACGCTGCGATCAACCCTGAAGCTTTAAAGAGATCTGCAGAAGTGAGTGGGTTGGCTGAAGACTACATCGGATCAGAGAAAACAGCAGAGATGAATCGTAGTAGATGAAAGCCGGGATTTAGCACAGAAAGTCCCTATTTAAAATCCACCAAAGCATAGAATTATGGAACTAACAAAGGAAACAAAGGGTGATGGAAATGGGTCATGCTGGCTGGAGTATAATGGGAATTGTAGTTCAAACATCTGGAAGAAACTAGGTTAGGGAGCATTGAGTTATGTCATGGTTGACTTTGCCCTGCGTCTAACGGCCCAGTACTCTGTCCAAGGTCCTGATACCTTGCTTGCCATCCCAGATTCCTAACCTGAACCTTTTCCTAACCATGGCTGCCCACCTGCCAGTATTCTGGAATCCTCTTGCTGCCAGGACTTATGGTACTATGGCTTACATCCACCACTGTGATCTACTACTTTCCCATGTGTCACAGCTAGCACTGGTATTTTTTTTCCCTTGCTCCATACACAGCCCAGATCAGCCAGATGCAAAGAAGGACAGGGATCCTGAAACTTCAGCAGGTAAGAGAAGATGGAATTTCAACAGGGGTAGATTGTATTGTATGCTGTTCCTGCTGAAATTCCCTCTTCTGCTCAACTATTAAAGATGCGGGAGTCCTTTTGCACTGGCCACCTTGTTCTGCTGGAGATCTAAAGTAAGTGTGTGTGTCTCTGTGTGTGTCAGACATAAAAACAAGGTAAACACAATCAATTAAATCAAATCATACTCATCATGGGTTATTCTCTGGGCACCAAATAGCAACCCCAAGGAAAAAATGTTATACCATCTGAACAAAGCACAGAATTGGCATTTACCTCCACACCTCTTTCAGTACAGTGAGCTTCATTTACCATAATAAATGAGGAGGATTGTAAATTGAGGTCCAGTGGCTAGGTAAGCATTTTATTTTGGGGGCTGAAGAGTTTTTCTCTAGCCCTGGAGACATTCCTGAGGTTCACAGACATCTGTGGTCCTGTTACCTTTTTAAAGCTGTGTTTTCTGTCACAAAGATGCCCCCAGGACTCTTATAAATAAAAGCTTCCCATCATTTTCACATCTGGCTGTTTTTGTGTCAAGGTTTTGGGGTTGATCCCCATCCTCACTGCTGCTGCTGTGGCTGTTTTTTTCTCTTTCCCCTGACTAAGTCATTTCCAAGCTCTTCAGCATCACTATATGAAATGTGTACCATCCCTCTGTTTGCAGAGTTTAAAAGGCCCCGGTGGAATCATATCAGACAAATGAAGTGAGGGTCTCTCAGATTTATGCCAGAAAGAAACCGCTTGCTGTTTTTCAACTGCATTACCCTTTCATTAGGACTCAGCTCCTCCATCCCTCCAGAGGCTCAATATATGCAACAAACAAGGTTGAAAATGAAGCCAATCCAGGAGGTTGCCAAAAGCTGTGGAACACAGGAGGACTAATATCAGTGCTGGTCAGATTTTTCAGTTTTCATACTCAGTCTCCTGTGATACATACTCCCAACTTGTTTCTTCAACTCTTGGCTGACTGCCATTTCTTTCATCCTTCTCAGGCACTGGGGTGGGGGGTGAGGATGGTAATTCAGGGCCTCTGGCAGTCAAAAGTTAGCACCTTACACCCTGTGCCACAGTGCTCTGGTCCCTCAGCAAACCAAGCAAATTAGGCTCTGTGCATCAAGGGTGCCCTCAAGTCTGGAGTTCTGTGTTGTAGAATGGTTGCCAGTCCGAGAGGCTACAGACAAGCAGTGCAGTCCAGGGCAAGGACAGGGCAAGTTCCAGAGGCATCAGTCAAAAGTCTGTGTCGATTTTATTTATGTACTGCCTTTCCATGTAATGTGCTCGAGGCAGTTTGTATCAGAACCGGCAGTAATATAACACAATTCCCAAAACAAAACAAAAAACTCCACACAAAAATCTCAGAATGTAAAAACAATACCTTCTTAAGACAAGCAGTCCAGTAAAGACTTTTTATCTCAGAATATAACTGAGCGTAAGGAGGGGGGGGAGTCAATCAAATGAGTCGATAATTACTAAATCATAACAATATTTTGAGCAATTCAGTTAGAAACAATGACCCTGTTCAGATGACACGCTAAGCCATGGAGGTTAAGCATTTTGAGCTGAACATTATGGCTTAGCGTGTCATGTGAACCTATCCTAACCATGGTGGCTACATAACCACGGTTTAAACATGCTCGCTAACCATTTGCTGCAAAAGATTAGTGGTCTAACCATGGCTTAGTGTGTCATCTGAACAGGCCCACAGAAACAGAGAGTTGGAAGGGACCTCAAAGGACATCTAGCCCAACCCCCTGACCATGCAGGAAATCAAACACTACTGCATCTCCAACTGGTAGCCATCATCCAGCCCCACTTAAAAACCTATAATGCATGGAAGTTTATCAGCTTCCGAGGCAATTTGTCCAACTGTCCAACAGTTCGTACCATCAGGACGTTCTTCCTAAGGTTTAGTGTAAAACTTTTTCTTGTAATTTGAACCCAGTGGTTTGGCTCCTACCCTCTGGAGCAACAGAAAATGAATTTGATCCATCATCTCGGTGACAACCCTTCAAATGTTTGAAGATGGCTATCCTATCACATCATAATGGTCTCTTCTCCAGGCTAAACATCCCTTTCAATCTTTCTCCTCCATGCACCTCGCCATCTTTGTCGCCCTCCTTTGAACACATTTCAATTTGTCGACATCAAATCAATCACACAACCCAACAGCCTGAGTTGGATTTAAAACTTGAACAATTTGAATTTAAAATCTACTTTTTTAAAAATTCGGTATTAATAAATTGACTTAAAAGCAGCTATAAAACAGATCAATGCCTTTGGCTTTTTTGGTTACCACAAGCAAATCTTATGCAGCTGTTTTGTATTAATTTTCACAATTGACTGTGTGTGTGTGTGTGTGTGTGTGTGTGTGTGTGTAATGTAGTTCAAAATCTTTAGAGGAGAAAAAAACCCAAAGACGTCTTTTTCTAACCTCCTCTTCTGAACTGCAGCAGATCAAAAGCCCCGCGGCTCATGCAAATGGTAGATCTTTCTATCAGTACTACAGATTGCAGATTAGACCGCAGGGAGCAAAAGTAGCAGTTCCATCAAAGGATTCACAACAAGGTCAAAGCTTATGTCATCAGAAAACGCCAAACACGAGAAGCCTCTGCGTGGCGTTCAGCAAGGAGCTCATTCCGCTGATACACCCTTTTCGATTCACGGAGGACGTTTTGGTCTCGGATTATCCTGCCGGAGGAGACATTCTGTGCTGACCTTCCTTCCACAATTAGAAGGAACAAGAAAACATATAGCTTTAGATGTGTAGGCGGGGGGAAGGAGAAAGAAATAAAACCCCACTTGATGCTTTTAGATAATGTAACATCAACCTGCTTAATCAATACCACGCAGGACTCAGTCAGCAATTTAGCGATCTCTTCGCGGCACGTTTTGCTCTAACCTGCTCGCTAGCAAATGACAAAATGTGCTACCGGGCTCAAAGCGGAATACAAAGCAGATAAATCAGCTGGTGGTATCGGTGCCATGAGCCCGTGCTTGTTCTATATGCTCTGGAGACCCCGGGGTGACTCCGAATCTGCATTGCGTAGATTCGGAGCAACCCCAGGGCAAAGAGCCAATGATCCACAACAGAAAACTCAGGGATTTACCCTGACTTCTCCTGCCCAAGCAAGGTCAGCTCTTCCACCATCTTTCCTCACACCGGCGCTGCTCCAGGGGTGTTCCTGGGAGGAAGGCAACCTCCCATTGGTCACTGGAAGCTGCAGAAGGAGGAAGGAGCAGACCCATTCAGCCTAACAGCCACCGGAAATCCCGTGCTGCCTTCCTTCATCTAGGTAACTCGCTGCCACCCTACACCAGAGATCCTGTGGGGTTTGGCGGTGGAGCAGCGCCAACTCAGCGCTGTGAAGACAGCCTCCAGCTCAAGTTCCTGGATGTAAATAAGATGCCCAAGATAATCCAAATTATTTCTGGAGAGGATGAGGAGGTGACCTCTCACTAAACTCAGCAATGTAGGGGTGAATTTTAAAGTGCAGGCCCTCAGCACAACAGTCCCAAGGCGAGTCCAAAAATGTAGGCAGCTGTGTTGATCCCAAATGAACCAGCCCATTCTAGCAGTTTCCATCTCTGCCAGGAGCAGGTCTTCTTGCAAAATGAATAAGTCTCAATTGCCCGTCCAAGTCCCTACAGAATTCTTTGCGTTACAACAAGGATAGCTGACAACAATATATTATTGATGGGAAAACCTATTTTGCAACTAAGCTCAGGGAAATCTGAGAGGGGTGGCAGATCAGCATCAAAAAACACTAGAACTGGGCATGTTTAGCCATGAGAAGAGAAGACTGAGGGGAGACATGATAGCACTCTTCAAATATTTGAAAAGTTGTCACACAGAGGAGGACCAGGATCTCTTCTCGATCATCCCAGAGCGCAGGACTTGAAATAATGGGCTCATGTTACAGGAAACCAGATTCTGGCTAGACATCAGGAAAAACCTCTTGACTGTTAGAGCAGTATAATAATAGAACCAATGACCTAGGGAGGTCGTGGGCTCTCCCACACGAGAGGCCTTCAAGAGGCAGCTGAACAACCATCTTTCCGGTATGCTTTAAGGTGGATTCCTGCATTGAGCCAGGCCCCTTCCAACTCTACTATTCTATGATTCTATGATGCTATCTCCCTTCAAGCTCTGGTTCTACTATGCCACTGACTTACACTGATAATTGAACATTTTTTTTTCCTTATGGAGGACAAAGCTGTCAATGGTGACTGGTCATGATGGCTGTATATTACCTTCCATATCAGCAGCAGTACGCTTTTGAATATTAGTAGCTGGGGACGATGGGCAGTACCCAACAGTGTCATTCCGCAAACTCAACTAGCGCTAGCAGTACTCCACTGAATCTTCCCATTGTGCAAGCCATTGTCCATTACGCTCGTGCAGCCAGTTGTGCTAGTGTGCAATGGGTTGCACTAACATAATGTGCAACCTCTGGCACACCCATGCTTGTTCAAATGTAATCTGAGTCTGGAAAGACTCCTCTGTGTTACTCTCCCCTATTGCCTGAGATCGCGGCAGCTTAGCAAGCCCTTCCCCCTCCTCCCCATCTGACTCTGAATCCATTCCCACATCTTCTTGGGGAAGGTGGGGTTCTGAAGAGGTGCTAGGCCAAATCCTGACATATATGCCTCTCTCTAAACAATGAACAGAGGAAGCTGCCTTCAACTGAGTCAGACCAATGGCTCATCTAGCTCAGCCTTCCCCATCCTGGTGCTCTCCAGCTGTTTTGGACTTCAACTCCCATTAGCCCCAGCTACCTTGGCCAATGGTCAGGAATACTGGGAGTTTTCGTTCAAAAACTCTGGAAGGCAGAGAAGGTTGAGAAAAGCTGATTGAGCTTGATAATGTCTAAGCTAACTTGCAGGAGTTCTCCAAGGTTTCAGACAAAAGTCTTTCCCATCTGTACCTGGAGATGTCAGGGATTCAACCTGGGACCTTTTGGAGGCAAAGCCTGTGCTTTCAGTGGAGGCTGGCAGCTTCGATGCCAATGGACTGGTGAATCCCCTCCAGATGTGAATAGCTCCTTTAGAGTTCTGACTGGTTCTGACAACCCCCCGGAGCAGATTCACTGCCCCACCGACATCGGAGCGACCAGCCTCCACTGTGCGCTCTCCTATTGTAACTCTTGTGAGCTGTAGAACCGTCGATATTTTATCTAGGAAAAGGTTTTGCCTGGAGCATGGGATTGTTCTGTTACTCATGTAAGACCTTTGCCTAAGGAAATTCTGCAATACCTGCAATTACATATTAACTTTTTAAAAAGCAAACTTTTCCATTTCTCCACAAAGAGTACAGACTCACACCTGAGTCATTTCGTATTTGCATCTCGCTTAATCAAAGAAAATGTTTTGCAGTTTATTGAGGAGGGAAAGGCACTCCCTCAGACTGTTATTCAGAGCGTCAGCTAAAATCGATTGGTATTCCAGGCGTGTAACAACAGAAAAAGATAAAAGGGACAGCGAACAAGAAATGCATTTAAAAACTCATAAATCATAATGTACAAAGCAAAATATACATGATTTCTCAGTAATGGAAGCATTTTATTGCATCGCTGCTCCACCATGGGGCAGAGTATGTAGCTTTTTGCTTTTGCTTCTAGAATGTACACTCTTCTTAAGGAGGCAGCGCTACACTTAAAAGGAAAAGTATGAATAGAGGCAGAGCGAAAAGGATAAAAGGGGGGGAAACATTGGATGCTATGAGAAAAGAAGAGGAAACAGCAAAAGAAACAAATTGCAAAAGGAGGAAAAACTTTGGCTAGAGGTAAATGATCCTCACTCTGTACAACACATGGCCATAATGACATGATCACTAAGCAATCACATTGTCTTTTAAAAAATCAAATAGCTGGGTAATAGACATCTATGCTGCAGAGCATGGAGAGAGGAGGTTTAAGCCCACCAGCCCCAGTAGCAATCTCAGTAAAAAAAAGTCGGCCCCTCCCCACCTAGCAATTAGTATTGGGGGGGGGGATCTCATACACATGCCAATAGGAGGTTTTTTTCCTAATGCAGGAATGTCATGCAGGGGAGAGGAGAATTTTTATGGCTGTCACTGCTTGAAAGGGAAAGCTGAAATCTCCTTTTCCCATATACTGCAGTGCTAGTGACTATTACACACACAGAGAGAGACTTAATTTATTTTTAAAATTATTTTGATTTTAATTAAGTAATTTAATTAAGTAATTAATTGTTTAATTTTTTAAAGCAACAAAATGTTTTTCATTGCAATCGCATCTAGGGCAATCATATGGAAAGGAGGACAAGGGCTCCTGTATTTTTAAGTTGTTTTGAAAGGGGGATTTCAGCAGGTGTCAGTTGTAGGCATGCAGCACCTGCTGAAATCCCCTCTTCATCACAACAATTAAAGATGCAGGAGCTATACCAGAGTGACCATACACAACAGAGGGAAGGGCTCCTGCAGCTTTAACTGATGTGATGAAGAGGGAATTTCACCAGGTGCTGCATGCACAAAAATGACACCTGCTGAAATTCCCCTTTCAAATGCAACTGTTAAAGATACAGGAGCCCTGTCCTCCTTTTCATATGGTCACCCTACTCGCATCCTCGGTGTCATGTGTAGTTAGGCTGCGGTTGTATCCATGCTTAGTTGGTAGCAAGTCCCATTGAACTCAATGGATATTGTTTCTGAGTTAGACACATATAAGATGGTGCTGCCGAGGTCAGTTCAATTGGGCTGACTCAACAGCATGCTTAGAATTGTGGCATGAGTCTTTTCTTTTCCATGCCAAAAGCAGAAACCATTACCTTACCTCCTTGAGTTGGCTTCAGTTGCATCGGTGACCCTCCTGTGTAGCTCTGCAGTTTGTACTGAACAGAAAGGTCAGCTAGTTCACAGGTGCTGGCTTTGCTTCCTTCTGTATAGTGGGATCGAAAGCCAAGAGACTTCCTGGTTATAGAAAACTTGCAGAATTCTAGAACTTCCTGGTTATAGAGAACTTACAGAACTCTAGAACTTCCTAGCTGCAGAGAACTTACAGAACTCTAGAAGGCCCTTTCTACGCCGTAGGAATGTAGAGGGAGGGTGATCCCAGAAGTACCTAATACACACCATTGGCACACAGGGAGCAGCCGGGGGGGGGGGGGGGCATCCCAGGCAAAAAGCCTGGTGTGGAAAGGGCTGAAGTGACATCAGGCTGTTGTGCCATTGACGGGCCACCTACAAGCAGTATGGCCATACCTGAAGCTGTCAACAATAATTCACTCAATGGTATTCTTAAAGTTTTACGCTTTGCCTTTCTTAACCTAATCGAAAACTGCTGCACAAGCCCTAGAGTTATGTTTTTCATTTAAGAAGTATGTTTTCTCCTTCCCTCCCCCAAATCATTAGGGTCTTAAGCCACAGTCTCAAGGCCAGTCAGCGACGGAAAGACCTCCTCAGATAAATTAATCAGAGGCTGCATTCGGACAACACATTAGCAACTGGGGGGGGGGGGGGGGACGACAATCGTCAGTTGTGTTGCGTATTGTGTTGTGTGGAGGGTAACACGCCGCTCACAAACTACTGACAGTATACTATTCTGCCCAAATAAGCAACGGAGAGAAACAATTGGCTTGCAAGTTGTTTAGCTCGAAGCCAGTTGTTTAAAGTGTTGTGTGGAGAGGTGACCGTGTTAATGGCGTGTGGTGAGTGGGTTAAAACACAAGCCCATAGAGGCAAGCGGTAAGAGCGACCAAAGCGGTGGCTGCCACTCTGCAACAACTGGTGCAAACTGCAGAGGCTGCTGGGATAGAACTGGGAGGACTGAGGGAGGAGGGAGGGTGGGGAGAGGGACGGAGGCTGTGTCAGTCAAATGCTGGGTTGACTATTAGTCCACTCAACGCCAGCCCCAACCACCCACAGTTGTGTAGGAATAGTACCCACAAAATAACCAAATGTGAGTTGGCTACTCATCCCACCATTGACTAATGTGTTGTCCAAAAACAGCCAGAGAGTTTGCTGAATTCCAGCTGTAGACTCGAGTCACTTGCCTTAACAAGAAAGCAATCACCAATGAATGGAGTTGAGGATAGCTCAAAGCAATGCAACTCTGCAGAGAAAACCCTGAAGACCTCCTACAATGGTGCCTACAACAATGTGGAGGTGCAGAATCCGCACACCTATGCAGAGACATTCTGCTAGTCTTAACAAATCCCTCAGGTGTAGCTCTGCAGTTCCTATTGAACAGAAAGGTCAGCTAGTTCACAGGTGCTAGTTTTCACACCTTCTGCATGGCAAGCTCCCATGCCAAGAGTATTCCCTGGATTTACAGAATTTTCAGAGCTTTGACCACTCTTTACCTTTCAAGGTTAACCACGTAACCGAAGGGGTGTTCAAATGATTTCCCCCCTACATTTACCAAATACATAGAGGGTTAGATTTAATGAGATCCTGCCCACTGGCCACCCCGCTAAACTCCCATTATCCATGCCTTATAGTGCAATCCTAAATATGTCTGCTCA
This sequence comes from Anniella stebbinsi, assembly GCA_029215795.1. NCBI lineage: Eukaryota > Metazoa > Chordata > Lepidosauria > Squamata > Anniellidae > Anniella > Anniella stebbinsi. Next base: position 9,717,820 of record JARDYH010000001.1, on the reverse strand, counting down.
GAAGTAAGTCCCACTGAGTTCAATGGGGCTTGCTCCCAGGTAAATGGGTACAGGACTGCAGCCTGATTCTTTTTGCTCCTCATGTCCCAAGTCTCTTTTAACAGGAGTTTGCCAAGTAACAAGATTCTCAAAAACAAAAAACAAAAAAAACCCAACAAGAATTTGAACGTATTACCGAGTTTCTTTTCTGATTTTGAGAGACTATGGTACAGATTGTGCTAGAGGACAGAACTAATACCAGATTGCAATTTGGATATTCATTATCTATTTAGATAAAACATTTATACCCCCTGCTTTTCCTCTGGAGAACTCAAGGTGGCCAACAATGAGGATGCACTAATAAATTCACCATTTAAATTGTCTTTGGTGCTTGAATAACATTTACTGCTCTTTCCAGTTTCCTTTTACTACTGTGTTAATATTTTAACGCTTTATTCTTCTGTGAGGGTGGTTTTAAATTTTAATAAACAGTAAAGTGTTAATATTTTAACACAGGAGCAAAAAGCAACCAAACACTGCTGTAGAGATTATTCAAGAACTGGAAACAGTTAAAAATCAAATTCAGTAAGGCAACATTTATCTTAGAATACTTCTAAACCTCCTAGTAGCCTGGTAGACTTGGATGTGAGATGGACACCAACGCTAGAGAAAAGATGAACTATTAAATGAATTAATTTATTAAACAGATACTTTGGGGTATTATTATTACTATTATTAATTATTGCATTTATATACCGCCCCATAGCCGAAGCTTTCTGAGCAGTTTACAAAGATTAAAACATTGAACATTAAAAACTGATATACAAAATTTAAAAACATAAAAACAGATTACATACCAAGAAGATATCCATTTAAAACAACTATTCTGGGATCACTTAAAAAACACAACATATGCTGTTAAATGCCTGGGAAAAGAGAGAAGTCTTGACCTGACACCAAAAGATAACAATGTTGGAGCTAGGTGGGCCTCATCAGGGAGATCATTCCATATTTGAGGGGCCATCACTGAAAAGGCCTTCTCCTTTGACAATTCTTAAGGACTCAAGAGACATGGCTACTGCTACAACTTCCTTTTCCTCAGGCCAAATTTCAGCAACGGTGAGATATGCTCCGGATACACAGCTCTTGTTAATGCATTGTGCGGCACATGCCAGACACAATGCAGCTAAAGGATGTGTCACCATGGCCAGGGCTACAACACAATATCCCTCCAGATAGTTAAATATCAACATTTTGATTAACTGGAGCCAATTTTTACTTGAACAAAAGTTTCTTCTCTACTGGATTAAATTAGCCTTCCCCAACCTGGTGGCTGCCAGATGTTTTGGCCTACAATTCCACTACCCCTGACCATTGGCAAGGCTGGCTGGAACTCATGGGAATTGTAGTCTAAAACATCTGTCAGCCACCAGATTGGGGAAGGCTATTTTAATCCATTAGAAAAGTAACTCTTGATCAAGTAAAACTGGGCTCCAGTTAATCAAGATGCTGATGTTTAAATGTATATATTTAAAGATATGTATCCATAATATAAGTACCTATAAAGAACTGCAGATTAGCTCACACCGTATAGAAGATGCATCATCCCTTTTTTCACACATAGAGGAGGCAATGCCATTTCTAAAACAATGCTTGCTACAAGATATATCATCATGAAAATCCAAAGAAAATAATTTTTTTCCCCTTCAGTGCTATTGTGCTTTATTCTCATATACACATTTATGCAGTTTTCAACTGGCTAGTTAATCTGCAGAAATCCTCATATTATTAATCAACTAAGGGGTCTTTGATTGGATGATGGTCCTAATTTTATTGATGCCTGTCACCAAGCCAACTTTGGAAATTCATTTCTCAAAAGGAGATGCCGCCATCTGCGCAGCTGCTGCGAAAGAAGTCATTGAGAAAGTGTTGCGTGCAAACACATTGCATGTTGGACCGTCAAACTTTCCTACGGCTGTAAAAAACAAGTTGAGGATTTTTCAATTTGCAGATTTCAGATTTGCAAATGAAAAAAGAAGGGAGGTTTTTGTGCATAACTAACAGCTAGCAAGGTCCTTTGGACAACAGGTTCAACTTATTTGGAGAACATTTTTAAAAACAGAGAGAGAGAGAGAGAGAGAGAAAGCTTGCAGGGGATATGACTTACAGTAAAACAGGGTCCGTGACTTGATTTGAAATAAGTTCTTTTTAGTGATAAGCCAACAGTAGGACTAGCCTTTTAATCAACCCCTTCCTTTGTATGTTATATTTTGCAACAACAGAATCCTTTAACGATTTGCAAGTCAGTTAGCCACAACAGAATAATTAAAGCCAATGGTGGAAGATGAACCATTACCGGTGGATGGAAACTAATAGTCGTTAACACTTAATACTGCAGCTAATTAGTCAGGGTTCAAGGGTTCCTCATAAAGATGCCAGGCAGTCACAGAAACTGCATTGCGGGGAGAAGGAAACCACTGGTCACATGACATTTTGTTCCAAAGTATTTCATTCATCTCTGAATTAATGCCATGGAATTGGCCATCCAGATGTTACATTCCTTGTATTTCTCTGTGCAGCTTTTAATTTAAGCATTGCAACATTTCAGGTCAGGAGTTAATAAGGCGATGCAACAACACTTTGAGAGAGAGAGAAACAGAAACAAATTCCATCTCAAATCTTATTGGCAGAGCAAGCTGAAACTCACAGTTTGCCAGAACCAGAGATACACCACCATGAATCTGTCAGAACAGCTGCTGCATCCAACATACGTTCAGCTCAGGAGTGGAGGAGAAAAACAGACACCCAGGAAATGCCACCAAGAAAAAAGGTGTAAAAATGACAGACACACCTCAGCATTCCTGGAAATCTCATCACATGAAAACAGCATGGGCCAGGCCTGTATCCATCACATCACCACACAGCGCGTTGTTAAACTGTGGAATTCGCTACCACAAGATGTGATGATGGTCACCAACTTGGATGGCTTTAAAAGGAGGTTGGATAAATTCCTGGAGGAGAAAGCTATCGATGGATACTAGTCCTGATGGCTCTATGCTACTTCCAGTAGCAGAGACAGGAAGCCTATATGCCCCAGTTGCTGGGGAACATGAGTGGGAAACTGCTGATGCATTGCGTTCTGCTTGTGGTCCCTGGTCAACAGCTGGTTGGCCACTGTGTTAACTAGATGGATCCTTGGTCTGATCAAGCATGGCCCTTCTTATATTCTTATGTTCGCACACCCAACATGCAAGACACGTAGAGAATTAGACAGTCACTACAGATGCAGCCAAGGAAGTCTTGTGACACCATTAACACAATGATGACAAACACATTCAGGAGATCATGGGTCAGAATTTCCCCATAGGCAAAGCATGTTTTCCTCCCTTCTCCACAACTCCCAATGGAAAAGAGACATAAAACTGAGTGCCGGCCAGCAGCAATGAGGCATCTCTGTGGCGTAGTCTGCAAACCAGCCACAAACAGACTCAGGAGGTCACTGGTTCGAATCCCCAAAAGGGATCCCCTTCCTGGTAGCCACTGTTTATTGAAAAAGGGGTGTCAGTACAGCTGCAGAGACACACCAATGAATACACACATGTTCCCAGGGCCACTGGTTCAAATACCCCAAGGGGAAAACATGTTACACACATCCCACAGCCCAGGAAAGTCCAGGAGAATGGAGGAGCAGGCAAGGAACACACCCCTCTCAAGAGTCAAAGATCTTGCCTAGGATGTGTTCCTCTCAGAAATGGCCAGAAACAGCCTCTGCGCTCTTAAGGAAGGGGGGATGTGATGAGGACCTCCAAGGGGGAGGCCAAGGTGGTGATGGCATGCTCAGCATGGTCATCAGTTGCACCAAGGACCTGTCCACCCCCTACAACTCCATGTTCCGGGTGAGAGCTGGAGGTGGGAAGGCAGAGCATGAATGGCCCAAGTGGGAAACGGCCCACAACTTTACCACGGGGCTTGCCACCCACAACTGGCTCTTGTCTGACTTTCTACAGCTCTACGACATCCGTTGCAGTGCGCCTCACAACTACAGAAGAAGAAGGGCACCCCAACCTGCCACATCTCTGCCACCTCCCTCACCCCATCCTCAGCATCCTCCGTGCCATTGGTAGTTCACAGCTTTGCTGAGTCCATGGACACCGGACTTGTTCTGCAGCACCACCATCAGAACTGGGAAGAGGCAGAGTGGAGGGAATTAAAAACAGCAACCAGGCAGATAACTCTGGGAAATTCACATGCAGGGCAGGTGTGTGAGGTCCAGGGATGTGGGTGCCCTTGGGCCTCAAAGGACCTATCTTCTCACTCCCATTGTTGGCAGCTTCGTCCTCTTTCTCATCATTGCTACCCCTTGCTTCCTTGACAGGCAGAGGGAGCCAGGGAGCAAGGAGGCTGTGGCATCTGCTGCTGCTCCTTCTCACCACCACCGTCGGCTGGGCCAGAGCAAGAGGCAGGTGAACAAGTGGGATGTAATGGTGAAGAGGAGGAACAACTCCAGTTGGCTCTTGACAATGGGTCCCTGCTGGTGTTTGGGTCCTTGGCAGGGAATGGACCATGCCTACCCTTGACGCCGGCCCCAGCATGAAGGTGCTAGATGGTATTCCAAAGTGTGCTGCCTCTGTACATGGAGGCTTAGCAATCAAAGGTAATAGCTGCTAATCAGTCTTCTGTAAAAGGGGTCTTCCTTGGGCAGGCTTGCAATCCTTACATGGGGCTGTTCCAAATGCATACATGTCCTAGGATGACCATATGGAAAAGAGGACAACTCCTGTATCTTTCACAGTTGTATAGAAAAGGGAATTTCAGCCAGGGTCATTTGTATGCATGCAACACCTGGTGGAATTCCCTCTTCATCACCACAGTTAAAGCTGCAGGAACCCTGCCCTCTTTTGTATCTGGTCAAGAGGGCTGGGCTCCTGCAGCTATAACTGCTGTGATGAAGAGGGAATTTCACCAGGTGCTGCATGCCTACAAATGACACCTGCTGAGATTCCCTTTCCTCTGCAACTGTTAAAGATACATGAGCCCAGTCCTCCTTTCCATATGGTCACCCTTACATTTCCTCTTGTGCCAGTTCCTCTGAAGCAGCATTTCCCACTGCAAAGCTCTCTGCTTTGCCTTAATGTGTGCACACCGCAAAACGCGTTCTGCTTTTAATTTCTTAATCATGTCTAACGACAAACAGCCTCCTACACACCCGTCTTGCATTCCTTCATTAATCTCTCCTCTCATCAATGGCACACGGCGTGCAGCTACAGCGGCGCATGAATCAATCCTTTTTTCATCAACCTCCCTCTTGGTTAAGCCTGCAGGCTCAGCTGCAGAGGCCAGATCCAGAATTCCCTGCAGCCGGCTTCCATCAGGTGCCTATGTTAATGCCCTTCGACTCTTGATCTTCCTCTCACTTAGTCAAGCGTAGTGGGAAATTTAACGCTACACAATCCCAATGACAGTCATCCCCCAAACTCTGTGCCAGGGACAAGCAAATTAAACAAGCGAAGGCTCCTGAGATGCCAAAGTGCCTACTCCACAGAAGAGGCTGCCCGCCGTTTCTCTGCGTGATGTTTCGTTCTGGCTTACCTCCTTCCTAATTAGCCCCCCGTTGGGTACGTCTGTCATGTCTCTGCATGGGTTGTGATCAGAAGATTCCTGATACGAAGGCATCAGGAATCTGCTTTATACTGATACAGGAAGCTGCTTTATACTGAGTCAGTCCATTGGTTCATCGTGCTCAGTGTTGATGTTGCTTCCTTTAAAGCAACTCTTTACTACTCTCCAGCCAAAAAGAAAGAAAGAATCCAGGAGCAGCTTATAATCAGTGAAGAAGATAGTCCCTGTCTGATACCTACAATCAAATAAAGACATGACATGTGATGAAAAAGGGAGGAGGCAGGGAAAGGTGGGAAGCTTCTAGCAGGGCTCCTGGAATTGCCCTACTTGCCTTCTCATCTCCCAGTGGGGTGGGAACAGTCCAACTGGAGCAGGCCCTGCTGGCCCCATTGCCTTTTTGTTCCCTCCTCAGCTGCAATCCCCGTTGATAACTTGCTTCCTAACTGGAGAGACCACATGGTGCTTGTAGCAGAAGCTAAAGGAGGAAGAAGGAAGAGGAAGCAGGAGGGAACAGGAAATAGGAACTCCTCAAGCTACAGGACATTCTCTGTCGCCCCCTAGTGTCTGGAAGCATGCGGAGTTGTCATATTTTCCAACACAGGAAAGCAGGACAATATGCCGAGAAAAGGGGGTGGGGGAAGAACCCATCCACTGGCACTAATGGATACTTAAGTCTCTGGGGGACAGATCTGGGGCCCATGGGAAATAGATTCAGGGCCAGAACCCCTTATGCCCCGACCTAGCTCCTCCTGATTTTCTAATTAGCCCCAAAATTTAAACATTAAACTTCAACAAAAATAATATTTTCGGTGGCTGAAAAGCAAAGTGCCAGCCTCAAGTTGCCTACCTCTTCTTTTCCTACCCTTTGTTTTCCCCACAAGGCCAGTGTGGCCTAGTGGTTAGAGTGTTGGTCTGGAACTTGGGAGATCCGGGTTCTAGTCCCCACTCAGCCATGAAGCTCACTGGGTGACTTTGGGCCAGTCACGGACTCACAGCCTATCTTACCTCACATGGTTGTTGTGAGGATAACGTGAAGAGGAAGGGGACCATGTAATCTGACTTGGGGTCCTTGCAAGAGGGAGAAACGCAGGATATAAATATAATCATAAATAAAATACACAAAACAAACGGCTTTGAGATCTTACCTGGTGCAAAGGGCATTCTTTGGAACCAAAGAAGAAAGACAGGGAGGGCAGTTGGAGGCTGGATAATAGGAACCACTCCACATGCTTTCAGACACTAGGGGGCGATACAGAATGTCCTATAGGTGGATCAGTTCCTATTTCCTGCTCCCTCCCCTTCCTCTCCCTTCTTCCTCCTCCTCTGCAACAGGTGCCATGTAGCTGTCTCTCTGAAGGAAGTAAACATATCTCATGCCTTCATCATTCACTTACACTCACCCAGCTTTAGGGAGTACTTGTAGTTAAACAGTGATAGATAGCCTTCTCTGACAACGTGTATAAAAGTACTCATCTTTTAAACCGGCTTTAGTCTGCATACTAAATTCTGTGTTTCTGTGCTTCCTCTATAAAAAGCAACTCTGCAGTAAGCCACAGCAAGCTCTCCTGCATCCTGCATGCCCAACCAAAGGAAGGCTGCCCTGTGTAGCTGGGAATTATGGGTGCTGTAGTCTGATGCATTTGGAGGGCACACAATTATGGGGAGGTTGATCTAGACAGTGCAGGTTAGAAACAAACAGCTCTTAAACTTATATTTTAAAGAAGTTCCATTGCGTAGTTGTTTTTGCTTTCTGCTATCTGCCCAGCTGCCACATCTAATGTCCCTGCAGCATCTAACATTTTATGCTGCCTATCACAGCGGTGTCTGTATAAAAACAGCTGAACTGATGCAATATATACTCTGCAAATGCTTAGAAGCTGTCACCTGGGGATGTTTCTAACTGGGCCTTGGAAGGACTGTGCTCTGTGGAGGTGAAGAAGGAGAGCAGTAAAAGGCAATATGAACATGTGCAGCACAGAAGGAGATTTGTCACCCAGATTCCAAAGTTTGACGACTTGGTTGTGGCTTTTTTCCGTACAACTTCATAGAAGTAAATATTAAATACACGGTAGGTCTAATTTTATTTTCTTTCTTCTCTAAGGGTGGCCCAATGTGTTCTTTTACAGAGGACTGCCCCCTATTTAAAGGTGTCCTCTGTTAGAAGGGCTATCCAATCCAAATCTGGTTTAAAGCAAAAGAACAACTGGAACACTCACCCATCACCAGTTAGTACTGGAATAGCAGACTGAACAGATAAACACAGAGGTCACCTGGTCATAGACTTTTGCACTATAGTGAGATGTACTGTACTTCTAGTTAAATTATAATAATTATTTATATTATTATTATTATTATTATTATTGTTATTTATTCCATTTATATACCGCCCCATAGCTGAAGCTCTCTGGGCAGTTTACAAAAATTAAAAGATTGAGCACTAAAAAGACAATATACACAATTTAAAACCATAAACATAAAACAGCTGACATTTGAAACTGTTAAGCCTGGCTGCAAAGTCAGTTAAAACCTCAACTTAAGCTGTTAAAAAGGCTGGGAGAAAATAAAAGTTTTGACCTGGTGCTGAAATTGGCGCCAGGCGGGCCTCATCGGGGAGATCATTCCATAATTGGGGGGCCACCACAGAGAAGGCCCTCTCCCTTGTTGCCGCCCTCTGAGCTTTTGCATCTATATTTGCATCTAGAACTAGAAATTAGCATATGCAATTTTTATGCAAATTGCTGTCATTTTGGTGATGTGTTTCCTCTGCTTTGACCATTCATAAGTTGCCACCTTATTTTCATATACGTCCAAATAGATATCTGGATCTCCCAGAGTATTTTTTGCTGAAATGTTCATATCATATCACAGCTTAGGGGTTCTCCGAGAGTCATCTTTCTCATTGGAGGCTCAGATGGCATCAGTGGCAGGGAGTGCCTTCTACCAGCTTCAGTTGGTGGCCCAACTGCTTCCCTATCTGGACAAGGATAACCTGGTCTCAGGCGTCTATGGACTGGTAACCTCCAATTTCAGTTCTGCAATGTACTCTGTCTGGGGCTGCCCTTGAAGCCGGTTTGGTAGCTGCAGCTTGTGCTAAATGTGGTGATTTGATTGATATTGGGGACCAGAAGGTCTGAACACATAACTCCAATTCTGGCCCACATACATTTGCTGCCTGTACATTTCCAAGCCCAATTTAAGGTCCTGGTTTTGATCTATAAAGCCTTACCTAGCTCGGGACCTAAATTCCTGATGGTGCACCTCTCCTGGTATGATCCTACTCATACAATACAATCATCATCTGTGTCCTCCAGGTGCCTCATCCAAGGGATGTTCAAAGAATAGCAACAAGGGAGAGGCCTTTTCGGTGGTGCCCCCACCCAATTAGGGAAGTCTCCCTTCAATTATGTCTGCCTGGAGACAACATTGTCATCCTTTTGGTGAAGACTTTCCTCTTCTCACAGCCATTTGTCAGCATATGATAAGGATTTAACCAGTCCTGAGATTTTTGTGGTGGATTGTTTTAAATTGTTTTTGTATGTGAATAGTTTTTATATTATGTTATATTATATTATTATTATACATTTATTGTTTTATATTTATTTATTAAGACATTTGTATCCTGCCCTATACAACCAGGATCTCAGGGCGGCATACAGATAAAATGTGGCATACAGATAAAATATGGTATTTTATATGGCATTTTGAAGGTATCAATCTTCTGTAAACTACTCAGAGGGCCTTGGCTATTGGGTTTTATAGAAATGGAATAAACCATTATCATCATGTAGCAATTCGGATTGGGACCACAGTTGGTTAACCCTCCCACACAGGTGATGCCATTGCCCCATTCTGAAAAGTCTACCATCCATCACCCAACCCTAAGCAGCTATGCCCCCACACACCTGGGGCATGGAGAATCCCCAGGGAGGCAGTTTGCATCAGATCTAATAGGAACATAGGGAGCTGCCTTATAGCAATTAGACCCTTGGTCCATCTAGCTCAGTATTGTTGACACTGACTGGCAGTAGCTTTCCAGAGCTTCCGACAGGAATCTTTCCTAGCCCCACCCAGAGATGTCAGGGATTGAACCCAGGACCTTCTGCATTTAAAGCAGGAATTCTGCCACTGATAGGGATGTCCATTGCTTGGAAACCTGAGGACTTTTTGCATTTTTTTAAATTGAGATTTGCACAACTTTTGGTTGGAATTTGCACACATTTGCATAATTTTGCACAAATTGCAGCTGCACTTTGCGCAATTTTCACAACGTACACAAATTCGCACAAATCGTGGTAGAGATCTGTGCAAATTTAGGAAAGCACAGAAAATCCGCTAACTGGCCTGACTCACTGCAGACCAAGGTGGGCCAGTTAGCAGAAAATGGACTGATCTCCGAGAGGCTGAGGCAACGAAGCCTCACCGAGTCCACCCTCCAAACCCATTCCTCTTGCGTTCCTAACTGCTGAGCTATATGGCCCTTGCCCATACGAAAGATGCCACCTCTCTTCTTACTTACTTCAAATAGCCATTTGATCTAGGGCACTTAACAACTCAGCTCAAGGGGCCAGTTCAAAAGATGGCAGCCCTTTTTGCGGCTGCCAAAGGTCCCAGGTTGTGTCCCCAGCTTTGGATAGACTCCTGCCTGAAATCCTGGAGTGCCATTATCACACAATACTGATCCGACTCTTTCCCACCTGAATTTTATGTGTCTTGTTTATTTGGTCCATTGCTTCTTTTTCCTTGCATTAACTGTCCTTCTTGATATGTATCTTTAATAAACCTCAATAAAGATAAAGTACACGGGTGTTTTAAAGGCAGCTTCATGTGTATCTACACTTTACAGGCTTCTCTGAGCCTTTCCCATTAAAAAAGAAAAGAAAAGAAAAGAATGTTTATTTCTTTGTTTTTCCCCTTTTCCAATTATCTCCTCAGTTCCTAGTGTGTTCAGACTCATTTCTAGTCTGTTCTTCAAAGCGAAACAAAACAAAAAATGAAACAACTTTGTTTCACAGTTTCCCCATTTTACCAGCACAAAAGAAAGGGACATCAGCTCAGAGAATGCAGAGGCTTTTTTTATTATTGTTGGGGAATGTTGTTGGTTCTTTTAATGTCTGGCTCTCTCTTTCTGAACTTCCCATCTCTCAAGATGAAACCGCGGGAAGCATTTAGGAGCATTGTTTTGAGGCTTAGTAAAGCTTGAGACAATCACTAACGTGAATGTCTGAAAACCTGAACAACTAGTTTAATTTAAGATCAGTGGTGCTTCTCAGCCCTGCAGTACACTCAGCTCAGCTCTCATAGGCTTCCCATAATGATGTCCCATTTGGAAGGGCCAAGGCCCAGTATTCATGATCTGCTCTGCCTTAACTTCTGTTCAGTTAGATAGAGACATACGAGATCCAAGGCAACCAGCTCACATCTGAAGTAGACAACATTCTGACAAACAGCTGCACTCTTCTTGTGAGCCGTACCACCCCTTCACATCCACTTCCAGATCTTCATAAGAACATCAGAAGAGCCCTGCTGGATCCGACCAAGGGTCCATCTAGTGCAGTGTACTGCTCACGCTGTGGCCAACCAGCTGTCCATGGGCAATCCACAAGCAACTGGTGTACATGGCTTATCGCCCTTGATACTGGAAGTAGCATACAGCCACATGGACTAGTAGCCATTGAGAGCTTTCTCCTCCACCTATTTGTCCAACCCCCTTTTCAAGCCATCCAAATCGGTGGCCATCATCACATCTCCTGGAAGTGGATTTCATAATTTAATTACGTGCTGGGTGAAGACATCTATGCACTATGTGAAGTCAACTTCACATTCAAAGCTCTCAGTGGCCTTGTCCCGTTCTATCTTCCTCCCTTTCTTCCCTTTAAAGGAAGTGACTGGAGCTCTGTGGTAAAGCACATGCTTTTACGTACAAGAAGGACCCATACTCAATCCCAGCTATCTCTGGTTATGAGAATCAAGTAGCAGGTGGTGGAAAGACCTGAGACCTTGGAGGTCTTCTGGGGAGGGCTATCACTCAGCACTAGAGACCACACATTGTATGCATAGGGGTCAATGGAGGCCGGTGGCTTCGATGTCAGTAGGGTGGTGAATCTGCTCCAGGTTTCAGTCTGAATCAGCCAGAACTCCAAAGGAACTGTCCAAGGTGCTCAACCTGGAGCATAGCTGAAGCTCTCTAGGCAGTTTCCATAAGATTAAAACACTTAAAAATAATATACAAAATTTAAAACTGCAAAAAAACATACAATATACACATACGTTTAAAACCACTACAATAACTTAAAAAGCTATGAGTCAAAAAAAAAAAAAAAAAAAGACCCAGGTTCATCAGATATTGCTAAATGCCTGAGAGCAGAGGAAAGTCTTGACCTGGCGCCTAAAAGATAACCAAGTTGACACCAGGCAGGCCTCGTCGGGGACATCATTCCACAATTGGGGGGCCACCACAGAGAAGGCCCTCTTCATTGTTGCTGACCTCCGAGCTTCCCTCGGAGTAAGCACTCGGAGGAGGACTTTAGATGTTGAACGTAGTGTTCAGGTAGGTTCGTATCGGGAAAGGTGTTCCGTCAGGTACTGTGGTCCCAAGCCATCTAAGGCTTTATAGGTTAAAACCAGCACTTTGAATCGGGCTCGGAAACATACAGGCAGCCAATGCAAGCAGGCTTTAAAGGGGGATTAGATGAATTCATGGAGAAGAAGACTATCAGTGGCTACTAGTCATTCCCTCCCCTGCCCCCACAACAGGCAAGCCGCATTTCACCACCAACACCCCATGCATGTTCAGTCCTCACAGGGATAACTTGGGTTCCCCCCCCCATTTAGGGATTTTTAATAAATATATTTTGTACTTCTGCAAACCTTGGAGCTCTCCCGAGGCTGCTGGTAACTCCCTCTTGTGCGTGGGTGATGCCATTTTGGTTGCATTAGCCGCAGGGCTGACTGCCTGAATATTGGAAACCGAGTGAATGATTCGCTTCAGAATAAAAGCGGGTGCTCTCATCTAAGGCTGCGGCTTTATGGGTACTTCATCTGAATTCAATGGGACTTACTTCCAAGTAAATATGCACAGGATTACACTGCAGCTCTCCTTGGCGCCCATCCTGACAACAGGCAGAATGTAAGAAATCCAACTCAATTGTTCTCTCCCCCACACACGCATCCAATTTGACAGGATTTATTTCCTTCCGCTGCTTTTTCTTTGCAGGGAAGCTTGAATGAAAAGTCAGATGAATCTTAGGGAGCCTCTGTCAGCTGTAACTGGAATTTGCAAGCAGGCGTTCTGTTTTGTTTTTTTCCCCTTTTGGCTTCCAGCCTCAAAAGATCAATGACTTTATCCATTAATTTTTTTTAAAAAAAAAAAAAACCTCAACTGATCAGGAGAGGATGATTAAGCTAAGTAACAGAAGACCGCTCCCTGCGTCTTTGGGAAAGGAGGATGTGATTTAGATGTACTCCGGTACCAATCTTTTGTGGCCGGTCGTGCGCTATTCCGCTAAAGCAGGATCACTATTGCATCTTCCTAGCTCTGCATAGCCCATTTCCACTCTGCACGTCTTGGCACCAATATGCGCTAAACTGTTCCAGTGATCAGAGAGAGAAATGGCTAATTCTTTCAAGCCATTATGTGGAATTCAGCTCCAAGCTCCTCTCTTCTTGGTCCATTCTTTTCCCCCATTCTGTCTTCCCTTTTCAGAATCTTCCTCCTCCTCCTCCTCCTCCTCCTCCTCCTCCTCCTCCTCCTCCTCCTCCTCCCCCTCCCTTTGCCCTTGTAGCCTGTTCCAGCTTGGATCCCACAGGGATACTGGCAAGACCTGCCATGAGGACAGGCTAGTCAAAGGAAGCCAGCAACCTGCAGCACACGCATCAGAGACTGACTGCAAGGCACTCAGAGCGATAAGCTAGGAATGTCACTCAGAGCCATCTGGGACTGGACACCTCCAAATAGAGGACTATCCTCTGCCAGCTCTCCAAAATAGAGGACTGCCCTCAGTAAAGTAGGATGGCTGGACTCACTCTAGGATTCTTCCCCATTATCCACATCATCAGAGTCCAAACCCAGGCCCATGACACCTCCTCCGCTTTCCCTCCTTACTCTCTGTTCCAGGTTGGGTGGCCAGATGCCAAAGATAAGAGGGCTTCTGTGCTTTTACTAGTTTTGTAGAAGAGGGGATTTCAGGAGGTGCAGATTGTCATGCAATCGACAGTAGCTGAAATTCCATCTATTAGGGACAGAAGTCCTATCCTCTTTTTCGTCTGGCCACCCAAGTTCCACCTCTGCTCCTGCTTCACTCCAAGGCCTATTTTCTTCTAAGCCCACTGACAATTTCTTGAAAATTTCCTACATTTCTTCTCCTCCTTCCCTGAGCCTGCCCTGCCCTCCCTAGGATCTGAGCAGCTCAACCAATTGCTGCTAGGTTTTTTTCTGGTTGTATTTTTATACTATAGTTTTGAGCTTCTCCGATTTATCCTGTTTTTATGCTGTACTTTGCGGATCTAATTTTTGTGAACTACACAGAGATCTTCAGCTATTGGGCAGTATAGAAAAGTAATAAAACCAATAATACACAGACTTTCTGCTAGCCCTGCTGTGACATCAAAGCACCCAAGCCAATCATTGCCAGCAAGTTTATTACTACCACCACTACCAATAAAATTCCTTAGCACATGAAAACCTAGGCTGGGTGGGGGGGAGGGGAGAGACATAGGGGAAAGCCTATAGATCCACCATTGAAGCTGGTTGCAATCCTATGCACATTTACCTAAGTATTACTTGAATTTACTTCTGAGCAAACACACACAAGAGTGTGCTATCAGTTGCATGAATGTTCTCCCATTTAATCCAAAGCACTTGCTACAATCTGCTGCAACCCAGATTGTACATTCAAGGGTGGGAGTGTTACCATTTTCCTTAGGGACTCTTTTGAGTGTGAAAAACACCCCCTTCTAAATTGATTTCTGCCCCTTGGGAGAAAAGATGCTGATTTTTTTAAAAAACAGACCACAGGGGAAGAAATAAGCATGTCCTCCCAATCCCCCACCCACCCTCCCTGCAAGAATGTCTGAGCCAGACTGCAGCTTCCAGCTTTGGGTTAACTATAAAAACTGCAGGGGAAAACACCTACGCAACTGAGTGTCATGTGTCATTTAATTGACAGATACCTGCACTCTGGGTTTCTTGGCTTTATCTTCATCATTGCTGTTGAGGCAGGGAATAGAGACTCCACATCTTCTTCAACGTGGTAATTGTGAATGCCACGGAAAAAGTGCACATCCAATTTCTCCTCCTGCTTTTATTTTAATTTATTCCCACTCACCCCAAAAGAAGCCACTATGTACTTTGGTGAGATCCCTATTCATTCTGAGTACTTCTCAGTGGAGAAATACTTGAACAGTTGTCACACGGAGGAGGGCCAGGACCTCTTCTCAATCATCCCAGAATGCAGGATACGGAATAATGGGCTCAAATTACAGGAAGCCAGATCCCAGCTGGACATCAGGAAAAACTTCCTGACTGTTAGAGCAGTATGGCAATGGAACCAATGACCTAGGGAGGCTGTGGGCTCTCCCACACTAGAGGCCTTCAAGAGGCAGCTGGACAGCCATCTGTCACGGATGCTTTAAAGTGGATTCCCGCACTGAGCAGGGGGTTGGACTTAGTGGCCTTATATGCCCCTTCCAACTCTACTATTCTATGATTCTATGATCCATGTATAATGCCCAGTGCAGGACTAATGCCAGTGTGGTACCACGGTTCAGCCATGAGAAAAGGCCAGGAAGGGCAGAGCGGTTGCATGTTGCACACTCTAAGTTAGACTGTTGGACTTTCATCCAGGAGACCTGCCACAAAGGTTGCTGGGAGACCAATTGCCATCTCTCACCTACCTCGCAAGGTTGTTGTGAGGATAAGCATTTTAAATAAAATAATAATATTTCCCTTCTGTGCTGGTTTTATTGTATCGGATGTTTGATTTTTGAATACACCACCCTGAAATCCACTTTGGGATCAAGGCATGGTCTATAAATTTATAGAATACATAAAATGAATTTAAAAAAATACTGCTCCAAATGCTTTTTAAGAAGAGTGGAACAAAAATGTCCCGAAGTTTAAAGTGGCGAGAATTCCACACATACACAGAGCCAAAACAGAAGTTACTTTAAGGACTTGGCTAGCAGTTATGAATTTGTTCTGCATACCAGAAATGAATGCAGCTCACACATCATCTGCGCAAAAGTCCACACTTAGTTACTCCAACATTTCCTTATCAGGCAGTATAATGTTACTGCTATTGTTAAGTGAGCTGGAATCAGAAAATCCTTGGTGATCAACTGCAAATCACCCAGAGATCTACCAGTAAACAAATCTACTTTCTCCCCTCCCCCATTCGCCACCTTAATGTCAAATTTCTCATTTACTTCACACGTCTGGGATGAGATAAGGATTGCATTTAATGTGAAGTGTATCATTTTAAATAGGGGGCGTCTGGCATGTTCGCTCATAATCATTCAAGGCCAAAACAGTGGTGGGCATAGAAGGATTCTGGTAAGTGCCTTTAAAAGTGGTAATATATCTTATCTGACAGTTATTGACAGCAAAGAGAACTCGCAAGTGGCGGACTGTCCTCATTAATAAGTCCCTCTTGACCCCAAAATAAGACATGATGAATAAATGCTTTGAACAGTTTCTTTCAGCTTGGTGCACAATATGAAATTTGTAGTGACCTATCGGCTTTGCTTTCAGAAACATTTTCTTTTCATCGCCATCTTCTCTTCACACATTATTTTAAACCTTGCTTCTTATGGTGAAGTAATGCTCCATTCTGCATCTGACGGCAAACATTCAAGGTGACAAATGAAACAGAACAGAGAAGCAATAATCATAATCATAATCATAATGTAGACTTGATCCGTAGGGATCCATAAATGGCTTCCAGTTAGGCTGCAACGTTTAACCAAATAACTGATGGGATTCATCCATTAAAAGCCTCCTGATTGACTGAAACAATACCCCAATTCACTAGGCAATAAAGTTTCTCTCTCTTTCATTCATTCATACACACACACACACACACACACAGCAGAGGCTGTTGATTCCGTTGTCAATGGAGCACCGAATCCACTAGCCCCAAAATAGGTTCAGACTTTGGATAACTTCTTTTGAGTTCTGACTGGTTCTGGTTCTGACTGAAACCCAGGGCAGATTCACCACCCCTCTGACATCAGAGCCACCAGTCTCCACCGTGTGTGTGTGTGTGTGTGTGTGTGTGTGTGAGAGAGAGAGAGAGAGAGAGAGAGAGAGATTATTTAATAATATTTCAATGCAGGTACTATTTATTTATTTATTTATTTCTATGGTGCCATTGTCAGGGCCAGCCCCAGACATTTTAACACCTGAGGTGAAGGCCAAGATGGTGGCACGCACACACACTCCATGTACAGAAACTGACTGGACTGGTGCTCAAATCTTACTTCAACACTAGCAATGGGAATACGTCCTCCGTTAGTTTAGGGGATCCCGAACAAGCACCCACATCTCTGTCCTTCAACAGAGGGCAATGGCTTTTGAGCTCAGGGAGAACAGTGGGTGGGCTGCCAGCGCTGTCCCCCCAATATCTACCACCTGAGGCAGTCAGCTTATTCCACCTAATGGTAGGGCTGGCCATCTGCATGGCTTATTATTGTTGTTGTTGTTATTTATTATTATTATTATTATTATTATTATTATTATTATTATTATTCCACCTTGTTCCCAGGGCTGGGACTCAGGTTACAAGAGGGCAGGCCCGTGTCCTGAGGAGCTTGTCAATCAAAAATTCAATGCAGGGAAGGAAGGGGAAGGGGAAGGAAGCAGATAGGAGTAATCAGGTAAGGTACATGCAATTGTTTCGGTTACACATGTTTAGGCTACATTACTTCTAAATATGACAGATGGCAAGCATCATTTTATGAGAGACATTCCATCTTCTCCCTCAAAGATGGGGGAATGCCTCTTCCAAGCCTTAGCCTGCTATAACACATGCCTACTTCATCCAAAAACAAAGAACACACACACACTTCCCTTCAGAGCTATTGTTTTATTCATGTGCAAATGTATGCAAATGTAATCAATTCACTAAAACCTGCAAATTTAAGGTTTCTTTCCTCAAACGACAATTGCAGCAAAAAAACAATGTCACAAACACAGCATCGAATGATCAAATGAAATGCTAACCAGTAAGTAACAAGCAGGAAACTCCTCAATACAAGAGCAAAGAGCAATAAATATGCAGCTTTCCAAAAAAAAAAAAAAAAATCCAGGAGCCCTCACAAACTCCTTTTAAGGGGAAACATTTTTATGTTAAAAGGACTAGATGATGTGTACAAGAGAAATCCAAAGTGTTTTGAGCACTCTAGCTGTTCGTTAGGAGAAAATTTTAATCCAGAAGAGTTAAATTTAAAACTAGAGGCAAACAAATCTAAAGGGATGCACTTTGTTTTTTTGCGGGGGAAGGGGAATGCAAACCCATTTCCTCACCCAAAGAACACATACTCTAAATGAAATTTCCTCCCTAATTCTCAGAAGACATCATTACAGCAACAGAACATAAAGCAAGCTCCACTTTGCTGGGATGAAATTGTGTTTTTAAAGTGCTGGGAATTACAAATTTAATACAATTCTTTTTCAAAGTGGAGGTTTGAATAGGAAGCAAAAACAATTCTCACTCAGGGCTGGTTCTTCTGGCCCACTCAGAGGTAGGCAATGGGGTGCCCTCCAGCTGTTTTGGAGGACAACTCCTATCATCCCTTGGCGATGATGTCTGGGGCTAATGGGAGTTGTAGTCCAAAGCATTTAGAGAGCACCAGGTTCCCTAACCCTAAACCACACCCATTTCCATCCCTCCCATCTTTGGACATGGGCTGCCTTACAGAACCAATCTAGGTTGAATAGAATTTAATTTATATTTCCAATTCCATACCAGAGAGAAAATGGTGGTCTACCTTGGCCTAAGCATAGTAAACTATGTGATGGGAGTCCTCAAGTTTTTTGTGACTTATGCATGTGTTCACACCTAAATCCATTCCATCCTGCTTCTGTATTTATCTGTATTTTCAAAAAAAAAATCTAAATGTATTTTTTTTAAAAAAAAAATGTTTTTTTTAAAAAAATTGATTTTTTTTTAATGCAATGGTGGGCAGAAAATGTAAATATCGGGGTGATTCGCAACAGATGACCAAGGATTTCTGAATTTACAAAAACAATAAATAAAAAGCTTCACACACACACACACATATACACACACACTAGGTTGTGTGAATGGATAATGGTTAAGGGAACACCAGGTGTAGGCTGACCAGATGGCTCGGGATTTCCCGATCCTAACCGGGAATCCAGGGGCAAACCGGCCCAACAGGGGGTCGGGGGGGGGGCAAACCGGGGTGGCGGGGGGTCACGCGGTGGTGCAGCAAGCGAGGAGCGGCGGTAGACCCGGCGGCGGTGGCAGCGGAGGAGCCCGGGAAGCGCCCGCCCCAGCAGGTAAGTGCCCCGCGCCCTGCGCTCCTTACCTGTGCAGGCCACGTCCGCTTCCCTCCGGTGCTCGAATCTACTGAGAAACAGGCTTCGCGGCCCGTCTCTCAGTAGATTCCGAGCACCGGAGGGAAGCGGACGGGACACCCCAGCAGGTAAGGAGCGCGAGGCGGGCGGGCGGCGGGAGCAGCGTGGAGCGAGCGGGGCGTGCGGGCGGCGCAGCGCGGGCGGGGGAGGCGGGCGGGCCGCGCGAGCACGCGGGGGGGTTGTTTTAGGTGGGGGAGCGGGGGGGGGACCAGGATTTTAGGTCTCCCTTTCATCCTGGGAAAGGGGCGGGGGCAGAGCAGGACGCACGTTCTCCGGGGCTCCAGACAGGGTGGAGATCGCCTACTCTAATGGAGGCAGGAAAGCTCCACGCTTTCTGGGGCCCTGGAGAACGCGCAGCCTGTTCTTCCCCGCCCCTTTCCCAGGATGAAAGGGCCTCTTCATTCAAGCCCAAAGAGACCCTTTCACCCCAGGAAAGGCGCACGCGGGGCACGGAGCAGCTTGCTTACCTGCTCTCTCCTGGTCTCGCCAGACTTGTTTGAGAGGCGGAGCAATCTCCCCGTGCTCCCAAACAGATCCAGAAGAAGGGCAGCATCAGAGGCAGGAGCAGCAGCGCAGCACCGGAGTGAATACTTAAGTCGGTGGCAAAGCGCTGGCGGGGGTTGCCGCGGGCGGGCAGTGGGTGGCACGGTTGTGGGGCATGCATTTGTGGGGCAGGCGGGCGCGGGGGGCGGGGGGTGGGCGTGGGGCAGGCGGGCACGGGGTGGGTGCGGTGCACGTGGGGAAAGTGGGGCGGGCATGGGGCAGGCGGGCGCGGGGTGTGCGTGCAGGGTGGCGCAGCTTGGCCCAGTGCGGCACATGGAACAGCGCAGCGTGGGGAGCATCCTCACCCGGTGTCCTCCTGGCACACCGGGGCATCATGGTGAGCGTTGCGGCTGGCCCAGCGCGGGGCGGCCTGGCCCAGCACAGCCTAGCCGGGTGTGGGGCGGCCTGGCCTAGAGTGTGGCATGTGGGACTTCAAGCCCATGGGGCGGCCTGGCCCAGTCTGGCGTGCAGGCGTCTTAGCCTGGCCTAGTGCGTGGGGCTGGGGCTGCCTGGATGTGATTTTATTTATCGTTGGGTGCTGCTACTGTTTAGTGAACTTTTCTTTAATATTGTCCATATATTTTGATTCATTAATTGGGGTGGTATGTGTGTGTGTTTTAAAACTATTATTAGGGTTGCCATGGGTGAGTATGCTGGTGTGTGTGGATATTTATTTAACTTTCAGTCTTGGTTGTGTGTAGTCATTCAGTTGGTTGTTTTTTGCCTTGGTGCTTGTCTGGATTTTTATTATTTTTCCTTGGGTGAGTATGTGGGTGAGTGTTGTATTTTTAATATTATTTTATTGCAATGGGTGTGTGCATGTTTTGTGTTATTTTGCATTGTGTGGGTGGTTTATTATTATTGTTGTTGTTGTTGTCGTCATTATTTTGTCTTTGGTGGGGGTGGGGGTGGATTTCTATCCCCCCCAGTTAAGTGTGTGTGGGGAGGTGGTTGTTGTTTTAATTGCTTTTGGGAGGGTGTGGAGTTTTCCCCCAGTTTGGGTGAGCGTGCAGGAGTATGTAGATTTTAATTTTTATTGCCTTTGGTGAGCATGAGGTGTGTGTGGATGCTGCTACTGCTGCTCTTACCTGGGGTGTGTATGTGCCGTCTTTTGTATCTTGTCATGCTAGGCAGGGCTCCTGCAGCTTTAACTGTTGTATTGTAAAGGGAATGTCACCAGGTGCTGCATGCATACAAGTGACACCTGATAAAATTCTAGACATGTTGCCTGAAAGCAATTTCACGTATATATCACAATGTATATAATGTTGATGTCTAACATCTGCCCCACATCTTTACAGCTACTCACTATTTCTACACAGCTTTTCAGATAAGGAAATACATGTTTGTCTTAATTGTGTGCTGTGAAATCAGACATGTGACCAAGGCTATGTTCAGGTGGGCACGCCCCTTGGGGCTGGACCCGCCCCCTGGGGGCCGGACATGTTGGTGGGCACGCCCCCTTCGGGCAGCCATTTTGGACCTGGATTTTGGTTTCCAAAATCTGGTCACCCTAACCAGGTGTGAATCTCTGTGTGTGAAAAGCCTGTGAGCTCAATTCTTGGACTGAAAACAACTTCTTGGACTCTGCATGTGCTCAGAGGTACCCTGGTGCTGAATTCTAAGTGTACAGAAACCTACCTGTTCCACCATTTTGCAGTTGACTCAGGTTGGTAGACATTAAGATTCAACTTAAAAAGACAAATAGATCTTTCAAACCTAATATCTACCCACACTACTTTTAAGGTATTTTTGATCGTTGTTTTCAGGAGAGAACATTTGGGAAAGCGTAAAATTGAATGGTTAACTATATTCCAATTCGTGCATTAGCAAAATTTCCTCACAGCATCTTGAATCACCCCTGAATTTCTTTGTAAAGATGTTTGTTTGTTTGTTTGTTTTTAAATAAAACAGTATGGACAGGATTATACATATTTAGAATACAAGGAACAAAAGAAAACCAGTACTCTGCATCCAACTGGAGTCACTCACTTTGATCACTGCTTCAGATGTATAAAAGATATTAACTAACTTGAATCAAATGACATGCGTTTTAAATTTTAAAAAAAACAGTGGAAAGATTTAAAATGGAACTAAATTAATTGGATTACAAGCAGTTTGCTTATGCTTAAAGGGATCAGGTTACATAAAATCCTAAGAGGGGATGTACTGGGAATATATATACTCAGCCAAGAAAATAAAATTGCAGGGCATATCCTTCTCCAGTATCAGCCCAGCCTCCCAGGACCCTTGCAAGGTAGTGAACAGATAAGGCAAAATAAGCAAACCCTAATTAGCAATGCTTAGAGATAAATCTGGAAAACACACTAGATAAAATTCAGTTCAAATTCAATAGCTCTCGTCCTAGCGGAGTGTTAAATTTATGAAGCAGGCAAGGGATCTAGTTCAGTTCAAAGTCAATCAAGGTCCTGATCGAGTTAGGTGAGAATTAATGCATGGGCCTGTGTTTTACTTGGTTTTAAAAATAATAATAATAATAATAATAATCTGATTTACATTCTCTGTAGCCTGAGAACTTGCAGTGAGAGCCACTCTGGTGCAGTGCCTAAATTCTATGGGCAGTGGCTTATTTTTCCTACCAATGCGTGCTGGTCAAAAGCTACTTAATTAGCATAATTGCCCTCGCCAGTCACAGGTTGTCATAACATCCAAACCTGGCAAAGGTGGAGGGCTGGAATGGTTTACAAATCATCCAGCAACCCTAGAAAAAGCCATGGGTTTTAGGATTGTTTGGAAACCAACCCAACTGCTCATCTTCACAGGGTCCAGACACCATAACAACCCATAACCAGCAAGATTAATTATGCTAATTAGGCAGTTCACAACCAGTAAGGAAAGGCAGGGAAAATGAGCCACCATGGCTTATTTTTCCCTCTGTAACAAATCACGCAGAACCCATGGGCTGTTCTAGGGTTGTGAGTGGTTTGTTAACCATGCCAACAACCGAACCCTGCTGGGTTCGCACGAAATGACAAGCTGCAAATATTCCATGGTCACAGCAGCATGCACCAGCACACACCACTTTGTAAGTGTTCAGCCATGCCTACCCTTGATGCTGGCCCATGGTCAGTTGATCCTCCTGGGAACAGTGACTTTTCTCAGGGGACTAGAGAGTAAGTGACAACTAGTGAGAGAGTGTCATAGATTGAGCTATTTGGGAATGCAGGGGCTTGACTCAGTCTAACACTTCCTCAATGTTCATTTTTCTAAATGTACCCATTAGTTTTTTAATGGATTTCAAACCTGACCTTTTATATCAATCTGCGATCTACAACTACACTTTGACTAAACTTTGATCTTTGTGGTATCAACACCACCTCTACCATTCTTCGGGGGGGGGGGAGTTTTCCCTAGGTCATCTCCCCCAAATCACGCCCAGGTGCAGCTTGCTAAATTCACACAAACAGAATGTTGGTTTGAAAGTGTGGTGTGTGCCTGGTTCGTTTCTTTTCTAAAACTTCAAAAGGTATAAGTGGCCACCTGCAAAACTCCCAGTCTGCCTTTGATCTAAGAAACAATGGTTCATAAAGGAAGAAGGAAGGGGAGGGAGAGACCTTCTCTTGTATTTCTATAAAGTAATGAAAGAAAATTATTTTCCATTTCCTTTCAGTGGCTTATAATGATTCAGATTAGCATTTCAGAAGAGCTGGAATGTAAATAATTCTTTGAGGAGCTCTAAAGATGAGCTCAGGCTGCTTAGCAATGTAGATTGCAAGGCTCTTTACACAGGGAGTTTATTATTTTCTGTGTTCTTTACAGTACCTAGGATGCTACATAAATGTTAAATAGAAGGGGGGAAGTTAACATATTATCCACTTGGCTATGATAACATGCAGAGAGGGGAGAGAAATTTGTTTGGTTCACATTTTCATGCAAACTTTGGACCAATACATGAACTAAGACTCAATTATCCCTTGAAATTTGCAATTCTACAAAGTTTGCAATAGAGTTCTCCAATCAAAACTACTGCTTACAAAAAGGGGCATCTTAGAGAGAAGTGTACATGACAATGCATATATTAGCAAAAAGTAACATTAAGATGCATTGCATTAGGGAAAGTGCTTGCAAAAAATGTGTACTTTATTTTATTTATAATTATTATTAAATTTATATCCTGCCTTTTTTTTTTCCTCCAAGGAAGCCAAGGTAACTTACATTAGGCTGACCAGGTGGCTCGGGATTTCCCGGTCCTAACCAGGAATCCAGGGGCAAACCAGCCCAACCGGGGGGCGGGGGGGCAAACCGGGGTGGCGGGGGGTCACGCGGCGGTGGCAGCAAGCAAGGAGCAGCGGTAGACCCGGCAGCGGAGGACCCCGGGAAGCGGCCGCCCCAGCAGGTAAGCACGAAGGGGGGCACTTACCTGCTGGGGCGGCCGCTTCCCGGGTTCCTCCGCCGCCTTCGCCGCCGCTGCCGGGCTCGTAAAGCCAGAGGCTGCGCGGAAGAGGCGGGAGAGGGCCGGATCCGGAAGTGACGTAACTGTCACTTCCGGATCCGGCCCTCTCCTGCCTCTTCTGCGCGGGCGGCAACGGACGACCCTGCACGGCCACGCGGGCAACAGACGACCCAGCGCGGCCGCGCGGGCGGCGAAGGAGGACCCCACGCGGGCGGCAGAGGAACCTGGCGGTAGGTCCAGGCTGGTTTTTTTTGGGGGGGTGGCTTGGTGGGGGGGTTGTTTTGGGTGGGGGGGTGGGGGGAGACCGGGATTTTGATTTTTAAAATCTGGTCACCCTAACTTACATGGATCTTCTTCCTCTGCATTTTATCCTCACAACAACCCTGTGAGGTAGTTTAGGCTGAGAGTCAGTGACTGGCCCAAATTCACTCAATGAGCTTCGTGGCCGAGTGGGGACTAGAACTTGGATCTCCTGAATCGTAGTCCAACTACTCCCCCACTCCACCACACTAGCAAGCGATTTGCAAATGAAAACAGGAGAATATGTCAATTTAAATATATGTCATTGGACCATTCCAAGGAAAATACATTGTTTGAAGGTAAGAATTACCCTGAAGGCATGGCTGGAAAAGAAACATTTTTAGATTGCTTCTTTGGAGCAGCAGAATCTAGATTGGATCTTCTCTTTTAACATGGTGCGTCACTGAAAAGAAAGTGCCTCATTAAAAGACGAAATGATATATTGTATCTATTAATCAATGGTGTGGAAAATGCTTTATGTCCTAGTTTCAGAGTGTTGAAATGTATCTCTTAAAGATCGATATTGTTACCAAGGAATTAAAGCAAAATCAATAAGAGGCATAGACTTTCATTTTGGTTACAAATCATTGGGTTCCAGCATTTTTAACTTTTTAAACTACAATGCAAAAGCATCACTAGAAAATTGGCTTAAGAAGCAAACTTTGTACAAACAGACCCAGTTAATCTATGCAGTGCAGAGCAAAGTCTCCCCAACAAGGTTTCGTTTGCTGATGATTGATGCAGGAAAAGTGCAGATGCACTGAAGAAATCCCATAATAGATGTGTGTTCTGAAGATGACTGAAGGAAAACTCCTAACTGCCTAATGAAGGTCATCACAACATGGTTGTGAAGGTAGGGGAGGTGGACAGGACTGGGCCATGGACAGTGGTCTGAGGTGAACCAAGAGATGGAAAACGAGTCATGGGACCAGCCAGTGGTTAGAGCTGAAGAAACAGGCCAGATCTACACCAAGCAGGATATAGCACTATGAAAGTGGCATGAAAGTGGTATATAAAAGGTAGGAGCCACACCAAGCAGGATATAGCGGTATGTGGTATGTGTCAATGGGCCCCAACAGTTGTAAGTGCACTTCAAAACCACTATAAAGCAGTAGAGTGGCTCCTGCCTTTTATATACCACTTTCATTAGGCTGACCATATGAAAAGGAGGACAGGGCTCATGTAATTTTAACAGTTGTAGAGAAAAGGGAATTTCAGCTAGTGCCATTTGTATGCAATTAGTTCCTGGTGAAATTCACTCTTCATCATAACAGTTCAAGTTGCAGGGGCCCTGCCTTCTTTTGTGTATGGTCACTCTAGTATAGTGCCTGCAACTTTAACTGTTGTGATGAAGAGGGAATATCACCAGGAACTAATTGCATACAAATGACACCGGCTGAAATTCCTTTTTCTCTACAATTCATAGTGCACTTTCATAGTGCAATATCCAGCTTGGTGTAAATTAGGCCCAAGTGAGAAACAGAAAACAAACCAGGAGGCAAGATGGAAGAACAGCTAAGTGTAGAGAAACACACCAAAGCGAACTATGACCTTGTTGCAGAAGTAAGACTCAGCTGGAACAGGAAGCCTACTTTTTCTCCTTCCTGCCCAGGTGTATCCAAAGACCAGCTTGTGTGGGCAATTAGTCCTGGACAGACATCAAGGGTGGACCTGATTGGTTGTGGGCCCTTGGCAGATGCCCAATCAAGATTCACTGACAAGATCTCCCTGGAGTTGCTCATCACCTCCACCATTACAACCAGCTCAGTCTGCAGGCCAGGAACTGGTAATCGGCAACTTCAAGGCCCCTGGGCTCTCCTTTCTTTGGATTCTTTATCTTTAAACCAGAAGTCACTTTCTGACAGAGGACCACCCTCTATAAAGTAGGATACATGGCCAACCTAGGTGGAACTGCTGACATGTAAGAAACCACCATGCTGTGTGCTGAATATTGTTGTCTTCTCATGTATTTGAAGTATTACAAAAAGAAATATGTATCCTCAAAAGGAAGCCACATCCAGGTAGCTCCGGCCCTTGTAATTTCTCACTGCATGGGGAAGTGGGGAGCATGTAACAATACCTTTGGGCCCTGTTTGTGAATCCAGCAGTACTATCAGGTCAGGTCTAGATGAGAATTATTTGACATTGCTGCTTCCTGTTAAAGACAGTTAGCAGAGAAAAAACAAAAGGCAGAACAAAGCATTTTCCAGTCCCACGTGCATACAAACAAAGAGGAGACCGTACCCTTCTTTTCGGGAAGAAAAGGTGAGATCACTTTACTTACATAAAGACGCAGGTACAGCATAGTTTCAATCACATGTGTATATATACATAAATACACATATCCTGTTGGGTATGTGTATATATAAACATGTGATTGTGTATATTGTGGTGAATATGTATATTGTGGTGGCCTATGGCTCTAAACAATAAAATTACTACTGCTGCTAAGCATCATTTCAAATGAAGTTTGCTCAGTCCATTTCTTCATGTTCTATAACACTGGCAAGAGAAAGCAGCCAAACATAAGTGCTCCCAGCAATGGAGGAGGTCACAGAGAGAGGGGGGAGGGGAGAAAGGGGAGGAGCAGGAAACCACACTGTAGGCTATAGAGATCCTAAGGCTAGCTGTGGGCTAAACTCCCATGTATTAACTAACTGCAACACTGCCCCCTGCCTGTAACTTGCAGACTAGGTTGAAATATCCCCAGCAGGTTTTGAGGGCAGTCATCCAGGCCCTTATTTATTGGAATGAGCATCACTGGCTCACCACATTTTGAGATCAGTGAAGTAATATGCATTCCCATCTAATGGGAGGGTGTAAGAATATTAGGTCTAGAGTCTAAAATTATCTGTGAGCTTTTTGGAGGTACCTGGCTGGCTGCTGTTGAAACCAGAATAATGAACTACTAGATCAGGGGTGGAAAGTCAGTGCCCCCCTGGTGGTTGTTGGACTGCAACTGCCATCAGCCACAGCGGCCAACTTGTGTATCATGGGAGTTGTAGTCCAACAACAAAGAGGACCACAGGTTCCCAACCCCTAAACTAGATTGACCTGATCTGATCCAACAAACCAATTTATGTTCCAAATTCTTTCCAAAAGAGGTAAAGAGTGAGTTTAGACACAAAGAAAGACCTTCGCATTATGCCACAAGTAGATGTGTTGTTCCATTAAGTATGCAGCATTGTGAGATATATCAAATCTTATACTTTTTAATCAGACAAACACCAAAATCCACACACCTGAGGTGTAAGATTGTCGAGACCCACAAGGCCAATAGGATTGCTTTCATTCGTTTTATTCTTAAACGCCAAGCTGGAGGCTAATTTTGTTCTCTTTCCAATCTGTCTAGCCATTTTGATGCTTCCTGGATCTCCTTGCCGTTACCAGAACAGTTCAGTAGCCTCAGGGAGGTGGTGGTGTTAAAACTTAAATTATTTCACAGAAGATTTCACAGCTAAGCTTCAGGGAGATATTTCTGCCTGCAATGTTCTTTGCCAGGCACAGTGTAATCAGTCATATTGATGGACACAGACAACTAATGAATACCTTTCATAGAATCATAGAATAGCAGAGTTGGAAGGGGCCTATAAGGCCATTGAATCCAACCCCCTGCTCAATGCAGGATTCCAACTTAAAGCATCCCTGACAGATGGTTTTCTAGCTGCCTCCTGAAGGCCTCTAGTGTGGGAGAGCCCATGATCTCCCTGGGTCATTGGTTCCTGTCATGCTGCTCTAACAGTCAGGAAGCTTTTCCTGATGTCCAGCCAGAATCTGGCTTCCTGTAACTTGAGCCCATTATTCTGTGTCCTGCACTCTGGGATGATCGGGAAGAGATCCTGGCCCTCCTCTGAGTGGCAGCCTTTCAAGTCTTTGAAGAGTGCTATCACGTCTTCCCTCAGTCCTCTCTTCTCAAGGCTAAACATGCCCATTTCTTTCAGTCTCTTCTCTTAGGGCTTTGTCTCCAGACCCCTGATCATCCTCGTTGCCCTCCTCTGAACCCCCTCTAGCTTGTCTGCATCCTCCTTGAAGTGTGGTCTAAATCCCCTCTTGTGTTGCCTCATCTGAAGGACTCCAAATCGTCCTATGGTAATGCTTCGGTTCACCCTCACCACAGTCCCGTAAAGCCTTCAATTGCTGTTTGCATGTGGGTAGGTCTGCCAATTGGTTCATGGCCATCCAACAAGCCCAGGTGAAGCTTGGTTGTGCGTTCATACTCATGATACACGAGGCAAAGAAATTGATCACATTTTTATATCCATACCCAAAGCGGCATACAGGAATTAAAGGACAGAGCCTATGAGCTCCATGAGACTCAAGTTAGTCATGAGTAACTTAAGTCCCATTCATTTCAGTGGATCTGCTTCACTGCCAACCTCCCAAGATCTGCCACTTGAAGCCACTGCCTCACTCTACCTAATGGTAGGGCCAGCTTTGAACCTGTAGGACCCTGCCCAGAAGAGAGGAGTATATTTATTTATTTATTTATTACATTTGTATACCGCCCCATAGCCGAAGCTCTCTGGGCGGTTTACATAGGATTAAAAACAATTAAAAACAATATACAAAAATTAAAACAGCAAAAACATACAACATACACACAATCTGTACATTTAAAAACCACTTCAACACTTCAAAAAGCTACAAAAACAACAACAAAACAAACCAAGCCAGCAAGAAAACCTCTTGGGGTACAATCCAATGCATAGCTAGACAGAAAAAAGTTCTAGAACTCCCAGCATTCCCCACAATAGGCCAGAGCCACTCATAGGCTCAATTCGGACGACACGATAGTCAATGGTGGGTTGACTAGCCCTAACCCTAACCCTAGGGGATACTCCCCACACAACATGGTAATAAATAATCAACTGTGGTGTGGATGAGGATCAGCGCTGAGTTGACTATGGCAGCATTCGGATGACACAATAGTCAAAACAACTGACAATTGTTTCCCCCACACCGGTTGTTTATTGTGTCGTCCGAATTGAGCCATATTGTCACTTCTGCCCTAACATAAGTTTAGATAGGCAGGTATCCGACCTGAGAGAACGCCATGTGGTATCTCAATTAGGAAATGCTCTCAATGTGCAAATCTACCAAGGCCATGTTCTTTTAGCCTCCTAGCATTTGCTAAAGAGACTTAATTGTTCCAGCTCTCTTTTAATGTTTGATTTTATTCTACCAGTTGCCGTGGCTTGTTTTAAACACACTGCTGTTTAAACTCCTTGCTTCTAACATTCTTTCATTATTCATGGGCAGCATGTGTGTTTCACTGCACTGTACATTTAAAAAAAAATCCATGAGCCACTCGGGGTGTCGTCCCAAAGAAAAGTGGGATGATCATGACAACGGGAATCCCATCTAACAGCAAACCCGGGTGGCCCCATGCCGCTGGAGGCAAAACAGGCCCACCCATAAACAAAAGGGAAGTTCTAGCACACCCAGGGGAAACCCACGGTAAACACCACCTTTCAAATTAAGAGCACAAAGATGGGTTGCTCAGCACTCTGCCCGTGCATCCTCAGCTCCCCTGATGATTTTTCAGGCCCTCGGGTCTAGGCTGGGTGCTGAACCTAGTTTGTTGATTGGGTTCAGTACCTTGGATAGCTCCTTTGGAGTTCTGACTGGCTCTGACTGAGACCCATAGTGGATTTACAGCCCCACTGACATCAGAGCCACCAGCCTCCACTGAGTTATGCTCACACAATGCCTGTTATCTATTCAGTTTGACAATACCGGGGACAAGTTCTCTGTTACTCAACCAGTTCTCCTTGGTTCTCCAGCCTTTCCTCTAGTCGCCTTTATGGTGTCAGCTGCCGCTGCCGCTGCTGCTGCTGCAGTGCCTTGAAATGTAAATGTTCTTTTTCACTCCCTTTTTAACATATATTGCTCTTTCATAAACACCAATGCAATTCAGAAGACAGGGGAGTGTTTATTCCAAGCCTTTCATCCCAGGATCACTTCCCCCAAAAGGGTCAAAGGCCCCAGCAGTGCGTATAGTACCGGTTGAGATCTGTGGCTTCTGACTTTGTCATGTCCCTCTTTTGCTACGTGCATGTCCCCTTCCACATTACAGTCTGCAGAAATACTGGTAGGCATCACAATAAAGCAGCCGAATGAAAGAACAGCTGCTGGGGAAGGGGAAAAAATCACACAGAAAAGGTGGTGGGAATTACAAATGTGCAGCTTGGGAAGCCGATAAAACATCATCGGAACTAAATGTCCAAGCACTGGCAGACAAAATTCCCCAAGCTGCCCATGATTAGTGGGAATCGCTGCAGAGATGTTTCCAAAAAGGACAGTGCATTAATGCGCAGTGACAAAATGTTAATTCCTGGCTCAACGAGTGACAAACATTTGGGCATAAACACATCCAAACATTAGGCAAAAAAAGTTATCCTACTCTGGCAGAGGGGGCAGGAGTGAAGGCAGTCAAGATTTACTCCCCCAAATCCACACAACGGAAATCTGAAAGTGGTGCTCATTAATGAGCCGGCGCATGGCAGGCTCCTGTTTGCAGAGATGGAAAATGTGACATTGGACCCAGCATGAAGGCGACAACTCCGGGAGCAAAGTGAAGCAAAGGAACTCGAAGAGGGGGAGATTGCGGAAATCTTATGTTGGCATCGGAAGAATGACTGTAATGAAGCAACTCCGCAAATCGAACTGATGGAGTCAGTTCTGTGCATTTAAATAAATGCAACGTTTTGCCACCATCACATATAAGGAGAGGGTTCAATCTAAGAGCAAAAGGGAAAGGCGGGTAAGGGGACCTCAACCCTCCCCCTCACTGTGGCTTCCTGCTCTGTAGCTTCTCTCCCCAAGGACTCTTCTCTGAGTCGAAGTCCTTTCCACTCCTTGGAGCCCTAAGATGAAAAGCACCAAAAATAGGTAGATGGGATGGGGGGGGGGGGAGAACAGTTTTGCAGTATGTATGTATTTATTTATAAAATGTATTCCCTGTTTTTCATGCTAAAATAATTCCCAAACAGGTACGAAACAATAAAACATAATACAATAGACTCATATAATAAACAAATAGGATTGGAAGATGAATAGGGATTTACAAAATGCAAATGCAGTCAAAAGCTTGAGTAAAATGGGTCTTTCACTGGCGGCCAAAGATTACATGATTGCATGGTCTTCTCTGAATGGGGAAGGAAGTTCCACAGTAGGAATGGCTGTATTGAGAAGGGGCCCTCTCAAATTCCTGACAAGCGAGCCACCATCAAAAGGGCGTCTCCGCTAGCTCTTAATATATGGTCAGGTACGTAAGGAAGAAATATGGCACTAAAAGTTGGAACCCTTGGAACTATTAAGAACAAAGAAATGTGGGCGATTGCACATATTTGACAAGGAGAAGCTTCCTGATCCTTATCAAGTAATAGCTGTTGTTTGCAATGTTTGATGGAAAATAACTAAAATGAGAAAAAAATTGAGCTGGGGGAGAAAAAAAATCTTCTGATTTATACTCAGTCGCGACTGTACTAGTACGAAAAGAGGATGGCCACAGAACCAGCCTTTTGGAAGGGTTGCAGGGAAAGGTTGCATGGTTTATTTTTCTTAAAACAGGTTCTGCCTCAGAAATGAAAACGTGTATTCCTACAAGAGATGAGGTGCTTACAATAAACCCTAAATGGCTGTTTCAGAGATAGATACTGAATGCATTGTGGCCAATGCTGGTGCCTTTATGCCATTCTTCAAACAAAGGATACTCATTCAGTCTCTCGCCCTTAGAAACAATTACTTTCGTTGCTGCCACTGAGCAAGTTTGAGTGTGTATTGTTTAGAATTCAGGGACAATCAGCCCCACCGTTGTTCAAAATAGATCCAGAGAAGGAGGGAATAACATAAATGTCCTTGCTTCCTGCTTAACTCTGAGTTGTTGCTGTTTTTCCAATTCATAACAGGGATGTGGTTGCCATGATTCACATAATATAGCATCAAGGTTTCCTATGGCAAAAAGAGAGAGAGAGGGTGAATTCAGACAACATGATAGTCAATAGTGGGGTAATAATCAACTTTACAGTGGTTCATCCAGGGGGTACTCCCCACACAACATGATAATAAATAATCAACTGTGGTGTGGATTAGGATCAGCACTGAGTTGACTATGGCAGCATTTGGACGACATGATAGTCAATACAACTGACAATTGTTTCCCCCACCCAGTTGCTTATTGTGTCGTCCGAATTCAGCCACGATCTAAATTTTGAAATAATTACATACTAAACCAAGACTTCTCTGGCTGGCTTCCATTTGTCATAAATCACAGGAGTTGCAAGATAAGCTGCCACTAGAATCATCGATTAACAGTCCAAAGCTGATATGCCAGAAATATCCGTTGGGAGCCAAGTTAAGCAGTACAGGTTTCAGGGACACGCAGAAGGGTAGTTGAGGTTTTCCAGGGTCAGATATCATTCATACAGAGTCAAGGAGCTGGTCATCAAGCAACTGGGACAGAGCACAAAACAAGACAATTGATTCCAGCAATCAGCCAGCATCTCCGGCTGGCCTTATATTGGGGTGTTGATGATGGAATGAGGCCAGCTGCACCAGGTTGCATTCAGCTTCTGTCTGCTCATGTGATGGGCCACTCCCAAAACACTCCCAAGCTCAGCTGTTCAGCCTTCCTCCATCCCAAATGGAGGCACGACGCCATTCTTCATTTGCTTCACTGGAGAAAGAGAAGATGATAACCTCATCCCCACTAACTTCTGCAAAGGTCTAGAAGAACCTTCCCCAAGCTGGGATCCCCTTAGTGTGCTGCACTGCAAAACACCTGCTGGAAATAATGGGTGTTGCAGGCTAACACATATAGAGGACACACCGGCCTGGGGGAGCCTGGTCTGGGACAAGGAAAGAGCTAGAATACATTGGGCAATATCCTATAGTGCCATTCCATTAGCACAAATGACATTGTACTAGTGGAAATTATTATAATTTAAATATAACTACGGCACATTGCACCATGGCGGAGAAGACTGTGACCAGGTGGCAACCTATGTACCTGCCTCTTCAGTCTGCTGTCCAGTTCTGATGGTTCTTTATCCTTAACCTAGAATTGGACTGGAGAGCAATTCAAAGAGAGGACAACTTCAAAGAGAGGGCATCCCTCTGCAGCCCTTCAAACAGAGGACTGTCTTTTGTAAAAGAGGACACATGGCCACCCTAAGTTTGTGTCATGATTCCAAGCCCTCCCACTAAGATGTGAGACAATAAAGAGGTCTGCTGTGTAATCCACAAAAGCTTTCTTCAGTAAATAGACATATCTTCACACCTGAAGAGAGTGTGAATGTTAGGAGCTATCCTCTAAGCTTAACTAGCCTAACAAAGCAAGGCAGGTGCCTATCAACTAAATGGATGGTTTCCTGCTGTGCCTCAAAGGCTTTTACCAGGCCCCTCCTTCGGGGGGGGGGTCTTCAAGCTGTAACCTCTGCCATGTGGCTAGTCTAGCAGACTGCCTCCACCTCCTCTCAACTCTGCCCACTTGACCTGAAACCAGACTCTGGGATCTGTCACTTCCAATGCTCCCTCCAACAAAGACAGATACCCAGGGGGAGGGGGGAAGATGGTCTCTGAGCTGAGGCCTCATGTTAGATAAGATTCCTCCTTGACTTCTGGAGAGTCTTGGAGAATTTCCTCCTCCACTTCCTATCTTGGCTGGTCTTCTACAACCACCGAGTCCGATTCAGGATCCACACCGTGGAGACCAGGTCTGATCCTGACAGTCTGCACCAGCACTGACGCATCCACACACTGACATTTCTATCCCCTTTGGTATGCAGCCGGCATCAGAGCTGCCTAACTCGGCTCTCCATTATTTTATCTTGTAACTTCAGCTTTCAGCTCAGTTCATGCCAGCTGTAAACAAAATCCGAAAAGCCGCCCCTTCCGATGACAATGAAGTATCTTCAAGCTCCACCACCCTCCCATCACACTTCATTTCCCTTTGTGCTTTGGGGTGGTACAGCCAAGAAACCAGCCACTGTGGCAATGCTTCTCCATTATTCCATCGCCGCTGGAGGATATTAAATAGGAACACAATTGCCGGGCTTGAAGTAATCAAAATGTTGTTTGCCAAATAAACCATTGCACACTTAATCAAATCAAAGGCGCTCAAACAACAAATGTTGAAGCTACATATTTACCAACAGAAGTCACGGTGCAGGAGTAGTGCAAAATACTTTCATTTCCTTTTCTTCACTTTTATTGTCATGTGCAAAATTACGAAAGAAAGAAAGAAGGGAGAGAGAGAGAGAAAGCCAAAGTGAACGTTAAATAAATAAAGGGAATAGATAAATCCCAAATTGCACAATAGGAAAAAGCAGGCACAAGATCAAAATGTAATCCACAATGTTGATTCTAATTATTATTATTATTATTATTATTATTATTATTATTATTATTAATTTCTTACCCACCTCTCCCTCTGGATCGAGGCGGGGTACAACACCAAATACAAAACACCATAAAATACGTCAAACTGTTTAAAAACATATAAAACTAATACGTTATTAAAAGACATTTTAAAGTTTAACTGGGTAGGCCTACCGGAAGACTGTTAAAATGACAAATCTCTTCCAGCAGGAAATTCCACAGTCTGGGAGCGGCAGACTGTGTTGGGTGGCAGGAAGCATTATTCCAGCCTTGGTCCAACACAGCTGGAAGACAGACACCAGCTTGGGGAACGCTGCATTATACAATACATTATAATCTTTTTGTTATCAATAATCCTTACATACACCCTTGCAATGAAGGTCAGTATTGTTCTCATATTGCGGATGAAAGAACCCAGGCTGAAAAAGAGTAGCTTGCCTAAAGTGACTGAATAAGCCCATGGCTGAGAGCTTGCTAGGAACATAACAAGAGCTACGCTGGATCAGACCCAAGGCCTATCTAATCCAGCATTCTACTCCCACAGTGGTCAACCACAAGCAGTACATGAATCCAATCCTGAGGCAAAAATGTGACTCTGAGCCCATCCAGCAAGCCACTAGGGCTACAGAAAGCCCATCTGTCTTTCTTTCTCCACCCCCCTTGACAGTATCTGCCTCAAGATATACTCTCCATAAGCCTGATAAAGCCCCCCTGTGTTATTAAAAAGCACCCCTGCATTGTTAATAAACATCTGAGAAGCTGTCCTTTGCCTGTCGGATCTTTGGAAATGACTGTTGCATGTACTCTGAACAGGGTTCTTGACTGTCCCATATTTTTTTAAAGAGTGTGTCTTTTTCTCAGATCAATCACATCCTCCTGGACAACGTCCAGACATTTTACCTTGCAAGAAGTAGATCAATCATCTGATTTGCTAAGGTAGAACGAACCAACGGAGCACAGAAACGACGGCCCAAGAGGGCACCACATGAAACCGCCTATTGCGAAAGATCAAGATGACAGCCTTTAAAGCGACCTTCTTTAAAGGGAAAAAAAGGGCGCTGAATGCTTGATTTATTAATTTAGTCAACAATATAAAGAGAAAAGGCATCAAGATAGAGGAGAAATGAAAATCAAGCCATCCCAATAAAACCCATAAAATTGTGGTTGGCCATTCAGGGAAAGCTTGTTTAAATAGAATTATTTTTAGCAGGCACTGAAAACCCAAACAAAATGTTGGTGCCCACTTGGCCTCAGCTGGCAGGAAATTCCACAGAAAGGGAGCCAACGCACCAAGAGCTATACTCCAAGTGCACTCAAATGGACACCGGCTGCCTCAACACAACCCTAGTTTCTCACTATTCAAAAGAATGTATTGTCAATGAGTCGTTCAAGAAGATTCCCCTACAACTTAACTTTCAAGAAGAGAACTCTCCATGCCCTTTCCGTGCCAACATTAACATATAATTTTAATTGAAGATGGTAAATGGACATTTTGACAAGTCTCATTACATCTTAGCCAGACTGTCATTATAGTCTCTCTCTCTCTCTTTCTCTCTCTCCCTTCTTATTCCTGGCAAAGAGGCCAAGAATATGATTTTTTCCCCTTCATGCACATAAAAGCATCTCTTTCTTTTTGGTAAAACTTTAATTAGACTTTATTCATGTCGAAACCAGAATTGGCCTTAAAACTTAAATGTAACACCTATAGCAAAATGAAACTGGAGGGGAAGACTTTTCTTAGTGAACCCCCACTAAGTTTAAAGGGATTTCTAATCTAAAATCAGAAGTGAGGTATATTTGATCTTGATAGATTGATTAATTATTAAGGCACCACTACCAATAGAAACATTTTACAGGCTTCCTTTTCAAAATAATAATGATAATAATTGCATTTTTTTTCACTGTGCCACTGGTCTTTATGCTACATTTAAGGTTACTTGAATAATTATAAGTTATTCTCTATGCATAATTATGTAAAGTGCAACAAATTTGCTCTGATTCGACTCTTTTCCCTTTGGTGGAAGCAGTGCATCCATATTTAATAAAACCCATGGAACAAACATGAAAATGCAAACTCCCCACACTGTCTGGGATTATGAAGGTAGTAAATTAAAGATTCATCTTTGGGTCCTTTGGGGGAAAGACAGCAATTAAATATATTGTTCCAAAATGGTTCCAAAGGATTCAGCCAGGAAAGAAGCATCTTTCCTTTAAAACAAA
Organism: Anniella stebbinsi; assembly: GCA_029215795.1. NCBI lineage: Eukaryota > Metazoa > Chordata > Lepidosauria > Squamata > Anniellidae > Anniella > Anniella stebbinsi. The sequence goes on along the minus strand of JARDYH010000001.1, from coordinate 9,680,768 downwards.
AACCAACAATTCCACAGCAGAGAAAAGATATCACATAATGCCATTATTCAATATGAACTTTCTTGCTCAATGAACTATTTAGTTCATCAGCATTCATTTGGAATCATCATTATTATTAGATTAGGGGTATTATATTAAGCAGTATACTAGATAGATGGATGGATGGATGGATGGATGGATGGATGGACGGATAGATAGATATGGTTGTATTAAGTACATGTAATATTTTATTATATTAAGTGGTATATAAGTATTATTAATAACACATCATTGTTCCTATTATTATTATTATATTATATATAATATTATATATAGTAATACCTTATTTGCTAAATAGCTATCTAGGCCATTTGGAAACTTTATAAATACATAAAACTTTTTAGGTTTTCCAACAGTAGCCCAGATATTTTAAAGAATTCTTACACACCTCAGAACTCCAATGATGACTTCCATGTAAAGAGCAGCTCTACACTGTCAGATAAGTGTATGGATGTAATTACCCCAAAATTGTAGTGAATGGGGAAGTCTGTGCACACCATCTGGCTCATGTTGTATTTTGTTGTGTGTGCCTATTGACAACCATTTGTAGACAAATATTCCCATCAGCATCAGACATGTATATTAAGTCCAGCAGGGACCAAATGAGCATTGTAAGAAGCTGTGTTATACCACGTCAGACCAATGTTTTATTTAATCCCAGTATCTATACTGGCAGCTGCTCTCCAGAGTTTCAGACGGGGGTTTTCTAACCCGCCTGGAGATGCCACCAATTGAACCTGGAACCTTTTGCATGAAAAGTCTGTACTCTACTACTGAACTACAACCCCTTTCCCATCAAAGATGCATCTCCAGATGTACATAGACCCTGGTTACATGTATGGGTCTCTCTTACTGAACAATGTTGATCCTCTCTGCATGCACATTACAGTCTAAACATGTACGGCTACCAAACTATCCAGGGATGTACGGCTACCAAAGCTAGCAGGGATGGAACAACTGGCTGGGCCAGGGAAGTGATTAATGCCTCTTTGCAAGGGGGAGTGGTCCCAGGCCTCCTGAAAGAGGCGGCAGTGAGACCACTCCTAAAGAAATCTTCCCTGGACCCTGAAAATCTTAATAACTACAGGCCAGTAGCAAATGTTCCATTCCTGGGCAAGGTCCTGGAGCGGGTGGTTGCAAGCCAGCTCCAGGCACTCTTGGATGAGACTGATTATCTGGATCCATTTCAGTCGAGTTTCAGGCCTGGTTTTGGTATGGAAACAGCCTTGGTCGCCCTGTATGATGACCTATGTCGGGAGAAAGACAGGGGGAGTGTGACTCTGTTGATTCTCCTTCATCTGTCAGCGGCTTTCGATACCATCGACCATGGTATCCTTCTGGGACGACTGGCTGAGTTGGGAGTGGGAGGCACTGCATTGCAGTGTTTCCGCTCCTACTTGGTGGGTCGACTCCAGAAGGTGGTGCTTGGGGAACATTGCTCGGCCCCGTGGATTCTCCAGTATGGGGTTCCGCAGGGGTCAGTTTTGTCCCCCATGCTGTTCAATATCTACAAGAAACTGTTGAGTGCAGTCATCCGGAGTTTTGGAGTGCGTTGTCATCAGTACGCTGATGACACGCAGCTCTATTTCTCCTTTTCATCTTCATCAGGTGAGGCTGTGGATGTGCTGAACCAGTGCCTGGCTGCAACAATGGACTGGATGAGGGCTAATAAACTGAAACTCAATCCAGACAAGACTGAGACGCTGTTGGTGTGTGGTTCCGCTGACCGGATGGAGGGTGTTCAACCTGTTCTGGATGGGGTTGCACTCCCCTTGAAGGAGCGGGTTCGTAGCTTGGGGGTTCTCCTAGAACCATCTCTGTCACTTGAGGCGCAGGTGGCCTCAGTGGCACGGAGTGCCTTCTACCAACTTCGGTTGGTGGCCCAGCTACGTCCCTATCTGGACAGGGATAACCTGGCTTCAGTCGTCCATGCTCTGGTAACCTCCAAGTTAGATTACTGCAATGCACTCTACGTGGGGCTGCCTTTGAAGACGGTTCGGAAGCTGCAGCTTGTGCAAAATGCAGCGGCCAGATTGATAACTGGAACCAGTAGGTTCGAACATATAAGACCTACTCTGGCCCGCTTGCATTGGCTGCCTGTATGTTTCCGAGCCCGGTTCAAGGTGCTGGTTTTAACCTATAAAGCCTTACACGGCTTGGGACCACAATACCTGATGGAACGCCTTTCCCGACATGAACCTACCCGAACACTACGTTCAACATCTAAGGCCCTCCTCCGAGTGCCTCCTCCGAGGGAAGCTCGGAGGTCGGCAACAAGAGAGAGGGCCTTCTCTGTGGTGGCTCCCCAATTGTGGAACGATCTCCCCGACGAGGCCCACCTGGCGCCAACATTGTTATCTTTTCGGCGCCAGGTCAAGACTTTCCTCTTCTCTCAGGCATTTGGCAATATCTGAGGAGCCTGGGTTTGTTTTGTTTTTGTAGTTTTTTGAAGTGTTGAAGTGGTTTTTAAATGTACAGATTGTGTGTATGTTGTATGTTTTTGCTGTTTTAATTTTTGTATATTGTTTTGAATTGTTTTTAATCCTATGTAAACCGCCCAGAGAGCTTCGGCTATGGGGCGGTATACAAGTGTAATAAATAAATAAATAAATAAATATAACAAACCTATCATTCCCATATCACAGTCCAGTTTTCCCCAATCAGGTTCCCTCTAAGATCTGTTGGAATATGGCCTCCCAAGGGTTATGAAAGAGTTGATTTACCCTCACATAAACCCCAATGGCTGGTTTCGGATGACATGCTGCGACCCAATTGGGAGTTGCATATTCAAAATGGCGCCTGGCCCATTGTGGGTTAAGTAATCCAGGGTGACCCTAGTGTGCTGTGCAAACTGGACTGTTGAGTTGAAAAATATCTCAAAGGTCATCCACAGCTCAACCCCCTGCTAATGCAGGAAATCCACTACTGCAGCACCCTGAATAGTTGGACAGCCAGTCTCAGCCAAGGAACTGAGAGGGTGTGAAGAGTCATGATGGGAAAGGCAGTCCATCAAAGTCCCTGGACCAAAATCTACATATCAGACATAACACTACATGGTCAATTGCATTGTGGATCAATGGATGGGAGTACTAATGGCAAGTTATTCATTCCCGGTGTTTTGCTCCATTTTCTGCCCTTAACCTTGACTTGCTCTGCATAGTCTGTGACTTACGAAAAGTAGCTCTCTTTATTTCACTTCCATCCCTCACTCACAGTTTATTTTTTTATGCAAGGCTCCATTTTATTTTAAAGGTCCTTAACAGTGAATGACCAAGAAAGAGGACAGGCTGAAGGTTAATGTCTTTAATCTACATATCATTTCTCTGAAAATGTAATCAAAGTAAGATCAGGGTGCGGAACCGAAGCTCTTCCCAGTAAATCTCCTTTATTAGAAAGTTGCATGTCAGACAAGTAATTAAGGTCTCCTCCAAGCTTTATTAGGGTGGGGAGAGGAACTTATTCAAAACCACACAGTTACGCAAATCTTCATTGCACAAATTCCTCTGTACTTAGCTTTCCTAAATTGGGTTAATCCCACTTGGCGGACGACAGACAGTGTGGACCCCTCCACTAGGGAGGTATGAGGATTTCATTTTTGGCTTGCAAAACACTTGCACATGCCCTGTCGAAGCCCTGGCTGCGATCGTGAGCATGTGTCTGCTGATGATGCATGCAAAATGCAGACATGAGCTTGCCTTCGATTTGCACATGTTTCCTACTTTACTTTTGCGCAAATTTTCAATTCATGCAGATCTCCCCAGTGGACTGAACCAGCCAGCTTTAGTCAATGGAGGAAAGTTGTGCACATTAGAAAATTGTTTCGGGGAAGTAGGGTAGCCTTAATGAAATCTACAGACCTCCCAACCCTGGACTCACCCCAATTTTAGCCAGGTAATGTCCTCTCTGTATGCCTGTTAGGAGTAGTAACTAAGGGACCATCACAAAAGATTGGGAGACCATCCTCCCTTTGCCCCCTGTAAATCAAGCGCTGGTTTCCCACCCTGAGTGCACTGCTGATTGGCACATCCCAGCCAATGCAGATTGAAGCACACTGTGGAAAACGCACATGTAATTTCTGGCCCAGTTCTCAATAACCGCAGCATCCAGTGACGACTTGCATGTCTGAATGAGCCATCGTAGATCATCTTTCACAATGCCTCTGGAAACAAAAGCCCTTTGATTTGTGAATGCATCTTGTAGCGATGTGGAATCAACCCATGTCCACATATGTAGGTTTGAACCTGCCCTTAGTTGTAACTATAAATGTTTTCTCGTGAAAAGCAGAATACAACAGGAATTTTCACCAGGCACTGCTTTATCTTAAAGGGCATTTCCTTCCCCTCTCTAACCCTTCCACAATCGCTTGCCTCATAAAAAGCAAAGATGAATACCTTCCTGAAATCACAGTCTACTGCGTCGACATAACGTCAGCAGGGAGATGCCAATTAGCACCATTTCCGATGACAGTTGTTGCAAAGAAACATGTTCTTGGGAAAGCATGGTGGCAGGGAATTCTGTTTGTTTCCTTCTTTCCTTTCCTTTTTAAAAATCAAACTACTTATCCTTCACCAAAGAGCACATCTTTGAAACCGGGCAAAGAATGCACTTTTGAATTTGATTCCGTTCTGCTGGATCAGCTGTTCGCCACAGTCAACATCCATTCAGGCCATCCCAACTTTTTTATTATTGGTGTTTCAAGGACTTCCTACTTTATGCAAGCAAGCAAGCATGGTTCTGTGGCATCTCCCTGCCAAATGCACCTCTGATGTTGGTGAGAAGTAGAGAAGGGCCTCTCCTGAAGTTCTTAAAACATGGGCAGGTCCTCTTAGGACAGGGTTCGGTAACACACAGGCCATTGGCAGGTCCCCCACTTTCCTTGTAGGACCGAGAAAGACCCCTGTCTAAAACCCCACAGAGTCACCACAGACAATACTCAGCTAAATGGACCAACGGTCTGGCTCCAGAGCAGGCGGCTTCCCAAGTTCCTACTTGCCTAAACCTTCCCGTATCCTCCTGCAGCGCACCTTGCTGCATCGCCCCGCAAACACACATACATACATGCCCAGTCCTCTTAGCTCAGATAGTATCCCGCAGGACTTGTGTGTGCATTGCACACTGCACTGCTGTACAACACAGATGTTTGTAAGGATGTGAGAGGAATCCATCTGGGAGGGTGAAGCTCACAGAGTTTGAATCAGCTTTCCCCCCCCCCCCACCAACCCCTGACTTCAGGTCACTTTACCACAAGCTGGCATCGAGTTGGGCCAGCTCCTGGATTTCCGTGAGGTGTTTTTTTAGTCGTATTATCTTCATAAAATCAACTCCCCCAAATTGCACTTGCAAATTGCACAAGTTGCACTAGTAATTTGCGCAAATTACTGCCAAAATTTGCCTAATTTGTGCAAGCTTTTGAAGTTGGGGGGAGAGAGAGACCAAAAAAAGTTCCCCGATTTGGGAAAGAAACCCCTAGCTTGGCTCATAAATGCAAATTGACTCTGGAATGCTGAGGAAATCTGGCAAGCCAAAAAAGGGCTGGATTTACTGGTGATGGACATCCCTAAATTTCTGTCTGTTGCAACATTTCTTATCCTGCCTTTCCATTAAAGCAGGGGTGGGCAAGATGTGCCCCTGCCCAGATATTGATGGGCTGCAATTACCATCATCCCTTACCATTGACACATCTAATGGGACTTGCAGTCCAACAAACTCTGGAGGGCCACCAATTGCCCAACCCTGCATTAAATGATGGACATTGTAGATTGGGCCCTTAAACATTTAGGCCATGTGTGGTTGGTTGACTGCTAGGACATCATACAACATAAGCATCAGACAGAACATCCAAGATGCTGTATAACAACTGGTTCCACTGATAAAACTTGTGGGAGCTATTTTAACAGCCACAATGAGGGATGGCAGGACAGTGGCAGCCTGTTACCCATCGCGATTGTATCTGGATGCAGTGGGAGATGCCTGGCTTTCCACAGAGAGACATAAGGTTCACATATGACCTCTGAACCCTCCTCTAAATGTCTCCTCCAAGGGAGGTTTGAAGTACGGCAACAAGGATGAGGAATTGTCAGTTGTGTCCCCCTCCAGATTGTGGGATCCTCTCCCCAGTGAAATCTACCTGGCACCAACATTGACATGTTTTTTGGCACCAGGTTAAGACTTTCCTCTACTCCCAGGCATTTGACAGCATCTGACAGGGTGTCTTTAACAGGTCCTGGGATGTTATTGTTGATAGTTGAAAACTGTTTTACATGTTTGTATGTTAAAGGTTGTATATTTAGCTTTAGGATTTTGTCTTTTGGTTTCTGTTTTTGTGAATGTCATGTAATGGTTGCTGAGATTCCATTGTGGTGTTGGCACATGGCCAGATGCGGGGAGGCCCAACAACCGAGGATGAAGCATTTGTGGTCCTGGCCAAGATAAGGGAACTGAACAGCAAATATGAAGCACCCAGAGAGGTTGAACCACCCAGAGAGCTTTGGCTGTGGGGCAGTATAGAAGTGTAATGAAGAAAATTGCTGAATTTGGACAACACGATAGTCAATGGTGGGGTAATAATCAACTTTACAGTTGTTCATCTAGGGGGTACTCCCCACACAACATGGTAATAAATAATCAACTGTGGTGTGGATTAGGATCAGTGCTGAGTTGACTATGGCAGCATTTGGATGACACAATAGTCAATACAACTGACGATTGTTTCCCCTCCCCCCAGTTGCTTATTGTGTCGTGCGAATTCAGCCAATAAGTAAAGCAAAGTTAAAAATTAAAAAATAATTCTGAGCATAAAAAAGAAAGATGCAGCTAATTAATGGAAATGAGTGTTGAATATGCTACTCATTCTCCCAATGCATTTCCATTCTATTCTCAACTATCATGAACTCTGAAGGTATTTTTAGAGATTGGATTTCAGAGCAGGATAACCATATGGAACTTATCTTTCTTCCAGAATTTCTGTCATTGCCCACACATACATTCTCACACACGCACACTCAGAAGAGAAGTGTGGATTAGCCTAAATGTGGAGGAGTATACACAACGTTGATCAATTTTTGGAGAAAATGGACAGGGAGACATTTCCCTCCCTTACTCATAATACTAGAACCCAATGGTCCGCATCCCATGAAGCTGATTGGTGAGAGATTCAGGACAGAGAAGAGGAAGAACTTCTTCACACAGCATGTTGTTAAACTATGGAACAAGATGGTGTGATGGCCACCGATTTGGGTGGCTTGAAATGGGGATTGAACAAATTCATGAAGGCTTGCAATGGCTACTAATCCTATGGCTATGTGCTACCTCCAGCTCGCAAAGTCCTTCAGCCCCATAGAAGAGTGGGGTGGCAGGGATGTTGCTCTTGTTGGCCTCTTCCATTCCTTGATGGCTACTTGTCCTGATGGCCATGTGCTACCTCCAGTATCAGAGACTGTTGATCTATATACACCAGTTGCTGATGAACATGGATGAAAGGGTCCCGCGTGTTGGTTTCCCGTGGGCAGTGGGTTGGCCACTGTGTCAACAGAATGCTAGTCCATTTTTTTTCCAATTTTTTCCATATTTTACTACGACAAAATTTCCGCAAAGTTCTCGATGATTAGTGAAATAGTCTGCAAGTCTGGGGACTCTGCCTAACAGGAGGGAACACGGTCTGCTGAGGATTCCATGGGTCAGATTAATAAAAAAATACAAACTCATTGGGTCCTGTTGCAGATTTCTCTGACATTTTACGGGGCTTTTGTGCAGCTTTTCCCCCATTCTAAAAGGTTGAGATGCTTCTCCAAAACCTCAGTTACTGGCAGGAAGAGCTTTAAGCTAAGATATGCTGGTATTTTTCCATCTTGCTCCTTCTGCCTACAGCCCTACCAACTACTGGTATGCAGCCAAAGAGCTTCTCCAAAATGGAAAAAGGCTCTCAGACTGAACAAGGTCACACCCCTGCCTTAGGGTCTCCTCGCCACCAACGTTACCTCCCCACCCTGAGAGAAAAAGGTTGCGTTATGACTTCGCTTCACTTTGCCAAACGTCTCAGTACCAATTAAGAAAAATGTGGCCTTGGTGTCTCCAATTGGGGAAGCAGGCATATTTAAGAACATAAGAAGAGCCCTGCTGGATCAGACCGAGGGTCCATCTAGTCCAGCACTCTGTTCACACAGTGGCCAACCAGCTGCTGACAAGGGAATCACAAGTAGGACATGGTGCAACAGCACCCTTCCATCCATGCTCCCATACACCTAGTGTAAGCAGGCTTACAGTCTCTGATACTAGAGGTAGCACATAACCACCAGGGCTAGTAGTCATTGATAGCCTTCTCCTCCAAGAATTTATTCAACCCCTTTTAAAGCCATTCCAATTGCTGGCCATCACCACACCTTGTGGCAGTAAATTCCATAGTTTGGTGGGGGGAAAGAGCAGGAGGAAGGGCAAATGGAAAGACCCAATTCATGGTTCATCATGGCATGTATTGTATTTCCATGTAGGCCAACCTCTACAGTTACAAATGCGATTATTAATCATAGTAAATTAAATCAGAGTCACCATGACGCATGCCTGGCCAGTAGTTTCCGTGAACCGAAGCACAAGTGTATTTATATTGTGTCTCCGAAAAAAGATGGATTCTGCATTTAGATTGGCTTTGCACGCAATATATGTATTCCATACTTTTCTCTGCAGCTATAGCAATTTGTACTCTGCCAAGTGCTGAATGCCTATAGGACTCATTCTTACTAAATATAGACAGGCCGAGATAAACATTGGCCTCTAATAATTTCTCCCAGGCACCAGCCCCAAGGCAGCAGATTAGCAATTTCAAGGTGTATACATAGAAAGATTGTTTTCATGTTCATCAATCTGCATATTTAAGCAGCCCCTTTCCTCCACACAGGTCTGAGCAGAGAAGCTCAATTTGCCGCTGATGTTTCACTAGAAGTCAACATTTACGATTCACCACTTTCAAATAAAAATGCACGGCTTGGATTTAAAGATTTGGCAGGTTATATAATCCTGCAGTGCAAACTGCTGACTCTTCTGGAGCGAGGGATGACTCTGATATCTAGAAAATAGCATTCAGGGCAGATGTCAAAGGCCCACAAACCCCAACCTTCTTCACCGTTGCAACCTGTTTTTCACCTGCGCCTCACTCTAGCACAGGCAAAGGTAGGGAGGAGGAGAAGGAGCTGCCCCTGCCTACTTGCTCACTGGCTCTCTGCCTGCCAAGCAAGTAGGTTGTCCCAGTTATTAGAAAGAGGAGGAGGAGCAAAAGGAACTTCTGAAAATGGCAGCAAACAGGTTATATAATCATGGAATCATAAAATAGTAGAGTTGGAAGGGGCCTATAAGGCCATCAAATCCAACCCCCTGCTCAATGCAGGAATCCACCTTAAAGTAACCTAACAGATGGCTGTCCAGCTGCATATTGAAGGCCTCTAGTGTGGGAGAGCCCACGAACTCCCTAGGTAATGGGCTCTATTGTCATACTGCTCTAACAGTCAGGATGTTTTTCCTGATGTCCAGCTGGCTTCCTGTAACTTGACTCATTGGGGGGTGGGCACTGAGGGTATCTTAACCAAGGGCTTTCAGAAATCTAAAACTGGCTCTGGTAACATGCCACATGGCCTATTACCCAACTGTACCATCTCAGATTTCAGGGTGTGCTGGGGGATTTGGGAACTCCACGATAAGTTATAGCTTAACATTAAGACAGAAATCCAAAATGGAATGGGAGGAGTGAAGTAGAAGTGAAACCAGTGGGAGGAAAGGGTTGACTACACCAGCACAAGGCTAGGGATGTATGAATTGGTTTGTTTTGCTTTCAGTAATGTTCACATTTTTTTCAAAGGCAAGTTCGTCCTGCCCAATTTCCATATCAGTTTGCACTTTTTTTGTAAAGTCTGCGCAACAATTAATATGGGTGCGGAGGTGTGCGAATTTTGGGACATGCATTTCCACCATGTGCACATTTCTATATGCGTATTTCATTAATGTGTGCATTTGATATGCAGCTTTTGATCAGAGGACTGCATTCCAAAATTCAGAGACAGGCGAAAACTGGAGGAGAATTGGGTTTCGGTTCACGTATTAGTTTGGAGAGGTGCAAATTTGGTCAGTTCAAATGTCGTTTGCCCCCATCCCTACTCAAGGTTGACATAGCTGAAGGCCATGATCCGTGGACCTCCAGGAGGAGTGGATGGGGTTCTGAATCTGCCCCCTCTCCACCCACAATGGAGCATAGTGGCTATGAAGTAGGAAGGCACTAAGTGGCTGTTGTCTCTCACTAACAGTACTGGCCTCCTTTACAGGGTTGTTGTTGCAATAATCGCAACTCAATGCATGGGAAGTGTTTTGAACATGTGCAAGTACTATACAAATGTTAAATATTACTGTTTTTTCATACAGTGCCATCCATGTCTAGAGTCTGTAAATTTACAGAGTTCTATAAATCCAGAAAGACAGGTCCCAGCCCAGGAAGTTTCCAAATTAAATTTCAACATCACAAGAAAGGAGAGGGGAGGGTGAAACTAGTTCTTCATCCTATTTTATTTACCATGTCAAATACAAATGGCATTGCAAAGAAATCCTCAGAAACCAATTTTAAATCCCATAGGTCCTTGATGCGTTAATATGACTCTAGTGCCTTTCAAACTTTGTTCCCCAAAGCATGAAATCTCTCAGTTGTGTTTTATTATTATTATTATTATTATTATTATTATTATTATTATTATTCATTAAAATAAATTCCGCCCACTAGCAGAACATTATCTTTCACTTAAATATTCTCTATATGCAATGTATGGCTACATTATAATGCCTACCACACAAGATTCAATGCATCGCATTTCATCCTTTTGGTATTTGCATTTAGAATACCTTAACGTTTCACAGAAAAAGAAAAACTGTCAGTTGACATTTTTTTAAAAGAGGGGAGCTACCTGTTTTAATAATAACTTTGGTATCCAGAAATGTGAAATTAGCACACACATACAAACACATTACCCCAAAGCACTCCGGGCACAAGACATAAATCCCAGTTTAAGACAGAAGGTTTAAAGCAACGATCCTGTGCAGGCACGCTTGGCAGTCAACCCTCTTGAATTCAGAGGGACTTACTTCCAAGTAAACCTATGCCAGATCAGCAATTTCAGAGAAGATGGCTAAACTCTTTCTTTGACTTTGAAAGTGGGTGTTATTGCTTTATGAGCCCAATTGCTGCATTAAACTGATAACACATGTCTATATATCTTAAGGGAAAGCAATAAACCCTGCTGTGAAATGCTATTTCCGTAGTCTCTTTGGAAGGGAGATAACTTTTTACACAAACTCATTTTTCATTTCCACAGCATCGCCTTCTCTGTTGCAATGGGATATAAGCAAGCAACTTTAGAAAACCAGTCCCAGCAAGCAACCAGGCGCCCTTTTAAGAAAGCCTGGCCCATCTTGATGCATTCAAACGACTATCACAGATGAAGAATAGAGGAGATCAATACAGCAGCTAATCAGCCCAGGGGTTCTTTAAAGGCATAGAGTAAAACTAATTTCCTTTGCCAAAGTGGGCAATTTAGCAAGGAAACAGCATTCCCCTTCTGCAAATGTGCATGTTCATTTGATTCTCCTGTAGCACAGAAATCAATTAGAGGCTCTTCTGATGCTGCTTTTGGTGGCATTGGAAACACCACAGTATGGCACTGGCGTCTGCGCTATGGCTCCTTCACACACCAGTGCTGGCCCTTTTGGGATCTGGGAAAGTGCTAGAGGGGAAGGAGCTGCCATGCAGCACCCTCTGCTATGATCTCAGACTTCTGACATTGCTAAACTATGTACAAATGGAAGGTGAGACTGGCTGCCCGAATCCATCCACGGTGGAGCTTCATTCTGCTTTAAGCCACTGGCGGAAAATTGAAGTACCGAAGGGAAGGGGATGGGGAACTCATCCTCTTAACCAGAAGGAGGATAAGTCTATCAATGGCAATTAGTCATGATGGCTGTATATTACCTCCAGTATCAGGGGCAGTATACCTCTTTATGCCAGTTGCTGGGAACAGAAGCAGAAGGATGTTGCTGCACTTGTATTCTGCTTACGGTCTTTCCATAGGGCATCTAGTTGGCTGAACAGTAGGCCTTTGGTCTGGTCCAGCATGGCTGTTATGTTCTCATATCACTGAGGCTGAAAGCAAATAAATAAGTAAACCAAAAAGCACTTAGTATCCAATGGCTGAGTCAAGGCTGTGAGGAACCATCGTCCTGTCCTTCTGATCATGACCAGGAGCCAATGATGCAAGACCTGATCATGACCATAAGCCTATGGTGGGGGATAGACCACACCACACACAACCAAAGGGACAGTGACCAACTCACCAGGAGAACTAAGGTCAGGCTGGAGTCTCAGGACCTTGGACAGCTCTGAGTTAACAACCAGCTCTCACAAGGTCTGCGGCTCAGCTTTTATTCTATCCACCCCTGCCTTGACTACCTGTCCTGATGTCCAGGCGGTGGACAGTCTGGTTTATCTTCTTCTGCCAGTAATATCAATTTAGCAGCTCTGTGTTTTGATCCTTCAGCTATTCGCCATGAGATTCTAACATAGGTTTTAATCCTCCTTATCCAGGAGCAAGTCCTATTGAACTCAGCAGGACTTAGTTCCGAGAAGACATGGATAGGCGTGCACTATTATTAGCCATGTTGTCATCTCATCCCCTTCATCACAAAAGTGCACCCCTGCTTAAAAGGATTGTGGAGATTGTGCTGCCTTATCGCAAGGATGAAGACTTGTTTCTCCAGCCAAATCAGTTTCATGCCAAATGGGTTTTGTTCATTTGTTATATTCCAGCTCCATTGTCAAAGAGCCTGATGGAAAGCATTTCCTTCTCCTTGTGGGACGCACTCTGCCAGGCTCCCTAAAATACCTATTAAATCACAAGAGCTGTGTCATGCGGATGTGGTGTCTACAGAAGCAAGACGATAAAAAATGCTACCTGAATAATTTCTAGAGGAAGACCAGAAAATGTAGGGAGGAATTAGGAATGCAAGTGTTGTCATGGTCAATGGATTGAATTGGCTCCCCTTTCCAGCAAGCCTGTTTTGCCATTAACGGATCAGTAACAAAGGAAAAACCAAGACATGGGCTGTCCAGTCCTTGCATGGGGTTTCTGGTTGTCATCCAGGTATTGCAGCCACCCCCACCCTCTTCCTAGCTTCCCACAACCAATTGTCAGATGCCATCCTTCCAGAATGCCCCCCAAATAGACCATGGAGTGAGGTCAGGCAGTGGAAGAGCTGGGGTGACCTTGCTCCCACCCAAAAAGTCAGGGTAAGTCCCTGACTTTTTTTAGTGTGCAGCTTCGCAGAAAAGCCTCATGGTGGCTGTGAATCTGTGGCTGTGTCATATAACTGATGCAGTGCAGATTTGCAGGGACTGTGGGGTTTTGAGCACGTATAGGCAGCCCCCAGGTGAAACATAGCCCATGAGCAGGTCAGGAGGAAGCAAGTTGGCCCATAGGGAGAGGATAGGAAGAGTTCAGCCAGGAACAGGAATCCCACAAATGCAGGCATGTCTTTCAGGACCCTGGACAGCACCCAAGGAGCTGTTTCACCTGAGCCCTGAGCCTTACTACCTATCCTAAGTGTTACAACTTTGCTCAGGAGTACAGAGCCATAAAGGGGCATCCCTCTGGCCTGGAACTTAGAGCTCCATTGACTCTCCAGAATCTTATGCTAGGCACACATCCTTTCCATTGGTGAGCCAGCTCAGTACAGCACAAAGCCCTGGTGAGGGCCAGGCTCAGGAATTGCAGCCTCCATGGGCTTCAAAACTTGGGAGGCTCAGGCTCAGCAGGTCCCTGGTTGATGGACTAGCAATCAGTGGTGGGACTCAGCCACAGAGCCTCCTCGATCAGCACTATTGGCCCCTCACCTTCCTTGTCCATGTTGTCCAGGTTGTCAGGGCCATGACGCAAAAGAGCCCGTGTTACCTAGTCAAGGCCTTTGACTAACATAAACCTCAGTGTGAAATGCATTCATCTGGAGGGAGGCATTTAGGCACACATGGTGCCAAGCATTGTGGGACTCAGGTCAGGAGCCCCATGTGCTGATGTTGTTTCACAATTCTCTACACCAATGGTGGACTGAAGAAACTGCAGGCAGGTAAAGCTGGGATATGAACACCGCAGGCCACAATCCTCCTGGGCTATGGAATCAGGTGCTCCTAAAGAGCCAATCTCAGGCTGCTGCCCTAATGGAACTCCCTTCTCAGGGAAGCTCGACCGGCTCCCTCCTTGGTGTGCTTTCGGACGCAAGCTAAAACTTTTCTGTTTCAGCAGGCCTTTGGGGAGTAAGTCAGACCTTTGTAGATGTACTACTTATAGTTCGGATTTTTAATTATGTGTATTTAAAATGTTTTAAATGTTTTAAATATTTTACGGTTGTACTATGTCTAATTATATTTTTAATTTTTGCATATCGCTATTTGTTTTAACTGTACATTTTTTAATTTGTAAGCTGCCTTGAGTCCCATTATTGGGGAAAGGGTGAGATATAAATAAATATAGTTACAATAATAATTACAATAATGTTAGAACTGCTCTCCTCTCCCCGCTTCCATTTTTATTTCCCCTGTTTTGCATATGTGTGTACATAGGTACACACATGTGTAGATATATGTGTAAGGAGAAGTTCACACCTGCTTGCTCATCACTCTGGGGGAGGATAGAAACCTGCCTAATACAAATAATAATATAATAATAATAATATATTTATTTATCACCCGCCTCTCCCAACGGATCACACCAATGCATGCATCTAGCTCAGTTCTGTCTACACTGATTGGCAGCAACTCTCCAGGATTTCAGGCAGGTGTCTCTCCCAGCCATACCTGGGGAAACACTGGATTGAACCCAAGTCCTTCTGCATGAGAATCATGTGAACTACCATGGAACTAAAGCTGCTGCAACATGTGAACCGCCCATAGAGAGCTTTGGCTACTGGACAGTATAGAAAAGTAACAAATAGATAAAGCAATGAGTTGCATGTATGAACGAGCCATCTCAGATGGAAACCCAAAAACTGAGCTTCTCTAGCATGTCACTTTGCCTCAGAGACAATACTTTTCCATGGCAGAAAGGAACCAGTGGGAAGGCCAACCAAGGACAATGGCAGAAGCCCATCTCATCAATGCCTTCTAGAGACAGTGCAGTTGTTCAGGCTAAACCAGTACAGGAGCCCTGGGAGGAGAAAATCCAGGGGAGATGCAATGTCATTCAAGCCCTCTTCTTTCATTTACTTTTGCATTGTGATATAATGCTCAGGCCAATCATTTGCTACTTCCAAAGCCTGAATGAACAGAATCAAGTTTTTTGGGAGAGAGAGAAAAATTGGGCAACCTTCCACGAAGACATCATCAACCTCTTTGGGAGAACAAGGACAGATGCTACTTACATTGCTAGGTCAAAATTAAGCACCCAAAAGAGAAAGAAACTGAGGTGCATGCAAGTTATCAGAGTCTAACGTAGTCCATTTCTCTCTCTCTCTCTCTCTCTCTCTCTCTCTCTTTTACAACTTACTGCTTCTGAAAGGAGCTGTTCCTAATGTATTAAAGATGATTTCCCAGTGAGTCTCACTGCTGTGAAATTCTATTTACTCTGCATTTATTTTTCTATTACCCACAACATTGGAAGCAGACTTCTGAAATGGCTCCTTGGAATCGGTGAATCAATTTTATAGGAGAAGCCCTCTGGTTTGGAATATATCGTCTTGGCACAGGCATGAATCTCCAGCTACAACCTAATGAAATGCTTACGATATTTGCATCCTAATTGTTTTACTGTTTCCTTGAGAGCTGTGCGATACATCCCCACGTAATGAGCATGATCTCTATCATGCTTCCAACACAGATTGAAGGAATAGAGCTAGATTGGAAATGAAGGGCGCACAACGGTTGTAGTCAAGGCATAACCTGCAGCAGATCAGCGGTGGGATTCAAGCCTACCTGAAAATCTCATTTTCTTTTCACTTTTTAAAACTTATTTAGAAAACTAATAAAGCACAACATAAAACTATACCAAGCACACATGAAGTGGCCATGTCAATAATTCGATAAATAATCAATACGCCAATCATAAGTGCTTCAATAAAACACCAACCATATCCAACCAAATGTAAGACTACCCTTATCCTGCACTGGACCCTGGCTTCCTTCAAATAAGGAGATGGCCACATCCATCAGGGATGCGGAAGCTCAGGCCCAGGGGCCACATCCTGGGGTCCTAATCCTGCCCTCTAGGATTACCCATCTGGCCACACCTACATCCTTTCCTCCACCACCGATCATTGGTTTCTGGCGTGGTTCTAAGCTTTCCTGCTTAGAGGTCTGCTAAGAGGTTTGCTAAGTAATCTTCAAAGTTTTATCCAGTAAATAAACATCTCTTTGCACTTCACGAGAGTTTAAACTTAGGAACCTTCCTCTAAGTAATACTTGGCAAAACTAAGCAAGACACTTGTTTTTTCAACAAAGGCGGTAGTTTTTTCTTTGAGTCCCTTTCACTTCAAGGAAGATTTCTTTGGAGAAGCTTTTGTTGAGAGGCTAGCTGAGCTGACTGCCTCTCGCCTACCTTTAGCTCTGCTTGTTTTAACTTACGGTGTACTCTGGGGTCGGTCAGCTCTGAAATGCCCTCCCCCTCAGAAGTTTCTTGCGTTCCCACAGACTGTTTGTTGTTCATGTTCTCACTGATAAAGTCTTATGAAGATTCATCCTTAGCAAGTGAAGAGCTTGAGATAATCACCTCCTCCGCTTCCTGTGCAAAATGAGACATTTCTAGTCTTGTTCCTCCAGCTTCAGAATCTGATTCTGATTGATAGCTTGAAACTCTTTCTCTCGCACTAAGAACAAGCTTGATCATGACAGTTTCCTAGCTCATGTGCCACCCCCCGCCCCAATTCTAAAAGGTTGAAATGCCTTTTCTAAGGCTTACTTACCGCCAGTAAGGGCTTTAAGCTAAAAGACGTATGAGGAATTGTATTGCCAAGACAAGGAGCACTAGACTTTAATGCAGAGGCCTGCCCCTTTAGGGTCTCCGCTTCCCAAGAAAAGGGCAGAGACTAAGAGAGGCAATCTGGCCCTGGAGGAATTAAAGGCTCCAGTCCAATCCTAGATTGTATTGGAGAACATTTCTCACTTGGAGCTCTCCATGGTACTGCTTTGCCGCATGGTGCTTCCGAGGGATTCTTGTCAAGATCGAGAGAATACAATGTCAGGAGAAAGACATGGGGAGTGTGACTCTGTTGATTCTCCTTGATCTTTCAGCGGCTTTTGATACCATCGACCATGGTATCCTTCTGGACAACTGGCTGAGTTGGGAGTGGGACGCACTGCATTGCAATGGTTACACTCCTACTTGGAGGGGCGGCACCAGAAGGTGGTGCTTGGGAGACATTGCTTGGCCCCGTGGATTCTCCAGTATGGGATTCCTCAGGAGTCAGTCTTTTCCCCCATGCTGTTCAACATCTATATGAAACCGTTGGGTGCAGTCATCCGGAGTTTTGGAGTGCGTTGTCATCAGTACACTGATGACACACAACTCTATTTCTCCTTTTTATCTTCAGCAAGTGAGGCTGTGGATGTGCTGAACCAGTGCCTGGCTGCGACAATGGACTGGATGAGGGCTAACAAACTGAAACTCAATCCAGACAAGACTGAGATGCTGTTAGTGGGTGGTTCTGCTGACTGGATGGAGGGTGATCAACCTGTTCTGGATGGAGTTGCACTCCTCCTGAAGGAGCGGGTTCGTAGCTGGGGGTACTCCTAGAACCATCTCTGTCACTTGTGGCTCAGGTGGCCTCGGTGGCACAGAGTGCCTTCTACCAACTTCGGTTGGTGGCCCAGCTACACCCCTATCTGGACAGGGATAACCTGGCTTCAGTTGTCTATGCTCTGGTAATCTCTAAATTGGATTACTGCAATGCACTCTATGTGAGCTGCCTTTGAAGATGGTTCAGAAGCTGCAGCTTGTGCAAAATGCAGTGGCCAGATTGATAACCGGAACCAGAAGGTTCGAGCATATAAGACCTACTCTGGCCCGCTTGCATTGGCTGCCTATACGTTTCCAGGCCCGATTCAATGTGCTGGTTTTAACCTATAAAGCCTTACACAGCTTGGGACCACAATACCTGATGGAACGCCTCTCCCGAAACGAACCTACCCGTACACTATGATCCACATCTAAGGTCCTCTTCAGGTTGCCTATTCCGAGGGAAGCATGGAGGATGGCAACAAGGGAGAGGGCCTTTTCAGTGATGGCCCCCCAATTATGAAATGATCTCCCCTATAACATTGTTATTTTTTCGGCACCAGGTCAAGACTTTCCTCTTCTCCCAGGCATTTAACAGCATATGATGAGGGTTTTGTGTTGTTGTTGTGCTTTGACCCAGAATTGTTGTTTTAAAGGATATTGTAATTATAACTTGTTTTTATGCTTTCTGGTTTTAAATTTTGTATATCAGTGTTTTTAATGTTCAATGTTTTTAATTTTTGTAAACTGCCTAGAGCGCTTCAGCTACGGGGCAGTATATAAATGGAAATAAATAAATAAATACCTGTCTTAAACTTGGAGAGAGAGTTAAGTTGATGAATCTCCTCTGGCAGGCCATTCCACAGTCTGGGGGCAACAGAAGAAAAGATCCTCTGGGTAACAGTTGTCACTCTAGTTTTGACTAACTGAAGTAAGTTCTCCCCAGAGGACCCATTATCCATCGGCACCAATGCACCCCTAGACAACTTTCCTGGCATCCACCAAAGTGCCCTAACCCTCTCAGTTTAAAAAAAATCAATAAAATATTTTCTTACTTGCAGCTGGGATTGCTTCAAAGCCACATGAGGGCCTCCAGCAGCTGCCATCTTCATTTCCCATGAATGCCTCTGGGCTAAGTGGTGACTAGCCTTGGTGACCAGACCCACCTCACCTGGCAGCTATTTTGTGGTAGTGCCCAGGACAGTTTCTCAAAATGTCAAAGTGCCCCTAGGCTCAAAGAGGCTGCCTACCCCTGATCTAGCCCAATGTTGTCTACTGTGAGTAGCAGTAGCCCCTTAGAGTTTCAGGCAGGTGTCTTTTGCATCACCTACTACTTGATCTTGTTATAGCTAGGCATAATACAGGTCGAACCAGAGATTTCCCATCTGCCAAGCACGTGATCTACCATTGCACTGTAATTCTTCCTGGTCTTACTCCTCATGCTGCTGAGATATTCAAACGACAAAATTAAGCACAACTGCTCCTTTTCCACGCCTTTTATGATGGACTGTGTCTAGTACCCTCTAGAATTAGCATCCGTGTGATGCCACTGGGGAACACTGTTGCTTACAGTGATAGATTTTGCACACACACAAAGTATTGGGAAGGAAGGATGAGAAAATGCTTGCTAACGGGTTAGAACGGAAGAAAATAGTCGACATTAGCAATGACAAAATATTAGCAGGAGAAGAAAATTTACCAACCTTTCCTTCTGTTATCTGAAATTGAACCTGCAGATATACAGACACAAACATTCCTAAAAACCAAGACTGGTGCAACAATATATCAAGAAGACACCTGCAGCCAATATTATGACACAAGTCAATACAAATCATTAGCCAGACTATGCAAATTCCAGCACTAAGATAAAATTATTTTTGCACAATTAATACATCTGGTTCTAATTTGTTTGCTTCCCTGTCATTAGAGCTAAATCAAATTGTCTTCGATACATCCCATAATAAATCAAAGTCTAACACGGAACCAAACTCCCCGACAAGAGCAATCCACAAACGACGGATATTGTTGAATTGATCATCCATTTTAGAAAAGCAAGCTGTCAGGAGAAGTTCATGTTGATGTATTCAGCTCATTACCATAAATGAACCAAATAGGCAAAAGCTGAGCACTCACATTGAGAGTTTGCCTTGCTAATAGTGATAGAACATGGGAATCACCTGTAGCTGAAACTGCCTTTTGATTAGGAAAGTGCATTCCAGTTCTTCCATTGCAAAAAAAAAAAAAAAAATGCAGCAGTTAGCACCAAAATTCAAAGGCAGAAATAGTTCAAACTTGAAGAGTTGTATTTTAGCCAAGGCAAGACTGTACAAGGACATTGGTACTGGCTGTTAGTAGGAACCAAAATATCCAGCAAACGGTTGCATGTGGGAAGCCATTCTGGGGAACACCCAGTAAGGAAAACCATGCATACACAACCAAAAAGAACTTTGGAGTACTAGCAGTCATTTAACAATATTTTTTTGAATGCACAGTAACTTTCCTTTTGTTCCTGCTTAGCTCATAATATTGTTGTTATTACTGGGTAACTTTGGGCCAGTCTCTGACTCTCAGCCTAACCTACCTCACTGAGCTGTTGTGAGAATACAATGAAGAGGAGGAGGGCTCTGTTCCTTCCAAGAGGGAAAAAAACAGGATGGAAATGTAATAATAAATAAATTAAATAAAAAGAACAAAAGAGTGTTGACCATGGTTCAGTACTGAATAAATAGCCAGTGAAGTTCTTTTAACACAGGTGGAATGTGTATACGAGTACACTAGCTGCCATTTCCAAACCAAGTCCAAAGACAGCCCCACATAAAGTGCATTATCTAAACATGAGGTTACCAGTGCATGGATCTCAGTAGCTAAAATGTCCCTATCCAGAAACAGACATAGTCGTTATGGACGCTTCACAGTTGGTAATGGATGCTTTGAGACACTCAGGTCACCTGGATCACCAGTGACAAAGATGGGTCCAGGAGTATCCCCCAAACTACAAACCTGTCCCTTCAGAGACAGTGCAGCACCATCCAGAACAGGTAAACAACCCAATTTCTGGTCCAACATAAGACCCACCCAATCCGTTGGGTCTCTGTCTTGTCAAGATTCAGTTTATTAGCCCTCAACCAGCCCTATACTGCATCTGGACACTGGTTCAGAATATGCATAGCCTCTCTGGGCTGAGATGTTACAAAGAAACAGAGCTGGATGTTTCTGGTGACACCTGGCCCCAAAGCCTTCCCCTGTGAGAAGAAATGTGTGTAGACCAGTGACAGAAACAAACAAACAAAAAAAGCTGTTAAAATTTATATGGTTTGGGTCCAGGTTACCTGCGGGATTGCCTTCTCCCATACAATCTGCCCCGCACTCTTAGGTCCTCTGGGAAAAAATTATTATAGTCAACAAAAACTAGACTGACAACTGTTACACAGAGGACCTTCTCTTCTGCCACTCCCAGATTGTGGAATGACCTGCTGGGAGAGATCCGTCAGCTCACCAGTCTTCAGGAATTTAAAAGATCTATAAAGACTGAGCTCTTCCGGCAGGCCTACTCAGATGAATTTTAAGTGTTTTATTGGTGTTTTATTGGTATTTTAATAATGTACTGGTTTTATGTATTTTTAATCAGTTTTGTGTGTTTTGTGATGATGTTGTTCCCCGCCTTGATCCGGAGGGAGAGGCAGGTAATTAATAAATAAATATATTATTATTATTATTATTATTATTATTATTATTTGCTCATCTAATGGCAATCCAGGCTTCTAGCTATCACTTGACTTTTCTTTTCTTTTCTCTCTCTCTCTAGTCTCAGATCTAGCCTAATAGAGATAAGGATGTATCTGCCTGCCTAAATTCTACAACACCAAGAACTGAACCACATGCAAAGGGAAGCTCACGCATTGCATTACATTACAGGCGTTTTGAGGGCTCGGGATCTTTACAAGAGAAGGCTAGCCTCTGAAGTTAATTGAAGAAACATGAGCTAAGTTGGAGGGGGGGAGACAAGTTAGTCAGAGCGCTCCAGCAGACAATTAAGATAAAAGGCAGGGGAGAGTAGAATGGGGGCAATTTAAGCCATTAACCAATTATCACCATTTCATTCATCAACCCACGTCCTATTCAACACCTCTGGAAGATCAAGAGGTTTGCAATTCATGCAGAGGCATCATGTTGGAGGGATACAGCAGGTTAACATTTCCCTCATCCTTTACCTCATGTTTTGAAAGTAATCAGGGAAGGGGAGAACCATCCAAAGTCCTTCCAGGCTTTATTGGAAACTTGATCTACTGCAGTGATTGTAACTCTGAAAATGGCAGGGGTGGAGTCTAAGGAGTTATTATTACAGGGGGTTGTTAATCTATATTAGTGGGTTACTTTGATTAGGCTGGCTCAAAAGGTCACCAAGACATGTGCAAGCTTTCAAGATTTCCGGAGCTCTTCATCAGGCGTGATGTTACAAAAAGCAAAGGGAGGGGGACAGGATGGAGAGGAGGACAAATTTCTTGTTGAAGTCATGGTGTCTGCATCATGGTCAAAGTCTTAAGATGAAAGTGGGGAGGAGCGTTTGCTGACCTTCATATTTTCCTTGTCTTCCCCTACCTCACCCCAAGACTGCTGGAGATAAAAAGAAGCAAGCCATGGTCCCATTTCTGGAAATATAAAATCCAGCTGCCAATCAACCCATCCTGGGTAAACCCTGTAGGCTCCTTGATCAGTAAAAAACAGGTGAAGAGAAAAATTAGACAGCCCTTCTGATAATCAACATGGCTACGTTTGTTTTTTCAGTGACTTGGGCCAGATCTACACCAAGCAGAATATAGTACTATGAAAGTGGTATATAAAAGACAGAAGCCACACCAAGCAGGATATAACACTATGAAAGCGGTGTATGGTATGTGTCAATGGGCCCCAACAGTTGTCAGTGCACTTCAATACTGCTATAAAGCAGTAGTGTGGCTCCTGTCTCTTATATACCACTTTCATAGTGCAATATCCTCCTTGGTGTAGATTGGGCCTTGGAGAACACTGAAATTCACTGTTCAGTCAAGGGACTCTACACTGGATTTTGTTCTCTGATGGGTCATTCCCTTTAACAACAAGGTAAAGCTACCCAACTTGGCTCCTATTTACTTTTTTTTTACCTGGTACAGAATCTAAAATTATCTCCAGCTTGTTAATATAAAGTCTGCCTAATTTCCTACCTAGCTTATGCTCTCCCACCCCACTATTTTCCCCCTAAAGGAATTTGCTGAATTCAAAACCTTGCTTACTGCTTTGTGACATTTGAGCTGGTCCTAAAAAAAATGCAATTCCTTTACAACGACCTTCCTCCACATGAGCCTGTTCCCCCACCTTCTGAAACAAGGTCCCTCTTCAGAAGACACCTTAAACCACGGCTTTAAACCATGGTGAATATGCCATATTCACCATGGTTTAAAGCCGTGGTTTAAGGTGTCTTCTGAACAGGGCCAAGGTGATGGGTATGAGGGACGGGGCCTTTTGGGGTGTGGCACCTTACCTCAGGAATCCCCTTTTACATTTGTCAGGCTCCCGCTCTGCTTTTAGAAATAAACTGTTCTCTTTTGCTTTTAATGTGATCAGGTGCTGCTGCTATTTACAACTTGTTTTGTCGACTGTTTTATCTGTTGCAGCTTTAATGTTTTCTTCTGGTTTGATTTTGTCAGATGCCTCAGGAATTCCTGCCACTAAGAGGTAGGATATAAATATTTTATGATGTTTAACCACTTTATTTTCAGGGGTGTGTGGCGGGGGGGATATACAGATAATGTTGTTCCACAGTGGTTGCAGCCTCATTTTAAATAAATGCTAGTCTGTTATTGTAGGGAGGAGGGTTCTCTAATGCAATGACATTGGTCCCTGCAGTTTTTAAATACCGCTTCTTGTCCGCATGTGCCCCAAAGCAGAAATTATGGAGGAACAGCCTCAGCTTTTCAAAACACAATTATCGGTCTCCATGGGAGGGGGGGAAGAATCCAAAATGGTTCCTATAGTACTACAGCTGTCAGCCACTTGAAGATTTTGAATCTTTCTTAACTGATTAACTATCTGGTTCTTATTTGATTAATTTAATTTAACTGATTGCATTTACATATTGCAAGGACTCAGGAACTGTGTGCTTTAAAGAAAATGAAAGCATTTGTATGCCACCCTTCCTCCAAAGAGCTCAGGATGGCTTACATAGGTCTCTCTCATCTTATCCTCACAACAACCCTATGAGGGAAGTCAAACTCAGATAGCTCATGAAGTGAGCTTCATGGTTAGACAAAGATTTGAACTCATGTCTCTTCAGTCCAAGGCCTACCATCTATCCACTACACCACACTAGCCTTAGATCAGCCTTCCTCAACCTGGTACCCTCCAAATGGACCAACTCCAGTCATGACGGGGTTGCAACCCACTATATCAGAAGAGTACCAAGATGATGATGATGATGGTGATGATATCGATATCTGGATTTGCTAGAATCAATAGGGACCTTGTATAGGAGTGTTGCTCCAGCAGAGTCTGGAGAGACTACTGAAGCTGTACTAGGGAGCTAGTATAGGGATGTTGTTCCAGCAGGAGTGTGGAGCTGACTGAAGCTTTATATCATAGGTGGGCAACTGGAAGCCTTCCAGGTATTGAACTGTAACTCCCATCATTTCTCATCATTCGCTGGCAAGGGCTGGTGTGAGTTGTAGTCCAACAACACCCCTGCTTTATATAGTCCAGTAGAACAGAAATTGGCAGAATGAATAAGGAGGCCAAAGTAGCGTCCAATGGTTGGAGCACAGAGGGAGGAGGCAGCTAAACAGCAAAGTGAAATTCACGGAGAATACGAGGGCTCCTACAGTTTTGCAGCCACGTTGTATCAGCAAATTCTCACTAATGCACTGTGTTATTTTATTTAATCTGCAATGCATGGTACACACTGTTGGCTGTATGCTTGTCACAGGAATGACTTATATTGCTTTGCCTGACAAGTAGAGTAATGTATAATACTAAGAGATTGAGCGAGGGAAAATAGTGTTTATCCCCCCCCCCTCCCAAAAGAAAAAAAACAATATTTTAGTGCACTAGATTTGGTAGCAGGGCAGGAGTTTTTCCAAGCCCCACTTCAGCTATACCAGTCTCACTTAACCCTACCTCTGAAACCCACTAAACACATTGAAGTGCATTTCATCTGTAAGGATGTAAGCAGAAACATTCTGGAGAAGGCTATCAATGGCTACTAGTCCTGATGATTATGTGCAACCTCCAGTATCAGAAGCATTAAGCCTATACACTAGTTGCTGAGGGACATGGGTGGGAGGATGCTGTTGCACCATGTCCTGCTTGTGGGTCCCTGGTCAACAATTGGTTGGCCACTATCTGAACAGAGTGCTGGACTAAGATGGGCTCTTGGTCTGATCCAGCAGGGCTCTTCTTATGTTCTTATTCTGGATAAGACCTATCTAGTCCGGCATATTGTTTGTATAGTGGCCTGTCAGATGCCTCAATGGGAACTGCACAAGTAGACCATGAACTCAATAGCACCTTCCCACATGTGTTTCCCTGCAACTCATATTGAGCACGCCACCTAGTGTACTGCCTCTGAGAGTGGAGGTCATATGCAACCATCAGGATTAGTAGCCATTGATAGCCTTATCTTCCATGAATTTGCCTAATCTCCTTTTAAAACCACCCAAGGCTGCAATCCTTTACACCAGTGGTGGGGAATGTACGGCCCTCCAGGTGATATTGGATGATGACAATTCCCAGCAGCCCTTGCCAGACTAACCAATGGGAGTTGTAGTCTGACCACATCTGGAGGGCCATATGTGCTCTGTCCCTCCTTTACATACTTACCAAGGAGTAAGTCTCATTGAACTTAATGGGGCTTACTTCTAATAGACATGCCTAGGATTGCACTATAAGCTAGCAGTGGCCACCACCAGATTCTGTGGCAGAGGATCCCATAAAATCAAATACGTGTTGCATTTGCTGTCCTGAATCTACCACCAATCTATTTCACCCTTTACCGTGTTCTGATATCTGAGACCGGAAGAAAAAGACTTCCCTCGATCCACTTTCTCCATGTAATGACTAATGTTATAAACATCTATCATGCCCACCCCTTATTCCAGGGCTGGGGAGGCTTTGGCTCTTGAGATGTTCTTCAATTCTCAACAATCCCAACCAGCCTGACCAATGGTGAAGGATGGAGGGAATTGTGATTAATCAACATCTGGAGAACCACAGCTGCCCACTCCTGCCTTCGTCATCTTTTTTTTCCAAACTAAATGTTTTTCCAAGTCCCAAATGCTTTAGCCTTTCCATGTTGGGAAAGTCATATCAACCCGCCTCTAGAATTCTGAGAATCCCTTCACTGATTCTCTTAGAAGATGTCCAAAATGAACGCTCCCTTTTATTTCATAGAGCGTTTGAAGTGTGACATCGTCAAAGATGGTTACTGCACTGGTTGTGGCTGTTGTTGTTTTATGAATGGGTTATTCCCACTGTTTTAGCTTTGCAACTCAATACTGTCATTGGTAACTCCCCCCCTCCCCCCGATCATGCGAAGAGATTTTTTTTAAAAAAGATGTCTGCCTTGTTATCAAAGTGAATTAGCCCAAATGATAGCTCACGAAGCAAATTAGATGTTTGCCAAAATGAATAATTCCAAAGTCAGAGTTCTGGAAGTACAGACTTCAACATTGACTGCTCATCAATGGAAATGAAAGCACAAATTTGATTTGCAAGTTTCAGATGCGCACTAATCCAACACAGCTCCATCTGCCATTTAGCATGGGGGACACACACACTTTTAAGGGTCCAATCCTATTGACTGAGCCCTGGGTGATCGAAAGTCCTTAACTTGGAGTCATCCGACCATCCAGTACTCCCTAGATCTCTCCCGGGCAAGAAACCAGCCAGCGGTAATGGTAGTGAGGAGGTGGAGGGTGTCTTTCCCAAGGATGAAGATGCCTTGTCCAAAGGCCTCCATAACCTGGCACTGGCCTCGTTTCCAATTCTTCATATTGCATTTGTCTCCTATTTCCTTGCACGTCTACATAGCATGTTCTGCTAAACACCTTGGTCCTCTCTTTCCGGACACAGCTGTCTGACCTCACTCAACCCGGCTTTCCATTATAATCAGCTTCATCAGGATTCCCTCACCCTCGCCGTCTAATGAGGTTAGAAGAATTCTGCACATCTTGTCATGTTTTCTACCGAATCGGCCACTTTACCCTAATGAAGGTAGGCAGGAGGCCACAATGTGAGAGACCTTTGGAAGATGGCCATACCCATGGCAAGCTATAGGGGTCAAAAAGGTGTGGTTCACTTTGAGTTGCAAGACTGAAGGAGGGAAGTGAAATATCATCTTTTTTCTTTAACTTCCTTTCCCTTTAATAGTATGACATTTTACAGATCAATGTACAAAGTAATGATAATCCCTCACTAGGGCTCAACTAAATGTCCCCAAAATGATCAATGCATTAGCAATATGATCCAATGAGAGAGAGAGAGAGAGAGAGAGAGAGAGAGAGAGAGAGAAGCTGGTTTCTCTCATCTTTAACCATGTTCTGCCCCCAAGGGGCTGTTCTTATTAATACAGTACAGTCATTTGCATTGCTACAATTACATTTTTAAGAGAAAGGCTTCATTGCAAAAAGTCATTTCTATACACTGGATAAACAGAACTTCAAGGAATTCAGAAGGGCTCATCTTCCATCCAAAGGACTATCACCTTTGCTAAGCGTTAAGGCCATCATCTGAGACCTTAAGGTCATTTAATATTTATAATGGTTTAAAATGTTTATTGTAAGCTGCCCTTGAAACCATGAAGCTGAAGGGTGGGATATAAATTATTGTTTACAAAAAACATAATCAGCAGAATCACGTAATTCAGCTCCGTTTGGACTACTGCTTTGAGCTGCAGGTGGAAACATTGCTAGTTTGAGTGACCACCCATAACCAACTTCCCTGTACATGCATAACCACCACATGGGGGGGGGGGGAGTAGGCTGTGCCCTTTATCCCTGAAATGCTACCTTTCTGTGTGAAAGGAGCTTTGTTGTTAAGTGCATTAAAGCATTCAAGGATATGATGCCATTGCTGCATTTTGAAGTGGTCCCGTACAGAAAGAGCTGCACCACCTGATTATGTCAATCGCATGGCTGAGCTCCAAAATTTGCAAAAAGCGAAAGGAAAATCGCAAAGGGCAAAATGGAATATTGCATATTTTTCTGAGCTCTTTTCGTTTTGAAACATCCGTTCCTGCAGACTTCTTACGAACAACACATTTCAGATTGGCCTTTTTGAAATGTGAAGTTAACACAGCAAGAATATGAAATGAGTTAAACACAAGAGTAACATTTATAGGCTTCCAAAGAGTGGGATGTCACAGCATAACTCACCTTGTCCTTTGTGTCCAAGAAGAACAGGGTCAGGAACAAATCATACAGAAATGCAGAAAGGGTTTTGTATGTTCATAAATCTTCAACTGCAGCAAAGTTATGGGGTGGTCCAAATCTTTAAACACCATAATTCATGGCCAGAACATTTGTTTTAATCATGCCTTGTTGGGGGGGGGGGGCAAGAAAACAATATTACACAGAGCCCAAGCTAATGCTACAATGATCACAGTCAGCATTTTTCATTAGCCTTGCTCCGGTGAATGTTCAAAAGCATATATTAAAATATACTGTTATGCATTACCCACTTTCTACATCTTTTGCATTAGGTGGTTCCCTAGTCTCACTGATAAGAGAGGTGTGATATGTCTCGGAGCACATCTGAGGATCTAAGGGCAGTGCTACCTGGATTTGACTTCCTTCAGACAACAGCTAACCAAAGACTCGGAGCTTTCCTACATACGGCTGTTAATCCTCTGTCTCTACTTTTGGTTTCATCACAGAATTGAGATCCGATCACTCCAGAAGAGCATTTCCTTTTCTGCTATATAACCTCTAGGTGGCATTGCAGTATAGCACAATAGCATAAATACTCAAGAAGAAATTGCACTTCCTTTTGCCATCAAAAATAACACGCCATTTATTCCTGCTCTTTTAAAAAATAAAAATGCTCTTTAGACACAGAAGTAAAACTGTCAACTAAAGAATCCCAGGTTGAGGAAGGCTGAACTATAGTATCAAGTTGAGACAAGCAGCATGCACACCTCCTAAGCGTCGGCTTAGGCACCCAGCATTGCCAGTTCCTTCTAGATATCAGCTTGAGGGCCTTTTCAGTGATGGTGCCCCATCCGGAAAATGCTCTCTACCCTACATTATAGTCATTTTTGTCCCAGTTCAAGTCCTTTTTTTTATTTTCACAGACATTTTGTAGGGAGCAGTTTTAGTGCTGTTAGATCTGGGCACCTATTTTATCCCTGCAGCTGGTTTTACTTTAGTTTTCATTACATATAGCTGCTACCTTTATCTTGCTTTTATCTGAACTGTTTTGCTATTGAATTATTGCTAACTTTCCATTTTCCATTTCTAATTTGTACACTGCCCAGAAAACTGCAGCTGTTGGGCAGTTGCTACAATTAATCAATCATAAATACATTACACTCAGCTTCTGAGTTCTCCAACTTCTGTATCCAAAACAGTCCCTGAAACTGTTAATTTTTTTCCTGCCCACACACTCCCCTGCCTTATGTCAATAACTCCCATGATCCCCAGTCAGCAGGCCCATTGGCCTGTTAGCTGAGGACGATGGGAGTTGCAGTACAACGCAGCTAGAGGGCAAACACACAATGAAAAAGCCATAGAATATATTAACCCAATCGATATATTCATTGGTACAGTATTGAGTGTTTGCTCAGGTTATCAAGAGATGGGGGGAGGGGAGGGGGGAGGGGGAGGGGGAGGGAGAGGTCGTACTATTGTCTCTTTGTGTTTCTCACTGAAGTTTTCAATCAGTGGTTTTTCCCCTCCCAAAACTAAATGCCATTCCAAGGGAAATCCATTTTGCTGAACTATGCGTGACTGTAATCCCAGGAAACCATTCCTAAAAAAATTTAGTTAAGTGATTTAAAATTACATGTTTAGATTTAATGACTAAACTCGGATGAGTCACAGTCAGGCTGTACGATTTATCTGTCCCCAGCAAGACAACAAGGAAATTTAAAAGATGAATTGGTGGTAGCATATAAGGAAAAAATGAGGGGGGTTCCTACATCAGGTACCAGTGGAGCTGAATAAATGTGAGGCCAAGGAAATTCTAGAGCGGGGCACTTCAGAAAAATCAGGCACTGCCTATATGCACAAGTAGCATGGGGTGCTTCAAATGTTGCAAAATTCTACATAAAAAGCTCTTTCTGGTTTAGATGTGGTCTCAAGGCACCTTGCTGAAGCTAAACAGGTCTGGGTCTGGTCAGTGTTTAGAGGAGAGACCATTTGGGAACCACATGTAGCTTACCTTGAGTTCCACAATGGAAAAAAGATGAGATATAAATGTATTTAAGAAATAAGATCCTAGCTCTGTTCTCTGCCAGATATTTTTTTTAAAGCTAGTCAACAGAATTGATTTAAGTAACGTCCTCCAAATCAAATAGCTACAGAAATACCTGCATTGTATTAAACAAACTTCATTCATTCATTCATTCATTCATTCATTCATTCATTTGCAAGGCTTGTGCCCTGCCATTCCAGCAAATGGTCCTCCGGCCAACAAATGGGATCCAAGTCAACATCCTTTAAATAAATAGATAAAATAAATGAAGGGGGGGGGTACTCCATTAAAAACCCTCTGCTGTACCTGGATCTTGTAAGCAATAATATTGTGAGTAAACTATTTGACCTTTTCTAAAGAAGACTGTGGTACCCTTTTCATTCTAAGATGGCCTTGTGCGCATGTGGGACTGGTAAATACTAGGGGTGTGCACTGGATAGGGTCCAATCCACGATCCGGATCCGATCCAGGGGAAATCGGATACAATTATCTGATTTCTGATCTCACCACTGGATCATTCGATCCAATCCGATCTGATCCGGAAATGTCCCGATCCAGATCGGATGGATTGGAGGATCGGCGGGCGCCTGCTGGTGCCTGCTGCCTCTTCCATTGGCGTGCACCAACAGGCGCCCGCCAATGGAAGCGGACAACGGGGGCAGGGGGCTTACCTTCCAGGGCTGTCCGCTCCTGTCCGCCACTGTCCGCTACTGCGAGCAGGCTTCGCGGCCTGCCCCTAGGTAGCGCGCCAGATGATGACATCACCTGGCGCGCTACCTAGGGGCAGGCTGCGAAGCCTGCTTGCAGTAACGGCCAGCGGCGGACAGCAGCCGACAGCCACGGAAGGTAAGCAGGGGGAGGGGGAGGGGGCTTACCTGCAGGGGCCATCCACAACAGACGGACCCGGGGGGGGGGGAAGAGGGAGTTAGGCCCCCCTCACCCACCCGCCGCCATTTTTTCCTCATAGACTTGCATTGGGGGAAGCTTTCTTTCCCCCAATGCAAGTCTAAGGGGGGGGGGGGAATGGCGGCCGATCCAAAAATCGGATATCTGATTTTTGGATTGGGATCGGACCTGATCCAGTCCAGGGGGCCTCCGATTTTGTCCGATCTGATCCGGGACAAAATTGGAGGTCCCAATCCGGGTCCCGATCTGATCCGGGAGGTCTGTGCACACTCCTAGTAAATACTCATCCTGTTTTGCCTTTTTTTGTTTTCCTCTGCTAATTGCCTTTCTAACAAGAGGCATTATTACTACATAATCCCATCAGGTCTTTGGTCCTCTCACCAATGAATAGAGCTAGAGTACATTTCTCTTCCGCTTCATGAGAACAAAGCCAAAGTAGCTTTTCAGCATTTGCTGTTCTGGCCCTGGCTACAACCTCCCCATGGCAGGCCTCAGGCCTCCTTCAGAATGACCTGCAAAGCCAGCACATTTCAAGCTACAGCTTTCGGTTTGTTATGTGTGTTTGGCTTTAGGCCAAAGCAACCTTTATTATTTGCATTTCCTACACAGAGAGAGAGGGAGGGAGGGAGGGAAGGAGATGAATACAAGGTCATTCAATATCGAGGCCATTAAATTAAGATTTCCACAAAAATGAGGCCTCATTATCAGGGCTAATTAAAGGATGACAAAAAACAATCTTGTGGGCAAGTCCCTTTCGCCTGGTAAGCCTTATGCATGACTGGGGCATTCCTTGGGAAAGCATTTGATTAAAGTTATTAAATTTAAAAGCTCTTTTAATCTCTGTCTGAACAGGTCTCTTAACTGGCCATGTTTTCAACCATAAAAAACAGCAAAGGTATTCCACCACTGCTTTTGCCGATCCTTGTAAATATGCACTCATAAGGGAAAACTAGACAAGACACCATTTCACCCAATTCGCAACTGCTTGAATTTCTTTTTCTTAAAAAAAAAAAAACTAACAAGGAGGGATGGGCGGACTGAAGCTCACCCGTTTTTGGTGGCTTCTCTACAAGCCATCACTGCTGCCCACTCAGTGGCCACAGCACCCTGAAGCACGGCACACACTGAAGGGTCCGGACAAGGGCTGCTGGCCTTGCGGGTTCATCAGGAGCTTGGTGGGCATCCGATGGAGCCAGACATGGGAGATTCTGTCCATTCCTACGCATGCCTGCTAGTCCCTTTGAAACTGCTATTCACGAAAGTGGGCAGGTTTAGCCTTCAGAAGAGAAGATTGAGGGGAGGCATGATAGCACTCTTCAAATACTTGAAAGGTTGCCACACAGAGGAGGGCCAGGATCTCTTCTCGATCATCCCAGAGTGCAGGACACAGAATAGTGGGCTCAAGTTACAGGAAGTCAGATTCCAGCTGGACATCAGGAAAAACATCCTGACTGTCGGAGCAGTATGGCGATGGAACCAATTACCTAGGGAGGTCGTAGGCTCTCTCAGACTAGAGGCATTCAAGATGCAGCTGGACAACCATCTCTCAAGTATGTTTTAAGGTGGATTCCTGCATTGAGCAGGGGGGTTGGACTCGATGTCCTTACAGGCCCTTTCCAACTCTACTATTCTATGATTCTCTGAATTGCTTGACTGGCATGCCGTCTAGTTTGGCCCTTAATCTCTTAAAGTCACCTGATTCGCTAGGCACTCATTCCTGCTGTAATGAAGATGGGGAATTTAAATTCATGTTTAGGGCCGTGCTATCCATTCATGTCAGCAATGGGGGGGGGGTGTTCTATTGTTTTCAGTGTAACAGAGACTGCAACCTAGCTGTGTCAGCACAACCTCCTTAATCTTCCATGGCCAGGGCAGCCTAGTCTCTGGTTGCATCACACAGCTGCAGAAACAGCTGATGCAAAGAATTTGCCCTGACGATGCAAAGTCTATGGAGCAGTGAAAGCATTCCTTTCTGCTCCGCAATGTACAATGGCGTTACTGGAACTCTCTGGAAAAGAGGGGTTCACAGAGGGCATACGTTACCTTTGTTATTCTGACATTGATAAGAAGAACCCTGCGGGATCAGACCAAGGGTCCGTCGAATCCAACATTCTGCCCACACAACGGCCAATCAGCTGCCCACAGGAAAATCACAAGCACAACAGGAGTGGAACAACACCCTCCTGCCCACGTTCCCCATGGTCTGATTCAGCAGGGCTCTTATTCTTCTGATGTTCTTATTCTTAATGCTCTTATTATGTCGGTTGTAGTCCAACCCATCTGGAAAATGCCAAGTTAGGGAAAGCTGCTCCTAGGGATGTTGGGAAAGGAGCTGAACCCAGAAGGAGGACACAGCTAGCACCTCACATGGCCAACATTTTTGCAAGGTGTCCCCAAAAGATTGGGGACATGGATTTTCCACGGAAACTGCAGCCGAAAATCAGTATTATCCTTCATTACAATACTGATTTTGGAACATATGCCATTGAACTAATTGGGACTTAATGCTGCTCACCTTTAATTAGATTGATCCCCCAGGGTAGAAAAGCATTGGATATGGAAAAGTGATACTTAATATGATAGCCTTAAAATTCATCAGTCAGGAAAAGCCCTTTCAAAGCAGGCTCATGCCTATCATTAACACCACAAAAAGGAGCTAACGTGCCATGGAGCAATCCTGCTCTTTGTTTGCAGAAGACACCTCCCAAAAGCTCCACGTATCAGTCATCACGGGAGAACAACAGGGACGGGGGAACTTTATTCCTGCCCAGGAGACAGTGGAGGCCAGTGGCTCCAATATCACTGGGTTGGTGAATCCACTCCAGGTTTCAATCAGAACATATATGACTGCTTTGCATCTTGGATAGCTCCTTGAGAGTTCTGGCTGAAACCTGGAGCGGATGCACCATCCCAGGACCAGAGCAAGAGGCAGGTGAGCAAGCAGGCTGCAATGGTTACATGGAGGGACAATTCCAGGGGGCACTTGTCAGTGTGGGTCCCCATGCCTACCCCTCAGGCCAGCCTGGCAGCTTTGGACTGATCCATCAGGGTTCTTCTTCTCCTCTTGTGGTACAACCACATCAACCACAACAAGCCCACTGGCTTGAAGAGATTACACGAAGGACGAGCCCCAAAGTTTGCTAACAGGACTTTACCTCGCCGAACTGTAAATCTTTATTTGCAAACAAAAAATAAAATCTCAGCAGCTTTTGCAGTTAAACTGGAAAAGATGCCTCATAACTAAGCAATTGGGACATATAAAATGAATCTGTCTGAGCTGTCAGGGATGCCTGCAAGTACGGTTAACAGTGAAACAAAATACAGCTCAGGATG
This sequence comes from Anniella stebbinsi, assembly GCA_029215795.1. Classification (NCBI taxonomy): domain Eukaryota; kingdom Metazoa; phylum Chordata; class Lepidosauria; order Squamata; family Anniellidae; genus Anniella; species Anniella stebbinsi. Next base: position 9,646,272 of record JARDYH010000001.1, on the reverse strand, counting down.
AAAATATACAACTTCGCGCTCCGATCGCATCAAGTCTCAAAAACTCTTCATAAATCGTCGCACGATAAGCAACATGATGTTGCAGGGAACTTAATTTTCATCTGCCCTAAGAAAAACCAGCCAAAGAGCTGCATTTTTTTCTAGAGTATTTCAGGAATAAAATTAGGATGCAGTCAAAAGTCAGTGGTTGAGGCAGTCTATATGCCACCCACATTCAGTGAACAAGAATAAGAAAGGCTGAGAAAATATGAAATCCACTGTTGGAATCCAGTGATTCTATTTTAAGTCTGTTAGCAAAAGTGAATGAATAAAACAGAATGGATTGAGAAAACGACCCTCCTGGCAAACATTACTGTGGCTTTACAGCGCAATCATATGTATGTTTACTCAGAAGTAAGTATGTCCCATATAATTGATGGTTCCTCCCGGGAAACTGGGAATAGGGTTGCAGCCTTCATTCCCCCTCCCTGAGTCAAACAAAACTGAAACAAGACTATTGTAAATAATTTACAAGCAAACTAAACAGCACCAGCCCAGGCTTCTAACAGAATGAAACCACTGCTACTACAGAACATACTGATCATGCTAATCTTTTTATACACAAGAAACCCAGGCACGCTTGCTAGGCAACAACCCCCCATTCTGACTTCTGTTTGCACACAATGCGGAAAAACAATGGGCTGCTCAATTGACTACCTGTTAATCAATTATTAACATGTCGTGTGAAGGGTATTCTCCCTCCGTCGAGTGGGTTATTCCATTTTCAATAGAGTTCTCAGGCAGGAGCGACCAGAAGTACCCTGGCTGCTCTTACACAGCCAGCATAACTCTATGGCTGATGGGGTGGGGCCAGGAGAACTAATGGTTGAGGGATGAAGGAGCACCAGCCACCCAGATGGATGCTGGGACTTTCAGCCGCTCAACGGACGGTGGAGCAACATGTCGTGTGGGGAGTACCCCCTGCTTAGTGTACTGTGAGTACATTATCCCCCCCTCCGTTGCCTAAAGTGTCGTCCGAATGCTGCCCTCTAAAACTCCAAAAACAAATTAACCCTTAGCTTAAACCTTTATTTGGTGTGATCCCCTACCATCACTCTTCCAACAAAGACAGTGGGGTGATCAGCGTAGCCTGACAGATTTGACAGAGGACGTTTAGGCTATGTTAATTTTACATGAAGTGGTCACGGGTATGATAATGACTAGGGCACTCCCAGAAGGCATGTCTGTGATACATACACATACACATACACACACACACTAAACTGAGAGAGCACTTTCAAAATACCTTTCAACAATTCAGAAAGCAAGCTTATATTCATGACCTGTGTTACTTAAATTGTTTTGCTTGGTCACCAACAATGGATATTTAAAGCACCAACACAGGTCTTAAACCAGGATTTCCTGCAGCAACTCACCAGCATCTGATCTCCTGTGCTGTCGGCGTTCTAGTTCCTCAGAAGGCCAGAGAAACTAGGCCTGGGGGGGAAAGGCCAGCTGCTGCAGGCTATAGTTCGACCTTGAAAAGACTACATTGATCTCCCAACTCAATACTGTCAGTTGACTCTATAACCTGGTGCCTCCAGGTATGCTGATCTTGCACTCCAATCCTCCCCAGCTGGGAATGTGCAAATAAGCATGAAGGGAGCTTGCCAAGATCGTTCTCTCGTGAGTCTGTATCAGGTCACGAGGTTTGGGTTGTTGTTGTTTTTTCTTTTCATATGAAAATCTGTACATGTTTCCATGCACGTTTTTCCAAATGTACCCTGCATCTTTGAAAGGTACTCATTTTGAAAGGTATGAATATTCTAAATGCACTCAAACACATTTTATTTTTATTTTGGGGGAGGGTGCACGAATCACATTGCCAAATCAGAAACGAATGGACTCCGGCAGTAGATCGCATCTGAATCTGTGTTTGGTCCAGAAGGTGCAAACAGAATAGGGTCGGCCATATAGAAAGGAGGACAGGGCTCTTGTATCTTTAACAGTTGCATAGAAAAGGGAATTTCAGCAGGTGTAATTTATATGCATGCAGCACCTGGTGAAATTCCCTCTCCTTCACAACAGTTCAAGCTGCATGAGCCCTGCCCTCTTGACCAGATACAAAAGACAGCAGGGCTCCTGCGGGTGCTGCATGCCTACAAAAGACACCTGCTGAAATTTCTTTTTCTATGTAACCGTTAAAGATACAGGGGCCCTTTTATCCTTTCCATAGGATCACCCTATGGATAAGGGATGATACAAATTGTAGCCCAACACACAGTAGAGACTGTTGCTTCCAATTTCGGAGGGGGTGATTCCATTCTAGGTTTTACTTAGAACCAGCCAGAGCTCTGAAGGTGCTATCCAAGGTGCCAAACCCATTTTGGAAATAGTTCTGGAGGGTCCTAAGTAAAACCCAGAATGGAATCACCGCCCCTCGGAAACTGGAACCACCAGCCTCCACTGCCCACACAGCTGGACACAGCATCCTGTTAGAGAAGGCTGTGTTATATGATTCCAAGCATGCCTTTCCTTCCTTAAGCTTTACAAATTTATCCTCTAGGCTCCTCACAGTTCCAATACTCTTGCTCTGGCAACCAGCTTCTAATTGACAAATGCCTCTATGGCCCAATTTTTCAGTGTAATAGCACACTGGCGCCCCAATGGGTAATTCAGGATGACACGTTTTTCAAAATATCTGAGCAGTATTGATGCGCCTTTCGATGGCGCTCTCTGCTTTGTCAATAAGTTCCAGATAAACGACATTAAACAAGGATGAGCAGTTGCACCATTCATGATTATTTGGTTAGCCCAAATTAAAGCAGACATGCAGTATTTAATTTTATTTCCCCGTCCCTGCTGTACTCCAGGATTTGCAGTCCTTAAGCCAAAGTAAAATCTGCCAGGTATTATTATGTTTTTCACTTTCAGGGTAATTAGCCAACTATACACTGCAGAGGACGGCGATTCCTATGCACACGCCCCCTCAAAGGCACAGTCACTGGTCAATCAGACCTGTGCCAGATCTACACCAAGTAGGATATGACGCTTTGAAAATGGTTTGAAAACTGTATATGGAGTGTGTCCTGGGCCCCAACAGTTCTCACTACTGTTATAAACCATTTTAAAGCAGTAGTGTAGATCCTGTCCTAGTGATAACTCATTTGCGATTCCTCCCAATAGGCAGAGTGAGGAAGTTGCCTCAGGTGGCAGCATAGGCGTGTGCAGCATATTTCATTAGGGTGTGCACCCAGGGAATTTTTTTTAAGGTGAACAAGTATAGTATACTCAATCACAAAGGACATAATGAAGGGACCCGTATGTGGTATGACTCCCAGTGCCGCCGCTTGTCTTGGTCCCTTCATACTATAGGAGGAAGGAGCCCGGGCTGAGCAGGGAGCATCTATGAGCCACTCGCCTGGCTGGGGATTGTGCACGGCAAGACATTAGGCTGTGCCTGGGCACATCTGGCACATCCCCTGCACACGCCTATGGGTGGCAGGTGTTGGGAGGTGGAAGGAAGGTATTAGAACTGTGGGCTTTGCAGCCTGCCGTGCACCCCCTAAACTAGCCAGCGGTTTTACGTGCAATGGAGGAAGTTGTCCCATCATCAATGTTGAAGAAAGATCCAACTGCCAGTTTTGCTGGCTTTTGTACATAGAATTGGAGGGGGCACCGTCTCATTCTTTCCCTCAGACAACACAACGTTTTGGGCCAGCATTGGTTACATTAATCTCGTATCATGTATCTGAGGCTTATCTCCTTTTTTAACCTAGAGCAGGAGTGGGCAACATGCGGTGCTCAGGCCAGATGAGACCTCTGCTTTGGGAAACTACAATGGGCAGCAGCATGACTGCAGACTACAGGGGGGGTTGTGGGGCAAAAATGCCCCTGGATCTCCCAAAGTAGCCCACCCCTGCTCCAGGGTATGTATACACAACCCTGATTCGGACCTGGACCACCAAGCACCAGGAAAGTGTTAGGCAATTCCGCATGCTTCCAGACACTAGGGGGCGACAGAGAATGTCCTGTAGTTTGATCAGTTCCTATTTCCTGCTCCCTCCCCTTCCTCTTCCTGCTTCCTCTTGCCTCTGCAGCAAGCATCATGTGATCTCTCCAGAGAGGAAGCAAGGAAGCATATTTAATGCCTTTGCTTACTTACACTCACACACCATGCATTCAGGTGTTCTTGTAGTTAAACAGTGGCCTGTTTCGGACGACACGATAATCAACGGAGGGTGGGGGGAAACAATCGTCCGTTGTGTTGCTGATCGGCAGCATTTGAATGATATTTTTGGCAATGGAGGGGGGAAGAGGCAACGGACAGTAAGTTATTGGCAGCATTCGGACGACACATTAATCAACACAACTGACGATTGTTTCCCCCCGCCCATTGATTATCGTGTTGTCCAAATGCTGCCAGTGTTAAATAGCCTTCTCTGACGACATGTATAAAAGCACTAATAAGGTAAGTCTTTTAAATAGCTCTAGCCTGCGATTATTGCTTTTAATACTAAATGCTGACATTGGAAGACTAGATTGCCTCTCTGGGAGGACCCCGTTCTCTCGCTGGCCTGCCAGAAGTCTGTAGGGTGTGCTCTCAGGAGTACATTTGGTTAGTTGTGCCTTCCGCCCGGAAAGGCCTCCATTCTCATTCACCAAGGGCAACATTTCAACGTTCTTCAAAGTGTCAAAGACTTTTGCATCCTACGGCGCTCCAAAGCTGGAAACCCAGCAACTACGAGAGACTTTACACGGCGTCCTAACCATGAGTAAAATCTCCAGGCAATCATTTCTGAAGAAGACTCCACAGAGAGGCACCTGTCAAGCTGCTCAGCTTGACCCCAGTTCCTGCTCCGCCAACCAGGCAGCAAGATCGTTGCTCCGTCGTTGCCCTTATCGACAACAGCTGAACCCGCCTCACCTTTCCAGCATCTGTCTAGATCAGGTGCCAGAAACCCGATGGGGGCTGCCAGCTTCCATACAAAATGAGACAGGTGGCGGCGATGGCAAAAAATACAGATGATTTTCCCCTCTTTGCCCTTCTCTGCACGAAACAGGAGGCATTAAAAACCATGGCAATTATCAGCAAGCTCAAACACGAGAACTATTGAGTAGGACGGGGGCAGGGACAAAGTAAAACATTCTGTCCCAATTCCCCTTTTCTACAGTTCTCACCGCTGTATGTTTACCTTATCCCTGGACAGATGCGCTCATTGCTCTCACATGCCCACTGTTGGCAAAATCCATACTGCACATCTTGTCAAGGTATTATTAGTAGTATTTATTTATTTATTTATTTATCTCCCGTCTTTTCCCCAATACTGGGACTCAAGGCGGCTTCCAAATTAAAACATGTACAGTTAAAAACAGACAGAGATATACATATATATATATATATATATATATATATATATATAATTAAACATGGTACAATATTAAAAAATTTAAACTTTTTAAAACGTTTAAAATACAGATCATTTTTTTTTCATCCAACTAAATTCCTCACAGATACACACCCCAGAATTGGATTTGCCATTGTTACTTAAAGAAGGGAGACCTGTAGCAAAGTTTGCAGCGTGTGTTCTTGAAAAGGGGTGCTTTTGGGGGGACTTCCGCAAACTTCATTGAGAGTCTTATACCTTCCTGTCTTCCCCCACTCCAGCCCTCTCGGTGGCTTCATTTTCAGCTCCAGTCCTGTTGGCATGGGACTGCTGTGTTCAGTATTAAAGGGGAGGAGAGCGACATCAATGTCCGTAGCGCTTTGCAAACATAAACACAGCAAAGCAAAAAAGGGAGGTCTCTGCACAGAATGTTTACTGGCGTAAGAGCATCATGCACAGTCCATTGGGCACGTGGAGGGTTCAAGATGCTTTTTCTTTCCTTTTCTCTGTTTGTTGTTTGCAGCCAAAAAAAAAAAAGTCCTCTGTTGGTTTTCTTGGTGGCTGTTATTGTGGAAGGGCAGCTGGGGAAGGAAAGGTTAGTAAATCCTTAAAACCAAGTGAATGCTTGCCTGTGTTTTGGAGGCTGGGTTGTTGAGTTTTATTTTGTGTGAGATGGGGGTTGACCAGCATTTCGACATCATTCCGGAAGCTCAGGTTGAAATGAGCTGCTTTGATCCAGTCGCTGCTGGCCTTCTTCTTTCTGCATGACCTACAGGTAAGCTTCCGCATCACCTGCTCAGCCATCTGGATACACAAACCGTTCTCTTGGCAGCGGCAGGTTTTGAGTGCAGAAGAATTGGCACATGCTGCCACTGTCTCCGTATCTGAATGGCTCATTCACAACCTTCTCATTGGGATGAGAACAATAATGCTTGTTTTTTTTAAAAAAAAACAACCAGGAGGAAGTAAAGAGGTAGATCTTCCTCGTGTAGTCGCCACCTTTTGCGGGACGCAGGATGGTTTTCTAATTGTGTTGTGACAGGCTGAAGTATAACAGGAGCGGGTTTTTCACTGCTTTGGTATCGTTGCACTTTTTGCGTTCTAACTGGTGTGAATGAGTCTGAGAGGTTGGCAGAGAATATATGTTAATGGGCCCAAACGACTGGATAATGTTCCAAGGTGTGCCAACCACAGGTTTTGTAAAGGAAAGTGAGGCAGGCGGCTGCCAGGAGGAGGGCCTTTTCTGCTGTGGCACCCTGGCTGTGGAATGAGCTCCCTAGAGAGGTTCGCCTGGCACCTACATTATACTACATTATAAGACATTATAACCCTGGCCAGATCTACACCAAGCAGGATATAGCACTAAGAAAGTGGTATGAAAGCGGTATATGGAGGCAGGATCTACACTTTTGCTTTATAGCAGTATTGAAGTGCACTGACAACTGTTGGGGCCCATAGACAGATACCATCTACCACTTTCATACCACTTTCATAGTGTTATATCCTGCTTGGTGTAGATGTGTCATGGACCCCAACAGTTGTCAGTGAACTTCAATACCACTATAAAGCAGTGGTGTTGATTCTGCCCTTGTGAGGTTGGTTAACCCAACTGTCAGGGATTGACCCAAAGCCACCCAGTGAGCTTCATGGCTGAGTGGGATCTAGAACCCAGACCTCCCCAGTCCAACACACTCACCACTATACCACACTGGTTATCACAGGACACTTGCTCTCCTGGTGTTACATGGGGTACAAAGGTGATTCCCCCCTCCAGAACATGCTTAAGTTCAGCAAGGGGGTGAACCTAAGCATGTTAAGCATATTGTGCCCCTTGAAGTCATCACTGTGGTGACTGCATACCATCAAAAGCACCCCATTCTAACTGGGGAAGATGTCTACTCGTTCTGGCATGCCAGGTCATTACTGAAAGTTGGAAGTCTACCCAAAACTTAGCAATAGGAATGTGGTATAGTGAAGCATGAAGCATTATATTAGCAGAGAAGCTAATCAAAGAATTAAAGGCCACCAGAGGACAACAAGAATTGGATGACTTTGCACTGACTTTGGTTCTATTTTATTGCTTTTACAAATGGCACAGACAATACAAAAAGACCTCCTGCTACTCATGGGGAAATGTAACAAAACAGTTTTGAACATAGATCTCCCTCTAATGGTCTAGTTTGCACTGGTATTGATCATCTTAGCATCAGAATGGACTTCTTTTATGATTTGTCTTGACAAACCCTCAGTGAATTCCTTTGTTTTCTAATTTGTTCTATTTGTATGTTAAAATAAATAACATTTATGATATTTTTTTAAAAAAAGATTGCAACTCAACTTGGTTTTCATTTTATGTAGCCACATTAGCTGATCTTGAATGCCTTGCTAAAGAATAAAATCCCATGCCTTTTTGGTTCCTCGTTGGGAGATATGCAGCATCAAGAATTGAATTGCTCCATATCCCTGTTCCCAATTAAAAGTCTCCCAGACAGTTTCATAAACATTTGGAAAGAAATAACAGCATGAAATGTAAGTATTAGGGGGTGGGAATGCTGAAGAAATATTGTCAAGAATCTTCCCCTCAGTGAGCGCGAGGCAAATCTGTTTTGTTATTAGCAATCCATGAGAACAATTTGTGTTCAAGTATGTGTCTACAAGGAATATTCTATTATTCTGTAATAAAAAAGAGAGCCATAGAGACAAAGAATATGTCTGCTCTAATTCTAGGTAGTGGAAGAAATGTATATATTTGTATTTGCTTGAGGCAATTCAATAATTTCCCCCCTCCCCCATTTTTGTAAAAGAAGTACTCTTGAACAAATTTGATGCATTCTGTTCTGTCTAGGCATCTTCTCAGGTTGTTGTTTTTTAAAAAAAAATAATCCTCAAGAATAGAAATCCAGTGTCCTTGCTATCTACTATAAAGTAATATTCTCATTAGAATGTCTATTTTTGCAACCTGCCAGACTCAACTAACATAATGCATACTTTAGTGTGTCTTCTCCTCCAGACAACTCACTGTTAAAAGGACAGACTTCGTAATCAATATTTTAGGAAGGGTTTTAAATATTCCCCAAGTATTTTAATCCATTTTATACATTTGCCCATATTTTCGGAGGTAGCAGGAGACCTCGATCATTCTTATACGAGGCCTCGGTCAGTTGTTGTTGTGCCCCATGTATGGGGTGGTACCACCACCACCATTGCCCTGCAGTCCCCAAAGGGATGACTGCCTGGTGTCCACTCTAATATCCATCTAGTTTCATGTGAGCCACAGAGAAAAAGGAAGGGACCATAATCAGGGGTCTGGAAACCAAGCTCTATGAGGAGAGACTGAAAGAACTGGGCATGTTTAGCCTGGAGAAGAGAAGACCGAGGGGAGACATGATAGCATTCTTCAACTACTTGAAAGGTTGTCACACAGAGGAGGGCCAGGACCTCTTCTTGATCATCCCAGAGAGCAGGACACGGAATCATGGGCTCAAGTGACAGGAAGCCAGATTCCGGCTGGAAATCAGGAAAAACTTCCTGACTGTTAGAGCAATACGACAATGGAACCAATTACCTAGAGAGGTTGTGGGCTCTCCCACACTAGAGGCATTCAAGAGGCAGTTGGACAATCATCTGCCAGGCATGCTTTAAGGTGTATTCCTGCATCGAGTAGGGGGTTGGACCAGATGGCCTTAGAGGCCCCTTCCAACTCTACCATTCTATGATTCTATGAACTCAGTGACAGGGCACCTGCTTTGCATGTGGAAGGTCCCAGGTTTGATCCCTGGCATCAGGTAGGATTAGGAAAGAATTCTGCCAGAAACCCTAGAAAGCCCTTGCTTCCAGTCAGTGTTGACAATATTAGATATACCAATGGTCTGACTTAGTATAAGGCAGCTTCTTAAGTTCCTGTGATGAGGTGGCAGAGAGAGAGAGAGAGAGAGAGAGAGAGAGAGAGAGAGAGAGAATAATGCAATGATGCAAACTCTACCCATGTTTTGCTCTAGCCCCACCCATCTTTGACTCTGGCTTTATTTATTTATTTAAAATATTTCTTGGCCACCTTTCAGGGTAGAAGCCCTGCTAAGGCAACATACGACCATCAATCACATCAAGCCAAACCAGTATTAAAGGGGCTGAAAATGCAATACATTCTGTTTTCAGGTCATTGCCACATCTTCCATATAGGTACTATGCAAAAATAAAATTCTATGGGTCATCCTTACTCTTACACGTTCCTAGCTCAAGTTGAGGATACAGATTTGCATATAATCTACATACACTTATTCATATGTACAGGTGCAAATTTAGACATTATTAGCATTTAAATAGGAATAGGGTACCTCTCACCATAGTGTGGCCAGGTGACCTGTGGACCCACCTGCTCAGTCTGCTGCCCAGGGGCTAACTGGTGATGGGCAACTGTACTTATGGCTCTTTATCTTTAAGCCAGGATTAGACAGGAGAGAGACCTTCAAACAGAGGATGCCTTTGAATAGAGGGCTAGAATGCTAGACTAGTGCCAGATCTACACTTTAGGAGCTTCTTTAAATGAGCATTTTATAGCACGCTCATTACTGGCCACTCACGGATGTTTGCGGGTCATTTTCACAATGCAGTGATCTTCCTGCACATCTGCTGCTCCATTTCCCAGTTTTAGCAATTTTAAAAAAGGCTAAGAAAACTCTTCTGGAAAACATTGGCATTTATTGATATTTCCTGCCGTGAGCAGGAGAAGTTGCGCTATAAAATGGCCACTAGAGGGCCCTGTCCCATTAAACCGCATTGAGGCTGTAGAAGCCCTGTGGTCGCTGCTCTCTTCCTGCTCTCTTCCTCATGTAATTACAGCTCATTGCATAAGCGGAAGAGATTCAGGAAGTAGAGCCACGGTAAGAGAACATGATTTCCCCTGTCTGAAGGAGCTCTGTGTCAAATCATTATGACCCCATCATGGTAACGCTATATCCCTCTTGCGCATTTATACCTCAAAGGACATACAATGACATTTGTTGAGGTATTTTGGATAATGCGGAATAAAAAGCAGGAAATAGCACTATGAAAGGGATATATGGAATGCAGCCAGGATCTACACTACTGCTTTATAACAGTTTATAACCGTATTGACAACTGTTCAGGCCCAGGATACATTCCATATACTGTTTTCAACCCGTTTGTATATCCTGATTGGTGTAAAGCTGGCCATGTAATGTGCCTCAACAGTTATCAGTGCACTTCAATACCGCTATAAAGCAGCAGTAGTGTGGATCTAGCCTAGCCTTTGGTCTGATCAAGCACGGCTCCTCTTATGTTCAAAGGTCAATCTCTGGGGAGGGGTAAATTTGAAGCCCACCTCCCATTTTAATTCAGCAGAGGGGGCAGTGGAGGCTGATGTTGTAAGGCAGTGAATCCCCTCTGGGTTCCAGTCAGAACCAGTCAGAACTCTAAAGATGTTTAGATTTCTGACTGTTAACCCAGAGGGGATTCACTGCCCCGGGATGTCAGGGCAACCAGCTTCCACTGTGAGGGGGAAGTGTGGTCCAGCTGTCAGAATCTTGGGACACCCAGGCTAAAGCAGCTATGAGCTTTCTCCCTGCTGGGCGATATCCAGATGGAGGCTGAGCTGTGATAGATTTATCAAACGTACAGCTTACAGGAGTGATACCCCAAAAGGTTTGAGGTTTAACTCTGAATACTCGCACCCCCACCCACCCCCATCGCCACTTTAATCAGAGACAGCGGATCAAACCTACAAGACAGTTCATACGAATGAAACTGTATATAATGGTAAATGACCAAAAAAAATTAAAAAAAATTGGAATGTGTTGAAAACCTTTGTCCTATTAATATTTATAAGGCTGGTATTTCAGAATCTCATTAGAACATGTCACTGCTCTTCACAAGTGGTGTAGATTTTATACATATATATACACACACCCTCTCTCTCCCGTTCTCGCCATTGCTTTTGACAAATGTCAACACCCTCTTGAACAAATATTGCCCTCTGTCCATTATGCGCTTCCAGGAGATCACTCAAGGCTGATATTCCATTGTAGGAAATTGTTGTTGTTGAATATATTAGTCCCTGAGAGGCATAAACATATTTGGGGGGAGGGATCAAACCTGACTCACCACTTGACCATCTTCTCAGCTAGTCCACAGACATTAACAGGGAATCAAGCCCCTTTTTTTAATGCAAGGCAGTGGTATTTAGTTCAGATTCGTTTGCTGTTCGCACAACATGGCAACCCACACTCTGTGGTGGAGTGTGGGTTGTTGTTGAGGGAAGAGGTTTTTCACCTCTGTTCGAGACCCAGCAGCTCCTGCCACTTGCCTAATATGTGAAGGGCAAGCCCTGTGAAAGAGCATGCTTGATACCAGTCACAGAATTCAGTTGTTCCTTGGTGAAGACTGCATTTACTTTTTAATGTTCAGACAGCCCTCACCCGAAGCAGATCCCCTAGAAAGGAGCAGGTGCCAGGCGCCCTAAGTGGAAAGATGTCAAGAGTTCCAAAAGGAGCCCTCTGTTTCCATCCTATGCGCGGCTGAGCAGACTGTTCCCTTCTGCGCAAAGCGCACCAAAATTGAGCTATAACAAGGATGCTCTCAGTGGTGTGTCAGTTCTTCTCTGCCCTTTTCAAGTTGCTCCCAGGCAATGATTAATGCTGCTGATACTGATCCACCGTCCTTCCCTTAACAAGTCAAGTTCCAGCAGACTTGCTAACATGACCGCATCAGACAGAGGGAATCAGAACATGGCAGAGCAAAGGTCAGGAGTATTTTGAGATCCCAAGGTGCAGAAGTAACTTCAGCACTGGGAAGTGTTTCTAAGATGAGACGGTACTCCCCTGAGGAGGCAATATACCAGGATACACATGGTGGACGGAGTGCGAGACCAGGATTGGCGGTGGTCTGGGTTCAAATTCCTGCTGATCCATAAGGTACATCAGTTGGGCTTGGATTGATCCTTCTTCATAAGAACATAAGAAGAACCTTGCTGGATCAGACCAACAGCCCATCTAGTCCAGCATTCTGTTCACACAGTGACCAACCAGCTGTCAACCAAGAACCCACAAGCAGGACATAAGTGAAACAGCACCCTCCCACCCATGTTCCCCAGCAACTGGTGTACATATTGTCGCTGATATTGGAGGTAGCCATCAGGTCTAATAGCCATTGACAGCCTTCTCCATGAAGTTGTCCAACCCCCTTTTAAAGCCATCCAAATTGGTGGCCATCACTACATCTTGTGGTAGCGAATTCCGTAGTTTAACTATGTGGTGTGTGAAGCCTTCCTTTCATCTGTCCTGAATCAGCTTCATGAGATGACCCTGGTTTCTAGTCTTATGAGAGAGGGAGAAAAATATCCTCTTGGGAAATCATCATCCAACTTCCACTTGATTTCGGTAAGGAGAAAAATCAAGACCTTCACGCCCTGTCAAAGTATGTTTAGTACGGAATGGAGCCGTGAGTCATTCATTGACATACAAAATTACAAATGGCGCATTGACTGAGGAAGAAAATGCCATTTTATATCAGAGTAAAGGGGGGATCATGAGGCTTTCATGGTGCTATAGTTCATATAGACTAGGGCAGCCTCATTCCTGGTATTTTGGAGGTGGATCTAGAAATCATCATCTTATTTGCAAAAAGAAAAGTAAAGGACAGTAAGATAGGAGACAAGACCTAGGCCTCCCTCCTTGCCCAACCTGATACTGTCCAAATGTTTTGGTCTACAACTCCCATCATCCTCATCCAGCATGGTCCATAGTCAGGGATGATGGGAAATGGAGACCCAAACATCTGGAGGGAACCTGGTTGGGACATGATGCCCTAGTCTATATGATCTACGGCAGCATAGTTAAGTACATAAGAAGAGCCCTGCTGGATCAGGCCAGGGGTCCATCTAAGTCCAGCATTCTGTTCACACAGGGGCCAAACAGCTGCCCATGGGACACCCACAAGCAGGACAAGAGTGCAACAGCAGCCTCCCATCCAGTTTCCTCAGGCACTTACCTGGGCGGAAGCTCCATTGAAATGAATGGGACTTTCTTCTGAGTGGACATGTAAGAGATGAAGCAATTCGCTGGGGAAATCTCTGTTTCAGTTCCTCCTCTGCCAAAAACTTAATAGATGGCCTTTGGCCTTTGGCGAGCTGCTATCCTCTCAGCCTCCTCTTCCACATTATAGTGATGACAAGCGTGTGTTGTTGTAAGATCAACTGAGATAGCATAAGTGGAGCACTTTGAATACTCTGAAGTAGGCGTGTTGAGCCTCTTTCAGTCTGAAGGCTAGAATGTGTTTCAGAGAAGATTTCAGGGGCCATATCTCAGTGGTGGGCGGAGCCAGAGGCTAAAGGGGCAGTGCCAAAACACCAACAGCATACTGCAGCTTAAAGCTCTTACTGCTATTTCAACCTTTTAGAATGGGGGGAAACTGCACAAAAGCCTGGAAATCACCCAACGATCAGTAGTCGGGGGAGGGCGTGCCCCCCTGGGTAACCCTGGAGATAATTATAATTGTTAAATCCTTCTGCTCACAGTGTTAAGGGTAACATTCCCTTACCGATGAACATGCATGTGGAAAATGTAATATCTTCATGTTCGTCCTATGTCAAAAAGACAACTGCTATTGGGGTACTAGCAGCCAGGAGTTTACCAAGTGTTTAAATGTAAACTGCAGGATAGCCAGATCTCCCCGTACAGGATTCTTTTTAATGGCATATGGATTGCATCAATGCAGGGAAGCTCAGATGAACTGCCTGCTACGGCTAATCATTTGGAATAACTACCAGGTTACAAAAATGTACACTTATCTCCATGGAGACTCAGTTAAGGTCTTGCATCCCACTAACTGTGGTCAAAGATTAAAGAGAGCAAAGAGAAGAAGAAGGTGACTAGGAGAAGGGGGGAAAGGCAGGAGAACCAACTAATGATGGAAAAACAGCCTTTGCAAATCTGAGGTCTTTTTTTAAAACAAGAAGATATCAAAAAGTAATATCTTCTAGATAGATAGATAGATAGATAGATAGATAGATAGATAGATAGATAGATAGATAGATGATCATGGGATGAAGGGGGATTTTGTTCTGGAATTCCGTGTGATCAGTAGAGATGCTGACTCACAACTAGAGAATCCCTGCACAACTTTACGTTGCATTCCTAAAGCACACTGACTTGGGATTCCATCCGTGTTTCGCGGATCGCAGGGTGCCTTTCATTCTGTCATTGCAGAATCAGGTTACTTCCAATGTCCCAAATTTGTGAAAAATTTGCACCTATGGAAACAAGAAAATCCCGTGTGAATTTTCATGCTTTAGCCTATGCATACATGCAGATTTTCAGGCAGTGGTTATTTTTTTAAAAAAGTTACATATTCTTCTATAACTAAATTTGTGTAAAATTCAGGAAAGCAAGCCAACCCAGTTCGCAATTCTGCAGAATTCTGCAGAACTCATTTGATTCTGCGGTGGATTTCTCCGACATCTCTAGTCACAGCCTAGAGATTGTAGCTATAAATCTGTCCCCGGATCCTGCACTTGGTCCTAATGTCATTATGCCTTACGTAGTGAACATGATTCCAGATTGAAGTTTACCAGAGGACGGTCCTCTACCTGATGGCATCCTCTATTTGAAGGGCTGCCCAGTCCAAGCTTGGTTTAAAGATAAGCAATCCTAAGAAGGAACAGTCCAGGTGTCGGAATTCAAGGTGTTGGTAACAACATTTAAAGCCTTAAATGGCTTGGAACCTCGATACTTAAGGGAGTACCTCTCCCTATATCTGCCTGCCCGAGACCTGAGATTTGTTGAAGGAGCCCTTCTTCATGCCCCACTAACGCAAGCTATGGTGGGACATGGGAGAGGGCTTTCTCTGTTGTGGCACCCCGGCTGTAGAATGCCCTCCCCCTGGAGGCCCGACTGGCACCGGCACTGGATTCATTTTGGCGCCAGGTTCAGAGATGGCTTTTTAACAAAGCCTTTGATGGCTAAATCCACCACTCTGAACATTGTCCTGTTTTAATTGGATTTTACTGTTTTAAAATATCATGCTGGTTTTAATATATTAACCTTGTTTTAGAACTGTATATTTATTCTATTTTATATGCATGATTTTACCTGAATGCTGCCCTGAGATCCTTGTGATATAGGGCTGGATAAAAATGTTTTAATAAATAAACAAACAACCTGCCCATCAACAGTTGGCACCTGGACTGAACAAGTGCCAACCGGCCACCGTATCCCTCTCTTTGGTGAGATGGATTTCTATTCAAATTATAGTCAGTGGCTCAATTCAGTCAACACAATAAACAACTGGTGTGGGGAAAACAATCGTCAGTTGTTCTGACTATCATGTTATCCGAATGCTGCCATAGTCAACTCAGCGCTGATCCTAATCCACACCACAGTTGATTATTTATTACCATGTTGTGTGGGGAGTACCTCCTAATTGAACAACTGTAAAGTTTATTATTACCCCACCATTGACTATCGTGTCGTCCGAATTGAGCCAATGTCAGCTCTGGGATTCTGAGGGCCCTTTCGCAAGACAGTGGCTGAATTCGGACAACACGATAGTCAATGGTAGGGTAATAATCAACTTTACAGTTGTTCATCTAGGGGGTACTCCCCACACAACATGGTAAGAAATAATCAACTGTGTTGGGGATTAGGATCAGCGCTGAGTTGACTATGGCAGCATTCGGACAACGCGATAGTCAATACAACTGACAATTGTTTCCTGCCCCCCAGTTGCTTATTGTGTTGTCTGAATTCAGCCAAAGAATCCACCTGTTCATGACCATTGCCACCAGCTGCTCTTGCTCCTTATCCCACTTTCTCATCATGGTTTGCCACTTGCTTGCTCGATACGCAGAGAGCCAGTGAGCAAGTAGGCAGCAGCAGCTGCTGCTGTTCCTTCTCTCCGTCGCCACCACTGTCTGGACCAGAACAAGGGGCAGGTGAACAACCAGGTTGCAATGGTGGAGTGACTCCAGGGGGCTCTTGCCAGTGTACCCCTGCTGGGCCATGGCCCTCAGCAGGTGCCCATCCAGGCCTACCCTTGATGCTAGCCCTGATCAGAACATTGCTGAATTCCTGAAGGTTCTGATCTTGAGTTAACCTTTATTCCCCATGCTGTATATCTCTCAGCATCAAGTGACATGAAATGAAAATGAGTAAGCGGTGTGTGTATGGGTGTGTGGGTGTTTATGGTGTACCGCTGTTTTATAGCCCTTGGCCCAGCTCTGTGCTGCAGCCTCTATAATTGATCAAAAACCAGGACAGCAGCATCCAATGGGCAAATGAAATGTGTCGTTTGAGCATAGAACGTTCAGCCCCATAATCGTGCTTGGCTGGAGTTTAAAAGCAAGTCACTTCTCTTTGAAGGCAAGCAATTAGATTTGGGAAGCCCGGCTCTGGTAAAGGAAAGAGCAAAATGTTGCGGCTTCTGGAAATGTTCCCTCTCATGTCGGAAAGCGGGCTGTCCTTTGATGACAGCCAAAGATGTAGCGTCACAACAGAAGTACTTTATCCACTGTGTGCAGCAGGATACCTTTTTCTACTCAGTGGAAGGATTCCAACCCGGGAAAAGTTTCGGGGAGACACATTCCATCCGTGGGTGGGGCCAAAAGCATCTGTACTCAGAGGTAAGGAGGACTGCCAGTGGCATTTTCTAATAGTAAGCCTGTTCCCCTTGGTGTGGGGGAAAGAGTTTCAGGCTATCCATCAGAATCAGGTTCTGAAGCAAAGACACAGGATTAGAAATAACCCACCTAGCACAGGAAGTGGCGATTCTCCCAGGCTCTTCGCCCACCAGGGATGAATCTTCACAAGACCTTATCAGTGAGAACATGAATAACACACAGTCTATGGGAAATCAAGAATCCTTTGATGGGGAGGGGACTTCAAAGCTGACCGATCCCAGAGTGTGCCGTAAGTTCAACGGGTGGAGCTAAAAGTAGGCAAGAGGCAGTCAGCTCAGCTAGCCTCTCACCAAAAGCTTCTTCAAAGAAATCCTCCTTGGAATGAAAGGGACTCAAGAGAAAAGACCACCGCCTTTGTTGAAAGAACAATTGTCTCGCTTAGTTAAAGGAAGGTTCCTAAATTTAAACGCTTTTGAAGTGCAAGGAGATGTTTATTTAGTGAATAAAGCTTTGAAGATTCCTTGGCAGACCTCTTTATTGTCTCGCACTCCTGCAGGAGGGCTTAGAGAACCACGACAGCCGAATACCAAGCCTCTACATGTCCACTCACAAGTAAGAAGGACTGAATTACTCAGCAGCACTTTCAAAAAAGCATCTGGCAAGGAGAGCATGAAGGGTTTGCACATAATGGCGGTGGTGGTGAGCGGCAGTGGCAGAAGCCCCGCTACAGCAATGACTTCCGCTGTGTGCAATCTTTCCTTCTCCCTCCCAGGCCTCACCACTGTGCAACATGGCAGTCCTTTCTCCCAGGCCTTTTAATTCTTTAGTTTTGGTTCGTTTTTAATCTCTCGTTGTATTTTTAAATCTTTACACAGCTGCTGATTTTTACTGCAGATTTAATTTTTTCTTTTCAAAAAAATGCTTTATCGTGTTGGATTTTATGGTTTCAGTTGTTGCAAATTAAGCGTCGGCTATTGGACAGTATAAAAATGCAATCAATCAATCGCATATTGCAGATTTTATGCAAACCTGTGTTCACTTTTGTTCTCTTTTGGGGTGATGCATTTCCTTTTTTGTGGGGTGGGGGGACAATGTTTAAGTCGCCCCCATTATTGGTATGGGGGGGGAATCCACTCTGCTGTGCTCTACTGGTTTTTCTGCCGAGTTATTGCTGTATATCAAAGGGCCTGCATGACGCTGGGAAAACATCCTTGCTGTGATGTCTCTTGTGCTCAACCAAGCACTTGGCCCATAAGTCTTGGGCCATCTGATCCCATCTGTCACCAACGACAGGGCTTGAATGGCAAATGAAGGAAAGACACCAAGTTCAATTCACTTTAGGCTGCCAGTGAGACAGGTTGTATTTCAGTGGATGCTTAGAAAACAGAAAACATATGTAATGAGAAAAGATCTCTGGCAAGCTCTCACGGGTTCTGCCTTTTATAACTTGCGGTATGTGGTCAGGGTTGGCCATCTTATAAACAGTTCTGGCACCATCCAGCCCAATATTCACATCTCGGTGTTCAGCAACTTAACCCCTTAAGTCCTCATCCCTGCCTGAAGGAAAAACCTACCACTATAATCCTATGTACTTTTCAGGGTGGGCTCCAGAAGGCGGCTCGAATGGGCATTTGCCTTTGTCCTGCAGAGGGCCCACCGCCTTAACACTGCTAACGATCCCACTTTAAACAGAAGATCCAAAGCAGCCCAGGAATATTCTTCGTTTTTGCATGGTCCATCTCTTTCCAGCACTGAGGGTGCTGTGCAGCAGGGCATACTAGCGGGAGCAGATTGACACAGGAAATAGTTGCTTCAGCAGCAATGAGTTTTCATGTTGAAGGACGGTGAGCTGTATTCAGGTTTGGTGCTCTATTCAACATACATTCAGAATTCTTTAATTCAAAGGTAATGTCTTTTGCACCAGGCTCCATTGGGTGAATCTCAGGGTTCTAGTAAAAACAAAAAAAACTAGATCTTTGCAAGCCTGAAGTCTGCCAAACTCTTGTGGACACAATATTGAGATAGATGGACCGATGGACTGACTAGGAATAAGGCAGTTCCCTATGGTGGGAAAACCTATGGCTCAGTGGTAGAGCACCTCCTTTGTATGCAGAAGATCCCAGGTTCTGATGAGTTTATATGGTGTTGCTGTGTCTTGTCAGAAAGGGAGCTAGCAGAGTAAAAACAAAAGGCAGAACAGAATGAGCATTTACCAGCTCCACATCCACACACAAGGCTAAAAGAGAGAGAGACCACAGAAAAAAGAAAAATGGTTTGCTCACAGTTTCTTGCATTAAAATGCAGGTACAACATAGTTTCAAAGGGAGCTTGTTCAGTTTATTTTGAATTCCATTACATAGGCAAGAGAGAGAGAAAGAGAGACACAGGCCTGTTCAGATGTGCAAGGATGGGTGGGTGGGTATGGGAACCACAGAGAGGGGAGGGGTACTGGAACCATGACAAGAGGGCCCAGCACACGATCGTAGAACCACACCATGCCCCATTGTTCCCCTACTCACCCATCCTCTCGGTGGTTCATTCACCTGTCCCTGTGCGGTTTTAACCATGCATCCTGTCATCCTCTGCACCCTGAATAGGCGAGGCAGCAACCGCTCTAGTGATGAAAATGAAAATGTTTGAGTGCCCACCATGGAGAACATCCACCATGGAGAGCATCCATTGCTTGGGAAAACTTAAAATGGAAGATGCAGTGAGCTTCATCCCTTTGCACACTTGAAGGTTGAGGGGGGTGGGGTGCCAGTGGCAGCCGGAGCTGTGTCGCTACACCTTGCAAATTGCAAGCCATGTCACCTCACATGTTTTGGAAAACAGATGCCTTTTACAGAAGGAAAATAACTTTGTATCTAATAGGTAATATGCTTGAGTTTGAGGGGGGGGTGTAACAGGTTTGGTTTGGGGGGGGGGTTAAACAGTAGCTTCCAAAGATCTTCTGGCAGGATTGAAGCTCCACAGAGGGAATCATTGATTGCGAAAACAGCAAAAGGCCTGGGAGGATTTGCAAAGTGTGTGTGGAGGGGGGGGTGCTGTTTTCTTGCAGGCAAATGCTCTTGTCAAACCGCTGATTCCATCTTTGGGAAACGCATTTGTTCCCATTGCAGGGGAAAGCAAGACTCTAAAGGCGAGTTTAATGAACACTGCAGAACAGTCGGCAGAAAGCTCTGCTAGTTAAACAGTGACATCTACAGCCACGTTTCAGGGAACGGATTTCTCTGCAGTGCGGGCACCAGCGGTGGGCAGTCTTCCCTGGGAATGAAGGGCATTCCTGAGGCCAGAATGAAATAGCCCCGCTTCCTGGTTGTATCCAAGTAGAATCCAAGAAAGCATAGGATGTAGGATGAACTGTCCAGAGCTAACTAGTATTCCACATTCATGGTGTCATTTTTAAGGGCAGGATGGTCATTTATACATCATGAAAACAGAGGATTCGTTTTGCATACGTTTTGAATGTGCTAATGTATATATATAGATGCAAATTGAGAAATAACAACTATAATTTCAATATGCGCATTTCTATAGTGGGGAAAGCTGTGACTGGGTGACCTGGGTGCCCCCTATGTCTCCTGCCACGGTGCTTAAGTGCTGATGGGCAGATCCAAGGCCTTTGCTGCTCTTCTTTCTTCTCATTCTTTATGTATATAAACCAAACCAGACTTGGACTGGGCAGCCCTTCAAACACAGGATGCCATCAAACTGAGGACAACCCTCTGATGACCCTTCAAACAGAGGGCTGCACAGTAAGACACATGGCCATTCTGTTTAACAACAGAGTGTATCAGTCAGTACCACTTCTGTTCCAGTTATGAGTATATACTATTCTTTGTCTCCTTAGAGACATGGAAAACCACAAGATTCCATCTTGTCCCTCTATGTTGTTTAGCATTTACATGAAACCACTAGGAGAGAGATCATCTGGAGACGTAAACGAAGGTTCCATCAGTACATTGCTGTTATCAGCTCCATTTTCCATGTTCAGTGCAACCCGATTGCCCTCAAATTCATGCAGTTAGCAGCAGTGGAACTGAAGCTCATTCCAGACAACGAAATGCTGATGGTGGTTGTCCTTTTAATCTAGGAGTCTAGATCTCTGTACTGGATGGGACTCCTTCTGGAGCCAAGCCAACGCACCTTCTGGAACCAAAGCTAGTGGCCATGTTGTTTATATGAACTGGTGCTTTCATTTATTTCTTCAATCTACTGGACTGGTTTTTATCTTCTGTTCTGCTGATGATGGTATATTTTAACGGTGTTATGGGTATAATTTCGATGGCCATTGGCTTTATATCATTTCATAAAGTACGTATGCGTGTGTATATGTGTGTATAAATAATTAAATGTATTTGTTAAGCTTAGAAGGTCCAGGATGCAGTAGAATATTTCTGTCTTTCCAGGACTTCAGAAACCTTTCAGGCTCTGATTGGCTACCAGCCCAATCAGCTTTCCAATTGGCTGGAGGCTCCTTATAAACATATTGGGTGTGCCCTTGTCCTCAACATTCTATTGGTGCCCCCCTGCAAGCAAGGATCTTTTTGCATGCTTCATTATTTCCATTGCCTTTGACTTCCATTCTTCAAATACTATATGAACATCCACTTCGACCAGCCATATCTGTCTCCACGACAAAGCTTTTTTTTCCCTCTCGGCTTTTTTTTTTTTTTTTTTTAAGGAAACAGCTGACAGAATTTCCTGGCTAATTATACCGCTTCTAGCAGACGGTAGAACTTTTCATCATACTGTTAATTAGACCAGCAACTGCATTTAGGGAGAAGTTTAAATTTAATAACTCACAAGGTAAGGAAGCACATATTGCCAAGGAATAGAAATGACAGCTGAGATTGCTTTAGCTCAGCGGCAGAACACCTGCTTTGCAAGCAAAAGGTCCCAGGTTCGATCCCTGCCATCTCCAGGAAGGGCTAAGAAAGAATCCTGCCTGATGCCTGGAGAGCCGCCGCCAGTTGGTATATACCGAGCTCGGCGGAGCAATGGTCTGTGTACCCGATTGCAGTATAACTGTATTGCAGCATTTTTATTTTTAAAATCCGACTTGCGGCCCTCATGTATATCTCAACATTAGGGAAATGAGTTGTGTTCTTTGTCCTACGCTTTTCATCAACAGCTATTCCTTTTTCTTTTCCTTTTTTCCTTTAAAAAATGCCATCTCATTCTACCACCTCGGGGATCTCAACGCATTTTCTATGATACATTATATTACACCAATACACTGCGGTGGATTAAACTTTAAGCAAACAGTACAGTTATTCTGCATGTACTTTTGATCTATCTTGGCTGCTGCAATTCCAATCCAAGTTCACTTCTATGCATCTTCTTTTTTAAAAAAAAAAAACTACATATTTCCAGTATATCTATAGTAGAAGCTTACATTGATTTCACACCCGTTTAACTTTCATGTTTTTTGTTGTTGTTGTTGTTGTTGGAATTATAGTTTGAAGAGGGCACTAACCATCTGAAACTATAACAGTGCAATTTTATACGTGTCTACCCTGAAATAAATCCCCTTGAGTTGAATGGGACTTACTCGCAGGTAAATGTGGATAGGATTGAAAACTCCGGTGGCATGTCTCGCTCACAGCCTTGCAGCAAAGTAGTGCCCATGATTACAGACGAGTGACACAAAGGAATTTACACATGCCCAGCGATCAATGTGACCTACTTTCAATAAGACAATCCTCTATTTGAAGGTCTGTCCAGTCCAAGCCTGGTTTAAAGATAAAGCAGCATAATGTAATGGGCTCAAGTTACAGGAAGCCAGATTCCGGCTGAACATCAGGAAAAACTTCCTGACTGTTGGAGCAGTACGTCAATGGAACCAATGACCTAGGGAGGTCATGGGCTCTCCCACACCAAAGGCATTCAAGAGGCAGCTGGACAACCATCTGCCAGGCATAGCGCATCCTCTATTTCTATTTCCCAATCTGATTCCCATATTCATTTTAAACTATTGGTTGAGTCCATGTCTAAATCAATTTACATTCTGTAAATATGTGACACCAGGCCTTTATCCCCCTTGCCTAAAAGTTTAAGTATCTTATGCAAGTTTAGACAGAAAAAAAAACCTGAAATTCCCGACATACCCCAGCTAGCATGGCTGCCTGGAGCATGCTGGGAAATCAGGACTTTTTTCTGTCTAAACATGCATAGGACTGTGCCCTAAGTCAGTCTGATTGTCTCCCATATTGCAGATGGGGGAAATGAGCCTGAGAGAAAATGGCCTACCTAAGGTCGCCTAAGTGAGTTCATGACAGCGGTGAGATTCAAGCGGCAGCCTTCGTGATTCTTCTGCTCTGTCTGTCTGCCACTACATCACCGCCACCTCCGTAGCACACCAGTCAGCCACACAAATAGGAAACTGTGTTTGGCCTTCAACAAAGCCGTCATGCGGTTTTCTTGTTCTGCTCCTCCAGAGCCGCCAACTCTCCCATTTCTTTTTCTGTCTCTCGGAACACAATATCCCTCTTTTGTCCTTCCTTTGCCATTTAGGGAGCTCTTGGAAATGTGTTTTTAAAAAGAAAACGGGGGGGGGGGGGAGAAACCACCTACACATTTCTTAGTTTCTATGCACATGCACTAGAGTTCTTCCACTAGAAACCCTTCCCAAATGTCTAGAAGATGCTTCTTAACTCTTGTGCGCATGTGCGTAAATGCACATGCACGGACACACAAAACTCCAATGTATGGCTTTCCTTTCATCTCCCCCTCTCCCACCCCTAATAATGGCCTGCCAGACAGATTCTGTTCTTCAGAAGCCAGCGCAGATTAGGCCCAGGGTGGGCAGAAAGGATGTTTCCAGACATTTGGGACTTCAAGTCCCAGAAGCCTCTGCCAGCATGGCCAATGGTCAGGAATGCTGGGAGCTGAAGTCCAAAATATCTCCCTTCTTCCCAGCCCTGTAGGCTTGTCTGTATGCCCTATATACCCTGTCGTGGCTGCGCAGTTGCACCACATTGTTTAAATGACGCAGCTGCCAACTCGTAACCGCATTAGGCTTTTCCCCGCGAAGGTGTGCTTTTTTGAAGTGTCGTTTTACCACGACTTTTTCAATTGCTCTGATGTTGCCATGTTGTTTCTCCATCTGTCAGTGGTGGCTTTGGTTCAGGTTAAGAAAGTGAGCGCGCCCAGAGGCCGGGTAGGTGCATGAACGCAGGGCATGGGACAAGGAGCAACCCCGATAAACCTCATCATGGCTGCCATGATGATGTAAAAGTCAGGCCATGAAAGCAAGGTCAGCTAAAATAGATAACATATAAAATAAATGAACTATCGCAGCATAGATGCGCTGCTACAGGCTTTCAACGTTGCGCAGGGTCGCCATTGAAACAAAATGTTTCCGTGGTTTCCCGTTCCCGCCAACTGACGATGATGCTGTGATCGTTCCCAGGCTGGATAGCCTGAACTCGCCTCTGCCATGTAACCCTTTCAATTCCGCTTTGCAGCAGCGACGCTATGGGGTTTGGAAGAAATCAGGAAGCAAAGTGGCATTGTATTAATACAGCCCTGGTTTAGGCCATGCTTCTGAACAATCAATGAGAAGCAAACAGAGAAGATCCATCTGCAATGTGTCCTCGTTTACTCATTGCTAGGAGGGGGGGAGGGTCACACAACAATCCTTGGTGTGAAATCAGAGGGTTCCAAGTGCACAAAAACATTGCTATTTTCCTTTGTGATGTGTTGATCTTCTGTTCTACCCTTGTTTTCCCCACTACATCCTTGGCTTTGTCTTCCTCAGCCTGTGGCAAAGGAAGAAGTGAAATGAAAATGCAGCGTTCTGTTAAGATTCTACTCTCGGACCACTTCTGGGCTCAAGGATAATGAGCTCCTTGGGGAGTAAAAATGACCAAACATTTTTGCATTGTTTAGTAGTGCAGATACATGGCATGGAACAATACTGCTGATCGACATTTCCTGCTGCGTTCAGATCATTCTTTTGCGAGGAAGGGAAATAATAACACTTTCAATTGAAGGAAGATCTTCAGATGTGGAAGCCAAAATGATTTCTTTCTCTTTGTTGAGCTAGCATATGGCAGTTTGTCTTGAGCAAGCCTGCTTCTCTCTTTTGAAGAATGATTCTAGCACAGGAAAATGTATGAATTGCCTCTGTCCGTCTCCATTCCACACCCTCTGCTGCCTTCTGCCAAAAGTGCACTGGGATAGAAGTGGGAGGCACCATTTCCTCCATTTTCCAAATCTCCACTTCTTTCTCATTTCTTCCCTTCCTGTACTGTAATGGTATGGTGCTGGAGTAAAATCAAGGCTCCCAAGTTCAAATCCAGAGTCCTTGGTCCAGTCACCGTCTCTCAACAATAATCTACCTCACAGGGTTGTTGTAACGATAAAATAAAGAGGGAGAGCCATGTACGCCACCTTGAGCTCCTCAGAGGAAAGTTAGGATCTACATATGAACAAGAATAATAAAATGGTGCGTGTCCATCTATCTGCCTGTCCATCAGCACCATAGCACCAAGATCATGAAAGCTAGGCTTGTGAAATTTGGTATGAATACGAAGGGGACCCTATGGGCGTGCACCTTGGGTTCAATTTGTTTTTGTTTTTTAAATGCATTAATGAATTTAAATGAATTTAAATGTGCCCAGGTGGTTGGAGCATGCAGTAACATCATCAGCCACTAGGGGGAGACCTTCCAAACCAGCACATCACTTTGCGGTCCATGCAGTTCGAAGCCAGGAGAGATTAGTGGGCTGAGGAACAGAGTTATACTGTCTCTCAGCCCACCTACTCCTCAGAAGAATGTGTTGGGGTGCTCGCAGGCATGGCTTCACTCAGATGGAGCGGACACAGTGGCTCAATTCGGACGACACAATAAACAACCGGTGTGGGGGAAACAATCGTCAGTTATTTTGACTATTGTGTCATCCAAATGCTGCCATAGTCAACTCAGCGCTGATCCTAATCCACACCACAGTTCATTATTTATTACCACATTGTGTGGGGAGTGCCCCCTAGGGTTAGTGTGAGGGTTAGGGTTAGTCAGCCCACCATTGACTATCGTGTCGTCCGAATTGAGCCAATGTGTCCAATTCTGACAGCTGCACAGGCTTGCTTCAAGACCCCCACATACGCACAAACATTGCCCCTCATGTACAAAATGATGCCATGTACAAAATAATGCATGGTTTGTAGAATGTGGATAAGGAGACATTTTTCTCCCTCTCCCATAATACTAGAACCCAAAGGGGTCACATCCCATGAAACTGATTGGTGGGAGATTCAGGACAGATAAAAAGAAGGACTTCTTCACGCGGTGCAGAGTTAAAGCATGGAATTCGTTGCTACAAGATGTAGTGATGGCTATCAATGGCATTTATTTATTTATTTATTTATTTATTTATTGCATTTCTATACCACCCAATAGCCAAAGCTCTCTGATGGTCCTGATGGCTCTATGCTGCCTCCAGGATCAGAGGTAGTAAGCCTATTTACCCCAGTTGCTGGGGAACATGGGTGGGAGGGCGCTGTTACACTATGTCCTGCACACAGTGCTGGACTAGATGGACTCTTGGTCTAATCCAGCAGGGCTTTTGATATAGCGGGAGAGGATGGGGGAATCCTCAACTCTTTGCATGGGTTATTTTTAAAATACTGTGTTTTTCAACAGCAATGGTGACAGCCGTAACAGCGGCACGCGCGTAAAACCGCTGCTGTAACTTGCCAGCGGAGACATAATACGTTTATTAAAATTTGACAGGACAGTCAATCTCCCACTGTTATTCTAATCACATTTATTAACTACGGAGTTCTGCAATGGGAATAGAAAATCCAATCTGGCAAACGTCCCGTAGGATGCCTTTTCCAGAGAGAACGGAGGAGTTAGAAAAATCATGCCATTTTCTCCGGTACTGATTCTCGGAGATGAAAATACAACAGATGAGAAGGAAGATGGGAGTCCAATAACAGAGTACTTCCAAACGGGCTTGATGGGTGAAGGTCACAGAGCGTAACGGCAGCATTGTCACCCAGCAATAACAAAGAGGCAGAATATACAATGCCTCCCACTTTGGCACTGAGATCTGGAGTGATCTCTCAAAGTTTAGGAACTTATTTCAGTAGATTACGGAAGGACGGCTACCGGGAGTTGAAATACATTTAGGGTGCAATCCTATGCATGGGGAATGCTGGGAGTTGCAGGGCTTTTTTCTGTCTCAACATGGATAGGATTGTGGCAACGCCACCTTCCTCTGCCCCTCCCTTTCACTCAACCACCCACCCATTGTGTAGCTTCTTGGCTTTTGCGCATTTCTCTCCTCGTTCTGAAACGTTGAACTGTTTCTCCTAAGACTTAGTTACTAGCAGTAAGAGATTTAACCTAAACTATGTGGTATTTTTTTGTATTTTTGACCCTGCCCCTTTTTTGCCTTTGGCCGCACCCATAGTTAAAGCTGCAGGAGCTCTGCCTGACATGTCCAGGTACAAAAGAGGGCAGGGCGCCTGCAGCTTGAACTGTTGTGATGAAGAGGGAATTTCACCAGGTGCTGCTTGCCTAACAGTGACACCTGCTGAAATCAGGGCCTTGCAGAGCTGGTACTATGCCCAGGCCAGATGGGAAGTGTGCGCCCCCCATTTCAAAAAAGGAGGACAACATGGCCGCCCCAAGAGGGCATGCCCACCAACATGTCCATTCTACATAACATCTTCATATTAAACCTGTTCTACAAAACCTCAAGGCACATATATCTTCGCCCCGCAAGCGGCATATGGCCCTCTGGAGCTTGTAGTCTGACTGTGGTATTCCCGACGGACGGCTTCTGCGCTATTTCCGCAAGGCAGGCTCGTCGCTTCTCGATGGGCCGCTGACGCTACGGAAGCAGTAGCGTCAGCTAGGGGGGACCTCCTTGTCAGAGTGCTCCCTCAAAATCGTGGGCCCCGGGCCAACTGGCCCCACTGCCCCCCCCCTCTGCACGGCCCTGGCTGAAATTCCCTTTTCTATACAACTGTAAAAGATACAGGAGCCCTGTCCTCTTTTCCATAGGGTCACCCTACAAGTTGTGTAATTTATACAACTGGAATAATTCAGTTCTTCTTGTACCCTGCCCTGTCTTAGGATCTGCTGTGCTTGCTCTGTCCATCGTCCCCCATAAAAGGCAGGCCAGAGGTGCCAGAATGTGTGCACAGGGGAGAGGAAATGGGATGTATGAAAGGGAAATTGAACCATACAGAGGAAAGGAGGGTGGAAAATATGGACAAACTGCAAGAGCATGAGAGAGGGGGTGGGATTCACTCAATTTGTTTTCAAGTTTGCCCCCATCCCTACCCTTTTCTTGCCAGCGCCCTTTCAGTGACATAATCCTAATGCTTCTTTATTATAAAGAGCCCCAAACGGAATGTGCTATAAATACATGTTAAAGATGGAGTTTGGCTTGGGAGAACATGGCTGTCAAATAAAACCAAGGACAGGAGGAAGAGAGATGAAAACCAAAACACGGCCGTGATTCAAAGCTGCCAACTGAAGGTTGATTGCTTCGTTACACAATCCAGGCAAATCTTCTGCCCCAAGGACAATATTTTACATAGTTTATTCCTTCAGAAACTGGAAGCAATCATTCTTTCATTCCAATTTCTTTCTGAATTTTAAAGACTAACTATAATAGAATGAAAGGAAAGTTTGTGTGCAATTGTCTTAACATCTGGGTCATATGTCTACCTGCTTGTTTCTGGTATCAATTCAAGGTGCTGGATTGAACCTATAAAGCCCTAAATGTCTTGGGACTTGGGTCCCTGAAGCGCTGCCTCCTTCTCCCATATCTGTTGCCTAAGCATTCCATTCAACTTCAGAGGCTTTGCCCTGGGTGCCTCTGCAGACATCTATCAGGAGCGGGGCCTTTTGAATTGTGGCACCAGCCCCATAAACTATATTTCTTTGTTTCTTTTTTGTATAAATCATTGATGTCTAGCCTTTTAAGACAATGCCTTCACAAGGCGTGCCTCCCGCATTGGATAAGAACAATTGCAATAAAAATGGAGTATACAAAATAAAAGCAAATACCTCTGTGTGTGTGTGTGTGTGTGTGTGTGTGTGAGAGAGAGAGAGAGAGAGAGAGAGAGAGACATACATGAGTGAGATGAATCAGGGAAGTCCATCAATTCCAACTATATTATATGGGGTTAGGGACTAGGCTAAATTGTGGCTCTTTCAAGTAGCTTGTGAGCAAAATTGAAACTTGGATTTTTATTTCATATTTGCCCTCGGCTCTACGTGTTTTGCATTTTAGCGAACTGATATGGATTTTATGGCTCCTGCTAGTTCCTTGTTGCTGATGATGCTTCAAGAATTTTCTTCCACCCGCCCCAAATTGGTTTTAGTTTTTTGTTTGTTTAAGATCGATGTGTGGTTTGAATGATATGTTGTCAGCTGCCTTGCTGTGTTGTCATGGTAAGCTGGGAGGATACACACTAGTCAGGATGCTAGACTAAAATATTGTTGTCTGCCTTAAACAAGAACAAAAACAGAAAGAGGAACCTCCCCGCTCCACTCAGATACAACTACATCCAGTGCCACCTAGTGACTAAACTATAAAATGACACTATCCACACAGTTCTTTTAAAAATACAAAGACTAAAAGGAAGGAAAGAAGGAAGGAAGGAAGGAAGGAAGACATACACTTTCAAATAAATAATATAACAGTAGAATGAGGTGGTTGAGGTCACAAACTGAGACAACCAAACTGCTTGGGCCGTGGGGGGGATTGCCAGTGTGCTAGTTAACTGGTTAATTGGTAAATTGGGAGGCTAGTTAATTAGTTGCCAGAAAAAGAGGCACCATTTGGATTTCCTACCTCAAGTGCTCATTATCTTAGGCCGACGTAGTCCTCAGCTACCCTGACTTAGCAAAAGCATTGGTGGAAATACATAGAATTTCTTTCATGGCATAAAGTCTGCAGAGTGGGGGCAGCAAGCTAGATGTTATCCTGTTCGATTATGAAGTCCATCATCTACTCTAGGCAACAACTCAGGGGAGGGTGCCTGACATGAGGCAGCCAATGAGAGCAGGCCTAGGACAAAGCAGGTTCAAGATCACGGCCAGTGTTATAGGTACCAGACAGGGTTCGGTTTCAGGACCATGGAGAGCGATCATGCAGCTCTAGTACAGACTGTTGCTTTCCGGACAAAAAGCTCCCTCTGTCACGTTACTTTCAAACACCGTTTTTCCCACGACAGGGGAATACAAATTAGAAGACGTGATAAATAACCTTTCCTCCACCTAGTACCCCCAATGCACCAATTTCTTCTGTGACACGTCAACCTTCTGACACAAAGTAAATTAAATTCCTTCCATGGTAAGATTCAAACCTCCCCCCAACCCCCAGCATACACGATATTTGCAAGGAAAGCATTTTCTAAAAAACATGAGGATGAAAACACTCTCTGGAGCAATGCAGGCTATATTTCACTGTACTGTCAGGATAGCTATGACAGGTTTCTCAGTCTGGCAGTGCCCTCTCTCCAAACAGCTCTGCTGTGATGGCCTTTTGCAGAATGAGGTACAAAACCCTTTTTATTCTCTCTCTCTCTCTCTCTCTCTCTCTCTCTCTCTCTCGTTTAACTTTTTTTTCAAAATAAACTATAAACTTGCCAAAAATCCCTTTTGAAGGTCAATGTGAATAATTACCTCTCTCTGAGCAGGAACTGTTCCCTCCCTTTGGTGACTTGGAACTGCTACAGATTTCATATGGGTTGATGGGAAACACCCAGAGATGGACAGACTCATTTCTGAACTTGTCATTTTCTCCCTACCCTGATATGATAAATTGCTGCACCCCAGTGACCAAGCCGTCGGTACAGGTACACCTTTCACTCTTTCATGTGTAAATGTTATCCAGAGAGGAAGCAACAGCACAGACTTCCTTTTAGCTAGGGCCAGCCCTACTGTTAAGCAGAATGAGGCGCACATTCCAGGCTCATGGACCCTTAGACTAATCTAGTAAGGCAGTACTAATCAGGGCCAGCCCTACCATTAGGCAGAGTGAGGTGACTCTCTCAGGCAGCAGATGTTGAATCTTACTAGTTGTGGGAAAGTATCCTCCACCACACCTGAGGTGGCAGGCTCACACCACACCTGAGGTGGCCCACATAGTTCTGCCCTCCAACAGAGGGAAATTGGAAAATGACCTACAGCTTTGTTTGATTGATTGATTGATTGATTGATTGATTGATTGCATTTTATACAAGCTCTCCGGGCAGTTCACAAAAATTAAAACCATGAAATCATTTTAAGAAATATAAAACAAACCACAATCTGAAAACACAAAATAACATACAAGAACACAACCAGGATAAAACCAAGCAGCAGAGATTAATACAGATTAAAATACAAATTTAAAACAGCAAAGGTTAAAATTGAGTTAATATAACTGTTAAAATGCTGGGAGAATAAAAAGGTCTTCACCTGGCGATGAAAGGAGTGCACAGTAGCCGCCAGGCGAACCTCTCTGGGGAGCTCATTCCACAGCTGGGGTGCCACAGCAGAGAAGGCCCTCCTCCTAGTGGCCACCTGCCTCACTTCCTTTGGCAGGGGCTCACGGAGAAGGAGCCCTGTAGATGATCTTAGGGTCTGGGCAGGTACATATGGGAGGAGGTGTTCCTTCAGATAACCTGACCCCAAGCCGTTTAGGGCTTTAAATGTTAGTACCAGCACTTTGAATTGGGCCCGGACTTGGATCGGCAGCCAATGAAGCTGGAAAAGGACTTAATGACCCATGCAAAAAATCAGATACTTCCAGGCCTCAACAGTATAATAACCTACTCATTTAGCATACACCTTTACCATTCCTATCAAGCTCAATGCAAGTTCAAAGCACTTCCTGTTTCTTAATTAACCTTTAAAGTCCATTTGTGGCATGAACACAAAGTAATAGACCCTTTTGCCTGTCAGACCTAAAGATGTTTATTAGTGATTGCTTATCTTAATGTCACTTTTTCCTCTTTGCTCCAATACTCTGTGTATGTGTGTGTGTGTGTGTGTGTGTGTGTGTGTAATATATATATATATATATATATATATATATATATGAATTATCTGATGAACTTGAAAGGGTGTTTCCATGAAAGGGCTTTTCAGAGCCCTCCTATGGTCCCTTGGATGCTCACCCAAGGACTATGGGATTGCCCTCTTAAGCTAAAATACATGATGTTTTGGGTGGTTCTGGCTCCTCCTTTTCTGCATTTAGCCACTCCCACCACAGGAAGGTGGCTGCAAGAGTGTCTCTGAAATGGAATTTGGCTCCTAGAGCTTCAGCACCCCTGAGCTAAGCACTCAAAGCCAAGTCTGTCCGTGATGCTTTCTCCCCCCCCCCCCGCCATTCTTTTCTCTTTTTTCTTTTTTATTCTCAAGCTCTTTCCCACCACATGTATAAAGACATTTGGAAAATTGGAAAATTCACAAAACTGAACACAACCAAACAGACAAACTGAACAAAATTCTCCCCCATTCCAGCTGGGCCTGCAATGGCTCACGTTGCATATTAGCTTTCTACATATAAATGCCTACCCAGAAACCTCCATGTCTGCCTTTGAAGACTACAAAGGCATTCCGCATGTTGAACTCCAGCTCATTTTTAATGGGTGATATCCGGGAGATGCTACACACTACCCTTTCTCAGTTTAGCATCTTAGCCTTTTAACTTTGCTGTTTTGAATCAGTATTTTAAATCTCTGCATTACTGCTCGGCTTTATCCTGGCTGTATTGTGGGGATGGCAACAAGGGAGGAGGCCTTCTTAGTGGTGGCCAACCAATTATGGACTGATCTCCCTGACGAGGCCCTCCTGGCACCATCATTGTTATCTTTCTGGCGCCAGGTCAAGACTTTTCTCTTCTCCCAGGCATTTAACAGCATATGCTGAGTTTTTAATTGACCCCTATATTTAGGCCTGGGTGAGAGTTCATAGTTGTTTAAATGTATACTGTCTTTATATGTTGTCCATTTTTATGCTTTTATCATTTTAAATTTTGTATATCAATTTTTAATGTCCAGAGTTTTAATTTTTGTACACTGCCCAGAGAGCTTTGGCTATGGGGCGGTATATAAATGTAATATTGATATATATTGGTTTGTTTTACACCTTGAATTGTATTTGATGGGTTTAAGTTTTGTGAACTGCCCAGAGAGCTTCGGCCAGTGGGCGGTATAGAAATGCAATAATAAATAAATGTTCCCTCAACAATGCGTTTCACCACCATTCCATTAAGCTACTTCAGAGCTTGTTTCCTGCCTATAAGCTACAGATATTTCCTCAGTTGTTCTTAATCAAAAGACAAACATATCTTTAGTTGTTCGTCAAACACAAGCTTTTCATTACATGCAAATGAGGCAGATAGACAACATGTATTAAGGCAACATTACTGAGAGATAACAGCGCCATTAATACTCCCCAATGAAAACGGCCATGCACAATAACTAGAACAGTTGAGGGAAATTGCAAATTAGGCAGACTCGTTTCGCATTTTATTGGAGACGGGAGAATAAAACGACACTGAGTGGAAGGGGAAAATCCTAATTATTGGAGAGGGAAGGTGCGGTACCGTTGTTTTTTTTACTAAGCAAAGCATTAAAGCAGTGGAGGAGAACTTCTTTCAGCCCAAGAGCTAAATTCCATTACAGAGAAGCTTTTGGGGGTATGTTCCAGTAGTGGGTGGAGCCAAAGGCAAAGGGGAGTGGCCCAAATCCAAAAGGGGTGGGCCCAAAAACATCCCCCCCCCCAAATCAACATGTTTTAGCTTAAATGCCTTACTTCCAGTAACTAAAGCCTTAGGAGAGGCATTCCAACCTTTTAGAATGGGGAGAAACGGTGCACAAAAGCTGAGAAACCATCGCATGATCGGTGGTTGGGAAAAAGAGGCCGAGACCAGGGGAAGAAGGTATAGCCTGCTGGGGAACTCCAGAAGGCCGTTTGGGGACCTCAGGAGGACCAGATCAGGGCCCCTGGCCTGAGCTTCCGCACCTCAGCTTTAGAGCAGTCTGAAAGAGTTTGTCTTCTGTGAAATAGATACCTGTCGGCACAGAAAAATGTGGTTTCAAAGAAGATATTGTGTCAGTTGGGGCTCAAATCCCACATCTTCCTTATGGGGAAGAAGAAGAAGGCGCAAGGGAGAGAGGAGCAGGCCGAGGGAACGTCACGGCCTGCTCCAGCTGGCATCCCTTCCTTTGGGAGCAAGGCCATTGCATCAGCCCTCTTGCCAGTCTACTTGATTTTTTCCCCTCTCTCTCTTTCCCCCTCTTCCCTCCCCAACCCCTTTTCCTCGTGTGTCATGTCTTCGTTAGGCTGTAAGCCTGAGGGCAAAATGATTACAAGCTGCTCCAGGAGCCTTTTTCGGCTGAAGAGTGAGGTAAAAACACATACATACATAAATAAATACACAGTCGTTTAGACAGAATACTTGTCCTTTGCGTTGTTCTGTTTATGATGAAATGTAAATCTAAATACATACACAGAGAGAGAGAGAGAAAGACCCCACAATCTCTTAATTAAATTTCAGGGATGTAGCTTGGTGGTACAGCATCTGCTTTGCAGGCAGAAGGTCGCAGTTTCGATCCCCAGAAGCTCCAGGTCAGGCTGGGAAAACTGCTTGAAACCCTGGGGAGCCGCTGCTGCCAGTCAGGGTCAACCATACTGAGCTAGAAGGATCAACGATCTGACGTAGGCCCTTTCCACACCAGACAAAACACCTGGGATGGACCCCGGCTGCTCCCTGTGAGTCCGCATGATGCACAGGGAGGAGCGGGGGTGGTGAGCACTGGATTTTTCCTGGTTCTCAGGAACCAGAAAAATCCCGATTCTTCCACGGTCCCAGGACAGTGGAAGAATGTGGCTGCCCACCCCAGTGCAGCCGCGCTTACTCGCAAGTAAGCACAGCTGCACCGATGGCCGTGGAGCCGCACCACGCAGCTCTGGGGCCATCAGGAGAGGGGGTGGAAGCAGTTTCGCCACCCCCGGGAGGGCAGGGAGGGGGGTGGGGGCCCGCAGGTTGGCGGGTTTTTTTTTAAGGACTCACCTTTTGTGCGTGAGCTCTTGGGCACTCTTCTCCGTTCTAAAAAAAAAATGGTGGGTGCTAGTTGCAATGGTCCGGGAGAAGCCCGGGCTGTCTCATTTCTGACGTGGGTTGAGCGCGCCGATCCCGGAAGTAGCTACTTCCAGGATCACCCGCTCCCCGCCCTTTCCACCCCTATGGTGTGGAAAGAGCTTTAGCCTAGGGCTGCTTCCTAAGTTCCTGATTTTATGTTCTTTAAAAAAAAAGCTGTGGCTCCCAGCTTTCCCCATCCTCTGTCTCATAAAAACAAAATATGTTCCAACAGCAGCAGCTGAACGGGACTAGTCAGAAATGGAGTGAATATTTTTAAAACCAAATGGATCAAGCTGCTGCATAGTCTGTCCAAGAGCTCCATCAGATGAGGATTTTATGGCACGCTCATTACTGGGCACTCACGGATTTTCGCGGGTCCCTCTCACAATGTCGTCTGCCTCCCGCCCCTTCTAGCCATCTTCGCGCCACAAAAACCATCCCAGTAAGTCTGATTTATTTTTAAAGACGGAAGTTGCCACTATCTCCTGCTTTGCGCAGGAGAAGCAGCAGGATCAAAATGTCCAACTAAATGGGCCACCTGCACGTTGTTTACTTCCTCTTTCAAAGGAGGAAGTAATGTGGGACAAATGTGAGGCCGGAGACGCAACGGTAAGGAAACGTAATTTTCCCCCATGTGAGGATGCTCCAAAGTATCTGATGGACACCAAGTTCAGGGAAGCTGTTCTACACACACACATACACACATGTGTTAATCTGCTGTCTTATCTGTCAGGAACACCTTTTTAATCAAGCCAAAAAGCTGTTGGACCTAATCTAGTTGATCCTTCGAGTAAATGTTGCTTGTTCACTCCAAGGACACACTTCACTTTTTAAATTTTCCCTTGTAGCCTTCCTTTACCAGTTCCTATTCACTTACTCATTCGTTTACACATCCAACATTTCCTTGGAGAAACATTACTCCAGGTCTTTGGAGTGTGACCTCTACCCGTTTGAAGATTCTGATTCCAGAAAAAGCAACTGCAACGTTGCTTTCCACGTGGCCTCTTTTGTTACGCCAGGGGGAGCGGAAGGGATGCACCACAGATGGCTGAGAAAGAAAATGCCCTGCCTAAGCCCCTTTTCCCTGAATGGGATGCTAATCAGCTGAACTGCAGATGCAAAGGAATGTTTTGTGTTCCTGTGATTTATTACTGCGAGGCCCGGCAGGCATCATCTGCCCGGGAGTGCTTGTTAAGTAACAAAATGGTTTCCCTGGGAAAAAAAACCTTGAAAATGGAGCCGGCTTTACAAACTGTTGGCCTTTTTCTTTTATCTCTTGATTACTGTTCTGTAAAGTTCCATGGAGGGAAGAAAAGCCAAGGACAAAATCATGGGAGCAAACAGCGGTCTCTTTCACTCGAGGGTTTGTTTAGCGTAGGCTGACCATATGAAAAGGAGGGCAGGGCTCATGTAACTTTAACAGTTGTAGAGAAAAGGGAATTTCAGCCGGTACCATTTGTATGCAGTTAGTTCCTGGTGAAATTCCCTCTTCATCACAACAGTTAAAGTTGCAGGGGCCCTGCCTTCTTTTGTATATGGTCACTCTGGTATAGTGCCTGCAACTTTAACTGTTGTGATGAAGAGGGGATTTCACCAGGGACTAATTGCATACAAATGACACTGGCTGAAATTCCCTTTTCTCTACAACTGTTAAAGTTACATGAGCCCTGTCCTCCTTTTCATATGGTCAGCCTAGTTTAGTGGGAGTTGGTAGGGTGAGGGTCAAGGGTAGGCATGGCTGGGCATCTGCTGAGAGCCCACACCCTAGCAGAGGTTCATTGACATGAGTAAAGTGAACATATGGAAAGGAGGACAGGGCCCCTGTATCTTTCACCATTGTAGAGAAAAGGGAATTTCAGCAGGTGTCCTTGGTATGCATGCAGCACCTGGTGAGTTTCCCTCTTCATCACAACAGTTCAAGTTGCAGGAGCCCTGCCCTCTTTTATATCTGGTCAGAGCTCCTACAACTTTAATTGTTGTGATGAAGAGGGAATTTCACCAGGTGCTCCATGCATACAAATGACACCTGCTGAAATTCCCTTTTCTATGCAACTGTTAAAGATACAGGAGCCATGTCCTCCATTTCATATGGCCACCCTAACCAAGATCAGCCAAGAACATCTGGTTAGGCTAACCAGATAAAATCCAGGTGAGGGCTCATGTAACTTTAACAGTTGCAGGGGCCCTGCCTTCTTTTGCCTATGGTCCCTCTAGTATAGTGCCTGCAACTTTAACTGCTGTGATGAAGAGGGAATTTCACCAGGATCTAATTGCATACAAATGACACTGGCTGAAATTCCCTTTTCTCTACAACTGTTAAAGTTACATGAGCCCTGACCTGGATTTTATCTGGTCACCCTGCATCTGGTGATCAATTGCTGTTCTTCCAGTGCCTCCATTTCAGAGCTCATCACAACCTGCACAGCAATCTATTGCCTTTTGAGCTCTGTATAGTTACAGTGCAAGGCCTTATATGGCTTGGGTGCAGAATACCTGACGGAGTGCATCTTCCGACCTGAACCTACACGGACGCTGTGATTAACATCTGCGGTCTTTCTCTGAGTGGAGGAGGGGAAGCTGGGAAGGTAGCAACAAGGGAGAGGGCCCTCTCAGTGGTGCCCCCCCACCCCAGTTTTATGGAATGAGCTCCCCGCTAAGGCCTGTCTGTCGCCAATACTGTCATCCTTTTGGCTCCAAGTTAAGATTGTCCTTTACTCCCAGGCATTTCAGGGCATACGATGGGGCATTTATGCCAGCTGTCTGAACATGTCTAGTATTTTAGTGAAATAGTTTTTACCTATCCGGTCACCCTCTCTATGAATTTTGCTCACATTGTGCAGGCCTTTTTTTTTTTTTAATGCCTCCGCTTCTTCCAAGTTGCTGCATGTCATCCCGACTCTCCAAGGAGCGCATATTACCGCTTATTGGCTTCGAGGCGTTATATCGCTTGGCAGCTGATGCTATTGCCCTCCTCACCGCCGAGCCTCTGAACAGCCTGCCGGACAGAAAAGCTGAGTTGTAAGGGGGCATTGCTCAGCTACTGCAAATCAGGGGGAATATTTCCAGTGGCTATATTCCATTATTATCTCCACTTGACTCCAGCAGGCTGTTTTTCATCCATAAATAAGGCCCCAAAAAAGGCAAAAATCTTTTTTCTAGGTGCTCTTTTTTTATTATTATCACAACAAAGCAAATTGCTTACCAGAGGTGCCGGTGAGGGGAAGCAGGAGACATTGCTTTCTGCTGGTCCTGTTTGTCTGGAACATGTTCCTACATTACAGTTGGGGAACACGGAAGCACAAGCAACAGGCATTTCCCCTTTCCTCACCTCTTTGGAGTAACTTGGCCTTTTGCATCACCTTGCTTGCGGTGAGGACTGCGATCCCCAGGAGTCATTAAAACGGGTGACGTCACCAAATTTCATAAACAGCCAGCTCGTTGGTTGAAACTCATCCGTTCCTAATGCTCACCTTCGCAGGGAGCCTGGATCAATGTGTACCCTGAAGCAACAACTAAAACATCCTCATTTTTTGTGCACCTACACCTAAGGCGGACAGAGGTCTAAAGAAAAAAAATGTCTGTTTCCTGTGCATGCCAGTCCCTGAACCTGCTTACAGGATCCAGGATTTATGGCGCCGAATTCCAGATGCATGGGAAATCATTTACAGGGGGAAATAACCATAATCTGTTGCATTTAGAGCACTCATCTAGTTAATTATGCTGATGTTATCTTTGTGGCCGGCAACCCAGACAATGCACACCGCTGTCTGTAGAAATGCTATTAAAGATCCAATAATGACTGCCATTTCTGCCTTTAAATTTAGTTACCCACCTTGAATAACTCCAGCCTGGATCTCGAACTCTCCATCAATAAGCAGTCTTGAGTAACAGGGAGACAAACAAGTCCATTTTCCAGGGCCAGGGCAGTCGTTCTGTTCATTAAAATGCAGCCACCTATAAAAAAAAAATCCCAGTGCCCATATCAGCGGTTGCATTTTACGTTAATTGAAATAAAATTCCCATCAAGTATATCTTGATTATAGCTCATCTCCGGCGGGGGTAGCTGTGACTCACAGAGAATGGCCATTACATTTAATGTCCAAGTGGAAGCATAGAAGGCATATAAATAGCAAAGTGGCATTAAAATATAAACATAAAAGTAGAAGGCGGAAAGCAGACTTGAGGATGAGTTTCTCAGCAGAGTGAGGTATGTGGGTTTTCTTTATGGTGGTGTTTGTGCCATGGTGCAGGTTCACACAGTACGCTCCAGATCGTTTGCGAAAATATAGACATTACAAAACTCAACTTGGCTGACAGAAAGGCTCTTGCCATTTGGCTTCCTTTTGTTCTTTAACCTGATGGAGTTTATTTATTATTTGCAATATTTATATACCGCTCCCCATTCAAAATTTCGGAGCGGTGTACAAGATAAAAATAAAATGAAAAGAGAATAAAACCACATTAAATATAGATTTTTTAAAAAATGCAAAATGCAAAATGAACCATGGCTGAACATTAAGGGAAGGCTTCCTGGAACAACGACATTTTCAGGAGGCGCCGGAATGAGTACAAAGTGGGAAATTCCCTGACCTCCAGAGGCAGCGAGATCTGTGAACTCTACATGCCAGCAGAAAAACAAGCTGGTTTAGACTTCCCCCAACCTGCCCCCCATCAGATATGTTGGGCTACAACTCCCATCATCCACTGAATCCATCCGGATATTGGTAGCACTATGAAACAACATTACCCCTCTTACGCTGTAATTATTGTTCCCGGCTTCCCCCCCCCCCCCTACATCAGGCAATAGCCTCAGCAGTCCAGTTACAGAAAACTTAAATGGTCTTTTCCAGCTAAGAGCTTCTCCTTGCTAATCTTTCTCCCAGTAAAACCAGGATAGGGGAGATGGGGGCACAAGAGTGAAAATGTATTGGAGTGACACTTGAAATCTGTAGCTGCATTCCTCATCCTGTCAAGGACGCAGGGAGGACCTGCCTGAAACACCAGCAGGAAAACAATTTGCTGAAGCAGCTGAAGCAGTAAGTTGAGACTCATTGGGAACCATCTCAGGCACCCCTGGTACACGATCAACAACCGTTGAAACGGGACTTGAAATATGGGCTCGATGATGCAAAACAGAAGACGCCGAACGCCGGCTGCAGGCTGACCCCCTCGCCAGGAATCGTGCCAGACGCGGTCGCCCCGGACGTGCGTGTTCAAAGATACTGCTTGGATGCTGGATGCTGAAATGTAAGAAAGCTGGTCCTTCGCTTCCTCTAACTGCCTCTGTTCACCAGGGCCGGCCAAGACTTTTGGAGTACCAAATGGCACATACACACACACACACACGCCTCAAGTCAAGGCCTAGGGCTGGCATGAAGGGTAGGTATGATTGGGCCCTGGCCAAGGGCCCACACGGATGAGCGCCCCCTGGAGTTGCTCCTCCTCATTGCAACCTGTTTGCTCACCTGCCTCTCGCTCTGGGTGGGTGAGAAGGAGGAGCAGGAGAGGCCAGGGCTGACGTGCTCCCTGGCTTTCGGTCGGCCAAGCAAGCAAGCAGGAGTGAGAGTTAGGAAGCGGAGGAGCAGCAAAAGCAACCTATGACCATGGCAGCGAGAAGGTAGACTCGCTGAAGGTGGGGGCCCATTTAGGCGTGCCTCGCTCAAGGACCCACAAAAAAACAAAACCTGGAGCAGGCACTGCCAGGGCTAATCACGCTCTTTTGATACCCAAGGCAAAAAATCCCATATATGCCACTGCCCCTCCCTGATAGTAATGAATATACAAGCAAAAAGAAATTAAGTAACTAGCCATTTACTGCCCTCTTATTAAACCAGTGGAGACCGCTGGCTCCGGTTCCAGAGGGGCAATGATTCCATTGTGGGTTTTCATTAGAGCCAGCCAGAGCTTTAATGGTGCTATCCAAGGTACTGAACCCATTTCCGGGATAGGGTGCAGCACCTTGGATAGCCCGTTTAGAGAACTGGCTGGCTCTAACTCAAACCCACAACGGAATCACTGCCCCTCTGAAACTGGAGCCATCTGCCTCCACTGCATGAAAACTGAAGGGCAGGGGCAGGAGGCAGCTGCCCCAGTCTTCCGAATGCTAGGGCCGGTCCTGCTCCTCACAGTTCCAGCCAACCAGACAGTCATCATGCCTTCCTTCAAGATACGATATAAGGAGCTCGAGTGAATCATTCTGCTCCCGCAACCACAGTTTTCTATTTTCTAACTGGGATTCAGCATTCTGTGTATACTGAGCATATGAAGTCCTCATTGGGTTGGTTTTGGTTGTGCCCCCTCCTTTTTTTAAAAAAATTGAACTTTTTTTGTACTTCCGCAACCCTCACAGACTCATAGAACAGTAGAGTTGGAAGGGGCCTATAAGGCCATCGAGTCCAACCCCCTGCTCAATGCAGGAGCCTTCCTAAATTCATACCTGACATATGGCTCTCCAGCTGCATCTTGAAAGCCTCAGGGAGAGCCCAGTGGATCACTGGTTCCATTGTCGTACTGCTCTAACAGTCAGGAGGTTTTTCGTGATGTCCAGCTGGAATCTGGCTTCCTGTAACATGAGCCCATTATTCCACATCCTGCACTCTGGGATGATCGAGAAGAGGTCCTGGCCCTCCTCTGTGTGACAACCTTTCAAGTATTTGAAGAGTGCTATCATGTCTCCCCTCAATCTTCTCTTCTCCAGGCTAACAGGCCCAGTTCCTTCAGTCTCTCTTCATAGGGCTTTGTTTCCAGACTCCTGATCATCCTCATTGCCCTCCTCTGAACCTCCTCCAGCTTGCCTGCATCCTTCTTGAAGTGTGGTGCTCATGATTAGCCGGAGCGTGCTGGAACCATCCTCTTGTTTCTCAGCCAGCCATTTGGGCACCAATTCTGTCAGCCCCCATTTCCTATGTTTGCTACTAGCAGGACTAAGAACTCATTCCAGTTGCACTTTCATTAGACACAGGGAGTGTGGTCACCCCACCCCACCCAATCCAGGCTGACACCGGACTCTAAGATCTAGTTCGTTCAGGTGGGGTAAACTGCTCTACTTTTAATATCAACTTCCTTTTACTCTTATTCTTGCACTTGGTCTGTTGTACAGTTGGAATCAATGCTTATATTGGCAAGGGAGGGAAGTAGGGATAAAACTTTTTTCAAAATCATTTTTAATTGCAGAGGTGGCAACATTGTTTTGGCACCGGATGTCCTGCTTTAGCTGTAGCAGGCTATAGATGCAATGGAGTCGAGTTATCACAGAGGTGGTTTAAGTCCAGGCAGAGGCCAGAGCACGGGCTTGCAAACAAGAGGGTCACAATAACAGGCAAGAGATCCAACACAGTAAAACAATCAGGTACATTACACAATCCAGAAGCAGAGCCATTAGGCAGCCCAAAGGGTCAGGAAACAGAGCATCCATCAGAAACACAGTTCAGAAGAGCCGCTCCAAGGCAGGATAGATCAAGTTGTTCCAACACTGACCGATTTCTCATGCAGGCTTTTAAGGCCAAAGCCTACTGGACCCCACCCAGAACTCAGCTGCACTCATCAGAGCTTCCTTTCAGAGCCCTACTCCTGAGGAGTCACTTTCTCCTGAGGAGACCTTTTCTGCAGGTGAGCACTCTGTCACACAGGAGCCCTACTAGCCTGTTGCTTGAGGCTACGACACTCCCGGTGGTCAGGGGGTTGCTCAGTCTCTGCCTCAGAGGCAGAGTCCCTCTCTCCTGGCAGGGATGGCCCTGCAACCACCTCCCCCAAGCTTCAGGCTCCTGTGGGTCAGATGGTGGAACTTGGTCTGGGATGCCCTGGGCTTCTGGGACCGCTGAGGAGGACTCCTCGAGTAGGGACATGGCACCTGAACACTTTGTACCATAGCTGGGGGCTAACATGACCAAATCTTCAACTACACAGGCAGGGTTTATGCCTTTTATTAGAATTTGTGTACAATGCCCGGCTGTTGATGCCCTTTAAAAATCGTTATCAGTATCACCATTCAGCTTAATGACTCCTTTCGCTTCTCATGACTGACAGATTCCATTCAGAAAATGCTAGGATCAGTTTAAATTTTGTTTTTGTTTTTTTTGGCCACGAGATGGCAACCTTTCCTTTCTTGTTGCTTTTAATCGCCTCAGACTAGAAGCTTTAGAAGGAGGAGCAGCTTATGTGAACAGATGACCTCGGTTATGGAGAGCTTGCTTTGTTACTAGAATAACCCCCACGGTCTGCCGAATTAAACTAAGAGTGCATACTCAACGCCTCTTAACAATGAAGGGCTAAGCTCTTCTGCGTGCAGTGGTCCTGAGTCTGCACTCTTGCTTACAAATGTCCCTGTGTGGATCAGAGCAAGGGACCGTCTAGTACAGCAGAAGCGGAGGTTGGTAGCTCTTGTTTCAGTGAGGCTGTGACTTCGCTCTGGATTTCAGTCAGAATCAGCCAGAACTCTAAAAGAGCTATCCAAAGTGCTGAACCCTATCTCCCCCCCCCCCCGAAATGGGTTCAGCACCTTGGATAACTCCATTAGAGTTCTGATCGAAACTCAGAGTGGATTCACAGCCTCACCGAAATAGGAGCCACAACTGTCCAGCACTCAAATAACTTTTGGGCCCAACTGATAGAACTTCAACTCAATATTTTCTCTTTGGATACTACCCAGAATTCATTGTGAGCCTGTATTTTCTCTTTAATACAATTGCACATTGTTTCTTCTTGTTGTTGTTTTTCCCCCTGGCTTTTTTATTCATTCAAAGGAATTTTAAAGTCCACAATTGCTCCTAGTGATCCTTTCTTCATTCAGCTCTATTTTTATGCAGGTTACGTGCTTGTGAACCTGTTTCTTCTCTTTAATACAATTCCCGCTTTTTATCCATTTACATTTTCAAATTCTTAATTATTCATCATTAATATTTAACATTCGCATTTCATAATAAGGCATCATATTGTTTTAAGACAGGTGGACAGCATTTTTTCAAGAGTCTTTCCAGCTAGTCCAATGAAGCAAAATCTGCTATTTCCTAAAATCCAGGACACAATTTCCTGACGGCAATGGTTAATGGAAACTCTTGTCTTTTTGTCTTGAATGTATAAGACTTTTTTTCCCCCAAGACTCTTATACCACTTGTTTTTTTAATGTGTTTTATGTGCAATTCCAACAAAACAAAATCAGCTATTTTCTAAAATCCAGGAGTCTCCTGATGAAATGGTTAATGGGAACTCTTGTAT
Source organism: Anniella stebbinsi (assembly GCA_029215795.1). Taxonomy (NCBI): domain Eukaryota; kingdom Metazoa; phylum Chordata; class Lepidosauria; order Squamata; family Anniellidae; genus Anniella; species Anniella stebbinsi. The sequence continues at coordinate 9,601,957 of JARDYH010000001.1, read as the reverse complement.
TTTTGGCTTGAATTAATATGTATGTTTTATATATATTCCAAGAATCCTATATGTTGTGCTCTTTTGATGTGCAAGTCCAGTAAAGTAAAACCAGCTATTTCCTAAAATCCAGGACAAGCTCCCATCAGCCTTAGTCAGCCTAGCCAATTGGGAGGGACGCTGGGAATTGTAGGCCAAAACGTCGGGCGGGCTACAAGTCGCCCACACCGCCTTTCCCCCATCACGCCGTCCAACAGCGGCAGTCAAGCGAGTGCCGGAAGTAAGGGATGTACCAAACGCATTTTACTTTCTCCGTATCTCTAAAGGGTTGTGGTCTCTTACGTCATCCCGCAAGGAGTGAGTCCGTGAAGGAGGGCGTGGCCAGCCGAGCTGTGGGTTCCGCCATAGAGACTGAGAGAGAGTGAGAGAGAGAGAGGACAAAAAAGCGAAGCGGAAGCGGATCTGGTTCCGGTTCCTCTGCCTAGGCAAGGGGAGTGGGAGGGAGAGGAGGTCGGTGACTTCTGGCCCGGCTCTGTCGGAGCGGCTCCTGTTGTCAGCACCCACCCAGGTGAGTCAGGGTCCAGCTGGGTGGGTACCCCCTCCTCTGCTGCAGGACCCCTTTTAAAAGACCCCCCCCCAGCCCTCATTTCAGCGCCCTCCCCGGATGCTTCGCTGATTGGCTGGACTCCACATCCTTACCCCAGTCTCCTGTTTCCAACAGTGGACAGCCAGTCGCTTCTGGAAAGTCCCCCCCTCCCCCCAACCCAGTGTGGCATTTAAGCATGAATCTTGGGTTCTCTTCACTCTCGTCGGTTAATCTGATTAGAGAATAGCACTAGAGATGTGTTTCCCAAGGCAGTTCAGGATTAAGGGTGGCCACAGAATCAAATAGAAGGCTGGCCTCTCAAACGTACCCTCAGTCCAGATGGTCGTGTAAAGTTAGGTTCCAAACCATGGTTTCTTTCAGTGGCGTTTCTCTGTGGAACCTTTGGGATCCATGAGCTGAGCTTCCCTGTCTGCTGATTCCCCTCTTGAACCAGCTGGTCGCCTCCCCTCCGAAAGTGACACGTGGCCTGGACTGGTTTCATGACACATTGTGTGTGCAGCTGTGCGATGGAAGAGGCAGGGTGTACGTTTTCTTTATGGCTGGGGAACGGTCTTGCAGTTGGGTTGTGAAATGTAAGGGTTGGCCTTAATATTAAGCGCAGTGGTGGGGTGGGAACTATGTGAGAGGGGCTAGGAGGCTTGCAGGATATCATGACATGCTTCAGGGGTCCCTCAACTATTACAGATATCAGCACTTTTTCTAATTAGAGTGATTTTATGTATTTATTTATTTACTGCATTTCTAAACCGCCCAATAGCCGAAGCTCTCTGGGTGTTTTACAAAAATTTAAACCATAAAAAACATTCAAAATATAAAACAGCGACAGTATAAAAACATCATTTAAAATACAGTATAAAAGCACCACCAGGATAAAAACCGAGCAGCCATGCAGAAATACGGATTTTAAATACAAATTTAAACAGCAAAGTTAAAAATCAAACTGAAGAATTGTGAAAATAAAAAGGAGTATAATGTAGATGCCAGGCAAACCTCTCTGGGGAGCTCATTCCACAGCCGGGAACTTCATCAATCGCAGAATTTTCTTTCAAGCCATTGTAAAATGCAAGCCTAGTATTTGCTGCCCTTTACTCTTGTCCCTCCTTTTACAAATAGATGCTAGACTCCTGTACAGTTAAAAAATAAAACCCTACTTCATAGTATGGTGTGTTCCTTATCATCACTGGTTAAATATTAAGCTCTTTCATTTAAACACTTGAAAACAACTGCCTTCCTAACATAGTAATGATCCAGAGGAATAGCTCTGTTAGTCAGTTGCAGCAAAAACAACAAAGAGTCCTGTGGCACCTTAAAGGCTAGCACATTTATTCTGGCATAAGCTTTCATGGATATCTGATGAAGTAGACAATATCCATGAAAGCTTATGCCAAAATAAATGTGTTCGTTTTTATGGTACCACAAGACTCTGTTATGCTTTTTTCATAAGATAGAAACAGAAGCTAAAATTCTTACCAGGTTCTATTACATTCGCTCCTGCTTTCAGTTTTTGTAACAGGAATGTGAGTCTTATTTCTCTTCTCAGAATGTGCTTCAAAGGCACAAGGAGTCTGCCCTGTAGAAACCAGCTACCTGTTTGCCCTTCATTTGGGGGGTGGGGGCTGAATGGAAGTAATTAGAAGCCACAACAGACAAAAAAGATACATGCATGTACATGCATGTACATGCATGCTAAGCATTGCAGCCATAGCTGGTTATAAATTCAAACTCGTTTTACAGGTATTTCTTGTACATTAACTTAAGTCAACATCTGAATCTCTCTTCCAAGTGCCTCTGGTGAGAGAGGTTCAGGGGATAACAAGGGAGAGGGCCTCCTCTGAGGGGCCCCCATTTCTGGGATGTTGTCCCCCTGCGAGTCCCACCAGGTGCCAACACTTGTCACCTTTTCAGCACCAGGTTAAAACTCCCGGGCATTTGACAGCATATGATGGGGCTTTATAATGTTTTTTTTTAGTAGGTCCACGTGGTTCTTACTGTTGTTTTTAACTGTTGTACATTTCTGTATGCGTGAGAGGTTTTATATTGTTTCAACATGTTGTGAACCGCAACAATGAATAAAAATGAAGGAATTTAACGAACTGCATGTGTTTTGTCCCCGTCCCACCCACCCCTGCTTTGCCAACCAACCCCTCCATAATGTCTCATTAGCAGATCTCTTCTTGGAATCATGATTTCTGAAAGCGGCTCCTTCATGAAAGGCATGATGCTTGGAGGAATCTTCTGCGTCTTGGTGACTCTTCTAGGACATATTAAGATGGGTCACAGCACCAAATCTCACGAGCATCGCCACCTCCAGGCTCCCAAAAAGGAGGACATCTTAAACCTCTCCAACGAGGAGCGCCTGGAACTGAGCCACAGCATCCGCGTCTATTGCATCATCCTTGTCAAACCAAAAGACCTGGCACACTGGGCAGCTGTGAAAGATACGTGGAGCAAACATTGTGACAAGGCCGAATTCTATAGCTCCGAGAAAGTCAGAGTCTTTGATTCTGTTGTCCTCGACACAGACGACATGTGGACAATGATGAGGAAAGCGTACAAATCTGCCTACGAAAACAACAAAGATGACTATAACTGGTTCTTTCTGGCCCATCCCACCACATTCGCCATTATTGAGAATCTGAAATATTTCTTGCTAAGACAAGATTCGTCCCAGCCATTCTACACAGGCCGTACAGAGACATCTGGAGACCTGCAGTACGTGAATGGGGATGGGGGAATCGTCCTGAGCGTCGAGTCGCTACGGCGGCTTTACGAAGTTTTTGAGGATCCAGATAAGTGTCCCGAACAGGGGGGCATGATTTGGAAACTCTCTGAAGACAAACAGCTAGCTGTCTGCTTGAAGTATAGTGGGGTACATGCAGAAAATGCAGAGGATTCTGAAAAAAAGGACATTTTCAACACTAAGCCAGTGGGCTCTCTCATTAAAGAGGCCATGTTGAGTCATCCCCAGGAGGTGGTGGAAGGTTGTTGCTCAGATATGGCCATCACCTTCAGTGGGTTGACTCCGAATCACATGCAAGTCATGATGTACGGTGTTTACAGGCTCAGAGCATATGGGCACAGTTTTAATGATGCCTTGGTTTTCCTACCTCCCCCTGGGTCTGATAACGACTGAAGATTGTCACACAGCAGCTTGTATGTAAAGCGTGTAGTCTTAATGTAGCGCGTGCCCTTCAGCGAAACAGCATGTACACACGCGGGTACAATTTTTTTGTATTTGATGGTCTTGATGTTACGACATTTTTGCACAACATGCTTTTGTAATCTTTACAAGTCGTGAAGGGGGGTCCTCTTTTTTTAAAAAAACAAACCAACCCTTTTTTAGCAAATTTTGAGCGTCATCTGAAAAACTGTTCAAGGTTCCATTGTCAACAAAAATGTGTAGCGGGTATGTAAATATTTAAATCAAAAATTATCCTTAATCTACTGTAAATTAAATCTATTTTTGCAGTTTTGTTGTGGTTTTGTGAGTTCCATCTTTTTTGCAGTTTTGGGGTGGTTGTGTTCTGTCCTTTAACTGCTAGAGCTTTTCTAAGTAGTTCAGCAGAGATAGAAAATGCAGCTGTGCTATTAAACTAGAATGGTTTCCCTTCTACCTAGCACAGTAAGCTCAATCTAGTTTGAGATATCCCTGTTCTTGTAACTTAATACTCCACCGTATGTCTACACAATTACTAAATACAGAGACAAGTACTACCCAACCATGTGTCTTCCCGGTCAAACAGAGATTCTAGAGAAAAAAGACTTCAGCTATATCATCTTGCTTCTGTTCCCTGCAACCAACTATGAGCCAGGTTTATGTTCAAGAGAATGGTTACAGTTCCAGAAAGGCTGTAACACTTTAACATGTAGGCATATGAACAAATGGCTCATTGCATAGACTACACACCACCATGGCACATAAATATTTTCTATGACCTTCCCTTATTAACATGAGGATAGATTATTGTTATCACAGACCTCTGGGGTAGAGCAGGCAAGACTGCAAGTCATGGGGTTAGGTGTGATCCACAGTGGCGCAGACAACTCTTCGTAGGCACAAGTCACTCTTTGCTATATTAGAGAGAAAAACTGGTACTATTGTAAAAGTTTTGCTCCCTTATCAGGTCATGATCAATAAATCCATCTCAGCATCCTGGTTCACATGTAGCAACAATCCTGAGTATGGGTTGTCATTACATTACGAAAAACCCAAGAAGAGAACCCATGGTTTGTTGTTGGGTTGTGAAATCTGGGTTGTCCGTGAGTAACAACACATAGTTAAACCATAGCGCAGGGTTTGCACGTAGCAAGACACAATTCAAAGACAACTGATACTCAACCCGTCCTCTGGGTGATGTGCAAACCAGGTCAATTTTTCTAAAATGTTTTCTTTTTAAAAAATTGAGGTGTTTTTAAAAACATGCAGCGTGGACATCTACAACCCCATTTCAGCTAACAGCTCTTCCGCATTCACTTTATTTAGTTATAGCCACAGAACAAAATAAATTTGTACATTCAGTCACACATTAAAAACAGAAGAATTACAAAGTAGTCCACGTTGATAGGAAGTGCGTTCCCTTGAGTGTTGCATACTTTGCCGCTTCACTTATATGTCTTCATATGCCAGAGACCGTCATTTAAATAGTGGATATTTTCAATGCCAATCCCTTTGTTGACTTTCTCTCTGTGGAGGGAACCGGGAAGGAGAGAAGAGAACAGCAAAAAGGTCAGTTTCCAGATCTTCCATGAAGGTGTTTAGAACATGGCTGAGCAGGACTACCCTCCAAATTAACTTGCTAAATTAAGCCAAAGACTCTTCCAATGATATTAACTACCAACCTCAAAACCTAAGATACTAAGCAGCACTATATGATTTACTACGAATGGGAGAGAGCAATTGAATTGAGAACACTTTTGACTTGGGTTGTCTTTTCTCCGAAACTTTAATAATCAAAGCTATATCTGAATCATAGCTCCTTCCAGCATTACCGAGGCTGTCTTAACAGAAATCCTGTTCTTTTGTTTATAATTTCAGTGTTTTGTTTGTTTTTCCATTTTCAAGTACACATAAGAGATTTCAGGGATAGCTGAGGAGGAGGAAGACAAGGGAGCCAGTTTAACCTTTACAGATTTAAGTTGTGTAACCTGTGTTTTAAACACAAACACATGAGGCTGCCGCATACCAAATCAGACTGCTCCTTCGAGCCCAGTATTTTCTGCACAGAATGGCAGAGGTGCTCCACAGTGTCAAGCAGAGATTCTCTCTCTGGCCTACTTGTTGAGAACATTTTAACTGGACAGCCCAAAGAGGCACTTAAGCAGTAAGCTGTGGGCCCTCCTCAGAAGTCTTACTCCTAAGTACTACCACCTTATGAACCCAATTGGAAAAGATGACTTTGTGGAGCCTCTATGCTCCTGGTCAGCAATTAGTTTCCCCAGAGCACCACTCCCGAGGATGGACAGTGAGCCAAGACCCCCATTAATCCTCAAGTCACAATACCGCACATGCTGCTCTTTTATATCATAGAAGAGTAGAGTTGGAAGGGGCCTATAAGGCCATCTAGTCCAATCCCCTGCTCAATACAGGAATCCACCTTAAAGCATACCTGACAGATGGCTGTCCAGCTGCCTCTTGAATGCCTCTAGTGTGGGAGAGCCCACGACCTCCCTAGGTCATTGGTTTCATTGTAATTGGTTCACCCAGTTGCTAGTGAGAGGGGAAGGGCAGATCTGGCCCAGAGGCCACCAGCTACGGAGATCAGACTAAGCCTGGGAATTCAGGCTCAAATTCCCGCTCAGCCCAACCAACCTCCCTGGGTATTGGGAGGATATTTGGGGGCAAGGGGAGAAAAGAACCATGTACACCGTGACAGATCTTTCAGTCCTCATATTTGTTAAAGGATTTGGAAATCACTAGGCATAGAATGCACTGGGGCATAGACCTCTAAATCCTGCCTGAGAATACCAGTAGGACCATTTAATTTCTATGGGAAAGTTGGAAGCTCATAATTAAAGCACCACTCCATATCAAGGTTTAAATTTTGAATAAATGCATCTTTTAGGAAATATCTGAAATTAAGAACTGCATTCCGTTATTCAGTTTCCACTTTTAAAAAAAGTAAAAGTAAAGGGAACGGAAGTAGAAGCAAAGAAGAGTTACAACCAATGAAGAGTGAAAAATTAATTGGTTTTCCAAAATTATTCTAATAAGAGGAACCTGAACACTCCCTTATTTGGGGTGGGGGGGTATGACAAACATTTTCAAATTTAAATGGGAATTGGGTTTACATACTTGCATTTGTAATAAAGAATAGAATTATATCCACAAGGAATCATTTGGTCTGTGTCGGAGATGCAACTAACTAACAATGGGCCTTTTTTCCAGTTGTTGGGACTATGCAATTGCACATAGTACTGGGAAAATATTATTGGATAGGAGATCTCAATGAAAGCTACAGTTGTTCTTTTGAAGCACTTGAAAGCACTCAAAGCTAAACAATGTGCTATTTACAGTGGCAAAATATTGCAGAGCAGACAGTATTAGCTCTTATTTGATTGATTCATATAGACTTATAAATAATGGTGACTGGCGTGTTACTCTACAAATTGTATGGAAAGAAATACACTTAGGCATGTGGCAGCTTTAGGCATGGCCATCACCAGGCTGCTAAAAGAAAATGCAGAGGACAGATGCAAGGTAATATAGGGAGAGCAGGGTGATATTTCTGTAACACTGGCTTCTGAATGAACTGGTGGGTCCAGCTTCGAATAAGTCTGAAGCAGCTAGCTTTGCAATGCTTCATGTTGGCCTGGTCAATTCCACCCTAAAATGGGAGAATGAGAGTAAAGAGGCATATTGTTTTCCTTTGAAAATCAAGACTCACATATCATCTGCCGACATCTTCATGACTCCAACACACAGTGCGTGCTGCTTTCCTTCTGCCATTATTGCCTACAACAGTCAACTAAGGAAAACATCTCGTGTGCAGGATTTAAAAAATAAAGACAAGAGCAGCAGCAGAGAGACATCACAGAAAGAACTATTGCAAAAAGACCGCTAGACAGACCACTAGATAGAGAGATCATAAGCTTTACATACACATGCCCGCATACACCAGTCTTCTTACTAAGCTCCCAGTGGTCTTTCACCCAAGGGATCATTCAAGTCCAGCCATAACTGCTTAGCTTTTGCAATACTGCAGCTGCCAATCCGTTCCCTGGACCTTCTATGAAAAATTATCTAATGGGCCACATCCATTCCCCCCTCCCCCAGTAGAAAGTGTTAACAGTTATCCTTCCTGGAGGAAAAGACCACACTGAACTATAAATCCTAAACATTCATTTAAACATCTACACACCGCAACTCTAAGAAACATACAAGCCAGAGCAGATCACCACAAATAGTCATAATTTTCTTCTCATTATGACCTACAATGATCAGTTGATGTCTAACCAAAAGTCCCACACCAACATTAACAGAAATGCCAGACAGCCACAGAACAGGATCTACTAGAAAAGTGGGACTGATTTATTTATTTATTATTATTGATTAACAATATGTATGCATCACATCTCATTTGAAAAAGATCCCTAAGTGGTTTACAAAAGAGCAAAAACAAGCAAAAAATACCACTCACACACTAGTATTATGCGGCTGATACAAAGATTGCTCATGACTGGGGGAGAGCCAAATCAAACAAGTATGTTATCAATAAACTCCTAAAACATGCCAACATTTAGGCCTGACATACCCCAGAGGGAAGACTGTTCCACAGGGTGCCACTGAAGAGAAGGCCCGTCTCTGTGTCACCATCAAACAGAAATCCATAGGCACGGGCAGCAGGCCCTCCCCTGAAGATCATAGTGGCTTGGGGGAGTTGGTACAGGGGGAGATGTTTCTTGAGCTAACCTGGTCCCAAACTGTATATGGCTTTGTATACTAATACCAACACCTTAAACCTAGTTCAGTAGCAGAGTAGCAGCCAATGCAGATCCTTTAGCACAAGCGTAATGTGTGTGCAATCAGTAAACTTGCTGCTGCATTCTGCACTAGCTGTAGCTTCTAAACCAGCCTTAAGAGTACCCCACATAAAGCACATTACAGTAACCCAATCTCAAGGTTACCACCATGTGGATCACAGCACTCAGGCTATCCCTATCCAGGAATAGGTGCAGTTGGCATTCTGTCCTAAGCTTGCAACAGGCACTCTTAGCCACGGAGGTCACTTAAGCTTCCAATGACAACAATGGATCCAGGAGCAGGAGCACCCCAAAGTTTCAGGAAGTACAACCTCTTCCAATTCCCAGACTCACTCACCCAGCACACTCTGCTGATACAGCTTCAGCGTATTGGCCCTCATCCAGCCCACTACTGTGTTCAAGCCCAGATCTAGGTTGTGAATGGCCTCTCCTGATTCAGATGTCATGGAGAAATAGAGTTGGGTGTCACCAGCACTCAGATCAAGGACTGGAGGTTGAAATGCTCATGAAAGGGAGCATACGAGCATTATCTTTAAAATAACACAAGCTTTAGCAACTCATTAAGGAGAAACACAATTACATTTCAAGATAGTCCTTTGACTGCATATTCACAGGCCTGTAACCCATCAGATTAATGAATTGAATGCTGATTCAAAACTAAGCACTGTTTAAATACAAGTCTCACTTCCCTTCAAAAAAAAAAAAAAAAGTAAGCCCTATCCCATGCAACAGTGAAAAAGGAAACCACAACCAACCGACAGCAACAATCCAAGGATACCACGATCGTATCAGCAGCAGCTGGATAAAGTTTAGCTCCTGGAGACGTCAGTCCAGGACACATTATATTTGCTCCGCTAAGTACAAATTTAATGGCTCCTTTATCAACTTGTTGATGTGGTAGAATGAATGGATCTAGGAAGGGAAAAAGAGTTAGAAGAGATATGACACTGAGGCTGAATTCGGACGACATATTAGGCAACGGAGGGGGAAAGAGCGTACTGACCATGCGTTAGGCAGGCGGTGCTCCCCAAACGACATGCTGCAGCTGGCGCTGCTCGGCACCAGCAAACGCACCAGTTGCTAAGAACGGACAGCGGCCATTTTGGCTGCAGCATCTCCTCCCTCCCCCTCCCTCAGTGCCCCAGCCATATCCCAGCATGCACCGTGAGTTCTGCCGGCTGTATAGAACAACCGGGGGGGGGGGGGGGGTTCGGCTGCTCTGGTCGGCAGAACTCTATCCCCAAACGGAATAGTCCACGGAGAGAGGGGGGCTCAATTCAGACGACACTTTAAACAACAGGGCTTGGGGCTAAACAACGTGTAAGCCTGTTGTTTCCCTCCATTGTTTAAATTGCCTGATTAGCGTGCTGTCAGTTGTGTGTGCATGGTGTGTTACTCCCCACACAACACAATAAGCAACACAACTGACCATTGTTCCCCCCCCTCCTCTGTTGCCTAATATGTCGTCTGAATTGAGCCTGATTGGGCTTAGCAGCAACTCTGGAGAATACACTGAACACACCCGTCATTTAGCTTAACTAAGCAAGTGCGTACTTCATAGATACATGAAGTGGAGCAAGAAAAAAAATTATGTCCTTAACATGATTACCTAGACAATCCTGCAGGCCCTCAAAATGCAATATTCCACAGCTTCCCTACACTGTTCACTCTCTGTCCAAAGTGATATTACATGAAGTAGGTTTTAACTACTTCAAATCTCAATCCACACTGAAGAAACTTAAATCCATCTACTCTGCCTTTCAGTTAATGGTTTCAAAGAACGTTACAGAATTATCAATGAAATCATATAAGCCAATTACAGAGTAAGCTACAGAACTGCAAAAAAATAAAACAGCCATAAATGTCATGAGCAGAAATGGAGGAGCACAATCTGAACAGCATAGACAAATCGCCCAAGGGAGAGTATTTCGAAGCAGGGTGCCACCACAAAGAAAGCCTGATCCACATAATCTCCCCAGCCAGGGGCACCCAGAAAAGGGCATCTTGCAGATGATCTCAGTGAACAGCTGGCTATGGGTGCAAGTGGTTTTCAAAATACCCAGGTCTTAAGCGATACACAGATCAAGGCCAGCAATTGTCCTATGTTTTCTTTGTCCAGCTCTAAGTTGCTTTATTCTCTGTCCACTAGTTGTAGACATCTTGCAATATCCCTGTGCTTACTAGATGCATAATGTGATGGATCTCGTTGAGGATCCACAACGGTATTATTTTGTGGTACTTAAGAGAACACAGGCACTTTTCAAGTTCCCCAACTACAGAGTACAAGCAATGAAAAAGGCATACAGATAAAAGGAGAGGGGAAGAGAAGCAAACAGGTATAGGTAGTAACACTACACACAAAAACACATGTTTGACTAGCTCCAGCTTTTCCAGAATAGGATGTTTTTATAATGGGGAATGGGAGAAAAGGACTAAAGAGAACCAAAAAGCAAACCTCACAAACAGCAACATACAGGTTGGAGCCAAGCAAAGGGTAAGATGTGTAAGTATGGAATGGAAAAAACCAGGTAATTGATACATATCAAACAAAATAAGGACATAAGCAGAAGAGCACAATGTTTTTCTAAATAAGGAGACATAATTTATGTTAAAAAGAAATTAGAAAAACTTTCCAGTGCAAAATGGAAATAGCCACACTACATGACTCAGTAGCTGAAAATACTAGATAAAATGACCCAGTTTGCATGCAATTCCCTGTTCCTGGGTTATCATGATGTCCAAGCCCAGAACTCTGGGTTGTTTAGGGATCAAACAATCCAGACTTAACCCAACAATTGCCCAGGAATTGGCTGTTACGTGTGAACCGGGTCAGTATGCAGCTTAGTGCAGATACAGAGCAGCAAGCGAGCAGGCCTTTTCAAAAGTTACTTGTACATAAAATACTAAAAACAAAAAGTTGAACATTTTTGGGAAACCCCTTCCACTTCTCTCCCATTTGTCTTTTCAAACACTTACATTTATGAAGTAATCTCAGCGTGGGATAAAAAGGCCCTTCCCTTTGCCTGAAGAACAGCAATTCTCCATTTACTGTGAGGATTTCTATATGTTCATGACTGAAATATACAAAGTTAATTAATGCTTTATTGTGGTGTGTGTGTGTGTGTTTTCAAATGGGGGGCAGAAAGATTTTTTTACTCTGAAAGGAGTATAACATTTCTTGCATGTCTACATTATTTTATATATTTCACAAAACAGAGACGTTTACATCTCCCAATATTTACATCCAGCCATCTAGATAAAAATCATGGACAGAGGAATATTCCAGGATTATTATTCCCAGTAACCACAAAGAGCCAGATTTTACTTCTAGTTCTTCAAATGTCTTTGGAAGTATTTAGAAAGCTTTTTAAGTTGGACCATGGAAAATAACCTTTTTGATATTCTGGCAACACCTGAGAGGCTCAGGGAAATTCACAGCACGGAAATATGAAAGCAACTTGAAAGACAGCATAGAAGGAAATACTTACCATCGTACTATCTTAACGGGATCTTTCTTTGGCATAATTTGGTTTAGCCATGGTTCAATACCAGGAAATTGATCTATCAGCTGATTTTTAATGCCTTTAATAACAGATGTTTTCAGCTGGATGCAGTTGGACACATTCTCCTTTTCATCAAACCTGCCAATAAAATTTTAGAAGTGACCTCCTGGTCCATGATTCCTTCATCTCTTTACAGCATGATCCTGTAAATGTCTACTCCGAAGTAAGTCGCATTGTTTTCAAGAAGGCCTACTTCCAGGTGAGTGTGGATATGACTGTACCGTTAGGAACAACCCTAAGCACATTCAGAAAGATTTTTAAAAGTCCTACAACTCCCAGCATTCCCCAGTCAGATGGCTGGCTGGGGAATGCAGGGAATTGTATAACTTTTTTCTGTCTAAACATGAAAACGATTTCACCTTTAATTGCAAGTCGACCATTTACTTTAGGGAGCTGTGTTCTGAGCTGGGGGGGGAGGGAATTCAGCTACCTAATAATTTGTTGCTGACACCTTAAAATGTTTTTCGGCCGTCTTTACATTTGAAATGCTCTCCAGCACAGGTTTTAACACCATTGTATCATTCTCTTTTATGAGGGATGGGCAACCTGTGGCTCTCCAGATGTTGATGAACTATAACTCCCATTAGCCCTAGTCAGCATAGCCAATGGTGAGGGATAATGCGACTTGCAGTCCAGCAGCATCTTGAGGGCCCCTAGCTGCCCACTTTGTTTTCATGAAAGTATACACTTACATTGTACATGTACATTATTTTTGAAACACCAGCAAGGGGAAGGAGAGGGCAACCTGGTGCCTTCCAGCTGTTTTGGGTTACAACTCCCATAAGCACTTGCCATTGGCCATGTTGGCTCAAGGTGATGGAAGTTTGTTTATTTTTCATTTATTATTACAGCTATACCCAACCACGGAACTCAAGGTGGCTTCATGGGATGCCCAGGTTGTCTCCCATCCAAGCACTGACCAAATCCAGACCTGCTTCACATCAGTAAGATGGCTGCCTCATGTGGCTTCAGACCATGGCTGAGTTGTATCTGTAGTCCAAAACCATGGGGAGGGAATTAGGTTGCCTACCCCCTATGTATTTATTTGAAGTATCTTTTTATGCCACTCCTCAGCCAAAAAGTCTCCCTGAACTGCTTTCATATAACCAATTAAACAAATCAGTTCTTGCCCGTAGGCTTACAATCTAAAAAGACACACCACACAAGGAAAACAGAATAAGGTGGGAAGAGAGGGAGGACATATTTTTTTCCAGCAAGGCTGGCAGAATGCCCCTGCTTCCCCCTCTCAACAACTTGGACTACAACATCCATCATTCCCAGCTAGCCTGGCCAGTGGTAATGCTGGCAGGGGCAAAGAGATTTTATGTCTTGGCAGAGGAAGGACCCGGGATCATATCCCCACTTGAACACAGAGCTCACTGAGTTCCCTTGGGACAGTAACACTTTCTCATCCTAACCTAAGTACTCTGCAGGATTGATATGAGAATAACACGGAACCATGTGGGGAGTCAAAAGGCATAAGAGACCACCCTGAATCACTCAGAGAATTAGGAGAAGCCAGATACAGGTGTAGTAAACAACTAATTAATGATTTAAAAGAATGGCATATAAAGCTCCTGATGAAGAATATTTCTAGTCAAATCGGTAACACATCTGGTTCTGTTGGACTGCAATGGTTATTATATGTTATGTTTGATATGACGTATAGGCATTGGAATTTATTTCTATGTGTGAAGTGACATATACACATTGGAAATATTTACTTCCTCTGCAATTGGGTATGCATTACCAGCTGCGCCTTGTTTCAACACATATTTTATATGCTTCTACAAATCCACTTCTTTAATATAAAATATTGATCCAAGTGCAGTTTTGTAAGGTCCCTTGCGCCTCGTATGTTTTTGCTGAGTCAGCACAGGGGAACCTATCTCTCCTGTTTTGCAGGAAACAGAATTAATACACACATAGTTCATATACTTTAGATATTTATACCACACCCTTCCACGATTTCCCAGGGCGGCTTACCAAAAAACCAAGAGGGGAAATGAAAAGCAATTCAAACGGAGCGCGTCTTCCAATCCAAATTAATTAAAAAGCATGGTTTGGGATTCGAACTAATTAAGACCCGTGAATTCTCCCATACCAGCCACAACATAACGCAAGAGGAGCCAACGGTCCATCTAGCCCAGCATTCCTTTCACAGTAGCGGCCCACGGGAAACACCCAAGTAGGAAGGACACGGGTGCAGCAGCAGCACCCTCCCGCCCATGCTCCCCAGCCACTGGGGCACATAGGCTTACTGCCTCTGATACTGGAGGGGGCACATAGCCATCAGGACTAACAGCCATTGACGGCCTCCAGGAGTTCGCCCAACCCCGCCCTTTTAAAGCCATCCAAACTGGGCGGCCACCACTACGTCTTGTGGCAGTGAGTTCCAGTTTTAACCAGAGGACGCGCCCCCCCCCCCACCACCACCTGAAGGCGCACGCGACTCCCAGCAACATACACGGGAGCGACATACACACCCAGCCAGAGAAGCCCCGGCGAAGAGGCCTTCAGAAGTCAGCAGGCCTCGGCCCCACAGCGCCCCTCCCGCCTTCCCCTCAGCCCCACTCACTTCTTGAACATCCTGGGGGGCGCCGGGTCCCCGCGAGACCGGGTGGAGTGAGGGCCTTGGAGGGCGGGGCTGGACACCCACTGGCCCCCGAGTCGTCCCTCCTCGCGGTTACACGCGCAGACACCACACACGAGGCCTCTCAGGCCCTCCCTTCACGCCCGCACCAGCCGGAAAGGAATGCCGCGTCGCTTTACGGCCGCGGGCGTCGCGAAGCGCTGCGATTCCGGCCGCGCCTTTTCCGAGCGAACGCAACGCCCGCCCGGCCCCCTTGAGGCAGTTGCGGGAAGCGGCTGGGGGGGGGGGGGGGAGTTGAGGCAAGACTACGACTCCCAGCAGACCACGCGAAGGGAAGGTCGAGATGTCTCTCGAGCGGAGCCTGCGCTCCCCGGCGGCGCAGCCGTTGCTATGGAGACCCCCATCATCCGTTTGTGTTGGGCCTCAGGCTGAATCCAGGCGCGAAACGTCAATTTAGTGGGTGCCCGTTAAAAATAAATTTTTAAAAAGAACAGCTGTCCAAAACACCCCCAAATACGCATTTATTAAAAAAAATTTTTACAAAATGTGTTAGATTTGTTTTTAAATTAACACTGCTATCCTATGTCCACTTAGCCTGGAGTAAGTCGCATTGAACTCACGACATAGGCTCAGTTCAGACGACACGATAATCAACCGGGGGGGGGGGGGGGATCAACCATCAGTTGTGTTGCTTATTGTGTCCTGTGGCAGGCAATACGCAACGCACACACAACTGACAGTACACTATTTTGGTGAATTAAACAACGGGCTACTGAGTTGTTTCTCCCAAAATCCGTTGCTTAAAGTGTCTTGTGTCAGGAACTCCCCTCTCTCGTGTACTATTCCAGTCAGTCATAGAGTTCCCTGGCAGGAGCAGCAGAAAAAAACCAAGCCGCTCCTATGCAGCCGGCAGAACTTGCGATGCATCATGGGATACTGAGGACTGAGGGAGCAGCAGCCCAGAAGGTGGGGAGGAACATGTCCTGTGACAAGCACCGGCAACATAACGAACAGTGAGTGTGTTAACACCTCAGTTGCCTAAAAAGTGTCATCCAAACTGAGCCATAACCTAAAACATATCTGGCCTGTTCAGACAACATGTTAAGCCATGTTTATACCACAACCCTTTTGCAGCAAATAATTAGTGAGCATGTTTAAATCATGGCTACATAGCCACCCTGATTAGGAAAGGTACACATGACATGCTGTCGTGGTTCACATGCCGCACTAAGCAAAAACTTCTAGCTCAAAATGCTTAACCCCAGTGGCTTAACATGTTGTCTGAACAGGGTCATTAATGAAAAGCAGCCTGGAAGAGATGCTTTTAAGGGCCATTTGAAAGCTTGCGCTGAGGGAACCAAGTGCAATACATTTGAAAGGAAGCTCCAAAGGTGTGAGGCCACCAAAGAAGCGTCTTTCTCTGGTGTTCTGTCAATCTTTCCAACAGGCACATGAGCAGGACCTTCTGAAGCTGATCATAATGTACTGATGGGTCATATGGATGAAGGGTGTAATGGAATTTTATTAAGAGTTTTTTGCAAGTGATGGAATTTTACTGGAAGGTCAGTGTATGAATTGGAATGTAGCTGATAAGGCCTGTGCATGTGAAGATGCTGTGTCTGTAGGAAGCACCCAAAGTGCTGAACAAGCATTTGGCTGAGATAAGTAGAAAGCAGCAAGTGCACACATAGTAGTAACCTAGCCTTATCAAAATAAACTGTAACCAGATTTGTTAAATTCATACGATGATCAATGATGATATTTAACCTATATGTTTTGTTAACAGAAGCTGGGCTTCTCTTCTTCCGGCATATTGAGGAGACTCCTGCTGCAGCATGTGGTCTGTCTTACTGATAATAAAAGGCCATTTGGGCAAGGAAGCAATCTGAAATTCCACAACAAGGGTTTTCACTAGATTAGTGGTCTTCAACTAGTCCAGACCCAAGACCCACCTTGGACTCCCAACCTGCAACATGGGACCCACTTTCACAATTGCCCAACATGGCAGCAACAGCTTTGCTGCGACCCATCTGGATTGATATCATGACCCAACCGAAGTCCACTGCACTAGATAACCTTTAAAGCCTTGAATGGCTTGAGGGCAGATTAACACCACCAGTGTGAAATGGGCCCAGAAATGCTTGGAAGCCAGAGCAATATTGGCGTAAAATGTTCTATTTTCTAGCGCCCACCAACATCCAAGCAGCTACATTTTACATCAATTGATGCTTCTAAACCAGCTTCATTACAGACTAAGGCTGTAATCCTATTTATTTATTTATTTATTTATTTATTATCCCACCCTACAAAACACTCAGGACTGTATGGTTCCCTCCTCTCTTTATCTTAATAATAACCCTGTGTGGTAGGTTAGACTGAAAGTGTGACTAGCCCAAAATCATCTAGTAAATTTCATGGCTGATTTGAGAAGTTGAACCTGTTACTACCTGTAGCTCTCTAACCAGTATACTACATTCTATGTTTACTTCCAAGTAAATATCTAGGACCAAACTGCAGTTAGTGACATATTTATTTAATTTATAACATGCCTATATACACAAAAGTACTCTAGACAGCATAGTTAAAAAAAAGTTTATTTTTTTAAAAAAAACCTTCAATAAAAATACAGCCTAGAAGTACCATATAACTATCAGCAAAGAGAAATAATTATCTTTTTTCTCCTGAATGTCTTTTTCCCCCCTTCTGGTTTCTTTCCCCACCCCCCGAATCTGTCTTCTTTTTTTCCCTCCAGGTTTTTTCCTTAATCTGTCTCTTTTTTTTTTCCCCCCTCCAGATTTCTTTTTTTCCTTAAAGTGGTTTGTTTTCTCCAGCTTTCTTTTTTCCTTCATCTAGTTCCACTCCAGATTTCTATACTTCGCATTTTAACTTACGCATCGCCCGGAAAACGCGAGTTATTTGGACATCTTAAAAATATAAGAAACACATAAAATAAATTTAGGCCGGGGCCTGAGACAGTATGCTAAAAGCGGCGGCGGCGGCGGCGGCCGCTCCCGAAATGCAAAACGAAAGCAGGGCGGCCGAGGGGAGGGCGGGAACCAAAGCCATCCCCTCCCCGTTTCCTTCAACCCATTCCTGACCAGGAAAGAAAGGAAAGGAAGAGGGGGGGGGGGAGAAGAAAAGAAGAAGAGGAGGAGGAGGAGGAGGGGGGGACACGCCTCTTCACCCTGCTGCCTGAAAGGAGAGAAAGAGACGCTGCGCTCGGGAGATTCCGCCTCTTTCTCTCTTTCCTTTCCTCCTCTCTGTTTTTCCACACGTGAGGCAAAGCCCCCGAGCTAAGGAAGCCGGCGGGGCTCAATCCGATGGGGGTCAAACCCCCAACGCGAGCCGCGGAGGGGGGAAAGAGGCAGAGGAAGGGCAGCCAGCACCACCGCGGCTACGGGAACCGGCGAGGCTCACGACTCCTCCCGACCACCTTTCGCGGAGACGAAGCGCGGCGGCGGCGGCCCCGCCTCTTCCCATAAAGAGCGGCCGGAGCGCGAGGCCTCCTCCCACCAACGGACTCCGTCGCCCTCTTCTTTCTCTTTCCCCCCCCCCCCCTTTATGGCTGGGCGCGCGAGGGACCCTCCGCCGCCGCCTCAGCAGCCGCCCGGCAACATGATCACTTCCGGTAGGTCAGAGGGCAGAGGAGAAGCGGGTGCCAGGTAGCGCGATGAGGCGCGGAGGGGGGAGAGAGAAGAAGGACGCGGCCTGCCTGTGGGGGCGGGTGACAAGGCAAGCGGTGGGGGGGGAGGCCGGCTGCCCAACCCACTTCCCCCGGCTGTCCCCGCGTGAGTGAGGCTGAGGGCAAAGCCCCGAAGCCCTTCCCCCCCTCCTCCCCCCCGAGTCGCCCGGCAACGCTTCCGGGCGGGGTGGCCTCCCGGCATGCCGCGCGGCCGGATGTGCCGCCATCTGCTTCTTGTGCTGTACTATTGACAATAATAAGCTCCGATCCCAAGCGCGGCTGCCTTCTTCCCCCTCAGCCGGCTGCGGAAGAGGTGGCGGGGAGGTGCGAGAGAGGGGAGAGGAAGGGAGCTCGACTCCCCTTTCCTCCTCCTCGGGCGAGAGAGAGAGAGAGGGAGAGGCGGCCCTCGGCAGAGAGACCTGAGAACTGAGAAGGGGGCAGCGTCGTTGAGGGAGGCTTGCGGGAGTTGGGACCTGGGAGTGGGCCAGGGAGAGACGCCCGCCCGGCCGCTCCTCCCTCCCTTTGGCAGCAGCCGGAAGCCTGGGGGAAAAGAGGGAGAGGAACCTACCGAGAGGGCGAAGGGGAAGAGACATAAGCGCTTCCCTCTCGAGAGGGAAGGAAGGGGCGGGTGGAGGACCCGACTGGCGAGGAGGCGTCGGCTATCTTTGTTGCACTCCCCTCCTCCCCCCCCCCCCCGAAGCGAGGCAGAGACCTTCCTTGACCATCTCCGCGTCCCTCCCTTTCTGCGTGTCTGCCACACCAGAAGGATTTGATGCCCTTCAGCCTGCTCACCTCTGTGGTGTTCATGTTTCCCACAGGTTTCTCTTCCCCCAACCCCCCAACAGCAGCGGCGGCTCAGGAGGTCAGACCTGCCACTGATGGTAGCAGCAGCAGCAGCAGCTCCTCCTCCTCCTCCTCCTCCAAAAAAAGAAAGCTAAATAGTAATAGCAACAGTAGTGAGAGAGAAGAGGTGGAATCCATCTCCTCCTGCTCCTCTCTCCTTTCCAGAAACAACAACTCCTCCTCATCCTCTGTCATTACCACCACCTCCGCTGCCTCCTGTTCCTCCTCAGGGGTTGCCTCTTCCAACCATCATCTGCAGAAGAAGTTGCGCTTTGAGGACTCCTTGGATTTTATTGGACTTGATGTGAAGATGGCAGAAGAGTCTTCCTCTTCGTCCTCGTCATCACCTGCTGCCTCCTCTCAGCAGCAGCACCAGCAACTCAAAAACAAAAGCATCTTAATTTCCTCAGCTGTGGGACACCACGCAAATGGCCTGACCAAAGCTGCCTCTTCCACTGTATCCAGTTTTGCCAACAGTAAACCTGGGTCAGCCAAGAAGTTAGTGATCAAGAACTTTAAAGGTAACATGCTACTGCCCTTCTTTATCGCTGACATTTGAATGTATGTGGAGGGTTGGCCCATATATTGCATAAACCTCAGACTGCGGCGCATTCAACCCCATGTTTGGCACCCGCTTGTCAGTGGATGACCAGCTGTCTATGCTGTCTGGGCCTGGTGGGAGTTGAAATCCAAAACATCTGGAGGGTTGGGGTAGGCTGCTTTAATGTTTGGCTGAGGCCTGAGTAAGGGGCTTAGATTTTTTTGGAATGAGCAAACATACAGCTGTGGACAGGCAGTAAAAATGCAGAGAACAAGGGAATTGAAGTAGAAACTTGCTGAAGTGATGAGGTGGTGAGTGTTCATATCTTTGATTCGGAAGGTAGAGTCTATTAGACAGTCTGAGCCTTTGAATGGGGTCCTGACAAATAAAAGCCCTGTGAACTGCTATTCTCTGGTGATTTCCTGAGTATGGGGAAGGGTAGACAGGTGACTAAGGATAATACATGCACATACCTACGTCCTGAGTTTACAACTGTTATCAACATTGAAGTGTGCTGACATTTCTGAGGTGTGGATGTTTCTTGGACAAAGCTGGACTAAATATCACCTGATATGATATAAACTGTACTAAAAATCTGACAAGTTCAGGTCAAATGGAAAACATAAGTAGTATCTCCAAGAGCTGCATTTTATTTATCATTGTGCCTGTGCTAATGGAGCCAGGATATCTAAACTTTTAATCCTGCTTGTCTACAGAGGCTTGGGCTGAGCACTTACCTTGTTAAAACTATCAGTAGACACAAATTACTACTAAAGGTGGTATTGCTTATCTCTGCCTGCTAAACAATTTGCCCTTACATTTATCTTGGAATGATGCTTAGTAGCGGTCAATGAGAACATCTCCTTTGTATGCCTTGGTGGTTCTAGTGTTGCACAGATCATATGCTTAAGAGGGCATTTTTAAATTGACTCAAGAGACTGTGGTGAGACATAAGGAAGGAATTAACCTCCAAGTAGATGAAACCCATATTTAGGACTTTGTAGATCAAAAGCTAGCACCTCGAATCAGAAGGCACCCAGAAGCCTTGTAGTACTCTTGTAATGTGCTCCTAATTATGCATCTATACCATGAGACACTCAGGCTGCTGCATTGTCCATCAACTGAATTTTCTGAACAATCATCAAGGGCAGCTTTGAATACAGCACGTTACAGTAGTCTTATTTCGAAGGCATGAATGCTTTTGAATCTGAAAGAAAAATCATCAGCCAAAGGCAGCCTGGTGTTCTACATACCAACCAGGTAATTAGCAAGTCTGTCAAATTTAATGGGACAGTCTCCCAGAATCCTCCAATTCAGTTGGCTAAATGGTTCTTTAGTGCACCCCAAACTAACTGTTTTGCCACTCTGATCATTGGGAACATAGTTTGGCAGAGTCCTGTGTCTTTAAGAGGTAATTTTGTTTGGGATTAGTTCATTTACTACTATTTAAATCACTACTGTAGGAAAATGAAACAAAAGTCTGAAATAACTTGTACCCATACTACTTTCAAGGGGCAAACCGGTATACTAAGTCACTCCTACAGACTTGGCTTATTTGCATGTAGTCATAAATATAAATTATTCCTAGGTCATGAGCTTTACTAAAGTAAATCTTGGATCACCATTGAACGCTCACTAGAGGGGGATTTGATCTGATCCAGCAATGCTGTTCTCTTGTTCTCAGATTGTGTGTTTGCTACAAGGTATTCTAATATTTTGATATCTTCCAGATAAACCTAAACTGCCTGAAAACTACACAGATGAAACCTGGCAAAAACTGAAAGAAGCTGTAGAAGCTATTCAGAACAGTACTTCAATAAAGTATAACTTAGAAGAGCTCTATCAGGTAAGCATTAAAACCTGTAGTCAGGATCGTAGATAAAGCCAGGTTTACCTTTTTTCCATTAACCCAGTAAGAATTTTCTGATTGGAATCTGAGCAGTTGATGACTTTGGTCACACTCACTATGAATGATCTAGAGAAATCTTGGTACAGAAGGTATAGTAGCTCATTGACTCTATAGAAGTTGTGGCCAGTCTTCACCACACAATGAAATGCCCTGCAGTTCAAAGTGGGGGGGGGGGGGAGAGAGACCACATTCAAAGCACATCTCCAAGGGTACAATGCTGTCATGTCCCAAGATCCTCTGGATCAGTTTTTCCTAGCCTGGTGCCCTCCAAACGTTTTGGACTACCACTCCCGGCATTCCTGACCATTGGCTATGCTGAGACTGATATGAATTGAAGCCCAAAACATATGAAGGGCACCAGATTAGGGAAGGCTGCTCTGGATGGATACACAGAGATACTACTTACGGAAACAAAGGCTCTTGTTGCTGGTGAGGCCACTGCCATCTCGGATTGCTTCAAGATCTTTGTGTGCTGAGACTCACCTGTTGAGAAGGTGAATCATCCCAGTAGAGGTTTACAGGAGTTCTCGGAAGTAGTCGCTGATGGTTTGCTCTCTCTTTCTCTTCCCATTTCTGCATGTGCTTATTTATTCATTCATTTATTCATTTATTTGATTTACAACATTTGTATACTGCTCTACATCCAGACAGATTCTGGAGCAGTGAACAATAAAAGTACAAAATAGGATAAAAGAATAAAACACCATTTCGAATTAATTACTATTCTTTAAAAAGGAACAGAATTCTGATAAAACCAGGGCCAATCAGTTGAGGAAGCCTTCCTGAAATAAAGACATTTTCAGGAGACACCAGAAACAGCTCAACATTGGCTCCTGCCTGACCTCCAAAGGCAGGGAGTTCCATAGGAAGGAGGCCACCACACTGAAGGCTCTTCTCTGGGTGGACTCCAGTTGAGCCATAGGTCCATGTGGAATCACCAGGAGCATGCCCTTTGATGACTTCAGTGACCAAGCAGGTTGGTAAGGGAAAAGGCGCTCTCTCAAGTATCCTGGCCCGAAGTAGTTTAGGGCTGTGTACATTAATACTCAAACCCGGCCATGTGAATAGGTAGCCATTCAGTTCGCTTTTTTGCTCGTCTGTGACTGTAATAAATAATTGATTGACATTCAGTTCCCTCAGCAAAGGTGCAGTGCAGTTCCTCCAGCGTGCTGAAAAGGGCAGCTCCCGACAACAGCCAAGCTGCTGCGTTCTGCACTAGCTCCACCTTCCGGAGCAGCCTTTGGTGCTGTCCCACAAAGAGTGCATTGCAGTAATCCAGTCGTGAGGTTACCTGTGCCTGTACCACTGTAGCCAAGCTATCCCTGTCCAGGAGAGGCTGTAGCTGGCGAACCAGCCGAAGCTGGTAAAGTTGGACCTCCCACAACAGTGATGGATCTAGGCATACAAGCCTGGTCTTTCAAAGCGAGTGCAACCCTATCCAAATAAAGGTGTTTCTCTATTGGTCGCACCTGTAGCTCTAACTTTTCTCACCTGCATCCTTCTTTCTGCTTCTTGACTTCACCCCTCATAGAGGAATATCTGGTGTGTATGGAGGCACCAAATGATCCATAGATGATCCCCTCATACATGTAACTTTTAAAAGATGGAGAGGAAAATGGAAATGGATGCACTATTAGCTAGTTGTTCAAATAGATCAAGTTAAATGCCTGCATCGCTTTAATTGGAAAACGTTGGGGAGGAAGTTGCTGAAAGCAGAATCCAAGTTATGATTGTTCTAACCATCGGCAACATGAACTATATATTGTGCTTTTTGAGTTTGTAATGGTTATCTGCTTGTAGAAAGCAGGAAGCAATGCTGGAAATTCCAGCCTCAAATATTTGGGCATCTGGGATTCTGCTTGCCTTGCCATTAAGTACATGAAAACAATCAAAAGACAATTTTGGTTTAAATTATTTCTGATTTTAGATACTATTCATAATGTTAATGTTGTCTGTTTTAAATGATTTTCTCAGTGTCTACCATATCTTTGTTTGCCACTATCCTATTGGGTGTTGACAATGATAAGTGTTTTGATTCTTACTTTGTCTGCCTGAGAAGCGACAGTTATCCCTTATCTTAAAGGGCTCTTATTTACATACAGGCTAAACATTTGTATCATCCTAGATCTGTTGTGTGGATTTGTAATAGTGTCATATTCTCCACCTGATTGTTTGTTCTATCAGCACGTCTTCCTATGTGCCAGTTCTGCTGATAATGTTTGGCCTGAAGCCTTGAACCACTGCTGTGTACTAACTTCTAGTTACATAACATGGCCAATGAGGTGCTATAAAATGCTATATCATTTTGACTGAATGTGCATCTTTTCACTTTAGTTATGCTTGTTAAATGTTGAGTCTCTGTGCATCTGTAGAATATTGTGGTGGTACAGAAATCCTTACTGAGTCATGATTCATTCAGGTTTTCCATAGGAAAAGCCTTCTGTAGAACTCCCTCTGGAGCCTTTAAGGAGAAGCTGGACACTTTTGTGTTGGAGATTCTTTAGGTCTGGATTTTCTGCATCAAGCAAGGAGCTGGCATAAAAAGTCTCCTCCATCTCTACAATTTAAATAGGCAGAAGTAACTAGAAACAGAAGGGTAGATACCCCACACAAAAGATCTCGTTATCATTTCCCATGACTCTCCTCATTTTAAAAGCCCATTGTGGGAGGTGTTTACGGTTAATGTATTACATTTGCTCACACAGTGCAATTACTGTGGATTAATTATTGAAACATTCTGTTTACCCAAAGGTCATTGAGCAGGTATTTGGGAGGAAACTGCATAGATTCAGGTCTTAGGGGTAAGCCATCGTAGTGTACTTTTATTTGACTGTTCCAG
The DNA here is from genome assembly GCA_029215795.1 of Anniella stebbinsi. Classification (NCBI taxonomy): domain Eukaryota; kingdom Metazoa; phylum Chordata; class Lepidosauria; order Squamata; family Anniellidae; genus Anniella; species Anniella stebbinsi. The sequence goes on along the minus strand of JARDYH010000001.1, from coordinate 9,577,421 downwards.
GGAAATCTATCAGGCCCTCGAGGTCAAGGCCTTAGCAGACCTTTAGTATGTGTCTAAAGGAACCTCTGTGCCCGTACCAGTGATTTAGGAAGCAAAGCAGCAGTATTTTCTGACGGCACTATTTGTTTGGATCTATTTTTAATCCTTAGGTTAAAAATAGTCATATAAATTGCTGGTGAAGTGTATACTAAATAAAACAGTTCTGCTTAAGGACAGCTGCTTGGTAAATAGATCCCATTCCAAATGTGCGTTTTCAGGCACCATTATCTGAACCTCAACAGGTCCCTTTCTCCCACACACCTCGAAAGGATTTCTTCATGTCTGCTTTTGATCAGCCGTAAGCTTCTTAGCGAGCTACTTCCCGGCCGATAAAAATCCTTGTCAGGCAGCAGCAGGCGTCTTGAATCCCCCCCCCACTTCTTTAGCCTCCCTTCACAGAGCTTTGAGATCAACCAGTTCATGCCAGTCCACTGCCCACGTGAATGGAGTTTTTATGTTCTGCCAATATTGGCTCTCATGCCTATTATTTCATGCTATGTTCCAACTTAGTCTTAAGTATTATTTGTTTATATAGCTATATCAATGGACCTGGTTCGCCTTTTATGTAGAAACAACTATTAGCATAAGCAAAACAGAATTCCTTGCTCCAGAGAGCTTACAGTCCCTAAGCTTTCACAGTGGGAGAGGGAATAGAATTAATATGACCCAATGCTGTAATGTGTACTTAGGTTTTTTTTCATTTGTGGATGGTTCTTATTATTTTATATAGTGCAATTCAAGTGTTTGATTTACTTCATGTCCACTGTTATCCCAAAATTGCAGATCATGGCTGATTGTAGGCTTCACACCTCATGCATGTAGCCACTATGCTGTACCACCATCTAGTTCATAGAATCATAGAACAGTAGAGTTGGAAGGGGCCTATAAGGCCATCGAGTCCAACCCCCTGCTCAATGCAGGGATCTACCTTAAAGCATCCCTGACAGTTGGTTGTCCAGCTGCCTCTTGAAGGCCTCTAGGGTGGGAGAGCCCACCAACTTCCTAGGTAATTGGTTCCATTGTCGTAATGCTCTAAGAGTCAGGAAGCTTTTCCTGATGTCCAGCTGGAATCTGGCTTCCTGTAACTTAAGCCCATTGTTCCGCGTCCTGCACTCTGGGTTTATCAAGAAGAGATCCTGACCTTCCTCTGTGTGACAACCTTTCAAGTATTTGAAGAGTGCTATCATGTCTCCCCTCAGTCTTTTCTTCTCCAGGCTAAACATGCCCAGTTCTTTCGGTCTCCTCATAGGCCTTTGTTTCCAGACCCCTGATCATCCTCATTGTCCTCTTCTGAACCATGGTGTGGAAGCCCATATGCAGTTCATGTTTATTCAGAAGTAAATGCCATTAATGTTGATGCTGCATACTGCCTAATAAGTGTGCTTAGTATTACAGCCCTAGATTCAAAGCTGGATATAAATGCTTGTTTTTTAGAACTGTAATCTCAAGCAATTCGACGCTAGGCTAAATCAAGACCTGCTGGCTAAATTCTTTGCCAGCAGATCTTGTTTCCGATGCAAGTCTGTAAAGTGGACAAATTTCCTTTTCTGAAATGCTGTTCATTTGCTAAGCTGGCATTCCATTGTTTTCTTTCCACTATCTTGTTCTTGATGTCACCACTGGGATAATAAATGAGCTCTGTCAGCTCCAAGGCACTATGCCCAGGCCAGCAGGGAGGGCATTGCAGTCCAATCTAGCTCTTAGTATCTTAGTTCTCTGAACCAACAGCAAAATTCAGTGGTAGGTCTTTGGTGTCCCATTGAAATGACTAGCGCTGAGACAGATAGAGAGCTTAGCAGACCGTATCCAAGGCCTGCAAATGATTTCAAGCCTGTATACTGCTAGAAAGCAAACGCAGACACTTTCAGAATGCCCAGTTTCTTTCATACTAAAACTAAGGACTGGACTAGGAGTTTGTCATTTAAATCCCTTTTAGAACCATATTGGTCTTGATAGCAAATAATGCTGATATTTGGTTAAAAAATATATACTGTTCTAGGGAAACCAGTATTCATGGGAGCCTGGCCTACTTTGTACTAGTGTCAGGCCTACTACATCAGCTTTCTTTCATTTGGGCTCTGGGAAAAGATCATCACATTTGTTTTCTGCCAATTTGTGGCTCCCCATTGCACAATGTAGCAGGCAGGAATTTCTATCCCCACTCCCTCTCTCCTCCACTGCTGAACTGCTTGCCAAGGGAAGGAAGAGAGAGCCTCTCTGTGTCTGACTAGGCCTCTTGGAGAGGGAAGTCCCAAGAATCCTCTCTCCCATAAGCTTTCTGCACCAGGAACTGGATGAACTAATTGAAGGACATCATATGAGATGGAAGAACTCTTGCTAACTGAGCCACATTAGCTAAGGGAGGATTGTTCATCTGGCATCTTTCTATTCTCCATGGGGATTTTCCCCCTTACCACCCAGTTTGTAACTGATGTACTTGTATTATTCCCAGAGGTGGGTAGTCTCAGCGGAAATACTACCTGCTGTCCTAGTTAAGTCTAGGTTCTTTAGAAAGATGTCTCATCTTATACATTATTTCCTAGACCACCCAGTGTGCTCATCAATAACAATTGATATGGAGTTGGAAATTATATTGTTCATGCTTGTGCTCCTGTAGAGATTGTGTAGAGAATAATGCTTGGTAAATCCATCAACTGCTAACTATTGTGCCAATCAAAATCTCATAAATGCTTTTTGATGCCCTGTATGATTCATGTTGGGTCTATAATATTTTTTTAAGGGTGATTTTGTAAAGGCTGGCTGCTGAATTAACAATAACGCTCGTCTGATCTCTGATTGTTTGGATTATTTGTTGCTCCTACAACTGAGGAGACCTGGAATGTTTTAAACCCACTGGGGGTGTGGATGTTGCTTTTATTCTTAAATAAGACGTTTTGTACTGGAGATGAGAGTCCAGAAAATGTTTGATTTTTTTTTCTGCATTTTTTTTTCTTTTAGGCTGTTGAAAATCTCTGCTCCTACAAGATTTCTGCAAATTTGTACAAGCAATTACGACAGATTTGTGAAGACCATATCAAAGCACAGATTCATCAGTTCAGAGAATATCCTTTTGAATAATAAATCATTAATGTAATTGGAAGGACTTTCGCCAGCCAGTCTCTAGCGTTGGAGTTCTGAAAAAATTGCATTCGGCCATTCCAATCATCTCATGGAATAAGAACCTTTCAGTCATTATGTTTGGTTGTAATGCTGGTTGTACCATAACTATCTGGTGCATTTCTGGGCCTTTGAGAATGTGTAGCATACGGCTTAATGGCTGTAAGCCTGTTTGGAACATGTATTCGCTTGCATAGGATAAAGGAGAAGGGAGAGAGTTGGTTAACCAAATTCGTGAAGATGCTGGCAATGCCATCCAGTAATACGCTTCACAGATGCTTAAAATGGAGTTGTGAAAAAAAAAATTTTTTTTTTAGGAGATTAATATGCAACTTGCTTATTTAAATGTTTCAACATGAGAGCAATGTACTTTTGGTAATTAGTAAGTGTCCGTCCGGCCTTGTAATTAACCTGGACAGCTCATTTTTACCATCTGTCACTTACTTTATACATACACACATATCCCAGTCTAGAGAAATATGCAAGTTGTTGTTGTTATTATTATTACTATTATTATTACATTTATATACTGCCCCATAGCCAAAGCTCTCTGGGCGGTTTACAAAAATTAAAAGATTGAACATTAAAAGTCAATATACAAAATTTAAAACCATAATACATAAAACAGCTAACATTTTAAACTTTAAGCCAGGCCAAAAATTCAATTTAAAACGTAAGCTGTTAAAAATGCCTTGGAAGAAAAAAAAAAGTTATTTTACACCTGGTGTTTCTTATTTTTGCTTCTACTGTGTGGACGCTTACATTTTTTTTAAAAAAATGGGGCTTTGCAGTGTGAGGATGATATTCCGCTAAAAGACAAGGCTTCCACTGGGACCTTGCAATATTTAACAAACCTCTTTGAGTGTTGGCCTTTGTAATGGCTGCAATCCAGAGAGGTGCACACATCGCTTTTCTTATGTCATTCCGTCTGAGCAGCCACTCACTTAAACTCCGAGACAGATCTTTAATTCCCCTCGGTCTTTAAAAGGAACAGTTTTAGGTCTAAAGCAAGAGTTTTTGAAAGACTAAGCAGTAAAAATAAATTGGGTGCGCGTGTTTTGGGGTTGTGTGCCTGCTTCTGATATCCTTGGATCACAGACATGTTCCCAATAGACGATAGGCATTAACACCAAGTATGGGCGCCTGCCTTAGAAAGTGACTCACTGGCTTCTTTCATGACTGCCCTCCTGCTGGTTTCAATGGAACAGTGCCACAGCAAGTGTTTAATCGACACCGTATCCCCTTAGACTAGCATCAGGGGATAACTATCAGATCTGATCGTTCGGCTGGTTTGAGGTGAACGTTTCTAAAGCAATCCAGACTTTAAAACGGAAATGGAAACACTTTAAAATGTGGGTTGCCGGGGGGGGGGGGGGGGTGTTTTATTTCAAAATGCATCTTCCAGTCGTGATGTGGAAGAGCAGTTCCTGAGACTGCTATTGTATCAACTTTATTCCCCCAAATATTCTTAACGGCTTCTTCAAGGATTCGTTGGACAGTGTTCTTTTTCTCAAGAAAATAGACAAATGTTGGCAAGACCATTGCAGACAAATGGTAAAGGGTTATTTTACTATCAAATGATGTTCATGTAATCTTGGGTTGAAAGATGGCTGGCCGTTTGCAACCTCCTACAATCTGGGAGTCATGGACTGTCTGGATCAGCTTTCTGGGATTCCCATGGGGCTGCAGAGGAGCAAGGGCCTTCTGTCCCTCCACATGCTTTCTCACACACATGCTTTCTCCACTCACCTGATATTTATACAAGCACTCCTTTTTTTGTTTTGTAACTAGGTCACAAAATGACCTTAGGCATTTGTATTTCTAACTTACTTGTTTGTCCCATCATTGTACTGAAAGTTTGCATTCATTTGCAATTCTTGGAAGCCATCAGATTTTAATGAGTTTCTAGAACAAATTAAGTTTCACCAGATGGCAGGAGAGGGAACCAGCTATTGAGATTGCCTCTCATCCTGCCCTGTTACTGAAACTTGCACATTGATGGCGCAGTTAAGAGGATACGATCCGTTAATCTTAAAAATCATGAGGTGGTCCCTAAGGTCTGCTTATCTGTTTGACTTTCTAAAGTTTCAGTCAATAAGCATGCATATTTGGGAGTAACTCCCACTAAAATTGGTGGCCTTTCCTTCCAAGTAAGCATGTTTAGGATTGGGGCATAAGAATTATTTTGAGTTGGGTGCGTACAGTAGACATCGCACTTTAAGATCTGTCAAAATGTTGATGGCTTGTTTTTCCCATTACAGATAATGATTAGAAGTATCTTTTTGTTCCTGGATCGAACCTACGTACTTCAAAATTCAATGCTGCCATCAATCTGGTGAGGATAAAAAGAGTAGTATTGATCGCAGACTTCCACAGGCTCTGTCAAAATATAGATTAGTAGTTTTTCTTCTCTCCCATCCTGATTGATTGATGGCAATTTCACAGTGACGATTTGCAACATAGCTGGGAAATACGTTCTCTTCCCTATGTTCAAACACCCCCTTCCCTGATTTTCATAAAACGTTGGCTTTTTGGGGGTGGCAGTTTAAAGCTGAAGTTGAGCTAAACCAGCACGCTCAAGTGTGGAAAATATTAAGAGTCTATAACCCATGACAGTTAAGGGATCCATGTATGCATTTATTGGAGACTACCCATGGCGGCAATACTGCATATTAGAAATGAGCAGGACATCACAAGCCAGCTTGCCAAAATGAGCCCTGTTTTTCAGAGGCACAAGCATATAGCAGTTTAGTTTGAGATGTTTTAAAGCAGAAGGCTGCAAGTCTGAAATAATGGACTGTTTTATGACTGTGTAGAGTTATGTATCTTAACAAAATGCAGACCTCCAGGTAAGGTACCCCAAAGCTCCCCACATCGCAGATGTACTTATTTATTTAAACTCTTCTCCTCGATAACATCTACAGGAACAGAGTGTGGTGCAGTTAGATTTAGGTTTCTCTTTTCCTTATTAGTGGAGCATCTGTGGGAGACATGTAGAGTTGGATTCAAACTCGCTCATGGAGAGACTCCTTCGATGAATGCACCAATAAGTTGGGTTCCAGCCAATTGCTTGCAATACACTTGAGCTTACTAGAAATGTTAAGTCCTAGAAATGCTATTTTCCCCTGCCTCAAGCCAACTTCCTGGGGTTTTTTTGTTGTTGTTTTTAATCATGCGAAGCCCATTCTCATCTTAGCTTTGGAAGAATTCCCAATATTTAGATACTTACCCAAATTTCAGTTCAAATGCGTAGGTACGCATACTGCATATGAATTCGTGTAGACATGCCTCTTTCTCTATGTAGAAAATATTAAGGTTCACTGCAGATTTGAAACTAAAATGGTGTCCTCCAGTCCCAATGGAAGAGTTTGCAATGGTCGAAGTGCGGACACACAGGAGCTTGGTATGAGAGAAAGCAAGCAGTGTTCAGAAAGCAATACCTGAACCAGCCTGAGAGTTATCCTTGCCTACGGTTAATTACGTGGACAAAAATAGCGTGTGAGAACATTTATTAAAGTAATAAAAACAGCACACTTGAGTCTATGCTGATGGACCCTGTTTCAGTATGGTGATTTTCTTTCTTTTCAGGGATATGGGGCTCGAATTGTTTAGGACTCATATAATCAGTGATCAAAAAGTCCAGAACAAGACCATTGATGGCATTCTTTTGTTGATCGAGAGAGAGAGAAATGGGGAGGCCATCGACAGGAGCCTGCTCCGCAGCCTCCTAAGCATGCTTTCAGATTTGCAGGTGCGTAAGAGTTGTTCACCGTGTTAAACCTGCATAAATATGTCCAAGAGTAAACGATGAGAGCATCCTAAGGAAACTGACCCACTTCTGTTTTCCCAGATCTATCAGGATTCTTTTGAGCATAGATTCTTGGAAGAAACAAATCGCCTGTACGCCGCAGAAGGACAAAGGCTTATGCAAGAACGAGAGGTATTTCATTGCTTATCATTTTGAACTCGTGGCCTATGAGGGCAGAACAGTACTTCCTATGACCTGTTCTGCCTTGGCAAAGGAAACTGCCCAGAAGCATTGCAGGAGCTATACAATGACCTGCACACCCATCCCTCCAATTTGGTTCTTGGACATTATTTCAAAAGTAGGTGTTCTATTTGCAGCTTTTTTACACACACACTGTCATCTTGTTTAATTTTTTCTCCATAACTTATCCAATCTGCCAGGTTCCAGAATATCTACATCATGTCAACAAACGCTTGGAGGAAGAGGCAGACAGGATTATCACTTACTTGGATCAAAGCACTCAGTAAGTCTGTAATGATTTCCAGAAGGGGTAGTCATGTTAGTCTGTTACAGCAAAAACAAGAAAGGGTTGCGTGACCCCTAAAAAGCTAACAAATTTATTGTGGCATAAGCTTTTGTGGACTATAGTTCACTTCATCAGATGCATGCAGTGTTAATCAGGGGTTTCAGATTTATATACCTTACACATGGTTATGGAGAGGGGCAGCAATTATAAACAGTGAGGTGAGAGGGAAATTAAAAGGAGAAGCGCTTTCAGTAACAATCACATTATTAACAGTGGCTGTTCACAAAACAGTTATTGCCATCTAGTTCCACTGCTGCCTTTTGCTAGAGTACAGGGTCATTTCCTAGACATAAAAGATGAAGTAAGACAAGTCTGTATTTGTATAGGTTACCTTTACATAAGTAATATTGTTTCCCAAAAAATGTTGAGTCTACACCATCACTTCAAACCATGCAAAACGTATACCAGGGCCACATGTTCTTTCTTCATCCACATCTGTATTTAAAAATCCCTATTTATGACCATGTTTTTTTCAAAACAACAGAGAGTTGCCATACTCAAGTGAATCTTATTCGGCTTTGCTCTTGTCACTCCCTTTGCTATCTTTCCCACGGAAACGATAAGTTCCTCAGGGCAGGAACCCGCCCATTTCCTCCCTCCCTCCCTCTCTCTCTCTCTCTCCTGCTCTAAAGCGCCATGTTCATCAATGTTCATAATAATGAAGGGCCCATTTTTGTAGCTTCCAACTGGAGAGGTTTGCATGTAAGTGGCTTATCTTGCTTCTCTAATGAGAAGTCAAACTGAAGAAAGTCAGCTTTGTATCTATTGAGCTGCTGCTTGGTCTAGATTATTTGGCTTGCTTAAAGTACGCGGGAGAGATCAAGTGAACACAAACTGAGCTTTTTTTAAAAAAAAAAAAATGGATGCAGACCAAAATGGCATTGTTCTAATAATTGGCGATGTTAGCGTATGATGTGTAGCTCTATTCCTGGTGTTCCGGTTAGATTGAAAATGGTGAAAGGATGAGCAAAAGGGATGTAATTCAAAACACTTTTTCCTTTAGGAAACCACTAATTGCTACTGTAGAAAAACAGCTGCTAGGTGAACATTTAACAGCCATTCTACAGAAAGGTAATCTATCTTTATAGAAATCTTCGTTTTCAGCTTCTTCGGGGCTTTCAGTTCCCTGTGCTGATTGGAAATGACCCAATTAGGTGCTGCTTCTTTAACCCTCTTTGCCTACCCAGTTCATGAAATACCACTGAGCGGGATTCAGGAAGGTGACTGGCAAGCCCTATTCTCCTAATGGGGAGGTAAGGAGCCACAGTCGTGCCGTTGGATGACTCTCAAACTAAAAATGAATGATGCTAAGACTGACAAAGGTCAGAGTGGGTGGAAGTTGTCTGCTACAAAGCAAAATGGATGCAAAGTCTTGGCGGATGAATTGCTCTATCCCGCAAACAGCGTGTTGGTTGCTTCCTTGCCTTTTAAACAGTGTTAATAAAACTGATCTGTAGAACAATGTGCTTTTCAATGGGATATGGTAAACGCTGCTTGTCCTGAAGGACTGTTAATGTAGGGTTATACCAATCAGCCTCTACCTACTTCTTGGTGGGATGGAGTTGAGTTCATGATACTAGGGATGGAAGCCTTATCAACGAGCACTTGAGTAAAATCCGGGAGTGCTGGTGACTGTACCAAAGCTGCTGGAGAGAAAAATGGATCGTTGCATAAGAACGTAACAGTAGCATTGCTGGCTTAGTCAAAAGGCCTATCACGTCCAGCAGTAAGTTCCCACAGTTACCAACCAGATGCGGGTAGGAGGCTCACAGGCAGGACATGGATGCAATTGCACCCTCCTGCTCATGTTCCCTAGCAACTAGTATTCAGAACCGTATCACCTCTGATATTGGAGATAGACATCATGAGCAGCAGCCTTGTCCTCCATGAATCTGCTAATCCCCTTTTACAGCCGTCCAGGTTGGTACAATCACTACAAGTTGTCATTTTTTAACCCGTTCTTCCTTCAACATCGTAGAATGCAGGAAACGTTATTTGCTCCATTTAATTGTGCAGAATGGGAATTGACTCACATTTTCATCCCACGTACTCCAAGGAGCTCAAGGAAGCAGAAATGGTTATTTCTCTCACACGCGCCACTTCGTCCATTTATCTCATTTTAATGGGGGACAGAATTTTAATATTAAGTAGAAATTATGTGGCGCAAGAGGCCCCAGGAATAAGCCTAATGACAGATACGTTCCAAATTGATGGGAGATGGTCACCGACATGGAGATTTGCCTTGGAAATCTGAGTTGTTGTTTTTTAAAGAAGTCTGACACTCCGTCCAGAGCCAAAGGGCGTCTTTCAGTGTGCATAAGAGTCTGTATTAATTTGGCATAGTTTGTAACGTCTCTTAATCTTGCAGGTTTAAACCATCTCCTGGATGAAAACCGAATTCAGGACTTGTCTCTACTATATCAGCTGTTCAGTAGGGTTAAAAACGGAGTGCAAGCGCTCTTGCAGCAATGGATCGAGTACATAAAGGTACGGATGCATAGCTTTCTCCCGCTTGATAACCTCGATAAGTTTCAGCCCCAGGACCAAACTCCATTTTGTCTGATTTAACTTTTTATTATTTTTTCCACGCATAAAAAACAATCAAAACATATACATGAACGAACTAAACATCAAGTACAACATACTATTAGAGGATAATCTACAAAGTTGCAGCCCGTTCCGCTCTTCTCCACCACAAAGGACTGTACCGCTATATTGATAATTAAATTATACATTTCCCGAATTTTTCTTTCTCTCTACTCATAAACTTTTCTTATTCATTGAATCCATAAGTAAATAACCAAACTCCCATTTTGAAGAAGCTTTTGGGGGGCCACATTCACGTGTCTGGCAGGGCTGAAGACAAAGGGATGGGACCAAAAATATCAGCGTATTTTACCTTAAAGCTCTTTCTGGCAGTAACTAAGACTTAGGAGAGGCATTTTAGAATGGGGGAAAAACCTGTCAAAGCTGGGAGGGCAACAAATGATCCATGGTCAGGGGAAAAGTGTGGGGAGGGGGGCGGGGGCTCTGCGGAACCCATGAGCACCAGACTGAGACCCCACCACCCCCTGGGCCTGGCATTCTACACCCGTTTTATGGGAATAAATAAACTTTTACTGAAGCAGAGAAATATACTTGTACAATAGTAGGTTTTCAGGCCGATGAAAGGTTGCCATATATAATGATATACATACACACACACACACACACACGTGTATATATATATATATATATATACAGTTGAAAATGACTTTCATGGGCTTCCATGTGCTTACATATTGAAAAATCTGAAATAGCGTATCACAGTCAACAGAGCAGAATTAAAAGTGGTCAAATGTGTTTGCAAAACAAAATATAACAACATGAATGACATTGGCTCAAACGTACAATTTATACCTTAAGGCAGCTCCCCAGATACCACTTTCCAAAGTCAAAGAATCAGTTGCTTCTTTGTTCTCCTTGCCACTGTCCAAATTTTGGTCCCGGTTACTGGGTATTCGATTGAGCTGTGTGTGTCAGCCAGCCAGCTTGTGTTAAAAATAACATTTCTGTTTTTCAGGCATTTGGCAGCACCATTGTAATTAATCCAGAAAAGGACAAAACCATGGTCCAAGAGCTGCTAGACTTTAAGGATAAAGTGGACCATATAATTGACATTTGCTTTTTGAAGAACGAGAAGTTTGTCAATGCCATGAAAGAAGCCTTTGAAACGTTCATCAACAAAAGACCAAACAAACCTGCTGAACTCATAGGTACATGTTCCAAGTGGGATATCAAGAGAGACCATAGCTCAGTGGTGTAAAGCGCATGTTTGTGATGCAGAAGGTGTCAGGAACAATTCTTGAAATCCCTTTGGGTTTTTGTTTTTTTTTAAAAAAAAAAAGGTCAGTTAGCAAGTGCCGGGAAAGACCTCTGGCTAAGAACATGGATAACCGCTGCTAGTTAAAGTAAACAAGACTGGGATGGAAGGAGATCAAAGCAGAGATTATTTAACTTTGAAGGGGAATGAACTTCAGATAAAGTAATTGTATTTCAAGATTCCCCTGCAAGCGATGTTATCACAGTTAGAATATGTGGTCAGATATTTTTGTTATAAAAGCTAATAGATCCCTTTGTACAAGGTTGCATTTTTTTTTAATATAACTTGGCCTCTATTTAATCCGATTCCTCTGAAAGGGGCCTTGCAGCCACTGTCTGAATTTAAGATGGAATTGGGGCCAGCCTCCGATCAGACCTGATACAAAGGATTTAGCTGCATTTAGCAAACAAGGGGGTAAGAGTGGAGAGAAGAGTTCCCCTGTGCATTTGCAAGCACAATATTGTTTCATTTTATTTTCCTCTGCGACATGACGGTTGATAGACACAGTCTAATATGGCCTCTGCGTCTTGTCTGTTAGGACTGAAAATGAGTCAGTAGAGTTTGTAGAGCCAGAGAGGCTCATTATGGTCTTTCCAGTGCCAGGTGAAGTTGTTTTTATTTTACTTTTTATCCGTTTATTTTTGTTTGTTTGTTTTTTTATTTAAACTGCATTTTTAGATCTTTGCATTGTTGTTAGCTTTTATCTTGGTTACTACTTTGATTTTATCCTGTTTATTCGTTACTGTATTGTAAGGCTTTAAGCTTTGTCTTATAAACCGCCCGGAGAGCTTCAGGTAGAGGTGGCATAGGAATGTAATCAATGAAATTTAAAAAGTAAGGTGAAAACTTTTTTTCAGAAGTGCATGTTCGAATCCCACCACGTCCCTTTTGTTTGTGTGTGTTTTCCTTAGCTAAGTATGTGGATTCAAAGCTTCGTGCAGGCAACAAAGAAGCCACTGATGAAGAGCTCGAAAAGATGCTGGATAAAATTATGATTATATTTAGATTCATCTATGGTAAGCGCTGTACTTGATCTTCACATTAAGCAGCCGCACATGTAAGCAAGGGTAGGTTCAATAAGGCTTAATGAATCCAAAGTTCAGTGTTTTTTTCCTAGTTGCTTAGCTAGGATGGCTGTAGTTTGGGTTGGGTCTGGGGGATCAGAGTTCAAGTCCTAATTGAGATTAAATACCCCAGATAACATGTCCTGACTGTTACAGCAGTACGACAATGGAACCAGTGACCTAGGGAGGTCGTGGGCTCTCCCACACTAGAGGCCTTCAAGAGGCAGCTGGACAGCCACCTGTCAGGGATGCTTTAAGGTGGATTCCTGCATTGAGCAGGGAGTTGGACTCGATGGCCTTATAGGCTCCTTCCAACTCTGCTATTCTATGAACAAAAGCTTAATGCTCTCAATCCACTGGAACCACTTTATACATGTAAGCAGATCTTTAAGAATCTTTCGTATCTTAAGAATGGGGAGGGGAATGAATGGTACATCCCCCTGGCCTGCAACTAATTATACCAGAGAGCCACTTTGAGGAGAGAATAAAGGGTGGTGGGTCATGCCTCCTCCCATTTCACTTCACCATGTCTCGAAATAAATTGCGGGCCTTCACCTCCATCTGGGTCAGTTTGGAGGTGCTAAATGGTTCCTCTTAGGGTGTTTAGAATCCAGAAGCCACAAGTTGCTGCTCGTTAATGTAAAGAGAAGGTTGCATTTTGAGTAAACTCTTATAAAGTAGTATTTCTTCTCCAGGAAAGGATGTTTTCGAGGCCTTTTACAAAAAAGATCTAGCAAAGCGGCTATTAGTAGGCAAAAGTGCATCAGTAGATGCTGAAAAATCCATGCTTTCCAAACTCAAACATGGTAAGGCTTTTTGTTTAGCCTCTATAAATTTTATCTGTGTGTGTGTGTGTGTGTGTGTGTGTGTGCTGTTTTATAGCAGCTCCTGACCACTATTTATATGACTGCTATTTATAAGTACTTACTTGCAGAGGAGAGCACATGGTGAAATTAGGTAATCTGAACTTTAGCAAAAGTTTGCTTTTAAGAGTGGAGTTGAGGGCAGTGTATGTGGGGGGGGATGGAAAATGCAGAAGGAAGGGGTTCTGAGGTACAAGAACTTTCCCATGCAAAATGCCATGTTAGGTACAGCACACGATTTTGCTCTGAATGGGGATCTTTTGCTTGCCAGTATGTCTGGGAGGTATTGGGAGGTATCTGCTGAGTTCTGGATCAATCCGTGTGTATTCGTGCTCTCTGCATTAATTTAGACACTCTTTGTCAACTTTTGATGCAAAGTCAGTTTGATAGCAAATATCATTAGTAAAATTGGAAAGAAGTTCTGTTGATTTTCTGTGGGATTTAGTTCTGAGGAAGTGTCCTTAGAAACCCAGGCTTAGGTTGGTAATATTTCCAATATTCTGGGCTTTATCTCCTCATACTGGGCCTTTCAGGAAAATAAGGTCTTGTCCTATCGGGTTTTTCTAGGCTGTGTTGGAGCAACGAAAACAATAAGAATCCTATTACACTTTACCAAACTTATTTTGACATGAGCTTTCATAAACTACAACAGGAGTAGGAAACCTGGATCTGCCCAGATGTTTTGGACTACGGTCTGACTGTTGAACATGCTGACTGGGTTTGATTGGAGTTAAACATCTGGAGGCCACCTTGCAGTACAGCCTGCTTTGTTGGATGCATTAAGTAGCCTAGAAATGTATCTGTGTTTATTTCATGCATCTAGAGTAGACTATAGCTTATCAAAACTCCAAACACAACAATGCGGTTTGCACGTAACAGTGGGAAATTATGGGTTAATTAACCCACAATTTGCCAATGTGTGCCGGGCGCATACCATGGTCATTTTGAATATTCAGCCCTTGCTTGGGGGTTGCTACATGACATCCGAACTTGGACATTATATGCTAATAATGGGTTAAACTACCCACAGTTAACCTACAACCCCTAGCGTCCAGGTTCAGACATCATGTAGCTGCCCCCAATCAGAGATTGAATATTCAAAAAGGCTGCAGAACGCACCACAGCAAATTGTGGATTAATCAACCCACGATTTGCCACTGTTACGTGCAAACAGCCCAACTAAATGTGTGAATCTCTTAGGATGCTGTGTTCCACTTTTTCTCATCTATGATGCAGTGCTTTTAACACAGCTGCTTTTTTGGAGTTGACCCTAGTAGGTACAAATTTCAAAAATTTGGCCCAGTGTACTTTATTTCATCTTCCGTCAGGATTACAATGCAGTCATAGTTTTCACCTTGTTCTGGAGCAGAAGGGGTCTCTGACAATGACACACTTTAAATCTTAAGTTGACAATGGCAAAATAAATCTAACTGGAATTTCAATACAACTATCCTATAGAATGTGGGGCTGCTTTCACCAGCAAACTTGAAGGGATGTTTAAAGACATGGAGCTTTCTAAAGACATCATGATACAATTTAAGCAGGTATGGATACAAAATATGCCATCGTTACTTCTTTCTGCGTGTATTATGGCTTTAGAGTGATCCCGTAATTAGCTGCGGTATTAATTTTTCAAATGATTTTTATTTTTATATTTTGGCAAAAATAAGAAGTTCTAGTAATTATATCTGGGGGGAAATTTGCAAATACAAATCTTCTATTCTGGGTGCCAAATTTTATACCCTTTTATGTATATATGGAGCTAGTGTGCAGTGGATAAACGAATTGGGCTAGTGAGCTCTGAGATTTGAATGTCTGCTCTGTCGTCATGAAACTCACTGGGTGAGCTTAGCTAGTTGCCGTCACTCATCTAGCCTCACAGTGGTTGTGAGGATAAAATGGGGAATCCTATTTTCCTCAGCATGAGCTCCTTGCAGGAAAGGCAAGGATACACGTGTGGATTTTTGCAGGGTAGATAGCTAATAAATAATACTTGTGCCTCGATAGTAGCTCTGTATTGTCATTAGCTCTGTTTTTCATTCTGCCTGTAGTATATGCAAAATCAGAATGTACCTGGTAATATTGAACTGACGGTGAATATCTTGACGATGGGCTATTGGCCAACCTATGTGCCTATGGAGGTCCACCTGCCATCAGAGGTAAGATAGCTGTACAGGACATCCAAAATGAAAGAACTTCATAGTTGACAAATTCAGAAAAGAGTAAAACAATATATGTAAGACTTAGGTTAAATAGGTTACGTGAATAATTTGAATGTGAGCCTTTCCCTCTACTCATAGAATAAAATTTCTTAAAATGTAAAATACTGAAACATGAAGTGATATAACAAGAATTGAAGTTTCCTTTACTTCTAATTTTTAAAAGCATATAAAGGAACCATTTGGGATAGAAATCTTATTTCAAGAAGCTAATAACATGAAACTATCAGTCTTGAATTGAAAATGACAAAATAAATCTAATGTTCTTAATCCTTTTTATTAAAAAAGCTAATGTTAAAATGACTTGGAGAAACAAGCTTCAAGATATGAATACAATATTGATACAGATTTTGCCAAAAAAAAATGTAGTGACAAGGAAGGAACATAGATCAAGTTTTTTTTATTTTTGGTTGTTTCTTACTTTAAAGTGAAGCTCATATTTCTGTTCTCTTCAGATGGTAAAACTGCAGGAAATATTTAAGACATTTTATCTAGGAAAACACAGTGGCAGGAAACTTCAGTGGCAATCAACATTAGGGCACTGTGTACTCAAAGCAGAATTTAAAGAGGTAATGTTTGCTTTCTGTGTTTTTTTTAATTAACTGATTATCACACGTCGAAGCCATTTTGTGGACTTGAAATATAGCAAGGGGTTTTAAGCAGCCATTCCTATTTGGAAATATTTTGTGGGCTCTCTAGCACCTGTTCAATTTCCTTGATGATTCTTGCCTTTTATTTCATTGACTTTGATTTTGGTCAGTTCTGCCACTGACCTCCTATACTATGATTTGGATGATGAATCCTTTTATTAATACCCACAAGAACGCGTTTCCATTCTCCACTAAAGTCAGCAAACGAAATATTAACTAGAACCATTTGTACTGGTAAATATATTTGCAAAAATTGGATTCCTTTATTTTTGGGCTGTGAGTACGGATTTGTCAAGGAAAGTTTCCACTAATTGGTGCTGTTTCCCAGGAACTCTCAGACTCAGTTAAGACCAAGTGGCCCCAGAAGCATGTTGTGCAGATGCCCCAGACAACGTATAGCATAGCTCTAAGCATTAGTGCAGACCTACTGTTTAACTTTGGCTAGTTCTAAATGTGGTTGGCTTAATCTTAGTTAATATCCCGGCTGTGTTAAATTAATCCTGCCCGCATAGGAACTGTAAGGAGACCCCAGCAAGACCTGCTTATTATCTTGCAAACCGATACGCTGGAGAGGCAGGGGAACTGCCTTAACCAGGGTTTGCACAGTACAGATGTAATTCTTAACCATGGTTAACAGAAATCCACTGCATGTTCGCAACCAAGTCCGTAGACAAACCAAAACCCATGGTTTAAGTGTTTCAGGCATAGCTCTTAACTGAGTACTTTGCTAGAAAGATAACATTGCTACCATATGGATACTATTTCCATATATATATATATATATATATATATATATATATAGTTCCTGCAAGCTGTTTGTTTGAAGTCTTTTTATGCTGCTCCTTAACCAAAAGGGGTCTCAGAGAAGTTTACATATAATCAATTAAACAATTTATGATTTCAAGGGCAACACAGTAATGTTGTATTTTTATTTTCTTCCTGATAGGGCAAAAAAGAGCTACAAGTCTCTTTGTTCCAGACTCTAGTGCTTCTTATGTTTAATGAAGGTGAAGAATTCAGTTTAGAAGAGATAAAGCAAGCTACTGGAATAGGTCAGTATTGGGTGCTGCTTTTGACGTCTGAGAACTAGCAGCTAAAATACTAAACCGTCTCCCCTCTCTTGCAGAGGACGGAGAGTTACGGCGAACCCTCCAGTCGCTAGCCTGTGGCAAAGCACGAGTACTAACGAAAAGCCCCAAGGGCAAAGATGTGGAAGACGGGGACAAATTTACTTGCAACGATGACTTCAGACATAAGCTGTTCAGGATAAAAATCAATCAGATCCAAATGAAAGAAACGGTATCTGTTTTTGTTTCATAATATAGTCATCTATTTTCTGGGTCCTGTTGTTACTGGGCAGTGCCTAAATCAGCCAGAGGAAATCTAGGGGCAACCATATTGGCTTCAGCTTTCCATTATGCAGCTTGAGTTATTCGGAGCCATTTCATATGCCAGGATATCTAAGGTTTGCAGGGCTTATGCAAACCTTCTGAGGTTGTGGGACATCAAGAAATCGGGACATTAGCTCATTATTAGAAATGTTACAAGCACACTACATTGTATGTTAAATTCCATGCTTGTTTCTCTAGCTTGTAGTTTAGCATCTATTTACATTGCATGCTACCTGATAGAGATATTTATCCCCAGGAGCCACCTGGTGGTTGGTTTTGTTAGCCATAGTTTATTGTTTTAATATCCTGTTTACCTTTCATTTTCTTCGTGTTGCAAAGCACCCTTTCAGAATGAGATCCAAAAATAAAAATCATTTTTTGTCTCCAAGGGTTATGTCAGAGCTTGCTCTGATGCCAGGTTTTGAATTGTTGCCGGTACTACAAAATGTATATTCTTTCCGCTGATCCTAAAAGGGCTTGACGGTTCTGTTCGCACATACTCGCGGCAAATTGGGGGTTAATTATTAATTTGCCATGGTGCAGGCTGCCGCCAATTTGAATCCGCAACCTCTGATTTGAGGTTATTCCATGACGCGCGAACCCAGACACCATGAGTTCATTGTGGGTTAAACAACCTGCACTTTACATAAGAACTAATCGTAGGTTAACTGCGCCCGGTTTTTATATCATGGAATAATGCTCATTCAAAATGGCGGTAGCACACGGCCCCAGCAAGATTTGTCACTGTTACGTGTGAGCCAAGTCAGGTGTCTTTATTTTATGTAATGCCTTAGTTAAAAAACAAAAGCCATCAAAATCAGAAGCTGAATTCTTAGAAGCAACCAAGTAAGCAGCAATAGACAAATAAACCGCTAAAAATATCGTAACATCCTATTAAAAGACCTGCATACATTTAAAACTATTTTCCCTGGTGCTTAGTCCTGCGGTGGGCGTTCCAAAGCAAGACGCCACAGCTGAGCAAGCTTGATCCTCGCTCACTGCCTGCTTAAGCTTGGTAGGATGGGGCATCCAGAGGCAGCCCTCTCCAGTTGACCTTGATGAACAGGCAAGGCTTGTATGGGAGTGGGTATCTTAAGATACAAGGCAAAGACTAGAAGCAACATAATTATCTCTGAACAAGTGTGGAATATTTTCCCAATCATTACAGAGTGATCACACATCTGGGTTTAGGGGATATGGACTTCCTCTTCAGAGAAAACAGTACCCAGTCAAACTTGTACACCAATACTGTTCCTTTCACGCACACCAAATTAAGTATCGGTTGAAATTAATCCGTTCCCTTTTAGATGGCAGAGTTTGGCTTCTTTTGATTTCTAACGTGTGTATTTTCCCAAACTTATTGTTCCTGCAGGTAGAGGAACAAGCAAGCACTACAGAGAGAGTCTTTCAGGATCGGCAATACCAAATCGATGCTGCCATTGTGAGGATCATGAAAATGCGCAAAACACTTAGCCACAATTTGCTTGTGTCTGAAGTGTACAACCAGCTGAAATTCCCAGTAAAGGTAGAGTATGGATGTTCCTATTTTGTCAGTAAGCAATATATTGTTCCTACAGATACTCTGCTTGTTATAACACCTTCTCAAAAACAAGACCATTTTTCACTTAAATACCTGGCATAGCCAAACCTGAAAAGATTTAACGAACCAATGATAAAAAAGAATGTCTAGGCAAGGGTAAATCAGCATGATATAATGCCTTTTCAGTACTACTGGGGACACGTTTTCCCATAAAAACAGTGGACTGGACCATGGACCTCTGTGCTTCATGGGGGTCAGATGTTGTCCTTCTACATAGGACGATTTTGTAGAAGAGGTAGGTGCATGTTAAAAACCACCCTGTGCTGTGAATAGAAAGAGGTCGTGAATCTGACCCCCTTTTCATTTGCAAATCTTTGCAGGCACGTAAGGGAATCAGGTCAGAACATTAGTATTATTTGTATTATTAGTATTAATTTATATACCGCCCCATAGCCAAAGTTTTCTGGGCAGTTTACACAAATTAAAAGGATGAGCATTAAAAATTCAATATACAAAATTTAAAACCATAAAACATAAAAACAGCTTAATATTTTAAACATTTTAAAACTTTAAGCCTGGCCAAAACTGCAGTTTAAACCCTCAACTCAAGCTGTAAAAAAAATGCCTGGGAGAAAAGAGAAGTTTGGACCTGGCGCCAAAAAGATAACAGTGTTGGTGCCAGGCAGGCCTCATCGGGGAGATCATTGTGAACTGAGTAATTATTATTTTTTAAATGGAAGGGGAAAAAACGTAAAAAAATTTTGCTGACTTTCTGAATTGCTTTACAGCCCGCTGACCTTAAGAAGAGAATAGAATCATTAATTGACAGAGACTACATGGAAAGAGACAAGGAGAACCCCAACCAATACAACTACATTGCATAAACACACGATGGGCCTTTTTTTTTTTTCTCTGCACACTTGATGTTCTACTTGGTTGCTGGTGGATAAACGAGCCTGTTGATCCCATTAAATTAACCTTTTTCTACTACCAATGACTGAAATTAAAGCAACATACGGGGGGGTGGGGGGGAATATAGTAGAGCGGACTTTTTCAGTGGCATTAACATGCCCATTTAAAGAGTAGTATTTACATTTTTAAGAAGAATGCTGTTGAACTCTTTGCATGATATTCGGTATGATGTGCAGAAAACTGTAAGGCAGTATCTGGTTTTTGTGATTCCATTGGTCCCCTGGGTCTAAAGGGAAGCTTCTGTTTAACAAACAGCGATTGTCTCTTTTTCCATCTCAAAACAACGAAGGGGTAAAACGTAACCTTTATTTTTAAAAATAGCCTTTTAAAAATGCTTCAAACTGCATGCAAATCTCTCAGTATATCAAACAGCAATGCCTGTATGGATTTGGCTATCCCTCCAAATAACAAAAGTCAACCCCATGTTCCCCAAGTATGCTAAACTGTTCTGCAGCTGTCGGAAAGCAAATACGCACCCCTGAGAATGGGCTTATAAAGTTGAGATACATACCATTCATTGTCAGCTACCGAAATTGCTTGGATCTGTGCTACCATGAAAGCTTAGGGGTCTAGATTCCTGATACTCCCTGCATCCTCAAATGTAAGTACTTCTAAAAATAAAAACCATTGTTGATGTAAAAGCTGCCATTGGAGGGGACAAGGATTCCCTCCCTGCTTCTTTCTTTTTCATTATTCGTAGGGAAGAATAGTCTACCTCTGCTTGAATGCAGAAGTGAATAATACCAACATTGTTGGTTTGGGATTTTTTTCCCCCCCTTCCCCACAAAAACACTACATCAAGTAGGTGTTTTATACTTTTTCTTTTGCAGACTCCTACATGGCTCTTCATGAAAAAAACACTCTTGCTTGGCAAGAGCATTACTTTAAGGGAGGATTGGGCAACCTGTGCCCCCCCCCAGATGTGGTTGGGTGCCAGTTCCCATCAACCCCAGCCAGCATGCCCAGTAGGCCAACAACTTCTGGAAGGCCACAAGTCACCCACCCTGCTTCAAGGGGCCATTCCTTGAACCCATCTGCCAGGCCCTCTTTCACATAATCTAACCAGGTGTTGCCACAAAGAATCTTAAAATCTCCAAGCATGCACAGTCCGAGGAAGATGCCAGGGAGATGTGAAAGGCAACTGCTTTCACACCTCCCTAGTGTGAAATACAACTTTCAAAACACTGCAGCCTCTCGCCGATCTGGGAGCGACATTTCTCCCCTTTTTTACACCCTGAATCTGTGGTCTAAGCCAAACTGAGTTGTTTTATCATCTTCTAGTTCTCCTATTATGCTGTATGCATTATGTTGGAGGACCTCTTTTTCTGAATGTGGCTTTCAAAATGGTATGCATTCTCGACTTTTGTCTTCAGACTTCTATCAGGGCTCCTGTTCAACAAAAGCTAAGGCGTTTTATTGGTGCATGACGCAACACTGATAACTTTTCAGAGATGACCTTCCATGGCTCTCCACAACCAGCCCCAGCAAGAAAATCTAGCATCGGTTTATCCTCAGACTTTTAATCCTTTCCTCCGTACTGACACACCTCATGGAAACTTTTAGTCTTTCCTGGCCTTATCTAGAACAAGGGAGTGATATTTCCAGCACATGAACCTGCCACTCGCGTGCAGGAAGCTGGGTAAACATGCTTGTGCAACTGAACATTTGGGAAGACAGGAGGTGTTTTAAAGAACCTACCTTTACCAGCGGCATCTCTTTTCCCATGTATGTGATAGGTTTAAGAATTCCCCCCCCCCCCCCGAAAGAACTTTAAGAAAACAATAGAGAATTGTGTATAGGGAAGCAGCTTGGGAGGTGGGGTGTTTGAAAGTGGGCCATTTGGTGTGTTTGGAGCTGTGAAATGAGGCTTATGATGTGAAAGCTTTTAAGGGGCAGGAAGAGTCTTATCTTCAAAAATGGATTCAGCTTGAACAGAACCATAATACATGGAGTGAGGCGTCTTTTGAAATGTGCCGGCAATTTGGATCATTACATCCGATGACCACATTTTTGCACAATCTTTTCCAGACGCAGTGAATTAATGACATGGCTAACAAGAACATTAATGGAGCCTGCTTGTGTTAGATCTGGAGAAATCGAAACAGCTACTATGCCTTTATTCTCTGATATCTCCGCAGAGAGTATCACTAAATCATTCTCTCTTTCTGCCCCTGATTGTTGAGCTATGGCAAAAACTATTTCCAGCCATATTGTCCAGCAATTTTTTTTTTGCTGGGATCATGTGCCTGCTTTATTGAGCCATAAAGATATTTATAATAGATATAAAGATATATACTTTTTTTTTTTTTTTTGCAGTGGGCTTAGACTGTGACCCACACAGCTTATCTGGCCATACATTTTTAAATCTTTCCTCTCGTTGCATGCAGTTTATAGCGACCTCATTTATAAGATATTGTCATTTATTCTGATAAATATTTTAGCTTGGGGTGGTTTTTTTAACAAAAACTATATCCCAACAAAATGAATTATTTTTTTCTTTTTTGGCCGGTTTAAATACATTTAAGGAAGTGACCATTTTGTTTCAAAACTAATGGCAAATGTGTTGTAAAGATTGTTTTGTTCTATAGCTTACACAAAGGTGCCAAAGTACATCTAGTTGATTAAAAAGGAAAGTAGAAACTTGTTAAGTTTAATTTAGCTGTGGTTTTACCTTTTGGATCTTTCAGAGGCTCATTTTACGTGTTTGCGCGTGCCCGCGTTTCTGTGTGTATGTGTGTGTGCCCTGGTCTCTTAACTTCTCCAAAACATACCATCTTGTCCTAACACTTTCTCTTTCAAACCAATGTTTTTGTGCATTTGAAAAATACCACTTTTATTTTTAGTGATTTCATGTAATAGGAAGAGCATCTCCTTTTTTTCCCCCCAAAAATGTTTAAAGTTCTAAGAGTACAGCAGCATTCAAAAATGTAATATACTTTTTGTATAAAGACATTCTTCAGAAGAGTATCATCGGAGTTTTGGGGAGGGGAGGGGGCAGAGAACCTTGGGGGAGGATGGATGACTCTGTTCCTTTTTTTAAAAAGCCTCTTCAGTAGGCTGTTTAGAATATGAGGCTGTGCTTGTTCACTGCATAGAGTTGTTCTACTTTACACAGGTCTGCAAACGGGGCATGTCAGCATAACGTCCTTCAGTACAAAAAAAAATGAAATATTTCAAATGTTTCATAAGTCAGTGGATGGGTACTGAGTCTCTTCTTTGGTAAATAATGTAAATATATGTCCTTTAAAAAGAGTGAGTCTGTTATCTAGGTATTTTGTGTCATTTAATAAATAATAAACAGTTTTGTGTTGCTAAACTCTTCATTTTATCATGCGTGGTGTGGAATGTGTTCCGTGTATGTTTGCATGTGTTCAATGTGTCACCCTTTTCTTAACCTTAAACAGGTGGAGTTCCGTAGTCTCAAAACAATTATCTTTAGGCTGATTCAGATGTAGCACCAAATGGGAGTTCAGCGTTGTGTATGCAAGCTTTGGGTTTGGCCTACTCTCCTGTCCCCGTTCCTTCTCAACTTTCCTTGTTCCATCCAAGCTACCAAATCGTGATTTGCCCCAGAGTAACAAGCTACAATTTTATCTTGGTTTGCAATTCTGTTTTCGAGGGCCAAGCGCAAAGAAGAAGGCTGGTAAAGACATCGGCACCTGTTCGAACTGAACTCTCCAAGTTGGGGAAGGCCCAATGTAGTAGAGCCCCATAAACTTCAGAAGAGTGCCCTCTTTTCCTGGCTGCTTATGCCAGAAAGACCAACATTGGACGACACGCTCCTCATGGGTTATTTAACCCATAATGAATTGAATATGCAACCCCTGCTCGGGGGTTCCCTTGCCATACAAACCTGGATTATACAACCTTCGTATAACCCTAAAACAGACCACAGGTTATGCAAGGATTGTTGAACCCACGCTCGCCATGTTTGGGTGACAGGACAACCCCCAAGCAGGGATTGCCTATTCAAAATCACAGCTGCATGCGCCACACAGTGGGCTAAACAACCCACAGTAGGCTGTCGTGTCATGTGAACACCCTAAAATGTTGTAACATGGAAGGGTGATTCTATGGCTAGGAGAAGCACTGCAACCTGACGCTCCATTCGGGCCTGGCTGCCGCTCAAGTCTCTCTTTGCCACTTGCTCTGAAAACAAGGCTTTTAAACAACCCGGCTGTAAATGGGAACGAATGTGGGCAAACATCTGGCAACGCTGATTTCTCTCAAGGCTGAAGATCCAATAAAATAGAGCCTTTAAGATAGGGTTCTTGCCATTATACTCTGCAGTTACAAAGCGGCAGAGGCGAAAAACCTTGGCATTCGCTCCCTAAGTCTATCAGACTCCCACCACTATAGCTGTTTTTGTGGCTGGCTCACTTGATTTTTCTCTGGAAACACCTGCAGGATGAAAATGATGTAGCAGCTCATCCCAGCATCATTGGCCACACTTGCTGGATTTAAGCATAAAACAGAGAGTCTGGACCTTTAGATTAAGATGGGGTTATATGTCTTCAACTCCCAAAGATCCTGCAGTTGCCTGGGAGAAACAGGCATGGCTTGTCTCCCACCCATCCAAATCAGCCAACTACTCTGGGAGGACAGCTGATGGTGCTATTAGCTATTGAATGAGCCGTGTTCTTCCTCTGATTAAGTTGTTTCTTTCATGCATGAGCATGCGCCACAAGGATGGCTACATTCAGACTCTTTCTCTGGTTTATGTGGGGGCAAAATGGGCAGAAACCAACAACAGACGGCCTTTTGTGACTCATCTGGCTTTAAGTATTGAGCTCACAGAGCTGAGCAAAGCCCAACAGCTGGTTTAAACCAGAAGGGAATGGTCATGCTGGCCCTTGTCTCCTAAGAGGATCAGGCCAATTTGAAAGCTCTGGTTTGAAGCTGGACTTCCATTAGCATTGGGTGGGTTTTGGCATAACAGTTAATTGCGCATTTTAAAAAGGAATCAAAGTTCCTGGAGTTGGCAAGAGTTTACTAGTAGTCCAAGTCCTGTTAACAGTGCAGGAGCCCTGCCCTCTTGACCCGATACAAAAGAGGGCAGGGCTCCTGTGGCTTTAACTGTTGTGAT
Source organism: Anniella stebbinsi (assembly GCA_029215795.1). NCBI lineage: Eukaryota > Metazoa > Chordata > Lepidosauria > Squamata > Anniellidae > Anniella > Anniella stebbinsi. Next base: position 9,552,284 of record JARDYH010000001.1, on the reverse strand, counting down.
GAAGGGGGGATTTCACCAGGTGCTGCATGCATATAAATGACCCCTGCTGAAATCCTCTTTTCTATGCAACTGTTAAAGATGCAGGAGCCCTGCCCTCCTTTCCATAGGGTCACCTTAAATAAATAATCGACTCTTGTCTGCAAATTAATCCTTCTGTCCACTGACGCATTCAAATTTCAGAGTCTCTCTTGTTGCCGATTTCTCCATCGCCTGGTCTCGCTCCCTTTCCTGCCTGGCCCGCCTTCCTCTCTCCTCTTCTGGGAGGCAGACAAAAGCGCCTCCGGCTCTCCTGCCAGACTTGGCATTCCGGGAAAAAAAATCAGGCATCCCTTCCAGTATTAGGCGCCCACGCAACGCCATGTCACATGAGCTGAGAAGCCGCAACTCCTCTCCTGCTGGCGCCTGGTCGGTTGTTATTTTTGCATGACAATGGCCAGCGCCTCGATTTGCAATTATTACGAGGCTTCACGTGACCCGCCCGGGAGCGTAACCATAACTCAGCATTTTCTTTCGGCCGCGGCCCGATTTAATTGTTTGGTTCGCCGCCGCCGCCTCAACCGTAAGCGAGCTGCGTTTCAAAACCGGCTCGCAAATGAACCAGGAGCGTGGTAAAGCGCATCCCAAAAATGGGAACAAGACCTGTTGCATCCCAGTCAACACGCACAGGCTCAAGCTGTTAGCTTTACTAGGAGACCCCGTCCATTGCAGTCATTTCCAAAGGTGCTGGGAAAGACGGCTTTGCCTTGGGAGTACGGTCCTCCATTAAATAATCCTTTGCATATGGATATGGAAGTCTATAAAATATATGCATGAGATATAGATATAGATATATGGATATATGCATGAGAAATATATATATATATATATATACACATATATATGGATGAATTCCCTCTGCTATATATGTATATGCCTGTGTGGGGAAAATCCAGCATGAATCCAATTTAGAGTAGAAATGAACAGGGATAGGAAATGGATAACTTAAGTCGTTCATTTCAATGGGACTTGTGCTGGATTTTTACCCTGTGTGTTTGCAAAGCATTGCAGGCTGTCCGTGTATGTGTGTGTAAAATGTCTATCTCTACACACACAAATACACATCTACAGTATAGTTGTTTAGATGTGGAACAGTATGTATATAAATGCAACAAATATAGATGCACACACAAACACATATACAAATATAGTCTGTTTAGATGTGGAACAGTATACAGAGGCAGTAAATAAATTGTATTTATATATATATATATATATATATATACACAAATGCACGTACGCCTCTCTCTCTCTCTATGCAGATAATTTCTACAGCGCCCATCTGTGTGCATGGTGCTGTACAGAGTACCAATCTCAAAGATACATAGATACCAATCTCCGTCTATTGTTACCTCTGTAAGCAAGGATGTGTTCAGGATGGGGTTGCTACGTTTTTTATGACCTCAATGCAAATCAGGGAGGGGGGGGGAATGTTGTGACCCTCCTGAGAGAAGGAATTCTACAAAACTGTATTTTGCTATTACGTTACGATTTAATTGTCTTTTACATGCTTTTATCTATTACCTTTGCTGGTCTGTGACGGTAATCCCTGAAATGGTGCCGTTCGGGGTGGGAAACCTCGCCCGTGACCGCCCGTGAACCGCAAAGTCTGCGGCGGGGCGACAGCGGCGCTGGGATTGGCTGGCCGGCGTCGAGAGGCTCCTCCCTCTCCTTGCTCATACGACTGGGTTTGGCTGCCTGGCCTGCTGCGCCTGCCCGCGCGTTCTTTTCGTCCCTCGCTGGGGTCGAGCCGGGCGCCGCCACAGCCAGCCAGCCAGCCCAGCATGAAGACGCGCTGCTCCTTCGCCGCGGCGGCTCCTCTCTTCGGCACTCTCCGCCGCGGCCTCCTCTTCAGCCTCCTGCTGCTCGACGGCTCCGGTGAGCGACGCGTCGGACCAAAGGGTGGGGGGGTCGGCTTTTTGGTTTCAACCTCAGGAAAGGGGTGGAAGTGGGCGAGGGGCTAGGAGGACGCCGCCCCCGCCCCCAAGAAGTTGGGGAGAGAAAGAGGGGCTTCCCCCCCCCCTTGGGGAGGGTTGGAGAGGTCTTCGTGTTAATATTATTAGTATTAGTATTAGTATATTATTTCATCATCATCACTGAATTTATTACGTTAGTAGTAGTATTTCTGCATCATTATTGATTTACTTTATTATTATTCCAATTGTGGTTGTTGGTTTTATTACTTCAGCATTATTGTTTCATCATAATTGGATTGCTTTTTGCTATTAGTATTTCTGCACCATCATGGATTTATTTACTTCATTATTGTTACTATTATTTCAGCGTTATTATGTCACCATTATTGTTTCATCATAATTGGATTGCTTTATGTTAGTAGTAGTATTTCTGCATCTTTATGGATATTTTGCTGTTTTTATTATTATTTCAACATTATATTCATTATTACTGCAATTATTTCATCTTATTATTGCTTTTTTTTAAAAAAAAAAACACTCTTGGACGCCTTGAACCTTTTTGAGTTTGTTCTTGAAAGAGGCAGTTTACAAGAATGGTTAAAATAAACAAAAACCTGAAATGGCTAAAAACAATTATTGCTATCTTATGTTTGCTCTAACTTAGGAACTGTGAGTGGAGCTATTACAAGAACTATACTGGATGGGGAATGCTGGGAGTTGTAGGAGGACTTTTTCAGTCTAAACATGCATGGGATTATACCCTAAACGATTCAGAGAACTAGATTCTCCCTGCCCCAAAGCTTAGCTTCCTGCAGAGGAGGTTGCCTGCTGTATCTCTGCATGACACACTGATCTGGCCTTGCCACACCCTTTTCCTATGGGCCTCAGCTGCTTGATTCTGCCTTAAGTGTACTTGGAACATTTAACAGCTCCCAAACAGGAGATGGAGTTCCCAAACGCTCTTTAGTGGGGATAACCAATTCTGACCTGCTCCTGCGTTGAATGCGGTGGGGTAACTCCAGTTACTGCTACTGCTGGTGAATGAGAGGACTACCTACCTCAGGAGAAAGGGGCCTGTGTTGTGCCTCTGCATGCATTACTGTGCTGGCTTGTTTTCTGGTATCTGAGGCAGTATGCCTTCGAATACCAGTTGCTAGGGAGACGAAAGATGCTATTGCTAATGGGAAGCCCTGGGCTTGTGGGCTTCCCATAAGCATATGGTTGGCCACCGTGGGAACAGAATGCTGGATTAGATAGGCCTCTGGGCCTGACCCAGCTTCTGATGTTGTGATTCTTCAGCATGTCTCTGCATTGAGGGTAGTTGAGTCATTCAGTATCCACCCGGCCCTGAGATGTGCAACATGAAGTCAGTGATTCAGTATCTGTCTTAAGATGGAGACAGGAGTAGGCAACCTGTTGCATATTTCTGCAGTACGAATTGTCTGTCCTTGGAGACGGTTGCGTTGCGTTCCCTGCATAAGTCATGACTTGCCTCTTTCCGGTGGGACAGGTGCTCAGCACAGTGAGATGTGCAGACATGCAGGGTGGTAACTTTTTCCAGTTTTCCTGCTAAAAATTGAGCTTTTAGATGCAAGAGTGAATTGTGCCTTCAGACTCTTAATACTAAGGGAAGTGAGCTTCAGCTGTCAAAAAGTTCTAAGGTACCAGGATATGGGAGGGGCAGAAGAATGAAAGGTAAAAAATTAGGCAAGCGATTGTTTGGGGAGGAGGGTTGTGTATTCTATTGTGTTCACACTTAATGTTTCTAATCTATTTCTCTGACAAAATGAGTCTTGTGAAGTCGTTCCAATAAACCTTCAACAACTGAATATACAGAGATAAAACTCATTCTCGGAGCACCAGAGATAAGCTAGCTTTGAGAGATAAAATGCCTTTCTGCACGAGAAGACAGTGCACAAGGAATGAAACGGCAATAAAGCTAACTTTAAAATACCACGGCTGCAGTCCTAAGCAGGTGCAGCTACACAGCAGAAAACCTCAATAGCATTAACTGTTTTAAGAACAGAAGAAAACCAAAAGCATTAAAATGTGTCTTCCTCTGGCATAAGAAAGAGAACACAATTGAATTAGCTACCATTTCTGATTGTCAATATGTTTCTCGTTTCTCTTGGAATTCTGTTCCACAAATAGATGTGGAACACAGGATGGTTTTCTGTTCAGGAAAGAGCAAGTGTGCTTTTTTAAAATTCAAGACTCATCTGTAGAGCTCTAATGTGCAATTGTAATGTTAAATTTCCAACTTGGAAAACTGTAATTCGGGGCTGAGATCTCCGTTAGCAGAGGCAGGAAGCCTGTGTACACCAGTTGCTGGGGAACATGGGTGGGAGGTTGCTGTTGAATTTGTGTTCTGCTGGTTTGGCCACTGTGTGAATGGAGTGCTGGATTAGTTGGACCCTTGGCCTGATCCAGCATGGCTATCCTCATGTTCTTATAATAAAGCAAGTAAATGGAAATAATGTCTATGGCTGTGCTTGAGCAGCAATAGGCCTTTTCGTAGAGCATTTCCCCCAACTACTGATGCTGTGAATGGCTGAGCTTAACAGGTTAAAAGCCTGGAGCTGGGAAAGCGCTCCTCTTAAGAATGCTCTTAAATAGCCAAAGAGTAAGGCTATTATGCTTACCTGTCTTAACAGGAGCGCAAAAAACCCAGACATGTGTTTTTGAAATCCTTGTGTCAATATGTACAGATGTTCTTTAGACACGTTAACATAGGGCTCCGCAACCCGAATCTCTCCAGACGTTTTGAACTACTTCTCTCAGCCCCAGCCAGCATGAACAGTAGTTGGGGACAATGGGAGATAGGTGAGGGGCATGAAGTTGTTGAAAGTTGACATAGACAGGAAGACAATAGCATGGAGATAGCTCCGTGGTAAAGCAAAGCGTTTGCACTCTGTGCATAAGGATCCTTGGCATTTCCAGTAAAAAAAGGATGTTGGGTAGCAGAGTTGAGCTTCTGCTACAGTGCGTAGAATACTGGTTCATCCAGCCCATTACTTTCTCAGTTTAAGGCAGCGTCATGTTGCAAGTCAGTGTGGGAAGGACAGGGTTGAACACGTTTTGAGTGTTGAAGTCATGTTTGTCAGAGGGCTGTTAAAATGTCATTTAGATCTCTGCAGAGGGGTTGGCTGGCTCCTTTGTCCTCAACAATGTGCTCATGCATTTGACAAACACAAAGTTCTCCCTAGTTTTCTCTGTGTCACAAGACAAAATGTGGAAACACTGCAGTTTACATTTTAGACTCACTCAGGACTGATGCTTGCTAACTGTGTGGCTCTTGATGTGGTTTCTTTTAAACAAAAGTAAAAGTGAGTTTCATTTGTCTTGCCCTACTAGGAGGTCAGATCTGTAGCTCAGAAAATCAGGCGTATACAAGTTTTGGTCCTGTGGTTGTGTCATGAACACGTGGTCTCCCGCACACCCCTAGACAGCTGAAATATGCCTTTGTAGCTTCTTACAAAGATCATGGAAAGTAAATTTCCAGTCCTAAAGTAAAAAGATCTGACATGCTCAATATAGCTTCCAGCAACAGAAGTAGAGGGAATCAGCTAAAAATTGCTTGATGTTACCCTTGTAATTTAAAATAATAGGAGTGGCCATTTGGGGAAAAAAAATCTTTTCTGCAGAATACATTTGGTATTGACAGAGTAAGCTGTTGGGTTGGAGGAACATGTGTGTGTGACCAGCTGGTTGTAAACTGATGCTTCTAAAACGTTTTTTTCCCCATTCCAGCTACCTCTCTAATGCTGAATAAACACTGTCCTTTTTTTAAAAAAAATGCAGTGCTTCAGTTCCTTGTTCTAATGTCACCTTGGCCACAAATTTGGTGCAGTCCCTCAGCCGAAAAAAGTTGTCTTTTGTATGTTGCACGTGACTTCATACTCTTTTAATACGTAAGATTGAACATGTGATAGTATGCTGTGCTCAATAAACGGCCAGCGCTATTTGTACTAGGCTGGCCTCTTCAGCAGAACTCTAATCATCAAGTACAGTGTTGACTTGGTTTCATTGGACAGCGCAACGTAAAGTGATCTGTTGACTCTCTCAAATGAGAAATACAAATACTTCCATAATTCAAAATTCACTTAAAATGGTAAACCCCAGTGGTTTACTCTTCTGTAGGGAAAAGCATATTGTTGGGGTAAATGAGTAGGGGCCAATCTGACCCTGAAGTCTTTCCATTGATTTCCCAGCATAATCTCTGATTCGAAGGATTTCCCCTCTTCTCTTCCCCCCCCCCCCGGACACTAAAGGTGCAATCTTATGCATGTTTAGGTAGAAAAAGTCACTCCAGCCATGCTAAACATGGAACTTGTAGGTACAAGGGTGAATTGTGCCTTCAGTTCTTTTACTACAAAAGGAAGTGAGTTTCGGATATCAGAAAGTTCTGAGGTACTAGGAGATGGGAGAAGGTGTTAGAAGAACGAAAAGTTAAAGCCTAAACCTAAAATAAACTCAACCCTCATCCTTGCTCAGCTGGTTCACACAGTACGTCAATTCCTGAGTGGGTTTGCATATTTAAAAGGTGGCTGCGTGACTTTAGATCTTCTTGCTATGTTTTATATTTGTACGATGCCTAGCAATCTTACAACAACTGATGTGTAAACAAAAACTAGCAACTCCTTCTCTGGTGACCTGCTTGGGCTGTTACGCTTTGTACCTTATGTTTGTTAATCAGGATGCTTCTCGCAGAACAAGACCGTGGCCTGCAAAATGCCCTTAATACAGCCAATTAACTCTAAGCATTGTTGCTCACAGGAGCATGCTGAATCTTTAACTTTGTTTTTCCTTTTCTGGTCTTGTTTACTCTAAACAATGAGCTGCCTAATCGTGGCTTACTGGAGGTAGTTAGAATGCTGTCTTACGAGCAAACAATATTCTAGTTCTTTTCCAGACCTGTGCTGTGGATGTAGAGGTGAAAGATGCCTCCAATATTACGTGTATGTATGCAAAGTGGATGATGAATTTCTCAATAGCGTATGAATTGGAAACCAATGTGTTTGTAAGTATCATACCTGGCATCATTATTTCTACCGTTCAAGTGTTCAGAATCTGAGCAATGCTTTCTTGCTGACCATTAGTAGTTTATATATATATATATATATATATATATATATATATAAAATAATATTTGCTGCCTTTATAGTCCGCTTTTTCTCCAAGGAAATCACGGTGACTTACAAGGCTTCTCTTCCTTCTCCTCACCTTTGTTTTTATCCTCACAACAACACTTCGGAGTAAGTTAAGCTGAATTATTGACAGGCCCTGGTAACCTTCAGGCTGGGTGGAGATTTGAACACAGGTCTCCCTGTCCTTAGTTGAGTATTCTAACCGCCACATCACACTAGCTATATTCTGGGAAATACTGAACTTTTGTAATTTGAATTTCAAAACTTCAAATTAACCTTGAATCCAACATGGTAAACGGGGTTCAGCTTAAACGAAGGTACAGAATTTGCCAAAATTTAGCAGATTGTGTGAGCCATTCCTAACCATGGTGGCTACATAACCAGGGTTTAAACATGGTCATTGAACATTTGCTGCCAAAAGGGTTAACGGACTAACCATGGCTTAGTGTGTTGTATGAACAGGCCCAGTGAGTCAGACCATTTCTCCATCTAGCCCAATATTGCCAACGCTGACTGGCGGCGGCGGCAGCAGCTCTCCATGGTTTCGGACAGGAGCTTGTTCAAGATGCCAAGGATTGAACCTGAGACCTTCTGCCCGGAAGCATGTGGAGCATAGGCATACAGGAAGCTGCCTCCTACTGAGTCAGCCATTAATCCATCTAGCCCAGTATTGTCGACACTGACTGGCAGCAGCTCTCTTGGGTTTCTGGCAGGATTCTTTACTGGCTCTGCCTGGAGAAGCCGGGGATCGAACCTGGGACTTTCTGCATGCAAAGCAGGTGTTCTGTCACACGGAGCTGTGGCCCTTCCTTGCTGTGTGGTCCACCACTGAGCCTCAGCCCCTCCCCAAAACAGATGAGCATTATCCTGCTTATGCAGTTTGGAACGTGCTAATCAGTAACTGTTGTCTTCCTAACCTTTCAGAAAAAAAACTCTTTTACGCTCCCTGAGCAGTTAACCTACGACGGAAGCTCTTGCGGCAATGACACAACAGGCCCAGTGCTGGCAATAGGGTTTGGCGAAGGCCATTCCTGGATGATCAGCTTCACAAAAACAGCAGACACCTATCAAGGAACCATCTCCTTTACCTACAATACCAATGATACGGAGTTATTTCCAGATGCTAAAAGGAAAGGTAAGTGGGGTTCCAAGTTGCTTTGCTGTAGCTGTTTCTGCTGCTGTAACTATTCTTACCTTTGTTTGGCAGGGTGGCAACAAGGGAGAGGGCCTTTTCAGTGGTGGCCCCCCAATTATGGAATGATCTCCCCAACGAGGCTCGCCTGGCGCCAACATTGTTATCTTTTCAGCGCCAGGTCAAAACTTTCCTCTTCTCCCAGGCATTTAACAGCATATGATGAGGGCGTTGTGTTTTTGTGTTGTTGTTGTGCTTTCACACAGAAGGATATTGTAATTTTAACTTGTTTTTATGCTTTATGGTTTTTAAATTGTGTATATCGGTGTTTTTAATGTTCAATGTTTTTAATTTTTGTAAACCGCCCAGAGAGCTTTGGCTATGGGGTGGTATATAAATGGAAATAATAATAATAATAATAATAATAATAATAATAATAATAATAATTTTGTTCCTCACTTTAAAATAAAAAAGTCCTAAAATTTTGATCCCAGGTGATCCAAACTTGTACCACACACAGTCCTGGAACAATTTGCTTAACTCTTATGTAATTCTAATTGGGGAGGGGGGTAGTTTAAGATTCAGCAGGCTGATACGGGGCTTCAGCACCTGATCCCGTCCCCGGAACCTGTCTTGAGCTTTGATTTTACTTTTATGCTGCTAGCTTTATTGTCCCCCGTGCCTGTTTGGTGCATTCCCTTCCTTTTATTGTTTTATTGTGATTGTGTCAGAATGTAAGCCTACGTGGCAGGGCATTGCTGGTTTATTGTTTTACTGTGTACAGCATCCTGTGCATTCATGGTGCTATATAAATAAAGGAGGAGGAGGAGGATGATAGGCTGTGGTCTTCTCAGAAGGTGCCATATCAGTTAGTCTTCAAGTGATCCACAGAGCTTTTGATCACAGCTGCAGTGAACGTAGTTCTCCTGGACTTAGTGACGCCTTCTGCCAGAACATAAGAGTAACAACCCCTTATTTCAAGGAGTTGCTGTGCTTACGTAACTGTTTGTCTTGCAAACGACCGAAGAGGGAAACTTTGTCCCCACACCCAGCTTAATACCCTGTTTTAATTTAGAATAAGTCCTAACAGAGCATGGTCCTCAGCTGTTTGCGTTTCAAACTGTGAGCAAATAGTACAGGGAGGGCGGATATTAGAAAACTGCTTTGTACCTGAAATGCACCAAGCGACTTCTTGCTTGCCTTTAATGTTTATACGCATCTGTTCCCAGTCCTGAGGCCTCTTGTTTCGTTCTTTCCAGGGCCAATTACTACCTCTGTGAACTATCCTGTGCATCCAGTCCAATTAAATACAGTTTTCAGTTGTGATAATGTGAACTTCGTTGAAGACGAAAACGTTAGACAAGATTTCTGGAATGTCACTCTGCAGGTTTTTCTTGAGGATGGCTTTCTAAGTAGCAATAGTGAGTAATTTGTGCAAGCATTTCTCTTTAGTTAAGGCTAACAATCTCTGCTAGCTGATCAGTAGGGCTGTGCAAGGTTCGAACTTTGGTTGTTCAGCTTCCTCTTGGGAGGTCGCCGGCTTCCTCTTGGGGGGTCGCCAGCTTGAAGCGGCGATCTCATGAGAAGAAGACGGCCATGGTAGTGGGAAAGCTAGCGATCATGCGCAGTAAGGACTCATCTGCCCTTTGCTCCTGGGCTCCAGTAAGTCCAGCCCTTCCAGGCACTGCATGCCGGGGGTTGTAGGCTGTTCCGGGACCCAGGGCTGTGCAGGAAAATTGCAGGGAAATATTATAGAAGTGTACAAAACTATGCATGGTGTGGAGAATGTGAATAGGGAGACATTTTTCTCCCTCTCATATAATACTAGAACCCAATGGGATCGTCCCATGAAGCTGATGGGTGGGATATTCAGGACAGATAAAAAGGACTTCGCACATTGCATAGTTAAACTATGAAATTTGCTACCGCAAGATGTAGTGATGGCCACCAATTTGGATGGCTTTAAAAGGGAGTTGGATAAATTCCAGGAGGAGAAGCTTGTCCACGACTACTAGTCCTGATGGCTATGTGCTATCTCCAGTATCAGAGGTTGTGTGCCTGTGTAGATCAGTTGCAGAGGAACATGGGCGGGAGGCTCCTGTTGCACTCATTTCCTGCTTGTGGGTTTCCCATAGGCAGCTGTTTGGCCACTGGGTGAAGAAAATGCTGGACTGAACGGACCCTTGATCTCTTCTCGTATTCCGGGGGTGGGTAACTTCTCTCCCTCCAGATGTCGTTGGATTAGAATCGCACCAGCCTTCACCACTGGATGTGCTGGCTAGGTATGATGGGAATCGCAATCCGATGACATCTGGATAACCACAAACTGCCCACCCCTGAAGTAGTTGGAAAACTGTATTAATCAGTAAACACACTAAATTGAAGAACATCAGAATTTGGAAGAATAATGTGACTGGGATGTAAACATTGTTTGTCTACAGCACGTTGTGTTGTCGCTAGTGTCTGCGTTCCTCTTTTTCAGAGACTTGGTGCGATCAAGTTACTATAACCACCACTGTGCCTACGACCACTCCGCCGGTCACCACAGATTCGACCCCAGAGCCAAGTACCACCACGCAGCCTAACAGCACTACAACTTCGCCAGCTTTTCCTCCTTCACCCCCAGAGGAGAAGCCTGCCACCGGAAGCTACTCCGTGAAGAATGGTACCGCATCCTGCCTTTTGGCAAACATGGCCCTGCAGCTGAACATCTCCCAAAAGGTTTTTACACAGTCGTTGTTTTATCTGTCGGCATGTGCGCCTCCGATTTTGGAGCAGCTAACAAAATTAAACGTAGGCCAGCTAACAATAGAGATGAAGGCAAAAAGGCGGAGTAAACCATTGAGAACTCAGCATCTGAAAGTCAATGCTTAACTCAAAGAATGGATGCTTTTTTTCCCTAACTGCAAATGACTGTTACAGTTTTGAACAGAGCAGGGTTGTGGCATGAAAACAGGCGAAAATGCCTTGGAATGCTCCCCCACCCCACCCCAAATCTTATGACAATATTCTATATTGCTTTCCTAATACCTGCCAGTTGTACATGCATAGTTCACCTGTAGAGGGAACCCACACTTCTACTTGATGTTGGTGCTTGTTAAAGCTCCTTTGGGCTGTTAAGGTGAGGAAAATAACAATTTCAGCTGATGTTACTCAAGATAGTCTTACAGCTGACTACAAGGGCTGTTCTGTGTTCACGGAACAAACCTGCCTGTCCTGTTCAGGCAGCAGTGGAAATAATGAAAGAATTGGTGTCAGCTTTGGTTTTACTAGAACTGAAATGCCTGCTTCTCTCTCAACCTTCAGGAACCTCTGATCATTAACTTTAATCCAACAACTACTGTTGCCAGCGGTAGCTGTGGCAGTACATCTGCTGTCCTGGAACTGAAGGATAACAACAACGGGGTTGTTTTCGTCTTTGGCACCGTAAGTCGCTCTGCGTTGTGTGTTTCCAACTTTTCCCTTTCATTACAATCCTCTTTCCTCCCCTTTAGTGCTCTGATGGCACCAATGATTCCTGCAAGAGCTGTACAGGGCCGGATTTGCATACAAGCTAAACCAGCTACAGCTCAGGGCCTCACATTACAAGGGGCCTCGTAATGTGCAAAGAATAATTACTTATTGTGATTTACATCTAAATTTTATCTATTATAGCCTTATATTATATTGTTTAATTGTGTGATGTGTTCGACAAACTCCTAAATAAAAAAATGTGCACACATATAACTTGCATTTTAATACCTATATTACACAACTATCAAATTCTGTTTAATTGTACAGCCCGTATTTTGCATTTTAAAAAATTATTTGTTGAAGAGGGAAGGGCCTCACTCATGTTATAGCTTAAGGGCCACAACACATCTAAATCCAGCCCTGGAGCTGTGTAACAACTATGCAATGGTATAGAGGTGGGGAGAGAGACAGATGTACCTGCCCAGACCCTAGGATCATCTATAGGGGTCCTTCTCCATAAGGAAGTGAGGCAGGTGGACACTAGGAGGAGGGCCTTCTCTGTTGTGGCACCCCGGCTGTGGAATGAGCTCCCCAGAGAGGTTCGCCTGGCGCCTACTTTGCACTCCTTTCGTCGCCAGGTGAAGACCTTTTTATTCTCCCAGCATTTTAACAGCTAAATTAACTCAATTTTAACTTTTGCTGTTTAAAATTTGTATTTTAATCTGTATTAATCTCTGCTGCTTGGTTTTATCCTGGTTGTAGTTTTATATTGTATGTTATTTTGTGTTTTTAGATTGTGGTTTGTTTTATATTTCTTAAAATGATTTCATGGTTTTAATTTTTGTGAACCGCCCCAAGACCTTCAGCTATAGGGCGGTATAAAAATGCAATAAATAAATAAGACACTGGAGAAGCCCAGTTTGCCCTATTATTATTATTATTATTATTATTATTATTATTATTATATTTATATCCCACTTTTTTCCCAATATTGGGACTCAAGACAGCTTTACAACTTTAAACATGTACAGTTAAAAACAGAAAGATAAACAATATTAAAATATTTAAAACATTTAAAAACATTTAAAACATTTTTTTTAAAAAAAAATCCAATATATAAACAACACATCAACAGAGGTCCAAGCTACAGGCCTGCCGAAACAGAAAAGTTTTAGCCTGCCTCCGAAAGCACACCAAGGAGGGAGCCAGTCTAGCTTCCCCAGAACGGGAAGTGCATGTAACTCAAACTAAAAATTATTTGTTTCATTATATTTCTATACCGCCCAATAACCGAAGCTCTCTGGGCGGTTCACAAAAATTAAAACCATAAAGTACGGTGTAAAGTATAAAATATGGAAGCTTAAACCACAATATAAAACTGCAATATATGAAAGTTCACCCAGAATAAAACGGAGTGGCAGCACAGAGATTACCTTTTTTTTTTTTTGGTTCGTTTTTTGCCTTAAAATGTAATTCCATCTCTCAGTATTACTGAGGCAACTTGAAATGGCACAGCGGTGCTGCCAGGGAACAGTTTATCTTTCTCTAGGTTTAGTTGTCTGCCTTCGACTTGCAGCTTTTAAGAGCACGTTCACTGACAGATGTATTGAGAGAGCCTCTTCTCAAGGTGGTTAGGAGATCTCATGCACCAGCCTTCCCTAACCTGTATGCTCCAGGTATGTTGGACTGCAGGTGGCTGGGAATGGTGTGAGCTGTAGCCCAACACATCCGGAGCACACTAGGTTAGGGAAGTCTCTCATACTGAGGAGAGAAGCAGTTTGTACTGTTGCTGTAGTGCTAAATTCTGCTCTTACTAATGCCTATTAAGTCCTAGGCCTCCCAACCTCTGAAACTGTAACTAAAACATTTATTTATTTAAAAAAATACTTCTTGGCTGCCTTTCAGGACAGTAGCCCTCCCAAGGCAGCATGCCACTCGTATAATGAAAACCAGGGCAGTAATAAAAAGGAACACACACACACACACACACAAAAACACAGCAACATAAAACAAACCTGAAACTCACAATTGCAGTTACAACCAGTCCAATAAAGTATTATCAGGGGAAGGCTAGAATAAATTATTATGTTTCAGGGCCTTCTTGAAAGCCTGCAATGATGGGATCTGGCACATTCTCAATGGCAAATTATGCCATGGCCAGAGATCTGGGGCCACTGCAGAAAAGGCCCTGTCGTCAGAGGTGGGCAAACGAAGAACCTCTCTTGCTGATCTTAAAGTGAAAGCAGGCTGATTGGGATGAAGGTGATTTGGTCCCAAACCATTTAAGGCGTTACAGGTCAAAACCTGCACTTTAAATTGGGCTTGGAAACACACCCGTAACCGGTGCAGCTGGTGCAGTATAGCCGTCCCATGATCTAATCATCTCTCCCCCACCAACACTCAGGCAGCTGCATTCTGCACAGCTGGAGTTTCCAGGCCGTCTTCAAAGGCAGCTCCACATACATTGCATTGCAGTAGTCCAGCCTGGGCATCACTAGTGTGTGGATAACTAAGGCAGGGTCCATCCTCTCCTAAAAAGGCTGCAGCTGGTGTACCAGCCTAAACTAGTAAAACACTCCTGGACACTGCAGCCACCAAGCCTTCCCCACATAATGCAGAATCCAGGAGAACTCCCAAACTGCACAGTTGGTCTTTATGGGAAGCTCAAGCTGCTTGTGTGCTCTTAAAGGCTGTTTCGTTTGTGTATGTAACTTGGTGGTGTTTCTTTTAAACAGAAGACTACAACTGCTGAAAGTTTTTATCTGAGAGAGGTAAACATCACTGTGGCCGTGTCTTCAAATGGTAAGAGATTCTACTTGCAAACAGTCATTAAAAAATAAACTGGTCAGCCACTTAACCTTGAATGGAAGGCTATCTAGGCACCTGAAACTAGGGGAGAGACTTCAGGGCATATAAAACTAATAAAATCATTTTGGGAGGTGTTTTATCCTTTTTTGCCCCCTTTTCTGCTTGCGATGGCAGCAGCAGCAAGAAAGCTACTTGCGGCACTCAGCCGCCATGAATAGATCGCTCACCCTCTACAGTAGGCAGCAACAAAAGATGACGGTTTGCGGGGAAGGTAAGTACCAGCAGTAGTTGAGTGTGGGCTGTTTTGAATGGCGGGTTGTCTGTTGAACCACAGAGTGTCGTCTTGTCAGTACACAGCCAGGATGGCTTGTTAACCATGCAGTGTGGCTTATTTTTCTTGAACAAGCCACCTTGAGAATCCATGGCCTGTTGGGTTGTTTTAAGGTGGTCAACAAGCCACACTGCATGGTTAACAACCCCCACCCGCCCCGGCTGTATTCAGGAACATGACAACCCGCCTCGCAGGAAAGGCACTGTGTTCAGACAGCTCAATAACGCACGGTTCAAACTAACCCACACTCTTCCAAAGAGTGTGGGTTAGCATGTTGTGTGAACGGCTCAATGCACTCAGGAAGCGCTCTTCATTTTGCCATCCACAAATGGGTTTTGTGGAGTGGCATTTCACCACAGCTGAGAGGGGAATTTTGTGGGGCCATAGCATGCAGGGAGGGAAGGGTTAAGCCTCCCTCCCCCACCCCCTGTGACTCTGTTAGGCAGTATGCCTGGATGGCAATGAAGCTTAGAATAAACCTCTCATTGACACGAGTGAGCACTCAGAGCTGTGGAGACCTGGGAAATAGATTCCAGGGTTGGCCCCAGGCTTAACGATGCCTCTTGACTACAGCCCTAAATTAATCTATTAATTGGCATCTCAAAATTCAACTGAGAGTGCTCTCCCCTCTCATATACATATATTCACACGTGAGCGCGTGCTCACATGTACATACTGTTCTGTGCTGTGAGCATTTCAAAGAAATTAGCTGAAAATAGTCTTCCTAGCTACAGAACTCTTATAAAATTGGCTCTGCTAGTGCTTTTTGAAATCAGTAATTAAACTACCACCGCCACCAGCCAGCTCCATGTAAAATTGTTTGTTCCTTTTCAGAGACACTTTTTGCTGGAAATCGCAGTCTCAATTATTGGGACACCTCGCGGGGCAGTTCGTACATGTGCCGAAAAGAGGAGATTCTTGTAATCACTCCTGCATATAAAATAAACGTCTTTGACTTAAAGGTCCAGCCATTCGATGTAGAAAATAGCCAGTTCTCTACAGGTAAGGACAAATCTCCAACCAGACAGATAGAAGTAGCTTTTGAATTGAAAGATCAGAGTTTAAAGTAGGAGCAAAACCTTGTCGATGGTGAAGTCAAAAGCGACTTGCAGACCACAATAGCTAGGTAAGTTTTCCCCTCGTCAGGTTCCGATCGGATGCTGCACTGTAGCTAAACTACAACCGAGATGGAAATGCTGGAGTTTCAGTATTATTGCCGAACATTGAATGGACTATGCTAGTGGGTTGTTTTTGTGACAGGTAAAGGCTTGATCTATGAGAGCAAGGCGAGGCCCACATGCAGTACTCCATTTGGAGGATTCCTGCCAGAGATCGGCTTTGTAGTAATTCAGCTAGCAAAACGTTTATTTCAGACGGCTCTTTCCAGGGTTAACTTGCCTGGGTTTGCTCCTGCATATTGTTAGTGTGGCCTTAAGATTGAGCACTTACCCATGTGTTAGAAAGCATTCTTGGCTTATTGGCGGAGGGGGGAAAATGAATTATAAAGAACAAAACTGACATGGTAAACACATGTTCTGCTGTAAACAGCGTCTGTAAACAGTGTCTGATCTCTCAGAATCAGAAGTTTCACCTATGTGGATATTTGGTGAACATGCAAGAAGCCTTTAGACCAATAATTAGGCATCAGTTAGCTACTTTTTCCGCAACGGTGTTGTACTTCTCTAAGTTCTTGGAACGCTATGGTAAAGCTGTCAGCCTTGCTTTGAACCAAGTTTATTGTCCACATTCCATGAACTCCTAACAGCCAGAAAGTTTTAGTTTTAATTAAATGAACCAATGTCCCTGCACTGAGGGAATAAATCTAGGGCTGAGGGAATAAATCCAGATCCCTAATCCAGAGCAGATCGGGCTGATTTGGACCTTCGGATCCAAAGCGGACTGGATCCAATCCGGGTCCATTCACAGCACTTCCTCCCGCTCCCTCCTTCCCCCCACTCTCCCTGCTTACCTGCTGCCTCTTCCACGTCATCCTGCCGTCGTCCTCCCTCCTTGCTGTGGGCTGGCCGCTTTCCCTCTCATACCAGGTGATGACATCACCAGTCAGGCCCAATCTGGGACCTGACAGATCCGGATCGGATCGAGGGGTCCGTTCACAGCCCTAAATAAATCTATACCACCACCTGACATGGCCCCTTGATCTAAACTCTTGGTGTAGTTTCCAGCATTGAACATGGCAAACATTTGGTTTATATTTTTCATGTAAGCTTGGTCACATTTAGGTGTGTGTATCCAGAGCTTTAATTGCCTGGTTGTCTGAAAGATTATTAGCCATTTTTTCTAGGAGACGGAGGGTTATGACAACTCAGAGGCCTGATTCTAGAGTTTAGGTTTATAGTCCTTGCATAAATCTAAAACCTCTAGCATTTGCTCTTGGGAAACATCTTTTTTTTTCTTCTATCACCACCTTTCTCACCTACAGCGCAAGAGTGTTTGATGGACGATGACTCCATTCTAATCCCAATTGTAGTTGGCGCTGCTCTTACAGGCTTGATTGGCATTATAGTGCTTGCTTACCTAATTGGCAGAAGAAAAAGCGATGTTGGATATCAAACCTTATAAACTTTGTATGACTGCTCTCAACTCTGGTTGCAATAAAGCAAGCCCCAAGCTCCCCAATGGAAAAAAAAAACCATCCACCTAAATTTCATGGTTCTCTCCTTAAAAGTGTGGCGATGCTCCAACCTAAAATGTAATCAAGAACATACCTCTTCTGAACACAGTAAGGACTTCGTAAAACGTTTCGGAACTGATGAGCAGGCATGGCAAAAATTAGCCTGAAGTGAATCTTGCAAATGTTTTGTATGTGAACTCATGTATGGAAATGTACCTGTTAGTAGGGCTACAGTCCAAAAAGGGAATTTCGCTGTACTCTGATCTACTTAAAGTTTTAGAGCAACATGGAAAATCTGGGGTTTGTATTTGCTGCCCACTACATTCCATTGTTTACGATTGAAGGGTAATCTGGCTGCCTTGGCAATTATTATCTCTTGATAGCCAAGTCAGCCCAAATAAGCCTGACTAATGCAGGCAGGAGCGTGCAAACTTTTCTTTACTTATACCATTGCAATAGTAGCTTTTGAAGCTTGTGACCCCTAAATAATGTCTGCTATCTGTTATGTGGAAAACTGCCGAACCTTACCTTGTGTGGGGGGAGGGGTAATTTGGTTATCTGCCATCTACAAGGCAGGAGGGATTTTTCATTGATTTCGCATGTTCACTCTTTTTTTAAAAAAGAAAAAAACGGGGTGGGAAGGTGGGCCAAAAGCAGATTAAGTGCCCTTAACTTGTACAGCAAATGTCTGGGCTTATTATTAATGGCTTTTAGTTCCACTGCAGCAATTGATGCTAGCTTGAACCTGTTAAATCCTTTCATACTGTATGCTCACCAAACAAAACAAGAGATGGAAGGCAATTGGTTTCATGGCATATTGGTTCACGGCTCTTCACAGCGTTGCATTTCCAGAACATGCTGCTCCGTGGTTGCTGTGCTTGGAGTGAGCTGCTTCATGAAATGTACAGTGGTGGGGAGGCGGGGGCTTTAACCCAGGAATAAATTCCCACCGTACACCTTGGAAGCAAAGTTCTACAGCGTACATCGTGCTGCTGCTCAGTTCCCATTCTGTTTCAGTAAGGGCTTACGTTGCATGAGGACCACTGAAATATGTAGAGGGTCTGCAATAATTGGTGCCCTGCGTGTGGGAAGTGGCCTCCCCAAAGTGAGCTTCCCTCTTCTGCGATTCAAACTGGCCCCGTTCAGAATTAAGGAAGGTACTCTTAGATGACTAAGAATGGCAACACACTTCAATCGAGTCTTCACTGCAACCCTTCATCAGCATCCTTTTGTGGCTAGTTTTAAGCATGAAGAGAATGAGATGGTCATCCTCATGCCGCCATAATCTACTTGCTTTTCTGCTCGAAACACAATTGGCTTGTAGTTGAAAATCAGTCTTGCAAGCTTTCTTCTAGAAACCCCTTTTCTTGGCCTGGTAATTTGATTATGCATGCGTGCTTGTGTTAACTTGTGCCAGTTTACTGTATTCTTCATGGCACTTTTTCTTCACTCATATGCCATTATAGCCTTTTAGACCAGCTGTAGCGGCTCAGAAGTGACAATGAGCACGTTCAAACCAAGGGTACACCTTCATTTCGAAGGTATAGAAGTGCTTCTGCTAAACACACGGAGTTTCCAAACTAAAACAAAACCTGTGCAATGACTTCAGAGTAAATGGCTCATGTAAATCCCTAAACTTTTAACGTCTCCTTCATCCTGTCAAAGCCCCTATGTTTCCTATAATTGTATTTCTGCAGAGGGAATTGATTGTCTGTCTCCACAAAATGCTTTAATAATAAAAAATCTTCTGTTCGTAAGGAATTTGGCTCACGCTGCTTAATTGCAAAAGCTTTTCAAGAAGGCTGCTCTTAAGACCATCACCCTTGTCCAAAACTGAAAGATGGATTCTTCATTACTGTAAATGCAATGGTTTTATACCTTCTACTTCCAGTCTATGGTTACTTATCTGCTGGAGAATTTGAGCATCTGCCACAGAACCTAATTATAGTGTCAAGGAGCGTTTTCTAGTATGCACACACGTCATTGGGGCAGGGCAGTATGTCTGAAAACTATTACTCTAAGGTCCAAACTAAATACAATTCTTGCAGTCAGAATGCAATGTAATGTACGTATGATCAGATTCCAAAGAAACTACTCTACTGTCTGGTACAACATAGCCTTGGTCCTGCTTATCCACAAATATTCGGTGTTTAAGTACCTACAGTAGTTTAAGTATCTACAGTAGTAGCACATTATCAGAATCTTGGAGCGCTAGGAGGGTCATGTTGATAGTTAAGCCCTGCTCGCTTTAAACAACCTCAGATGCTCCGAAAAGAAAAAACTGCTCTTTTTGCGTAGAACTTGCAGCAGCTAGTAACTGGGCCCCTGACACACTTAGCCAATTCAGGTGAAGGTTCTTAAAAAGTACCTCAATGCACGAAACAATTGGTTCTTGCCAGCAGTGTTTAACAGCTGCGTCACATAAATGGTGGCTGAAAGCTAACATGGCCAGGAGCCCTGTCGCTTCTAGAGGGGAGAGGTCAAGTCTTTCCTATTTCTGACTTAGGCTGTAAGTGTCAGGTGTGTGATAATCTGATCCTCTTCAAAACTGTCCTGCTGATACAACATTAGACTAGGTGGGATCTGGGTTATTACCGATATACGACGGCTATTTTCTATCACTTCTTCCCTCGGCAAAGATTTGGATTAGCTTTAAAATACCTTCAGGGCAGGTGCTTCCTAAGGCTGGGTGCTCTTAACATACTTGGAAGAACTGCCACTGAAATGAAGGCTAGGCTTTCAAATTGGCATGGTTGAGATCAGGCTGCAGCTATTGGAAGCGCATAGAGTAATGAAAGGCGCAACTCCTTTTAGTTGTGTGAGACTGGTTCTAGAGAACAACGTGCACTTTGAAGGTGAAACCAATGCGTTCTAGAACTGATTTGTGTCAAGTGCAAAACCTCTTTCGAGATAGCAGTGGCTTCTGAGAGCAGTAAAATATGCTCCCGTTTAGTTGGGGAGGGGAAATGAAAAGGCTGGGATAGCTGAAGAAATGCCTTAGTTTTGCCCAAAGAATATTTTATTGGCTTTGTCCCAAGTTTAGGTTCATTTAACAAGGGTTTTATTTGGGGGTGTGGAGGAATCCCAGGATGTGGTCATATTCAACCCATAATGACCATATGGAATTCATTGCCACATTATGTGTTGGACAGCCACTTGGTTTTGAAAGAGGATGTGACAAATTCATGGAGGAGGATGACAGGTCTGTCAGTGGCTATTAGCCACGATGGCTAAATGGAACGTCCATCTTCAGAGGCAGCATAGCTCTAAATATCACAAAGCAAAGGACTATTGCCTCCACGCACCAATTTTGAGCTCCAAACACCATCCGGCAGACTATGGTTGGAAACAGGATACCGGGCGAAAGGATCTGATCCAGTAGACAATCTTTCCCAACCTGTCTCTCTCCAGATGTTTTGGCCTTTGGCTAGTCCGGAAACTTCAACTGGTTCAAAATATGGCAGCCAGGTTGGTCACCGATACACCTAGGGGTGACCACATAACACCAACCTTAAAATCACTCCACTGGCTGCCAATTAGTTTCCGGGCGAAGTACAAAGTGTTGGTCATTACCTCTAAAGCCCTACATGGTTTGGGTCCAGGTTACCTGTGGGATCGCCTTCTCCCATATAATCCACCCTGCACACTCAGGCCCTCTGGGAAGAATTTACTCCAATCAGCCAGAACTAGGCTGACGAGTGTTACCCAGAGGACCTTCTCTTCTGCCGCTCCCGGACTATGGAATGGCCTGCTGGAGGAGATTCGACAAATTAGCAGATCTGGAATTTAAGAGAGACGTGAAGACTGCTCTCTTCCAGCAGTCCTACCCAGCTGAATTTTAAGATGTTTTTAATAATGTATTTGTTTTTAGTTGTTTTAATGTTTTATCTGTTTTATGATTCTTGTATTTATATTTATTGTTGTTCCACGCCTCGATCTGAATGGAAAGGCGGGTTAGAAATTAAATAATTTTTTAAAAAAAATTATCCCTGATCATTGGGCATGCTGGCTGGGGCTGATGGGAATTGTAGTCTAAAACATCTGGAGAGACCCAAGTTGGGGAGGGGTGCAATAGGCCAGTTTGTTTTGATGTTTGCGCTTGAAAAGCTCCCCAGATGAGCTAACTTTTTCAGCCTAGATGGGAAAGGGGGCCTGAAATTATTTTATCTCTCGGGGGCAGTTCATCCACTTAACTGTTCCTATTACACTTTCTCCATTTAGCTGAAGATTGCATCCCAGAAGTGGACAACTACTTTGTGCCCATTATGGTGGGAGCAGCCCTGGCCGGATTAGTTTTTCTGGTGCTTATGGCTTATTTTGTAGGCCGCAAAACTCATCGTAATGCTGGCTACGAGCAGTTTTAAAAAGCGGGAGGCCGCTTGCGCTGAACGCTTCCATTCTCAACCTGCTGAGGAGCAATTTGCACCTGAAGACTTGGCTGTTACCATGTATATCACAGAGGTCATTTAAAGAACTACTTATGCTGATTCAAGAAGATTATTGTATGTTGAATTGGCTACTCACTAGAGTAAGCTGGAAGTGACTTAACTTTGAACTATGCTTTCCCCTCCTCAAAAAAATATCACACCGATCACTGTGGTTCCAAAATATTGTGACAGTATAGGCCACCCCAGATGTCTGCTTCTCTAAGGACTGGTGCAGAATCAGTGTTAGCTTCCTGCAAACCATGGTTTACAAAGCTGGAGCCAACCTTCTAAGTACACGTTCATTCCTCTGCCATTTCTCTCCCCAGGGTTAACTGTGGTTTTAATCTTCATGCGCACTGGCGCCAATCACTGTTCAAAAACAAAGGGTGTGAAGTGATTTTTTCACCCCTTTTAAACCGTAGTCATTAGAGGACCCCGGTTTGTGTCTAAACACATGTAATGTGAAACCAGGAATGGAAGGGAGGAACTCTCTTCAGAGGCAGGAGGCAAAAGGGCCATACATTGGCTTCTGAATTGCAAACCAGAGTTAAATGGGTACCAACCTAAAACACAAGGCAAGTAGGTTTTACTCATGTTTGAAAAATCAGATGTAAATCCAACCTGTGACATTTCCTGGGCTGTTTTGTGAGTTCCTTGAGAAGGGCTAATTCATTTCCTGGGCTGTTTTGTGAGTTCCTTGAGAAAGGCTTATTCACACTGCTGGGCAACCAGGGAAGATATCGGCTCACCCCTCCTGGAAATGGAGGTTGTGCATCCAAACTGAACGATTTTTAAAAAATGATTTAAAAAAAAAAAACACCACCCTGCTTTTGAGAAGTAAGGATGGCATGTTATTGGGTGTCTCTGCCATTGACCTGTCTGGAGTCCAGAGCAATTCTCTGGCTGTCTCACTGAGTGCATTGAGTTTATCTCGTTTTCCAAATCTGTGACTAAGCCAAAGAGCCCCCTTTTCATCTGTTTCCTTTTACACTACAAACATCTGAAGTGGCCCTGACAAAGTGTATGTTTAATATTTATATGTTAACCACTTAAGAGATGTTTTTATTTTAAGCGGTTACTTAATTAATGATTGATTGATCAATTAATTTTTGTGAAATGTTGTACCAGCTGGCATGATAGAAATGGGTCTTCGTAGTTTTGCTGAACTGTTTGTGAACTACCTCCAGTATTCTGTCTTGCTGCGTATTGCCTTAAGTTATTTTATGTATCTATATATACAGCCCTTTTATATGTTACATGCTGATACTTGGCTGGTTCGCACAAACAAAATAAGCCACTGTGGCTTATTTAAATTGCAGCGCATGCCAGATGTGACTTCTATAACCAGCGCATGGACGTCGCTTGTCATGTTGACCAAACCTGGGTGGCATGACTTGTTGGGAGGGGAAGCAACCCTACAGCCTATGGGCCTGTGCCGCAATTTAAATCAGCCACTGTGGCTTGATTTGTCATGTGTGAATCACCCCATAGTAAGTTTCAGTATTTTATCATGGCACGTGATAAAGGAGCTTGACCAATTGTGTCATACTAAACCATGGTTTATGACTGGTCCCCACATTCCCTCTCCTGCATGATCAGGAGAAAGAGTTCACCTTCCCTTAACCACCTTTTGATGTGTCATCTGGAGCAATAAATTGTGGTTCGCAGTAACTATAGTTGTTTTAAAATGCCAGCTTCAAAGCATAGTATCTGAAGCTGGCTTCTCTAAATTAACCATTGTTAATGTTAACCCATGGTTCCCATTTTGGATGACTTGGAAAGCCGAGATGGACTAAAAGTGGATGTTTCTGAGCTCCTCCTCTTGGCTGCGCAGGTGAAAGAGATCATAGAATAAGCTTCTAAATCAAAGTGGAAGTCTCCTTTTGGGAAAACCGCTGCCGAAAGAGATCCTCAATTCAATAAAGCCAATACACTTTTGGAGCCTTCACAATGGAGAGTGTTTCAGTACAGCACAACTTCTAAAAAAAAATAAGTTTAGGGCACCTAACCTTATATCATGACTTCTTGAAACTGAAAAAAAAAATGTAATATTCTACACTCCTGTTTGCCTTGTATGTATCTCAAGTCAGAAGTTGAACATGTTAATAAAGTGATTTGCCTTATAACCCACACAGTTTGGGAGCTGGATGGAGTTTTGCGTTCATGTGGTGGTGCTGCACAGAGGCCTCCTTAAAAAATCTCCCCCAGGCCTGCTTCTGAAACTCCAGCCTCTTGCTATTTGAAGTGTTGGTATTAGCTATTTTGTAGATCAGTGATCGTGTCTCCCTTTGCAGATTTGGTGGGAAGGCTAAAGGTTAGCTGGGCACAGAGCCCATCTTTTCCCCCCTCCCTTTTGTCCCGTCCTTGAGGTGACCATTGGCGTGACAGACAACAGCCTGGCAGTTTATGCACAGATGAAATTTAAGTTGTTGTGTCTCTCCCGTCTTGTTTGTGGAGAAATAAGAGAAGGCTAGAGAATGAGTCCCCGTTCCAAGGCAGCGGCATCAAACCGTTCAAGGCGATCTTGATATTTTTTCTGCCCTGGCTAATGCTGGAGTCATAAAAACTGACTTATTTAATTTAGGTACATTATAAAAGTGTTGCTTTTGGAGGTGGTAGAGGTAGAGTTTGGGTTTCCATGATGCTGAATTTTGTTTGCGGACGAATGAACACATTCTTGCAAAGAAGCCTATAAATGTTAGTTACCCACACACAGTTTGAGTAGCGACCTTGCCCCTCTGTATCTGTGTTAGTTAAGGGTGCCATATTGATGGCCAGAAAATAACAGTCATTAGCTTCATTACCTGGTTGCCTGAGGAGAATTTGACTCGCCATAGGTGAGTAGCAAATTTGCAAGCCTGTTTTAACAGCGTTCTGAAGACAAGTGGACGCATCACTGCCTCCAGCCCTTCCCGCATGGCCGACTGCAGAGGTCAATAAGATGCATATAGTTGGGGGGGGGGGAGGGGGGAAGGATTGCAGCCTAAAGTGATAACATGAATTGGGGAGTTCTTACTTTAAAAACTTTCTAAAATCCCATGCGGGGCTGAAACCCTGTAGTAACAACTCATGGAGGAGAAGGCTATCAATGCCTATATATTAACCCCCCCCCCCCAAATCACAGACAATATGTTTTCTCAGTACCAATTGCCAGGGAACATGAGCAGGAGGGTGCAATTAGTGGTCAAGTCCTGCTGCGGGCTTCCTGTAGACATCGGGTTGTCCATGGCGCAAACAGAGTGCTGGACTAAATCAGCCTTTTGGCAGCAAGGCTCTTACTGCGTTCCAGAGTTGGCTAGTTTGGAGGAACGAAAGCAACAACTAAAGTAAGAACAGCTTTGCGAATATATCTCAGATGCTTGCTTTCTTCACTAATTTCCTGTCCCCTTGCTCTTCTCCCCCCTTATTTCCCCCCCCCTTTCTTTCTGCAGCTGAAGAATGTAGCTCTGCTGAACTCCTGTTTGTCATTCCCATCGTAGTGGGTGTGCTGGTTGGCCTCATTCTCATTGCTGCTTTTGTGTTTTACATGATCGGAAGACGAAAAAGTCACAGCGGCTATCAATCCGTATAACCCTTTTTCTGTCGCTTTTGCTGCTTGATTTTTCCTTTTCTCCCCACCCTCTTCCGAACCCTTAACCGACAACTCCGAATCCATGATTTTCTAAACAGTAAAAAGGGAGGGGAGAAGTTAAATGTATTTGTGCATAAGATTGAGCTGTGGTCTGGTTCGGACGTCTGGACTGAAGCCGCCTTTCCACTACTTGGCGGATGGATTGCTTCTGATGAAAGAAGTGCTAGGAAGAAACCTGATCTCACCAAGTTCATCTTCCAGTTTCCATTCCTAGAGTCCCAGCTACTGTGACAGCATAAAGCAAATAAAATAGCTTCAAGGCCCAGAACAAACGTAAAAATCTTAAGCCGTTAGGGGAGTGTCATGAAATTTTGGTGGGGTTTTAGATAAAGGTTCTAGTGGTGGTTTCTCTGTTCAGTAGCTTGGCTTGGAACCAAAGTACGATGCGCCAAAAGTCCGTACACCCAAGGGAGCTTTGGGTTTCCATTTCTTTTTTTTTTCTTTAATTTTTAGTAAGAAATTTTTCAATATGTAACAACCCAACCGAATAAACAAAGATCAGAAAAGAAAGGCCAATTCAAGTTAACGGAAGCAAGAACTTTTAAATAATGCAAAAAAGCGTCAGCAGTAGTTATGATAGCATATTCCTACATCGGCCAAAATGATTGATATGCATATGGAAGTCTTTTATACAGATCTTCTTGAGCTGTATACATAATAGAGCTTGGGTTTCTATTTTTGGAACAAGAGCCCTCCTCTCCACCTCACGTGGCAAATTACTTTTGAACCTGAGTGGATTTTCAAAATGGCGTGCGAGGAAACATGTTTGCAGTTCAAAGGAAAGTCAAACCGCCTCACTGGCCGGGTAGGATGTTTCTCCTCTACCTCTATCCCTTTATAGTGCAGGAGCTTAGCTTTGCAGTAGGTACAAAATATGTCACTTGCGCAACTACTAGCTGCCTATTGCAAGTCAAACCTGTATTATGGAAGGTTGCAACTCACCCAGGAGGCATCACCCAGCCCAGAGGGAGCAGGTAAGCTCTAATACGGTCAATGGCCTAGTCACAAGAAAACTTGGCATACGTTGGTGTTTTCACAGTGAAAGGCCCATTAAATGTGAAATATCCGTCAAACATACATTCCTGAAGAATCTTCTCTGCGTGGTTAGAAACATCCTCCACAGATTGCTATTTTCACAGGTATCACATATGGAACTGTGGACGTCTCCATCAAATGTGAGCGCACAACCTCTGCCAGATTTATTTGTTAATGTATAATATATCTGTACACCATTTTTTAGTCATGTAGTGGCCCTTGGGATGGTTCGAAGAGTTAAAATCAAACAGGCAGATTTTAACCGATTTGGAATCCCAGGTGAGTTCATGGTACACTGTGTGTTTGGGTATTGAGGACATCTTTAAATCCAGGCTGTGGGGGATTTAACATAAATAGGTTTCCTAACCTGAGGATAGTAACTGTGGGGGTTGTATGTCTTCCTGTCCTGCATTTAGAAACTCTGGGGAAGCTGTTTTATACCAGATCAGAACTTTGGGCAGTATCCAACTGTATCATTCCGTTAGCGCAAATAACGGTATGCTATTGGAAACCATGCTCTGAACTATGCGCGAGAGGAGAATCCAACTAAAGTTTTGTTTGCATCAGCGCTGTTGCAGAAGCCGTTGGGTGTATGCTTGCACAACTGGTTGCACATAACTCTTGTGCAACTCATCGCATCACCTCTTGTGCAATGGGCTGTGCATTCCCCTTGAGCAACGCATTGTGCAACGGGTTGCACAACTACTTATACAGCCAGTTGCACGAGCATAATGGGCGCTGGCTTGCATGACGGAAAGATCTGGCGGAGCTCTGGTAGCTCTATTGGATGCAGAATTACACTGTTGGATTCTGCCCTTTGTTCCTTTAGCTGAGTACGGTCTACTCAAAATTGGCAATGTATCTTGAGTAGACAGATCTTTCCCATCACCTTCTGCCTTGGGTTGGAAAACTTAAGCCTGCAACTTCCTCTTGCATCCCCTGCAACCCTCTGTCTGCTCGGAGGGTTGCATCTGCCTTGGCCAGATGCCCCAGTGGAGCATGCAATTTCCCTTCGGGCTGCCTCTACAAGAGGCATTTAAAGCTCTTTCAAGTCGAATTAAAAAATTTACCTCTACAAGAACGGAGCGCAAATCGGGCGTAGAGGCGCACTATCCCTCCGATTATGCGCATTATCGAATGCGCGTTAAACAGCGAGTTTTATTTTGCTCCGGCCGTTAAAGCGCATTTTGACTATGTGAACAAGCGCTTATGCGCATTAACTACTTGTAAAGCGCATTTTGGTCATCCGTCAATGCGCTTTGCCGCCTCTCGCCGCCTCTCGTGCAGAGGTATTAGGCGTAAATGCGCTTCAGCGATTATGCGCATAATCACCTAACCAGGCGCAAAAGCGAATCCTTGTAGAGGGGACCCAGGTGAAGGAGAGGTAGAAAAAGAGCCCCAAAGAGGCAGGCTGTGTTCTGCCAGGTTTCTGCATGGTGGCCTAAGAGAGTACAGGCTCTTCCTGCCTCAGATCTCTCCCTTCCCACCCCACAATCCTGGCCACGCTAGGTTCAAATTACTCCTAGCCCAAAGGAAGCAAGGAACGGAAGCCGGAGGAGATGGAAGGCAGCTCTGGGTGCGCTGGGCACACAATGCCCCATTGCTTCTCCCCCAGCAACTCCACCCCCCCCCCCCCGGTAGTGTGACCAAGAGACAGACGTATGATGACAAAGAGACGGAAGTGGGAAACTGGTGACAAAACATATCAGATGTACGATTCTTGGAAGACCCTGAAGAAAAGTAATGGCAATTTAGATTTCTTTCAACTCATGCCTGTTTTACTTTTCTCAGATGTAGCCATTGCTGAGAGAGGAGAGGGGCAGTGTCCTCTTAAGGCACAATTCCCTTCATTGTTTTGTTTTGGCTTCAAAGGATTAACTCTGATCAAGGGAAACGGAGATACCCAGCAAAATAAAACCACCCAATGGGTTTGATTTCAGTCATGGAAACGAGGGTTAAAGCAAGACTTTTGCTTCCTTTTTGCTTAGCGTCAGAATACAGAGGCCCAATGGTCATTTCTGTTTCCATTCATTGCCTGACTAACGTTCCCCTTCTTCATGATGTCATTTTTGTTACACAGGTATTTTTTCTTTCTTTCTAGTGGGTGGCTCTCATTCATAATTGCTTCCCACAGCAGGCCACCCCACCCAATTTCCTTCACATCAGGAAGGGCGCTGAACTTTCTCTGCAGGATCCTCGAACCCACATAACTTCATGCAGCTCACTTGAATTCTCGATGACTTAGAATCATAGAATAGTGTTGAAAGAGGCCTGTAAGGCCACCGAGTCCAGCCCCCTGCTCAATGCAGGGATCCACCTTAAAGCATACCTGACAGATGGCTGTCCAGCTGCCTCTTGAATGCCTCTAGTGTAGGAGAGCCCACAACCTCCCTAGGTAATTGGTTCCATTGTCATACTACTCTAGCAGGAAGTTTTTCCTGATGTCCAGCCAGAATCTAGCTCCTGTGAAGGTGTCTCATACCATATCCCCCAGTGAGATTTTACTTCTACATATAACGCATAGTTAAACTATGGAATTCACTATCACAAGATGTAGGGTGAATTCCATAGTTTACTTGGATGGCTTTAAAAGGGGGTTGGATAAATTCCTGGAGGAGAAGGTTATCAGTGGCCACTAGTCCTGATGGCTATGTGCTATCTCCAGTATGAGAGGCAGTAAACCTATATGCACCAGTTGCTGGGAACATGCGCAGGAGTGTCCTGTTAGTGGGTTCCTGGTCGGCAGCTGGTTGGCCTCTGTGTGAACAGAGTGCTGGACTAGATGGACCCTTGGTCTAATCCAGCAGGGATCTTCTTATGTTTGGATCGTCAAGAGCTAGACAAACCTTGAACCTCTCGTGAAGTCCAAAACCAAACAAACACTTTAAATGCAGAACAATGTTGACAGATAACTACTATGCAAGGTGTTCTATGACTTTGTGAGATTACAAATCTGTTGCTGAAGGTATGTCTGTGTTAAACAATAAAATTCACTGTGGTCTAATTTGCTTATGTGTTGGTAAATATTGCTGATTAACTCTTGTGTTTAGGATTGGGAAGTGTGAATTTAATAAGTTGACATTAAAATATGCACCAAACTTATTTCTTCCCCCATCCCAAGAAGTAGCAGCCATTGATGATTCAATGGCATTTGCTCTACTAAGGACATTGCCTTCCTAGTCCTAAAAAAAACTTTTAGATATTAAAGTATGTTGTAATTTGCTTTGTTGTAATTTCTCTGAAAAGCAGGTTGCAAATCTAAATAATCATAATAATTTGATAATTTGTGTGGATTGTGGTTAGAGTTTACTGAACCATACTGGGGAGCCTAAAATGATTTCATGAAGACTTCTAGGGCGTAACTTCAACCCTCCTGTAGGCGTTGCATTCTTCCAAGCCACCAGGAAACCTGGTGTGGCACAATCCTGCAGCACTGATAACATATTTGAGCTGCACATTGGCCATAAACCTGCGGCAGATGTCATGTGTGTGTGTGTGCCGTTGCACAGGCACAAAGCAACAGCTATGCTACAAGGCTGGTCCCTTTCCCAACGTACTAGTTCCAGGGTCTCCCTCCAGCTTCTCACTGCATTACAACCCTTGTTACTTCCATCCCCAAGCCACGTCTAAGTCTAAAATGCTGGGGGGTAAGGGGGGGGAGGAAATGGGCTCCATGCACATAAAAGTTTTTTACTAATTCATTTTGATTTATAGTCCACCCTGTCCAAAGAGCATGGGGTCAAGCGAAAATACATGAATAACAAAACTCCCGGTTACATTGATTAAGCCCTGTCTTGCCCTCTGCTTGAATGCCCACAGCCAACAGGAATAAAAATGGATTTCCAACACTTCCAGAAAGCATCCCAGGAGGGGATACAAGAGTCGAGGGACAGCGCAGGAGCATGCCCCTCTGTACACCCTTTCGGTCCTGACTTGGCACATAGATGGTAAGCTTAAATAGAGCATGCCCGCCTTAGGGAAGCAGAGGCGTGGAAATGAGCATCTTGGCTATGATGGGCTCAGACAGTTCAGGCATCGTCGCTGCTACTTCGACCTGGGCCTGAAAAGCAATGGAACCAGCCTGTAGCAGAAGGACTTTTCTAGGCCAAAGCCAGTAGATTTTCCAAGGACCTTGTTAACATCATTGGCATTAAGTTTATCGCAGTAGGCTTTATAACGTTTAAGGAGATCTCTCTGGCATCTGCCTCGAGCAGGTCAGATGTCAACTTGGAACAGCTCTTACAGCGATGGCTCTTGGGACAGCTGTCTTGCTAATACTCTCTTAGAAAATAACAATCTCTAGGGAGAAGGTACAAGTTTCCTCCCTCTACCTAAGCAACGTGTTGGGCGGTTAATTGGTGACGGTCTGGTTCATATGTATGGACTAAGCATTCAACCCTCGGAGGGTGGGGAAGAGACAATAAAAGAGTTCCTCTTGAGCTTGGATGCAGTAGCAAAATTGCCTGTTTGTTCTTGAATGCCATTTCTGTTGACGCCCAGATCGAATCGAAGTACTTTCCACGCGATTTAAAATTAAAATGTTCTCTTACATGACGTCTTTGCTTTCAGGATGAACCATTTTCAATGTTTTATGTTAAGTCTTACAGCCTATATCTCTTATTAGCTAGCCTTTCTTTTTATTTGTGATGAAAACCAAAATAGTTCCCCAAAACAGGTTTGAATTTTCCGGGCACTTGTTAATGGCTGTTTTCCCCGCCTCGATTGCTGTAGAAAGAGTGATAGCAAAATGCTTCTCTGGTCTATTCTCCAATGTTCAACGTGAAGATGACTCGCCCCAGAAACCGGTCGCTGTTATAGTTATTGATGATGCCATTCCCATTCAGTTGGCACTGGATGTTCATGTTGTGGTTCCGTATCACATCTATAAAATGTATGGCCACCACTGGTTGTGTATAGTTGACCTAGAAAAGGAAAAGTAAGTAAGAGAAACAGGAAGATCCAGCATGCATCTAGGATAGCTCTGTGGTGAATTGGGCTGTAACCCTATACCCACTTACCTGGAAGTAAGTCCCATTGCACTCAGTGGATCTTCTAACTAGACACACACAGGATTGCAGTATTAACGGGAGTTAATTCCTTTCCTCTTCTTCCAGGAAGCTAGAGATCCCAAAGATGGATGATGCCATTGAACCATCTATATCTGGAGACTTGGGGGAGCCTGAGCCCCTGGAGAAGAGGACCACAGGTCCATCTCCACCAAAAAAGGGGAGCTCTGCTTCAAAAACAGCTTGACTGACCCCAACCCCTGTCCCAGAGAGCATTGTCTCCTTTAGAGGCGAAATGGCAGGGATCCTGTAAGAAGTGCCCAACTGCAAGGAAGGGTCCTCAGGAGAAAGTGACTCCTTGTGAGTAGGCTTCTGCCCAGAGAGCTCCTGTGTCTTCCGCCTTGCCCTTTGATTGATGCTCCATGCTACCGACCATTGGACATCTGCTTGACTCTGCTTCTGGACTATGTCCCTTATCTGACTGCCTGTGTTTTGACCTCTGCCTGCTACCTTGACTGCTGCTGCCCACGGATCTGACTGCTTCTCTGTGCATCCCCAGCTATCATTGCCTAAGTTGAACCCACTTACTCAAAAGAAAGTCCCATTAAACTCAACAGGGCTTACTTCTGAGCAGATGTGCATGGGATTGCAGCAGGGTTTATCCTGCATTCAGAAATCTCTGCTGTGCCCTGCTCTCCAGCCAGCTGAATCCAACAGCTGAATTTCTACTTACATGCGAGAGTTTGCCATAGTATGGAAAGTACATGGGATCGAATGTTGCGCTTGGATAGAACTGAATCTTCTGGAGATCGCTTTCATAGCCTTTCTGCGATTTAAAAATAGTAGTTAGATACACGAAGTACGTAATAGGCTTCCTGCAACACAATATCCACCAACAGAAGTCGGATAATGAGTACATGAGCAGAGATCGTGGCCCAGTGGAAAAGCATGTGTAAAATGTCCCAGGTTCAAATCCTGATACTTCCAAGGGATTTTTTTAAAAGGAAAAGGGAGCAGGTGAAGCAATGATCTCTCTGACCTGCTTGTAAATTTCTTAGGTCTGTCTGTCTGTTTATTCATTGCATTTCTGTATTGTCCAATACCCAAAGCTCTATGGGTGGTCCACAGTAATTTAAACCATAAAATGCAATGCGATAAAACATCACTCACAAGTTGAAAACTTCAGTATAAAATAAAAAATTTAAAACAAAGCAGTGCAAAGATTTAAAATACAGTAACAGGTTTATAAACAACAGAAACTTGAATGCATGGGGAAATAAGGTCTTCACCTGGCACTGAAAAGACCACAACGTCTGCAGTTTTATGTTAGCTATCATCCCATCGTAATTGAGACATCAAAGTGCTTTGCAAGCTTCAGCTTGCTACTTTGTAATTCCCTAAGGCTACTGTTTTGGACCTAAAGTGATGCAAGAAAGCCAGGGATGTGCATATAGTGAGGCTTTTTTATTATTTTAATTCCCCTTTTTTATTGTGAATATCAACAGAACAGAAAATACATCATGAAAAAAAATACATATATAGGAATATCGTCATTTGCTATCATGTGTACTGTTCATTTAAAAAAAGGGGGGGGAGTTATACATAGGTTTCAAGAAAAGCAGACCAAATATCCGTGTATTTATCCACTCACAAGTTGTGTCTATATACCACCCGTTCAGAAGTTGATAGTGTTATTAGATCCTCAATCTATTGCATTATGGGAGGTGTGCATTTGTGATAGTGTATGTCTTTTGGCTGTCGTGAGGGCTCTGAAGATCCATCTGCGCTGACCAGGTGTTAACTTTCAAGAAGCCGGGAGGTAATTTAGGAGGACATGCACATTGTTCAATATTGTAGTGGAACAATGTTCCATATTATAGCATATAGTGTTAACGTGGCCTGTGGGTGACTTGTTCAACCCAGCAACAAGCCACCCTCTCCAGCTTCTCATGGCACGGCAAGTCACACTGCTGGGGGTAATTTTGCCAATCCTCGCGGCAAGCAACAGGCACGTGTGGAGGTGGAAATAAGCCCCAATGGCTTATTCCCCCCACCCTCCGCGATCAAGCAAGCCTGGTCGATGCTGGCTTCAGGTTTTTGTGGTCCATGGGCAAGTCACCCTCCATGAGTGAGTCTACCTTCTCACTGGCATTGCTCCTCTTCCTCATCATTGCTACCTCTTGCTTGCTTGACAGGCAGAGAGGCGGTGAGCAAGTAGGCCGGGGCATCCACTGTTCCTCCTTCTCAACCACCAACATGATCGGGGCCAGAATCAAGGCAGGTGAATAAGCAGGTTGCAATAGTGAAGTAGAGGAGGAAGGGTCGGGGGCTCTTGTCAGAGCGACCCTGCTGGGGTGTGGGCTCTCAGCAGATGCCCAAACAGGTCTACCCTTGCAATTATATACCTGCGCTCACATACGCTCTCTTTTGTTTTGGTGGTACGTAAGTGGTGCACCTGGCACTGACATGGTCATCTTTTCAGGGCCAGGTGAAGACTACTCTCTACTCCCAGGCATTTAATGGTATGCGATGAGGCATCTATGACCCTGTTCAGACAACACACTAAGCCATGGCGGTTAAGCACTTTTAAGTTAAACATTATGGCTTAGAGTTTCATGTGAACAATGTCTTTATGACTCTGTTCAGATGACACGCTAAGCCATGGTGGTCGTGGGAACCATGACTTAGCATGATATGTGAACCATTGCTAACCATGGTGGCTACATAACCACAGTTTAAATACACTCATTAACCATTTGCTGCAAAAGAATTAACAGACTAATCATGGCTTAGTGGGTTGTCTGAACAGGCCCAATGTCTGCTACTTTAGAATGGGTCTTCTTGGGGTATGTGTGTGGGGGGGATAGCATTTATTTAAATTTGTTTAGCTCTTTACATTGTTTTAATTTTTCTGTGTTAAAATCTTTAGACTGTTTTTATTATGTTGTATTTTTTTTTAATGAATTGTTGTAAACCATCCAGAGAGCTTTGGCTATGGGGTGATAGAGAAATGAATAATAAGAAGAAGAACCCATCCTAAAGTGGACTCAGGGCAGGCTTCAGGGATGAACTCTGCTAGAGCTTGGATGGCTGGTGCTGATGCTGACCGTGCAATACAGAATATATTAAAGGAAACACAAGTTACCTGCACTTTGCAGCTCACGGTGACTGGATTCCCATAACCGGGCTGATAACCAATAATCTATGGAAACAATATTCTCTTATTGAACTTGATTTATTATTATTATTATTATTATTATTATTATTTTAAATCCTATGAGTTAAATCCTATGACTCCTGCAGATCAAGGGAGAAATGGGACAGGGAGATCCACAGCATTTGGGGGGCATTAAAACAATGCATATTGTCTCTGGATCTTTAACATGAGAACTCCAGTGCGCATTTGATGGAGTAACAGCCCTAAGGTGCAATCCTATGCATGTTTAGATGGGGAAAAAAGTCCTACAACTCCCAGCATTCCCCAGCCAGCATAGCTGGGGGACTTTTTTCTGTCTAAACAGATTGCATCCTTAGTCTAATAGCTGCCACTTTTTAAAAACATCATTGGACATCGGAGGAGGAGGAGGAGGAGGAACCCTACCAGAATACATCCACACCAACATCCAGAAAGCACTCATAATTAAAATATGCTCAATCGTCAAGAAATTCCTGAATCAATAAAAGGAAGCATGACTTGGCAAAGCCTGTCATGTCCATCTGGAAAAACCGACACCAGCGAGAAAGAGATACAATACTAATACTAATACTAAGATTATGATGATGATGATGATGATATTAACAACCCTCTTCATGAGAAACATGCAATGGGCCTTGAGCAGGGTCACTTGTCCCACCCCTCTTTCTTGCTTGTGGTGCAGATCTATGCTTTCCCTCCTCCAAAATGCATTTACTGGAGAAGGCTGTAATAGAGAGCTGAAACCCCCTGCCCGCCGCCCCATTCCATGAGATGTAGCAAGGTAATAAAAGTGAGCCAGTGAACATACCCGGTTCATCTTTAGCAGGATGCAAGGCCTCCCGAGTGAGTAGCCAAAGGTTGGATCCTCTATCCCCGAACAATTCATCAGCTCAGATCGCTTGAACTGGCATGCTTGTTTCATGACACCTTCCTCCTCCTGAATGAAATACTGGCCTGATTGGCACACAATATTGTTGGCTTCTTGAACGGCGTCGTTGTAATCTAAAGGCAACTGAGAAAGTTAACATTCCGTTCATCTTTCACCACGATGCTTTCTATTGTTACATCAACACGATGTTAGCAAGGATTAATGGTTAGTGATACCATGCATCTGGTCCCTCATTAGAGGCCAAGAGATGTGATGCAGGAGATCCGTTAGTTCATCTCTCATTAGCTGCTTTTATTGTGGCTCTGTTCATTCTACTGTGTTTTCTTAAATCCTGGAATCCTGGAACCCTCTGCTCAATGCAGGAATCCACGCTGAAACATACCTGACTGATGGCTGTCCAGCTACATCTTGAATGCCTCTGTAGAATGTTTTTTATTATTAATTATTATTATAAGAGGACAATGAACAGAACAAAACAAACCATGATCCCTCACCACTGGCTATGCTAGCTAAGGCTGATTGAAATTGTAGGATGAAATATCTGGACAGCCACAAATTGCACACTTCTGCTCCAAAAGAATGTTAGGGAGCAATCCTATCAGCCTCGGAGACTGACCTGAGCCCTATGCAGAGCAGGGGGAACATGGACATGATTCGCCTTCATGCTTTCCCCACTCTGTATTTTAGCTAGACGGGTGTTTTGCCCATCTAGCTGAGGGGGAAGGGGAGGGAAGGAGGTATGGGGAGGCAGGAGGATTCCTTGTAAGCCAGTCCCAGTCCCAGTCCCCTCCGCTCATGAGAATGTCCCCATTCCTCCTCTCCAAGGTCGCTGTTGTGACCTCAGAAAGACAGCTGCTGCGGTTCTCTCTGCATCAGCTGCGAGGGGGAGAGGAGTTTGGACTCCTGGGTCTAGGGTCGGAACGTCTCTGACTAGGATCCAGGAATCTGAATTATCTTTCTCCCCCCACCCACACCTGCTGTCTAGATGACATAGGATTGCCCTCCCCACATGACTCAAGAGTTTGCAGTCCGTGTGTCCCTTTATTTACATTTGACACAGAGAAACTATATTTCTGTAAATTGGTCCTGCTTTGATGTTCTCCTGAAAAGTTTGCTCTTCATTGGGGGAACATCACTATAAGCCTTTTGATATTCCTGATCCAGCGCTTTGCCTCAACCACACCCGAAAACTTAACTTTGTGATACTTATTATTATAGGTCAGCAAACTTCATGGGTAAGACTGTAAGACTCCTACAGGACTTAGAACTCCTACAGGACTGTCGCTCCCAGACTGTGGAACGACCTGCCGGGAGAGATCCGCCAACTTACCAGTCTTCAAGAATTTAAGAGAGCTACAAAGATTGATCTCTTCCGGCAGGCCTACCCAGTCGAATTATAAGACTTTGTTGATTTTAATGATGTATTAATTTTATATGCTTTTAATTAGTTTATGTATTTTATATTTTTTGCATTGATGTTGTTCCCCGCCTCGATCCGGAGGGAGAGGTGGGTAAGAATTATTATTATTATTATTATTATTATTATTATTATTATTGGTCAGCTGTCCCGTCCCCATCCCCTGGCTGAGTCATATGATATCAATGTAGGTCAGCTGCCCACTGTAAGCCTAGGGGCAGGTGAGCTGATGCCCTCCAGTTGTTTGGGGCTGTGGCTTCCCCCAAGCACCAGCCAGCATGCCCTCCAGCCAGTGGCTGGTGGCTCTGGTTTCAACGGAGCTGTGAACCCATTCCGGGTTTCAGTCAAAACCAGCCAAAACTCTAAAGGAGCTACCCAAAGTCCCAGACCCTATCCAAACTAGGTTCAGCACCTTGGATAGCTCCTGTAGAGTTCCAGCTGGTTCTGACTGAAACCAGAATGGATTTAGATCCCCACCAAAATCGGAGGCACTAGCCTCCACTGCTTCCAGATGTTTGGGACTACAATTCCCATCAGCCCCAGGATGGTGGGAATCATTGTCCAAGACATCTGGAAGGCACCGGGTTGTCCACTCCTACTGTAAGCAAAGCTGATGAAGCCCTTTCAAAATTATCTCTCCAAACTGGATCTGCCTTCCAGTGATATTATTTCTAGGTAATGTTTTTGGCTTTTCTCCCCAGTTTGACCTCTTACATGCATTAATGAGAGTGGCTCAATTCGGACGACACAATAAACAACTGGTGTGGGGGAAACAATCGTCAGTTGTTTTGACTATTGTGTCATCCGAATACTGCCATAGTCAACTCTGCGCTGATCCTCATCCACACCACAGTTGATTATTTATTACCATGTTGTGTGGGGAGTATCCCCTAGGGTTAGGGTTAGGGTTAGTCAACCCACCATTGACTATCGTGTCGTCCGAATTGAGCCTGTGTGTGTGTGTGTAAATAGTTGATCTTTCAGGACCCATTTTAGGTATCAACCAGATTTCAGTAGTCAATAAGATCTGGAGAAAGGGGCATTGGCAAGAAATAGAAAGAAAATCACCTTTGAGGAACAATTCGATGTTTGCCACATAAGGTTCCCACGAGCTGCGTTCGGAGACATTGAAGGCAATGTTGAATGTGTTTCTAATGTATGGTCTAATCATAACTCCTGCAACAGAAGAAAAGAGAAATGGGTTGTGTCACCAGACCGAGGCTAGCTCCATTTTGGTATGGGGTGGGTATGGGAGGGCAGGTGTCCTCTTTTACAGAGGACAACCCTCTATTTGAAGGGCTGACAGAGGAGTGCCTTCTATTCCGATGGTGTCGTTCATTTGAAGGGCTGACCCGTCGAAGTCCGCATTAAAGATAACCATTGGAAGGAAGAGGTGGGCCATGAAGTTGGCCATCAACAGCAGACCGAGCAAGGCACACAGGTCACCTGCTCACGGTGCTGAGTCGCACTGTCTTCCTCTTTCAATTCTAATCATCATTTCTAAATGTGCATCTATCTGTACGAATTAGCATATGCAAATACTATGAAAATCGGTGCCCTCTTTTCTCCTCTCTTTACATAAGAAGAGCCATGCTGGATCATAGAGTCACAGAATTGTGGAGTTGGAAGGAACCACATCTAGTCCAACCCCCTGCAATGTGCAAGAAATCCAATTAAACCATCCATGAGAGGTGGCTGTCCAGCCTCTTCTTAAAAACCTCCAGAGATGGAGAACCCACAACCTCCATCGGTAGACTGTTCCACTGTTGTACAGATCTTACCGTCAGGAAATTTTTCCTTATATTTAATTGAAATCTAGGTAGCTGTGACTTATGCCCATTACTTTGGGTCCTAATTTCAGTGGCAGTGGAAAATAGTCCTTGACCATCTTCTCTATGGCATCCTTTTATGTACCTGAACACTGCTAACATATCTTCCCTCAGTCTTCTTTTCTCCAGAACGA
This sequence comes from Anniella stebbinsi, assembly GCA_029215795.1. Classification (NCBI taxonomy): domain Eukaryota; kingdom Metazoa; phylum Chordata; class Lepidosauria; order Squamata; family Anniellidae; genus Anniella; species Anniella stebbinsi. The sequence continues at coordinate 9,513,265 of JARDYH010000001.1, read as the reverse complement.
ACATCCCAAATCCCTTCAACCTGTCCTTATCGGGAATATCCTCAAGTCCCTATATCATCTTTGTTGCCCTCCTATAAATCGGTTTTAACCTGCCAATGTCCTTCTGGAAATGTGGTTCCCACAATCGTACAAGGGAATCGGACCAAAAGTCCATCTAGCCCAACACTCTGTTCACACAGTGGCCAACCAACTGCTGACCAGTAATCCACAAGCAAGACACAGGTGTGACAGGACCCTCCCAAGTACGTTCCCCAGCAACTGGTGTATACAGGTTTTCTCTTTGGGTGATGCAATTCCTCTTTTCTGGCAATTCGTAAGTGGCCACCCTATAGTCACCACCGTACTATGCGAGGTTGAGATGGTTCCGAGTATCTACCGAGCATGAGCTCAGAATGTCCCCGTCTAACCAATAGAGGCAAGCTGAGCCGAGCTCAGGTACTTACCTGGCGGAGCAACTCTGTCCCTGTATGTCGGTGTGTGGGGGGACAAAGTGAGCAACATGACGTACAAGCAAAATGCAAACATTGCAGCCAGGAAAATGTACAAAACGAGATAAAACAGGAGTATCAAGCCTGCAAGACAGAGAAAATACATTATTGACAGCCTGGGGAGCAAAAGTGATATGTCGTAATGCAATAATACCATGTCATGGCCCTTTGGGCAGTTGTGCGGATTGGGCCCAGAGCAAAGAGAGGGCCAATGAGTGGGCAGAGGTGGCTTGTAGAGGAGGAAAAGGCCCACTTGGGACACTTTATCCAAACCACCCCACAAAACTTGGAACTGTCACGGAGAAAAGGGTCTGTGGGCGCCCCATGGAACGCCTGTCCCCAGATGTTACAACGTATCTCTTGAAGCAGCGCACAGAAATGCGTTTTGCCTTTGGCTGTGGCCTGGCTGAAGGCCTAAGCTGATGGTCTCAAGGGAATAAAGGCCTTTTAAAAATAAGATGGATACTAAAGCAATAGCCTGACCCAACCTATGTATTTGTATGTGCCTCTGTGTGTGTGTGTGTGTGTGTGTGTGTATGTGTTTATTTCCCAGCAGGAAGCTGAATCCAGTTTCAGGACAAGCTCTGAGAACGCAGATGTGCCCTTTCACCTCTGCGTTCTTGAGGTGTTTATGCTGTGGGGAATTTCAAGTTCTGAGAACAAACCGCGGCGGGGGGGGGGGGGGGTCTGGAGAGAGAAGCAATCTTAATTTGGCCCCGTAAGCCGATTTGGCGAGGGGCCAGCAAGGGCAGGCAAGGCTCTCTTTGAAAAAGAGCACCGGGTCAATTCAATCAGGAGGGATAAGCTGACAATTTTTTTGATGTTGATTTATTTAAAATGTTTGTCATTCTTGGTGAGGATCAGCTAATTGGTGCTAATACTGCCATTTCTTTGGATACAAAATCTCCCCCGCCACCTCTGCTCAACAATTTGCTCCCCTCCACCTCCCAAAAAATAGTGAAGCATAATGGTAAGAGAGGGTCAGAATCCGAGAGACCTGGGTTCAAATGTCCGTTCAGCCACGAACCTCATGGGCAGGAGAGCGGGAAATAAATGTACCCTGGATGTCATAAAGCCCCATACTCACTGCCTGCAAAAGTCAGAATAGGAATCCTACAGGAATCAATAGCTTTCCCCCCCCCTTGCTATACTTTATTGCCAATTAATGGATCGTAACCAATGTTAGTTCTACTTCGAGTAGACCCATGGAAATGCATGGGGTTTGTTATTACAATGGGTCTACTCTTAAATCAGACTAACGTTGGCTACAACGCTGAATTTGTATATATTCTTAGTGGCTACTCCCTGCTTTGAGCATGGCTTGAGAGCTGAAAATGAATGGTAGAAATCATTTTAAGAAAAAAATAAAGGAAAAACATAAGTTTTTAAGGTAGCTTTGACTGGAATCCAGTGTGTGTGTGTGTGTGTGTGTGTGTCTCTCTCTCTCTCTCTCTCTCTCTCTCTCACACACACACACACACACACACACACACACACACACCTAAAACAAGAGGTACCAACAAAGAATATTTCAGAACGTTTTCTTAGTCTGGTCTTATTTCATGTGAAACATTTTGTTTTACTGCATAGTTTGTTCAGCAGTTCAAAAGTGACCCCCCTTCCAATGTAAAGCGCAGGGCAGGGCTGTACCTAGGAGAAAGCAGTTTATGAAAGCTCTGCAGTGTATTTCGCTCGGGATATTGCAGTGTGGTGTAGTGGTTAGAGTGTTGGACTGGGACTCGGGAGATCTGGGTACTAGTCCCCACTGAGCCATGGAAGCTCACTGGGTGACTTTGGCCAGTCACAGACTCTCAGCCTAACCTACCTCACAGAGTTGTTGTGAAGATAAAATGCAGAAGAGGAAGAAGACCCTTACTTTCCCCGTGCTGCAACATGCCCCCCCACCCCATATCTTCCCCTGCATGGCAACTAAGCTTAGGAGGGGAAATAAACTTTTCCCCATTAGTTTAGGATAATCTGGGTCAGGGTGCAAATAGATTGAAGAATTTGTTTTATTGGACATGTAGATGATGATGATGATGATGATGATGATGATGATGATGATAGTTGACCATATGAAAAGATGGACAGGGCTTCTGAATCTTTAACAGTTGTCTTGAAAAGGGAATTTCAGCAGGTGTCACTTGTATGCATGCAGCACTCCGATCCAGACAGAGAGGCGGGTAAGAAATAAATTGTTATTATATTATTATTATTATTATTATTATAAATTCCCTCTTCATCACAACAGTTCAAGCTGCAGGAGCCCTGCCCTCTTTTGTGTCTGGTCACTCTAGCAAAGCTAGTGCAGCTCTAACTGTTGTGATGAAGAGGGAATTTCACCAAGTGCTGCATGCATACAAATGACACCTGCTGAAATCCCCTTTTCTACACAACTGTTAAAGATACAGGAGTCCCGTCCCCCTTTTCATAGGGTCACACTATGATGATGATGCAGCATCATGAAAAACAGATGGTCGGATGAATACAAACCAACCCCAGGGAGGGCAGGAAATTGTTCACTTACCCCAGCTCCGAGCCGTCCTGCCCATGAATTGCCTCGTCTCTGGATTCCAAAGGAAGACCTTCATCTCCCTCATTACTTCGCCCCAAGTTTTCTTGCCCATCTCCTTCCCTTTCTTTCCCTCCTCGTCGTCTGAATCCTGCTGATCTCTCTCTTCATCCTTATTTTCCTGGAACAATGACAAAGCAAACCCCCACCACCACAAGCCAGGCGCACAATGTTTTTGCTTTGCTTTTGTTTTGCTTTCCCCCCCCCCCCTCCAGCCAAAAATAAACGCCAGTGAGTTTACTGTCTGGAGGCGGTTCAAATTTCCATTTTCTCATCTTTGCTCCCTATGTTACAGACACAGTTCTCTCTGCCCTGGCCTTTCTCTCTTGCGTTTGCAATTGGTTATGGTGGTGGTTGCAGCTGCTACTCTTTGCAGAAGGTCCACAACTTCCTGCTTTGCATGCAGAGGGTCCCAGATTCAATCCCCAACTTCTTCAGCTAGGGCTGGGAAAGCCCTTTCTGTGAAACCCTGGTGAGGTACAGGACTGATGGTCTGGCTTGGAATAAGGGCGCTTCCTGGGTTGCAGGGAGGACTGGAGCTCTACAGCACAGCACAGGCTTTCAGGACCAGCCCTACCATAAGGCAGAGTGAAGCGATCGCTTCAGGCGGCAGATGCTGGGAAGGGGCAGCAGAGTTTTGGAGGAGAGAGCTGTGGGCTGCATAGTCTGCACTATAATTGCTAAGTTAGCCTGCTGCCTTCAGGTGTGGTGGAGGATGCTGTCCCAACACTAGTGTTGAAGGACGATTCAGCAACCAGTCCAGTTGGCTCTTGTACATGAAATGGGACAGTATGCCCTCTTGTCCTCTGCCTCAGGCAGCAAACTGTAATGGGCCAGCCCTGCATGCTTTGCATGCAAGACGTCCCAGGTTCAATTCCAAATATCTCTAGGTATGGCTGGGAAACACTACTGTCTGCAAACCTTGGGGAGCTGTTTCCAGTCAATGGAGACAATACTGAACAGCTGCATTCCATGCTGCAACATTTTGTTGCAGAACTCAACTATTATTTATCATGCTTCACCCCACTATGTGATATTTCTAGCAACTCCTCATCCTGACACCCCTCTCCCCTTTTAGAGTCCCATCTTTTATTTCTAACCCCCTCTGCTTCTAAGAGGATTAAGAGGCTGTTTTATTGTTTTACTATGTACAGCACCATGTGCCTTGATGGTGCTATATTATTATTATTATTATTATTATTATTATTAATAATAATAATAATAATAATAATAGGAAAGGATCAGAAGAGGCAGGAAGCATTCTGCATAAGGCAGCTCCAAATGAAGAAGGGAGTACCAAGGGTTACACCAAAGTGCAGCCTAGACAAGGTGAAGCCACAGTATAAAACAGTGGAGGCTGGTGGCTCTGATGTCAGCAGGGTGGTGAATCCGCTCCGGGTTTCAGTCAGAACCAGTCAAAGCTCTAAAGGAGCAGTCTAAGGTGCTTTTGGTTCCTTGGATAGCTCCTTTAGAGTTCTGACTGAAACCCGGAACAGATTCATCACCCACTGACATCAGAGCCATCAGCCTCCACTGGTATAAAAAATAATATAAGGTTTTCATGTAGATATGCCCCAAGTATTATTATTTTACAGATCTTGCCATGTCTATCATTCCAACAACTCCAATAACATTTCAGCCACATCCATCATTTCAACATCTGTCAGTAAAAGACAGTGACACTCAAAGCCACCCAGAATTTGTTTTCATACTTAGACAGAATTCACGCATTACAATGCATTTTTAAAGGGTCCCACCAAACGTTTTACATGTATGCATAAAAACAGGAGACCCTGGTTCAAATCCCAATTCAGCCATGAAGCTCACCTGGTAACGTTGGTCCAATCACAATCTTTCAACCTACCTTCCTCACAGGGTTGTTGTAAGGATAAAAAGGGAGGGAGAGACATGTATGCTGCCTTGAGCTTCTTGGGATGGGGAGGGGGCAGGCTACAAATCAAATAGATAACTATTATGCCAGCCTTCCCCAACCTCGTGCCCTCCAGATGTTTTGGACCTCAACTCCCATCAGCCCCAGCGAGCATGCCAATGCTTAGACATGTTGGACATTGTAGCCTGAATCTTCTGGAGGGCACCGGGTAGGAGAAGGTTGAGTTAGTCAATGAAAACAGGTATACTTGCTAGGAAGCTGGAATTGGCCATAGCAATCCAGTAAATGTACATGAGTTTGCCCCTGGTGTTAACATGTGAAGTGAGAACTTGAATTCGGGTCTCCAACATCCAAATTGACACACACACACACACACCACCCTGCCCTGCCCTGCCCTGCCCCCCCACCCCACCCACGCCCCATCCATGAACTTTACTGGCTAGCTTTAAAGACAAGCTTGCACAATCATTCCGCTGTATGTGCTGCCTTCGGAGCATATTAGAACACAGTGGCTTAGAGATTCCTATCTGGCGAAAGGAGGCTTCTAGGACATCGGGGCACTCAAGAGATCAATGAGTCAGAGTAGGATGAGATCTCAAGGGGCTCATCATTCTCATGACTGGGAATGGTGGGACTTGGAGTGCTAATACATCTGGAGGGTACCAGGTTGGGGAAGGAGGATCTAGCTCATCTCCTTTCCAATGCAGAAAATTCGCTGCTACAAGGTGTCCATCTAGCCTCTGCGTAATAATAATAATAATAATAATAATAATAATAATAATAATAATAATAATATTTATTTGTAACCCGCCTCTCCCTCCTGATCGAGGCGGGGAACAACAACAATATAAACACAAAAATTCACAACAGTTAAAAAATTTAAAAACAAGAGAACAACACAACATTAAAAATATCCTAAAATTCATCTGGATAGGCCTGTCGGAAGAGGACAGTCTTCATGACTCTCTTAAATTCATGAAGACTGTCAATTTGTCTAACCTCCTCCGACAGACCATTCCATAGTCTGGGAGCGATGGAAGAAAAGGTCCTCTGGGTAACACTCGCCAGCCTAGTTCTGGCTGGCTTGAGTAAGTTCTTCCCAGAGGACCTAAGTGTGCGGGGCGGATTGTACGGGAGAAGGCGATCCCGCAGGTACCCTGGACCCAAACCATGTAGGGCTTTAAAGGTAATAACCAACACTTTATACTTCGCCCGGAAACTAATTGGCAGCCAATGAAGCGATTTTAAAACTGGTGTAATGTGATCACCCCTAGGTGTACCGGTGACCAACCTGGCTGCCATATTTTGAACAAGTTGAAGTTTCCGGACTAGGCACAAAGGTAGCCCTATGTACAGCGCATTGCAGAAGTCGAGCCTTGAAGTTACCAGCGCGTGCACTACCGTCTTTAGGTCTTCCAACTCTAGGAAGGGGCGCAGCTGGCGTATCAGCCGAAGCTGATAGTAGGCACTCCTGGCCGTTGCATCAATCTGAGCTGTCATCTGGAGCAACGGATCCAAGAGTACCCCCAAGCTGCGAACACAATCTTTCAGGGGGGGTGTAACCCCATCCAGAACTGGTTGACACACCTCCAGACCCAGGTTGGGGCCTTTGACAGCAAGCACCTCCGTCTTGTCTGGATTCAGTTTCAGTTTGTTTTTCCTCATCCAGCCCATTACCGCCTCCAAGCATTCATTCAGAGGAGACACACTATCCTTAGCTGACGATGTTGTCGAAGGCATAGAGAAATATATTTGGGTGTCATCAGCGTATTGATAGCACCCCGCCCCATGCCTCCGGATGATCTCTCCCAGCGGTTTCATGTAAATGTTAAACAGCATTGGAGAAAGGATGGCACCTTGTGGTACACCACATAGCAGCTCCTTTTTTGAAGAGCAGCTATCCCCAAGCATCACCATCTGGAACCTGCCCGAGAGATATGATCGGAACCACTGAAGCACAGTGCCCCCGATCCCCAATTCCCCCAGGCGCTCCAGAAGGATACCATGGTCGATGGTATCGAAAGCCGCTGAGAGGTCCAGAAGTACCAGCAGGGACACACTCCCCCTGTCAATACTAAGGCGTAGATCATCCACTAAGGCGACCAAAGCGGTCTCAACTCCGTATCCCGCCCTGAAGCCGGTTTGCAATGGGTCTAGAAAATCGGTGTCATCCAAGACTACTTGGAGTTGGAAGGCAACCGCCCTCTCGATCACCTTGCCCAAAAATGGAAGATTTGATACAGGCCTGTAGTTATTAAGGTCCAGGGGATCCAGGGAGGGCTTTTTTAGAAGCGGCCTTACCACCGCCTCTTTTAAACATGATGGAAAACTCCCCTCCCTGAGAGATGCATTAATGATATGCTGTAGATGTGATCTAACTGCATCTCCTCCCTGGACGACCAGCCAGGAAGGACAGGGATCGAGAGGGCAAGTCGTCTTCCTCACACATCCAAGTACCTTGTCCACATAAAAACGTCCAATGAAGGACAGTCCACCACCTTCAGAGGAAGCCTGCTCCACCATTGGTTTGTGCTGTTCAGGAAATCCTTTTCCTTGTAATTTGAACCTGCTGGTCCTGTCCCAACCTTCTGGAGCACTAAAAAATGAATTTGATCCATCTTGTGTGTGACAGCCCTTGTGTGTGACAGGCTAAACATAGCCAATTCCTTCCACCTTTACTTGTGGGATTTGGCTTCCAGGTACCTGAGAGGTCAGCCGACACAGACCTGCTTCTTTCCTACCTAGTCAGCTTGTACATGTACACAGGATCTGCTCCTTACAAAAGGCCCTGTAAGGGCCACATTGGACATGATCCAGACTCTGAAATGCCATTCTGTTCTCTTTCAAGTAGGGCTGTGCATGGATCCAGATCCGGATCCCGAATCTGGGGTGGATCGGGCTGATCCGGGCCTCCCAGATCTGGATCTGAACTGGATCGAATCGGTTCGAATTGGGCCCTTCCCCCACTCTCCCTGCTTACCTGCTGCCTCCTCCACGTCATCCCCCGTCGTCCTCTCCTCGCTGTGTGCTGCTGCATTTGCCGGTTGCGGCGGATGACATCATCACCCGACGCGAGTGGGAAATGTGGCGACACACAGTGAGGAAAGAGGATGACGGCAGGATGACGCGGAGGAGGCAGCAGGTAAGCAGAGAGAGTGGGACGAAGGATGGGAAGAGCGGGAAGAACGGGAGGGAGTGCTGTGCACAGATCTGAGTCGGATCGGATTGGGACCGATCCAGACCTGACAGATCAGGATCCGGATCAGATGGGGGTCTGTGCACAGCCCTACTTTCAAGTCAGGAGGACAGAACCTCAGCGCCCTGGTCTTCACCCTCGGTTCAATGTTTCCTACCAGGAAAGCTTCTATTTGCCCCATTAGGAAAAACACATGGCTCTCCTTTCACTTCTCCACAGCTGCAAAGTTTTAGAGAGAGCAGGTTCATGCATCCTCTAGCCTTCATTCTTCCGTTCTTCTCATGAGGAAACCAACAAGGAAAACCATCCCAGAATTTCCTATCCGGGAGCATGCAAGATTATTTCTTTTCTTTGCCTTCAGGAATTATAGCTCTGCGGCTCTTCGTCATCCTCTTCATTGCAAGAGAAGAGGGCAGAGAGAGAAACTCTGCAAACCCATTTCAGGCAGAAGAACCCAGCGGTACTATCTCATAGTAAGCTCTCATGTGCTTGCATGAGAAGTTAGCTGTTCCAGATAATCCGCCAGGGCTATGCTAGGTTACTTCTGAACATTGAACTTGCATCCCCACAGACCTGATGACTGAGCAAAGCGAGGACAACCTGATCCATCCAAGCAGGGATGTCCCGGGAAAGGTTTCCTGTCATTTACATAATGGTTTTGCCTAGGACAGTCTGTCCATCATCAATGCATCATGGGAGCATGAGTCACATGAGAGAGAAAGTAAACGATTAAAATAGAAACTAAGAGCACAGTCTGGCCAAAGTTAAATACTTTCATTGATTTCAACGACAGAATGAAGTGCCTACTTAGCAGCACAATCCTAGACATGTCTACAGAGAAGTAAGCCCCACTGAGTTCAATGGAGCTTACTCCCAGGTAAGTACGCATAAAATGGCTGATCCATATGGCCCATTGATACCAACAATTAAAAGTGCTCAACAGTGCAGTCCTATACATGTCTACTCAGAAGCAAGTCCCATTGAGTTTAATAGGGCTTACTTCTGGGTAAGCGAGTATGGGATTGTGGACTAATTCTGGCTGTATTATGCAGCCCAATTCTATATGTGTTTGGTCGAAAGAAGCCCCACCCTATTCAACGGAGTCTGCTCCCAAGGAAGTGTGCCATAACTATGCAAGCAGCGCCTATACGTACTTAGCTGGGATAAAGACCCACTGAACTCAATGAAGCTTGCTTGGGAGTAAAGGTGAAGAGGTTCAGGCTGTAGAAAGATTTTCAAAAGAAAACTTTTAAAGTTGATCCAAGAACCCACAAACATTTAGCCTGCAATCTTATACACCCTTACTTATTATTAAACTCCATTGAACTCAGTGAAATTTATCTTTTAGTATAAATGCCTAGGGTTGCACCATCTATAGGTGAAACAGTAGCCCCACCGTCTTGACTTCTGGGGTGCCCTCCCCCTATTCGGTTGGTTTATCATCTTGTTTCTTCCTGACATTTACAATAGGAAAGGCTTTACTTTCCCTACCATTTAGATGAAATCTGATCTCATTAAAACAGCCAAAGGTTGGACATTCTCTTCCGTAACCAACCGTCTAGGCTAGCAAAGTGTGGACAGTAAAATATCTTAAGGTCAATTCTCTCCACAGCCAGCCAGGAAATCTCTCAAGGGTAGGTGTGGTCAGGCAGCCACTGAGGACCTGCACTCTAGTGGGAGCCCATTGACAAGAGGCGCTCCTCCCCTTCACCTAGGGTGACCGTATGGACAGGAGGACAGGGCTCCTGTATCTTTGGCTGCCTCTACAAGAGGCATTTAAAGCTCTTTCAAGGCGCATTAAAAAAATTACCTCTACAAGAACGGAGTGCAAATCGGGCGTAGAGGCGCGCTATCCCTCCAATTATGCGCATTATCGAATGCGCGTTAAACAGCGAGTTTTATTTTGCTCCGCCCGTTAAAGCGCATTTTGACTATGTGAACAAGCGCTTATGCGCATTAACTACTTGTAAAGCGCATTTTGGTCATCCGTTAATGCGCTTCGCCGCCTCTCGCCGCCTCTCGTGCAGCACTATTAGGCGTAAATACGCTTCAGCGATTATGCACATAATCGCCTAACCAGGCGCAAAAGCGAATCCTTGTAGAGGGGACCTTTAGCAGGTGTATAGAAAAGGGAATTTCAGCCAGTGTCATTTGTATGCAATTAGTTCCTGGTGAAATTCCCTCTTCCTCACAACAGTTAAAGCTGCAGGAGCCCTGCCCTCTTTTGTATCTGGTCACTCTAGTAAAGCTCCTGCAGCGTCAACTGTTGTGATGAAGAGGGAATTTCACCAGATGCTGCATGCATACAAATGACATCTGTCGGAATTCCCTTTTCTATTCAACTATTAAAGATTCAGAAGCCCTGTCCTCCTTTTCATAGGGTCATCCTATCCTTGTCAAGTAAGCAAGTGGAAGCAGTGATGACAAAGAGAAAGAGCAGCTGGGCCAGATCTGCACCAAGCAGGATATGACACTTTGAAAACGACTTGAAAACTGTATATGGAGTGTGTCTTGAGCCCCAACAGTAGTCACTACTGTTATAAAACATTTTAAAGCAGTAGTGTAGATCCTGCCCTGGTGATAATGGCAGTGAGAAGGTAGGCTCACTGAGGGAGGGGTCCCATGAAAGAGGTCTTGCCAAGGACACCCCCCCCCAAAAAAAAGAACCTGGAGGCAGCCATGCAGATCGTCGCATGTTGCTGTGATTTACTCTAAAAATTTAAATCCCTTCCCTTCTTATTGTTATACAACATATTATTAATGCATCTCTCAGGGAGGGGAGTTTTCCAACATGTTTAAAAGAAGTGGTGGTACGGCTGCTTCTCAAAAAAAAAACCTCCATGGATCCCCTGGACCTTAATAACTACAGACCAGTATCGAATCTTCCATTTCTGGGCATGGTGATTGAGAGGGCAGTCGCCTTCCAACTCCAAACAGTTTTGAATGATACAGAATTTCTAGACCCATCTCAAACCGGCTTCAGGGCAGCACATGGAGTTGAGACTGCTATGGCCGCCTTAGTGGATGATCTACACTTGAGTATTGACAGGGGGAGTGTGTCCCTGCTGGTACTTCTGGATTTCTCAGCGGCTTTCGATACCATCGACCACAGTATCCTTCTGGAACGCCTGAAGGGATTGGGAATCGGGGGCACTGTGCTTCAGTGGTTCTGGTTCTATCTCAGGCAGGTTCCAGATGGTGGTGCTTGGGGATAGTTGCTCCTCAAAGAAGGAGCTGTTGTATGGCGTACCACAAGGCACCATCCTATTCCCAATGCTGTTTAACATCTACATGAAACTGCTGGGTGAGATCATCTGGAGGCATGGAGCACGGTGTTATCAATATGCTGATAACACCCAAATATATTTCTCTATGCCTGACAACAGCATCAGCTAAGGATAGTATGTCTCCTCTGAATGAATGCTTGGAGGCGGTAATGGGCTGGATGAGGAAAAACAAACTGAAGCTGAATTCAGACAAGATGGAGGTGCTTACTGTCAAAGGCCTCAACCTGGGTTTGGAGGTGTGTCAACCAGTTCTGGATGGGGCTTCACTCCCCCTGAAGGACTGTGTTTGCAGCTTGGGGGTGCTCCTGGATCCGTCGCTCCAAATGACAGCTCAGATAGATGCGATGGCCAGGAGTGCCTACTATTACCTTCAGCTGATACGCCAGCTGCACCCTTTCCTAGAGTTCGAAGACCTAAAGATGGTAGTGCGCATGCTGGTAACTTCAAGGCTCGATCTCTGCAATGCGCTGTACATAGGGCTACCTCTGTGCCTAATCTGGAAACTTCAACTAATTCAAAATATGGCAGCCAAGTTGGTCATCGGTACACTTAGGGGTGACCATATTACACCAGCTTTAAAATCACTCCAGATTACCTGTGGAATCGTCTTCTCCCATACAATCCGCCCCCATACACTCAGGTCCTCTGGAAAGAATTTACTACAATCAGCCAAAACTAAGCTGACAACCATTACCCAGAGGACCTTCTCTTCTGCTGCTCCCAAACTGTGGAATGGCCTGCCGGGAGAGATTCGCCAATTTAACCGTCTTCCGGAATTTAAGAAAGACATAAAGACTGATTTGTTCTGGCAGGCCTACCCATTTTAATTTTAAGAGTTTTAGTGGTATTTTAATAATGTATTAGTTTTTATATGTTTTTAATCAGTTTTATGTATTTTATATTATTTGTTTTAAATGTTGTTCCCTGCCTCGATTCAAAGGGAAAGGCGGGTAATAATAATAATAATAATAATAATAATAATAATAATAATTCATGCAGCTGCATGAGAGCTTCTTACTTCACAGTACACAGAGAGGGCATCTGATGCATAGAATCTTAGGACCGGTTGGCCACAGACATGAACAAAGCATCAAGTGATGAGTTGCACATGTGAATGAGCCCCCACTGACGGGAATTCTCTTCACCTGGTATAACCACAAACAAAAGGTGCTTCTCAAGGGAGCCCGTTCACATATTCCCTTGCTGCAAGTCATCAAATGATGAGTCATCAAGCGGTGGGTCATGGATTCAAGAGACGTGCATGTGGGAACCTGTGGGATTCCCTCTGGTCAAGCTACACAAGCCAAAGCACCGTGTTCTACAAGCAGAGCACAAGGAACTGACAGAGTTCCAGATTGCTGGCGTGTAAGCGATCCAAGCCATATAGGAAAGTTACCAAAAAAAATACCCTTAAAGTTACTAGTCAATATGACCTTGTGAGGTGGAATGTCCTTCTTAACACCTAATATGGCAATCAGCAAAAGCCATCTACAGAGGGCCAGTTGCTGATAATTGATGTCCAAAGTAATTTTTTTATTTGTTGCTCTTTGATATGATCTTAGAATCTCTCTCCCTCCCTACCTCTCCCACCCCATCTCTCTCTCTCTCTCTCTCTCTCTCTCTCTCTCTCTCTCTCACGCACACACACACACACACTCCAACTGGCATCAAGGACTAACATGATCACAGATGTTAGGTAACATAGTCCTGCATTCCACATCTCCTTGGGATGACGCTGTGCCAGTTTAAACATTAATTTTGCTTTGTCTTCCCTGCTTTTCTTTTTTTTTAAAAATAAAATATAAACCTGTATCTCATGGTCATGTTCCATGTGGAACTGATCACACTGAAGTGCTTAAAATCACGTGGCATAGACAAACTGCCACTGGCATACCCTGAGATCGATGGCAGGGCCATAATAGACCCTGCGGAACTGGGTGGTGTATGGTGCCATTCTGTTGTTGCTGCTAAGGAGGACTTAGTCAGGCCAGGACAGGCACCTGGATGGGAGAGATTCTCTGAGAGCTAGAATGTAAACCAGCCTTCCCCAACCAGGTGCCTCCACCTGTGTTGGGCTACAGGTCCCAGCATTTCCCTAGCCAACACATCTCAAGGGCACCACAATGAGGAAAGCTGATCATGTAACCCATTCTGAGCTCATCAGCGTGTTGTGAATCTGTTAGGTGGATTGTAACAAAAGCACCCAGATTGGGCACTTATTTACAGGTGTGGGTGGGTGTCATTATTATTATTATTATTATTATTATTATTACTACTACTACTACTACTACATTACATTTCCATTCCACCTTTTTTCTGCCAAGAACCCAAGGCGGCTTAAATGATCTTCCTCTCCATTTTATCCTCCCAACAACCCTGTGAGATAGGCTGGGCTGAGAGTCAGTGACTGGTCCAAAGTCACCCAATGAGCTTCATGGCCAATTGGAGACTAGAAGCCGGATCTCCCGAGTCCCAGTCCAACATTCGAACCACTAGACCACACTGCTTGGGTCACATTGTGTTCAAATCCTCCTTTTAATCTGTGACGGACACAGATTATTTCCATCAATGAATTTATTAATAGTTTCAGCCTTGACATCTTCTCTCTCTCTCTCTCTCTCTCTCTTGTTTTCTCTCTCTTGTTTTCTCTCGCTCTGTGAGTTGAGTGACAACCTTTTCCATTTGACAACTGAAAATATCTAGCTTTGCATGCTGCATTATTGTATTTGTCTCCATGTAGTTTGCCCGTCTCTCTCCTACAACCATTGCAAGAAGGCTAGCAAAAACTTTCTGCTCTGCCCATCCAGAATAAGGAGAGTTGATGCAACTCTGCATAGGTTTAATGTTTTTGGGCACAAAGGAGGACTACTCTGTTACAACTCTGTTCCTTGGGTACCATCAACGGCAGCCTACTTACCGGCTTCCGATGATAGTTCCCTCTGTGATCCTTGGCCGTTCCAGTGGTGGCATTCACTTCCATGGCTTTGTAGAAAATGCAGGAGGGATGAGGAAGGGAAATGGAATAATTAGTATGATAGGAAGTCAACTCCTGGGCTAATGGTGCAAGCCACTATCTCCACCATGTATGCCAACCCTTGAGAGTTGAACAGAAACCACTCTTTGGAATTCATCCAACAATCCTATCACACACATACACACACATGTATATATACACATATTAGGGAGGGGGAAGCAGATTCAGCAGTAAAATCAAACACAAAGGATCAGCACCTTTTTGGGGGGCTTCACGGCCAGCACCCAGTGACCAGTGTTGCTTTTTCGATGTTGCAGAGCAGGGTAAGAGTGTAGGCAGAAGACCAATAAATAGATTGCTTTCATCAGGCAGCTGAGATCATGCAATACGATTCCAGATGAGCATGAAGACTCTCTTCCTCAAAAGCTATTAATGTATACAAAATAGTCTACAGTAGGAGGAATTCCAGGGCAGATGGGAATCTTTCTGGTGAGGGAATCACGGTTAACTCCGTCTCGAGCGGCCAAGGATCCGTTTGTAAAGCATTATCATAAAATAGCCAGATCCTAACCAAGGGGATAGCATATATGTGCCAATATGTTCCTGTCAATCATGTGGAGTGTTGTGGGGATGGGGGGGGGGGGAGAGCTTGTTTGAATGCTTACAAAATCTCTTTAGCAGCCAGGGGATTTGCTATATTTATCACGTTGCATTCAGACAGGCCGAGGGGGGGGATTCTGCAGTGTCAATTTCCCAGCCATCTGTAATGCCACAAACCATCTGAAGATCCCTGGAGAAGATCCAGGAAGGACAGAGCAAGAACCAATTCACAGCAGCACTGTTGGGTTACTGGTGGGTAAGCGCATTATCCACTATTTATTTATATATTTTTACATTTCTTTTTTCTTCTTACAAGGAACCCAAAGCGGCTTGCCCCGTTTTTATCCTCACAACAACCCTGCGAAGTAGGTTAGGCTGAGAATCAGTGACTGGCCCAAAGCCACCCAGTGAGCTTCGTGACCGAGTGGGGACTAGAACCCAGTTCTCCTGAGTCCCAGTCCAACATTCTAACCACTATACCACACTGACTCCCATGCATGCTCTGAACACAAAAATGTTCACTCTCCCCGTTTTTCGGTGCAATTACATGTTGCTCTATCTGTATGTAACCTGCTGAGGATCTGGCTCAGGTTGCCATATATATTCCTTCCCCTGTGTCTTTCACAGTGTCCTGACACACAGAGATTTCGCCGTCAAAACGCTGATAAGGGTGGACTTTCTGTCGGCTGTTGACCTGCCATCTCTTTCGTACAGTAGGCGGTTGTTTAATATAGCCCAGAGTTGTCGGCCGATGTCTTGCCAACATCTGCTAATGGATAGACCAGAGATGGCTGGAAATAAATTGTGTGCCTTTGAATGAAATATCGATCACATTCCTTCACTCTTTGCTCCTGACTCCCATTTCTCTCTCCATCCTCCATGCCCCCCCTTGTGTCTATTTTTAGATTGTAAGCCTCTAGGGGCGGAGACCTGTCAGCTCATTCTTTGTAAAACAGCATGTACTTGGATGGTGCAATATAATCATAAACAGCCTTGTCATGGAGCCAGGGCTCACAGGGTCAACATGCCAGGGCTTTTCGATTAGCACAGAAGCTTGTCATCTGCCAGGCTGCTCAGACTTCCCTGTTCCCTCTGAGTTCAGCTACAAACAATCCTTACAGAAGCAGGGGGAGAAATAGATTTTCCCAGCAACAATATACTATGGTGAGCAAGCCCAGATGTACTGCAAAGTATTTTCAGGGGGTTTGGTCTTGCATAGGCAATTAAGACCCAGTCGCTGAACAAAAGGCCTATAGAAGGCAATATAATACACACTTGAGAGAGATGAATCAAGAAAGCTGCCTGCATTTTTGACGTCTCCTTGGGGGCAGAGCTATGCAGATGGAGCGCCTGCACTTCAACATGACTACCACATCCCTGATTCTAAATACTAATCTGTCAGAATTTGAGGAAAGTGGTACCCACATTCTTCAAGTGGGTGCCACTTGAGGAAAGCCACAGTGGTTCATTTAAGCTGCAGCATGTGCTGAGAGCCATTTGCCTAACCACACATCCGGGCATGGCTTGTGACATCCGAACCCAGGCAGCATGGCTTGCTTAAGGGGAGAACAACCCTCAAATAGCCCATGGGCTGTTGTTGCCAAATAATCCACAGCCTGTCATGTCCTGCCTGTGGGCTTCTGGTTGATCCAGAATGGCTCTTCCCTACATTCTTACTAGAAGCTTGGGGAATGCTGTTCTAGGAAAATGTAGTTAAAAGGTTCCCTTTCATTAGCAGATGCCTGTACTTCATACATACATTATATTACCAGGGACTTCTGACAGAACGAACAAAATCCTCAATAAAGGCAGACTGTCTGACCACCTGTCAAAATGCTCCAAGCTATTTTGCTAACTTCTGGCCTCAATGTCCAGCCTGCCTCACTTCCTAAAAATACTCCTTCACCCATTTCTCCCCCTGAAGGAACAATACACGAAATATCCCATTTTTTATTTTGGAAGCAGGATATTTATGCAGCACACCCCGATGTCCTCTTTCAAGCCTCAGGTGAATTACAACCCCTATAAAAATATGCTTGCAACATTGCTACGAGAAGTAACGCGCTGTCTCCACCGCAGGAGAGACGCGTTTTCCAAAATGTTTTCTATTTTTGGTTTCGGGCCTGTTGTCACTGTTAAGAGCTTCATGTTACATGGGTGGGTAGTCCAAGTTTCTCTTCAATCTCTTTTTAAACTCTCTTCTGCCGCCTTCTGGCTATGATTGCTCCAAAGGAAAGGCTAAATTTCCTTTAAATCGGGCAGATCTAGTAACAGCAGGATCTACTTCGCTTCTTATAGAACCCAAGATCCACTAACTGTAGCTGGTGCAACAGATCTACACTGATAGAAATGAAGTATTCCAAGCCCAGGAATTTCTTTTGAGTGGCAGAACTGAATGGAGGTTATTTTTCTTCCACATAAAAATCCACTCCTGGTTAATTCAAGTTTTTATTTCAGCAGTATAATTTTGGCCAGCATCAAGGGGTGCATGTGTCATTTTGCTGCTTTCGTTTTTAAACGATTGGGAATCAGAAATTCTTGCCAGTCACTGCAATCACCCTAAAATCTAGATCTACCTTCTGGCCAGCCCTGTTTTAAAGTATTGTTATTTGTGGTCAGATCGGTTTTAGTGACAAACGAAAATGGATTGAAAGAGTTTGAAAGATCATTAATTTTTGAATTGCGACATTGCAAAGAAATGTTCACAATAAGTAGCAATCTTCCCCTTACGGTTTACTCGGAAGGAAGTGCCATTGAATTTCATGGAATTTGCTCCCAAGTAAATGCACAAGACGTCAACTCTCTACATGATTGAGAACTCTGGACATTGAACCTCCTAATATGCGGAAAGCAACAGGGATGAAGACACAATAGAAAGGCCCTCAAAACGCTGGAGCTAGGATTGGCCCCTGCCCACTTTTGCCTCTCCACTCACCTGCTCACCACTGGCTGTGGGGGTTTTTGGGGAACCAAATACATGTGTCTATCACTAAACAGATACATTACCTACCTGGACACTATGATCAACCTATGATGAATCTACCAGGACACTATGATCAACGTCTTGGGTCTTCCTCCAAGTGCCTCCTCCGAGGCAGGCTTGGAAGGTGGCAGCAAGGGAGAAGGCCTTCTTGGTGGTAGTCCCCTAACTGTGAAATCGAAATGCCCTCCCCACTGAGGCCCGCCTAGCGCCGACACTGTCATCTTTTCAGTGCCTGGTTAAGACTGACCTCTACTCCCCAGCATTTAATGGCATAAGATGGGGAACTTATGTCAGCTGTCTTGAACAGGTCTGTTATTGAAACTGTTTACTAAAAGTGTTTTTTAGCTAAACTATTTTTAAATTGTTTATGTTCAACCATTTTAGGCTATGTTTTATTATGTTGTAATACTGTATAATGTTTTAATGTTCTAGTTTGTGTTTTTTCCCCCTCTGTGTGAATTGATGCGAACTGCTCAGAGAGCTTCAGCTGTTGGGCAATATTGAAATAATAATAAATAATAATTCTTTTGCACTGGGGATCAAGAGTACAGTAGACTCCCATTGCAAAAGCAAATACATTTTACCACCACTACTGAGTTTTAATAATGTGTGTCATGTTTTAATCAGTTTTATGTATTTTATCATATTGTTGTTCCCCGCCTCGATCCAAATGGAGAGGCGGGTAAGAAATAAATTATTTATTATTATTATTATTATTATTAACCACAACTAAGCTGGAATTAGAGAGCAGGATATCTAAGTGGACTGAAGCTGGCAAACCTCTCTCCTTTTAGAAGTTAATCACCTAGTACAAAAGAGGTGCTTAAGGTGTACCTTGGTAATTAATCCACATTTAGTAGTCTTGCATGCCTGAAATCCCAAACTAAGTGCCTTCTACCTCCCCCCCCCCTTTTTTTTTTTTTGCATATGGTGCATGTCTCTTAACTGGAAAAATGCAGAAGGAAATTTATTGCAAATCTGAGACCTTTTAAGGTTCACAGCCTAGAAGATAAGAACTGCAGGGAATCCCTTATAGTAGCACTTTGAGATTTGTAGTCTTTTTTTTTTAACGTGTTTTCCATCAAAGCAACCCTTTGAATCCAGAGCTTCCATTTTCAGTTCTCTCCATAGCCCGTGGGGCTCTAAAATGATGATGATGACGATAATATACTTTTATTATGGCTGCTGCTATGATTTAATTATTAATATTATTATTATTACTATTACAAAGTCTACTCATAGATTTGGGGAATGGTTGGTTGTTTTATGAAATGCAATCTTTGCTTTAGCCAAATTGAATACATTTTTAATCGATTAACCAAGGGGGCAATTTCAGTCCGTGGAGCCGAAAGGGAAGCGCGCGCAGGTGCACACAGAAGCCTGTTGCCGTTTTTCTGAGGCTCTTTGGATCTCTTGCCTTTGCGTTAGCGCAGCACTAAACAGCTCGTTCAATACGAAAAGCAGCTGGGAGAGGTTGGGAAAAACAAACATCCCGTCGAACGCCGGAGGTGGGCTTCCCGCGCAAGGCGGATAGGATCGGGCTGCGCTGCAGGGACTCTTGGATCGGTCGGCAGCCCCGAGGATGGATGACGACATCTCCCGATTGCTCGAGCCCGCCTCTCGGCTGCTGGGTCCCCGGCGTTCTTGCGCCTTTCCAGGCGTTCTGGGCTGCCCCAAGGACGCATGGAAAAGAGGCGCCGGGATCGCCGCGGCCGGCCGGCTGCACCCAAACGTGGCAAGCGCAGGAAGCCCCCGTCTCTCCGCTCCCTGGACTGGTTTTGTAGGGAGCTGGGCTGGCGGGCGGGTTGCTCCCCGGCTTGCGCAAGCGCCGAGGGCCGCCTCCAGCAGCAGGAGGGAGCCGCCACCGCCGCCGGTCCTGCTGCTGCTGCCGCCCAGAGCATGAGCCCCGAGCAGGGCAGGAGGGAGAGGAGGAGGAGGAGGAGGCGTCGCGCGGGGCTGTAGCCGCCGCCGAGCACCTTGCGTCGAAGGCCGGGGCACAGGGGGAGCAGCGCCGCCGCAGCCACCATGCGCCAGGCCTTGACGCAGCCGCGCGCCAGCTCGATCCCCCTCTCCGACTCCGTGGGTGAGCCGCTGCCTCGTCCCTTTTCCCCGTTGCATGGGGCCGGGCGTGGGGTTGGGGGGAGAGAGACAGAGAGCGGGAGGGAATTGGGGGGCAGGCCGGGGGGGGGGGCGAAAGGGAGCGCATTTCGCGAGCAGGGCGCCCGGGCACCGCCGCGCGTAACCGGCTGGCCTCTTTTTGCGCGCTGCTTCTGGGGTCCCTAAGGGAACCCCCCCGCCGCCCCCCGCTTTCCCTTTCCGTAGGGCGAGAGGGTTGAAAAGGCTTCCACTCGCGTGGGGTGTCCTGATCGCCTGGGCGAGCAGCCAGGTGTCACCTCCCCACCCACCTCCACCCGCACCCCGCGTTTGCTGCCGTCTTCCCCCTAGCCGCTTGCAGCTCCAGGCAGGAGAAGCGGAGGGGGGACGGGGGCGCGCGTGGAGGCGCTGGCAAGGAGAGTCGAGGAGGGCGATCGGTTGAAAGGCGACCCCGGCTGTTTTTCGAAATGCCTGAGCTTCCTTCCTGCGGAGCTCCGGGGTCCGTTTCTATTTAAAATCGCCACCGCTTGTCGGTTGGCTGGCTGGCATGTTTTGAAGGTGGTGGGAGGGCCGGGGTGTCCTTTCAGGCGCCTTCAGGGCTTCGGGCCACAGCCAGGCTCGGCTGGGAATGGCGTGATTTGCACAGTCCAACGCGTCGCCGGCCTCCTTTTGCCTGGGGGACTCCTCGTGAGTTGTTTCCTCCCAGGTTGGCTCCTCTGGAGGGACTACAAAGCCCGGTTTGCCTTATTGTTTGGGTAGGCCGGATGTGATCTCCAGGCAGCTTCATCCGTTCGTTTGTGAGAGGGCCCTAGCTGAGTGGTGGGGAGCACACATGTGGGATTACATGCTGTATGGTCCCAGGTGATCTAGGTGTATTAGCCAGAAGGGGTGCGAATGAGAAGGACTGCTTCCCGTCAGAGCTGAGAATACTTGCCTAGATGGGTAGCTTGTCTGGGCTGATATAAGCCAGAGGTGGGCAGAAAGTAGATGTCCAGGCTTTTTTGGACTTCAACTCCCAGCATTCCTGACCAGTGGAGATGCTGCAGAGGCTTCTGGAAGTTGAAGTTCAAAACAAATACAGATCTACCTTCTGCCCATCCCTGGTATAAGGTAGCGGCCTCTTCTCCTACATGATTATTTATGTATTTATTCATTGT
Organism: Anniella stebbinsi; assembly: GCA_029215795.1. NCBI lineage: Eukaryota > Metazoa > Chordata > Lepidosauria > Squamata > Anniellidae > Anniella > Anniella stebbinsi. The sequence continues at coordinate 9,492,023 of JARDYH010000001.1, read as the reverse complement.
ATTTTTATACCGCCCGATCGGCAAATCTCTCTGGGCAGCTCACAACAATTAAAATGATAAAATACGAAACAATAAAATCTAGATAGAACACAATTTAAAAGTTTAAAGCTGCAACATAAAAACAAAATAAACAGAAGTTGGCAGGAAGAAATTTAAAATGCAGCGCCAGATAAAAATAGAAACAAATGTTCAATGTTAAAGCGATAAATAAATCGAGGCAGGAGATGATGCCTACGGGAGTGGGTGCGCTTTCCTACTCCGTTGATGGAATCAGTACATTGTGGGTTTTTTTTGTATGTGTTGTGTGTGTTTTAGGGTCTTTCAATAGAAGAAAAAGAAATTCCCTCTACGTAACAGTGACCCTTCTCATTGTGTCTCTGTTAATTCTCACGGTTGGGCTTGCGGCTACAACAAGAACTCAGAATGTGACTGTCGGAGGGTATTACCCGGGGGTTATTGTAAGTATAGAATCCCTAGGTAGGTTGAGTAACCTTATAGTCTCCTGCAAAGTCCTGACAAGCTTGATGGTAATGTCTTAAGTGTCAAACATCTGCTCATATTGCTTGCTTTCACCGTTAAATATTTGGCTTCCTTAAGGCAAGGGTTGTAGTAACTCAAGTCCAGGGATCAAATCTATGCCTCCAGGCAATGGAGGCTGGTGGCTCCAATGTTAATAGGATGGTGAATCCGCTCTGGGGTTTCAGCCAGACCCAGTCAGAACTCTAAAGGAGCTATTGCACCTTGGATAGCTCGTTTAGAGTTCTGACTGAAACCTGGAGCGGATTCACCTCCTCACTGACATCGGAGCCACCAACCTCCACTGCTTCCAGGGGACTCCAGGTCACAACCCCACTGTCCAGGCCTACCTTTGATGCTGGCCCTTCCTCCCCATTGCAGGCATTCGGAGCTCCAATACATGAAGGGGTGGGAAGGCCACTGGGGATGGAGCGAGCTAGCATACACACCCTGCCTTTCCCCTCCCGTGATTTAAATTTGCCTGGGGGGTGGGGGGGAGACGCTCGAATAAGTCTTGTGTTAACACTTGTTACCGCTGTCGTGAATGATCGCTGGGCTTGTTCTTTTTTCCCCTTACATTTAAGCTTTCATTGAATGGCTGCAGAGTGTACTTTCTGCATTTCGTGATCATGGTTGTTGGAAGCTCTTTCAGTCCAGGAGCAGATGCCGTTTCTGGGAGTTCCTGGGGGTGGCGGGGAGGTGTATTCCAGTGGTGGGGGTGGCCAAAGGGAAAGGGGCGTGGCCAAAAATAACGGCATGTTGAAGCTTAAAGCTCTTGCTGCCAGGGACGCAGCTGTAGGAGAGGCGTTTCAACCATTTAGAATAGGGGAAAACAGCACAAAACCCAGATGACTACCAAACAGTGAGTGGTTGTGGGGAAGGCAGTGGGGCCCACTGGTGTAACCCCAGAGGGCCGGATTAGGACCCAAGATGGACTAGATCTGGTTCCCAAGCCTGAGCTTACGCAGCCCTGCTTTTGTACTTCATTCTAGAAGCCCCGTCTCAGACTCTCTGAAATGGAATCTCCTCCCGTGGTTCCGCGTCAAAGGCTTCAATCTCTCCGACCTTAACGGAGCAAGTTGCTCACTTGGAGCTCTCCTAGGTGCTGCAACGTTTGGCCTGCCTTGCTCAGCCAAATCCCGTGAGCTCCCGCTTCAGATCGGAGCGCGACACCATGGGAATGCGGGGGAAACGAGCCCTCGGGGCTGCTCGGGAGGAGGGCTATGTGTTTTTGTGGATCAGGAAAATGTGGGAACGCCCCCAAACTCACGCCTGCTGTTCTGTCAGATGCTGAGAGGCAGAGAAATGCCTTGGGGACGGAGTATCTAGTGCAGCTTGTGGCCTTCCGAATGTCTGGCCAGCAGAGCCAATGGTGAGGGGAGTGATAGGAGGTCAGAACGTCTGGAGGGCCACAGGTTGCCCACCCCTGATCTAAAGGAACGTCTCCTCTCATAGCTGTCAAGTCATCTTTGGAGACTCTCCTCTGGGTGACTGTGCTGAAGGAAGTTAGGTGGGCGGTCCTATATTTGGGGAAAGCCCTCCCCAAGGAGGCTCAACTGGCACCCACACTGTTATCTTTTCGGTGCCCGGCAAAGACAAATCCTTTCTCCCAGATATTTTAGACATATTAGGGTGCAATCCTATGCATGTTTAGACCGAAAAAAGTCCTACAACTCCCAGCAATCCCCAGCCAGCTATGCTGGCTGGGGAATGCTGGGAATTACAGACTTTTTTTCGGTCTAAACATGCATAGGATTTCACCTTTAGATATCTATGTTTTTGTTATTGTGCTTATTTTTTAACCTGTTTTATTGTGCGAGCTTCTCTGAGGACATTTTGATATGGGGCCGCATATCAAATGAACAAACAAATAAATCCTGGCTTCAAGTCAAAATGTTGTTGTTGTTATTGTTATTGCTATTACTGTCATTAGCTCAACTGGGAATTTGCGTGTTAAATTTGTTTCATTTGCAAACTCTCCGGTTTATAACATACCGGCAGTAATTTCTACCAGTAAAAATTAGGTATGCTTTTACTTCGGAGAGTGTCTTTTTCATTTTTATTTTAACTATTTGCGGTTGCTAAAGTCTTATTTGAAGTGTTGAAATATCAATGTGTGTGTGTGTGTGTCCTGTTCTCTCCCCATCCCTCTTAATTTTGTATCTGTGCTAAGTAACTAACCTGGCTGACTTCCAGATTTAAAATATTTGAAATCCTTGCCTTTCAGCTTGGTTTTGGGTCATTTCTTGGAATTATTGGATCAAATTTGATAGAAAATAAAAGGCAAATGGTAAGTTTTTAACATCTGTAGAGGGGCTATCAAGTTAACTTCATGGAAAAGGTCTTAATGGTTGCTGTGTATTTCCTTGTGCTGGAAGCAAAAATGGATGTTTCTTTCAGCTTAGCTTGATGGGCAGAAAATAACTTGAAACAACCTTGACTTTGGGGCTTGAAATAGTGATGATACTGGATGAACGGTGTAACCTCCTTGGTATGCTCCTCTTCTGTATCACTGTGCAAAGTGATGAAAACTTTGCCACTCCCCTAGTATAGAAAAATTGGACCCAGGCCTTGTTTGAAGGAGCACCCACTCCAAAGTTAAGGAAGTTTGGAGCTGGTCAGTAATTGGATGGGGGAAGGCCTGGGAACCCCATGGACACAACCTTAATCACTTGATTAACTTGCCAAGTGGTTAAGTGCCCATTGTGCTATGTTAGGATGTAGTAAATGGCACATAATTTAACCATGTTTACTTCCTGCAGCTAACCATGGCTATTTCCCACTAAGCCATAGCTCAATGGTAGAGCACACGCTTTCTTTGGAGAAGCTCCCAGGTGCAGTCTTCTGCATCTCCAGCTGAAAAGAGCATGGGAAAGGTCCCTCTCTCTGCCTAGGACCCTGGAAAAAATGTTGATGGCCAGAGTAGGGTCCCCCAACCTTTTTGAGGGGGGTGAGCAACATTCGGTATTTTGAGAAAGTCTCGTGGGCGTTCTCACAAAATGACTGCCATCGGAGGAGCTTGCCCCTTCCTTAAATGGCAGCCATGGTGATGGTAGCCAATCAAAAACCATTCCCAGAAAGCAAACGGGTGAGGCTAAAAGAAAAGTAACTTGCCCAAGAACTTAAGGACAAGGCAGAGATGGTAGTCTGAGCTGCAAAACACGAAAGCCTTCTTTCGAACCCAAATAAAGAGGGCAGCAGAGGGCAGCCCTTCACTTTGCAGCGTGCCAGTCTCCCAGCTTTTAAAAAAAAACCCATAAAAGTAAAAATCTTAAGAAATAAAATTAAAATCAGGAGATGCAGGGAACCTTACGGGCGCCAAGAGAGGCATCCACGGGCACAACAGTACTGATGGGCCAGTGCTATTGAGTCAATGTATGTAAGCTTCATATCTTCACACCAGCACCGCCAAGCGATAGCTCAGTGTGATAGAGCACATCCTTTGCATGCAGAAGGTCCCGGGTTCGATCCCAAGCATTGCCAGGTAGGCCAGGAAAGAATCCTACCTGAAACCCTGGAGAGCCACTGCCAGTCAGTGTTGGCAATACTGGTGTAGATGGACCAGTGGTCTGACTCTGTATAAGGCAGCTTCCAATGTTCCTATACAAGTGCCGCTATAGTGTCGGATACAAGCCCATAACCTGTCCTACCTACGGGGTTCCCTGTTTTCAAACTTTCCCAGCATGGCACAAGAATTGCCCTTTCCTCTCTGCTTGCAGATGTCCCCATGGGGCCTAGAATTTGGCTCTCGACAGCAGGGACTTGCTTAATCGCTAGCCGGGTAACTGGGGTTGTGTTGCAGCGTGTGACATTCCATTCATGACCTCTTCTCAAGTGACAGCGTGATTTAAAGCTGGTCCTTTTGCTCTGCTCTTTTAAAGCCCTGGTTAACCTGAGAACATGGCAACTTTATGCGGCAGGTACAAAATATGCGAGCCTGTGGATTTCAAATCCTGTTCCGTGCGATTCCTTTGGAGTTAGTGAGGAGCTTTTTGGTAAACCGAAGGTTCTTGACTGCTTCTCTCTTGAACGCAGTTACAGATTTCTCCTCCAGTATGTTACCCCAGGGGAGTGTTGGGCAGTTCTATGGTGAGCCCTTAGTCCGTGTGGGGTGACAGACGGGTTTCCGTAAAGGTAAAATGATTCAGAAGCTTCTGTTGCTCAAAATGACCCTCCATCCTCATTGGCTAATGGCTGCCATTTTCCATAGCAAAATCTCTGACATTTCACTGTCCCATTCCCCTTTACTTCCTCCACACTCTTATCTCCACTTTCTCTTGCACTCCCCTGCATACTCTTATCTCCGCTTTCTCTTGCCCCACTTGCGATTTTTCCTATACTCTTGTTTTTGTTTGTTTTTCTTATTCATCAAGACCATCCTGAGGATTTAGGAATGATCACTTCGCGAGCAACAGAGCAAATTCGCAGGTGCCTGCATGGTTTAGTCTGCTCCTGCTAGTCCCGAAGGAGGGGCAAGGAGGGTATGTTGAATACGAAAGCCTCTTGCCCTAGAAAATTTTGCTCGGTCCTAACCTTCTCCACTTAGTCATGAGGGCTAGAAACCAAGTTTTCTTTTGTTTTTCAAAGGATGAATCAAAGTCAAGGTTATTATGAAGTTGAATTCTGCGCTCATGCGCTATGATCATAGACTCATGCGCGGGAAAATCACCGCTGTTCTCTCTCAGGGAACAGCAAGGATTCTTCCAGGGGGCAGGGCTTGGAGGCCAAGCTCTGCCCCCATGATGGCTCCTCAGGCCGGATGAGGATGAGGCCCACGGACTGGAGGTTCCCCTCCCACATCGTAGAGTTATAGAGGCTGCACAATTGTAGGTATACATAGCTGTATACATAGCGGGCATTTCTGTGCCTAGTCATTGCTTTCCTGTTCCCTCCATCCCGTTTGTCCTTCCTCGCCTCTTCGCGCCTGCCATCTTTTTCGTCACCTTCTTATGTCATGAGGCCACAGGAGAGCCTTAACCGGCTGCGTCTTCCCAACTACCTGTCCCTGCATCTCTCTGAGGGCAGTTTACGCAATCTGGCTCCAGGTTATTACTTGCCCGTGTTTCTCTTTGCCAGTGGGGACTGCGCTCTTGCAACAAGAAGCAGCCGTCTCCTGTGTGGGAGGAGGCATGGGCAGGTTGCCCTGCTGGATGGAGGGCTTCAGCTGCGGAGATGAGAAAAGTCCAGCATAACGCACACGCACAGCCCGAATTCCTGGTATTAGCTTGAAACTGAAATCCACCCTTGGCCAAGACGGATGGACAGAGGGGTGTGTCTCTCTATCCCTGCCTGTTATAGGGTAACAACACAAATGCAAAAGAAAAACCCATGCAGAGCCAAAAAAACCCCAATAGGAACATAGGAAGCTGCCCTATGCTGAGGCTGGATCTCCACTACTGCTTTATAGTGGTTTTGAAGTGGACTGATAAACTGTTGGGGCACAATCAACACTCCATTATACCACTTTCGTAGGATTATATCCTGCTTTTTATTCCACATTCGTAATGGTTTGACACAAAGCGTAGATCTGGCCTGAGTGAGACCCTGGGTCCAGCTAGCCCAGTATTGTTGACACTGACCGGCAGCAGCAGCTCTCCAGGGTTTCAGGCAGGGCTTTTCCAGCCCTACCTGGAGATGCCGGGCATCGAACCTGGAACCTGGGATTTACAACCGAGCTAGACAGGCTCTCAATCAGGAGGGTCGAACCTCTTTCAGGCCAGAGCCCCAAATCAATTCTGGAGAAGCTCTCGGGGCTGCATCAGGGCTGCATCCGTGTGGTGGGTGGAGCCAAAGGCCAAAAGGGGGTGGGGCAAAAGGTGCAGCGGTAAAATTGCCGACAGATGTTGCCTTAAAGCCAGTAACTAATCCTCAGGAGAGGCATTCCGCCTTTTAGAATTATTAAGAAACAACCTGTGCAAAAGCTGGGAAACCAGGAAATGATTGGTGGTCTGGGGAAAGAGGGTGTGGCCAAGAGAAAGGGTGTGGCTGAGGGCCCCCGGAGGGCTGGGATTTGGCCCACGGGCCTGAGATTTAACACCTCTGCTCTAAATGAACATAGGTAGCTGCCTTATAACAAGTTGGCCCATTGGCCCATCTAGCACTGTGTTGTCTACACTGACCTGCAGCAACTCTACAGGGTCTTGGGCAAGAGGCTTTCCCATCCCCTGCTACCTGATTCTTTCAACCTGAGATGCCAGGATTTAAATCTGGGCCCTTTTGCTCACAACCCATGTCCTCTACCCCCGAGTGATTTCATTATATAGCACAGCATCATGAAACAGACGATACCTTGAATCGGCTTCCCTTCCTTTCCCGCCCAGCTAGCCCTTCTCCCAAAACACTTCCAAAAGTAAGAGTTGCCGCAAGAAGGAATCCTGAAAGAAGGGCCACTGCCTTCCCCATCTGGCTAGCATGGGCCAAGAAGCCATGAGCCCAGCCAGACAGTTATCTAGGCATTTGCTTCTCAAGGGCAGGCAAGTACCTGACTGCAGCAGAGGGCACAAAGAAAGTAGCAGGTCCCTCCCATCAGCTTGACTGGCTCAGAACTGTCAGCGGCCAACTGCCTCCATCAGCAGCCATCCCACCTGGGGGCATCTTCCGGAGAGCTGCCACAGCAAAGCCCCCTCCAATCAGCTGACGGAAGGGCTGCTTTTGTGGGTTGGCTCTTTTCACGCTCAGCCAGCCCCTGGGTCCACCTGCAAATTCTGCCCCCTCCCTCCAGAAGGAAGAGCCTGGAATCCAGGCTATGTCATCAACTGCCACGGACCCGGAGAGACTCCTGCGCATCTGGACATCCGTGTTGCCCAAACATACTGTATCTTTCTGCTGGATTTTAGTGGATGTGAGCCGCCGCTTTGGGGAGGATCCAGTCTTGGCTGAAAAATGGGGTACAAGTATAATCGATCAAGAAACAGCCATCCAATTCCTTCCCTCCCAGAATCTCTTCCTGCAGTTCTGTTCTGTAACGTCTTTCTACACAACTACCTCTTGTGAATCAGCTGCTATCCTTGTCTGGGCTCATCTTTTCTTCCCGTGTCCCCTTTGCCCCCTCCTCATCTCCTGTTTCTTAGCGGTTGTTTTAAAATGGTAAACCATTGTTTGTGGCAGAATGGCAGTATAGAAATGTCATATGTTGAGTACCTTGGTGGCAGGAGGCAAGCGGAGAGCAGTCCGACAGGCGGAACAGCGGTAGTCCGACAGGCGGAACAGCGGTAGCCCGGCAGCTCTGGGGGATACGGCCTGGTAGCTTTCCTCAGCGATCAGTTGGCCAGGCTGCAGGAGTCACGTTGGGCCGAGCGCATCTCTGCCGTTCCGTTCCGTGTCACATCCTCTGTTGCGCTTCCAGAGTTCCGCTCTTTTGTCTCCTGTTGTTGACTCTCACGGACGGCTTTCAGATGCCACCGTACACGGCGAATAATAACCCTCCCCCCCCACGCCGCCGCCCAACCCCACTGACTGAAAACACTGGGAGGGAAACTCACCCAACTGACTGCATCAGGCCAAAAGAAGTGTGGGACATCGTAGGTTTCTCCTAAGGCGGGAAACTCTGGACCATTAGCTCTCTGTTCCAGCTTGTGAACTTGTCGCGTGTCTGTCAAAGGAATAGAGGATGGACAGCCAGTATAGTAGAACCATAAAAAAAGGACAATAGAACATAATTAAACACGCATCCGTCTGAAGAACTCCAGGAAATATCATTAGCTAAAGAGCAAAGCACTGCCATTGTTGGTTTCAGGGAAGTGTAGCCAGGTGGACCCGGGGGATCCTGTATTCAGTCCCTGACACTTCCAATTACAAGGAACTCTTGGGTAGCAGGACTTGGCAACACCTCCGCCCAAGAGTCTGGAGCACTGTTCCCAGTTAAGAGTGGAGCAGCCTTTCTGAACCTGATGCCCTGCAGGTGTGTGGGACTGCCACTCCCATCATTTGGGAATGGTGGGTGTTGCAGTCCAACACATCTAGTAGGCCTCAAGATTGGGAAGGCCGGAATAGACACTACTGGGCTAAAATGGACCAATGGTTTGGTGTAAGGCAGCCTCATATGTTCAGTAAACACTTGGGGCATCTTTCAGAAAGCTGGCTCTTGGCATATGCTATTGACAAGAGCCCTAAAAAACAGAATGTTATCGTACATGTTTTAGGCAGAAGCAGCGGACTGCATGGAGATTTCTCTTTTTCCACAGCTGGTTGCGTCCATCGTGTTTATCAGCTTTGGCGTCATCGCTGCCTTCTGCTGTGCCATTGTGGACGGCGTGTTTGCTGCCAGGCACATCGTGAGTACGTGGGCCAAGCTGGGTTTGTGGGTGCATCGCCACCTCCCCCATGCCTGGAAGCAGGGCTGTGTGAATGTCATCGGGGGGAGGGAAGCACAAGATCAGACATTTGGGTGTATAGTCTGGTTTCTTGTTATTCTCACTATTGATTTTATTTTTTAAAGCAAGCCTGTGATCATATGGTTGAAAGTATGTGGGCATTGCATGGTATTATTATTATTATTATTATTATTAATCTTTTCTCACTTGTGCCGATTTTTCTAGATGAACTTGACCTGCTTTGCCAAGTCATGCTGTTTTACTGTTTCAGGAATTTCCTGACGATTGAACCTGTTTTAAGTATGACTGCTTTATGGATGTTAGTGTGGAATTATTATTATTATTAATAATAATAATATCATTTCTATATTGCTCCATAGCCGAGGCTCTCTGGGTGCTTTACGAAGATTAATAACATTAAACATTAAATTACTTGGATCCTGTTCAGACGATACACTAAGCCATGGCGGTTAAGCATTTTGAGCTAAACATTATGGCTTAGCATGTCATGTGAACCACGACTTAGCGTTTTGTGTGAGACCCCCTCTAGATGGATTCCGTTTGACGCCTGGTTAGCCGATTATGCGCATAATCGCTGAAGCGTTTTATCATTAATGCTTGTATGCAGGAGGTAATTGACCACTCAACAAGTGACCTTACTGGTTGTTTCAAATGCGCTTTACAAGTAGTTAATGCGGAGAATCGCTTGTTCACATAGTCAAAATGCGCTTTAATGGTGGGAGCAAAATAAAACTCGCTATTTAACATGCATTCGATAATGCGCATAATCGGAGAGAAAACGCGCCTCTACACCCGATTTGCGTTCCGTTCTTGTAGAGGTAAATTTTTTAATGCGCCTTGAAAGAGTTTTAAATGCCTCTTGTAGAGGCAGCCATAATCATTCCTAACTATGGTGACTACATAACCACGGTTTAAACATGCTCACTAGCTATTTGCTGCAAAAAGGTTAGCAGCTGAACCATGGCTTTGTATGTCATCTGAACAGGCCCAGTATACAATACAGTATACATGTTTACAACCTATTAAACATACAGAGATACAGTGTATGCAAAGACCACATGTATCTAACAACAACATTGAGTAATTTGTGACAGCCACTAACTGAGATGGCTTCGATGGGGGGTTAGGCATCTTCAGATGTCGCTGTATATCAACTGCTGGGGAGAAGCAGTGGGGGAAGGGACATTCCATTTGTGCCCTGCTTGTAGGCTTAGAACATAGAATCCTAGAATAGTAGAGTTGGAAGGGGCCTATAAGGCCATCTAGTCTCACCCCCTGCTCAATGCAGGAATCCACCGTAAGGCACACCTGACAGATGGCTGTCCAGCTGCATCTTGAAGACCTCTAGGGTGGGAGAGCCCACCTCCTCCTTACGTCATTGATTCCATTGCCATGCTGCTCTAACAATCAGGAAGTCTTTCCTGTTGTCCAGCCGGAATCTGGCTACCTGTCACTTGAGCCCAATAAGAAGAGCCATGCTGGATAAGACCAAGGCTTCCTGGAAGCATTATACTCCTTTAGACGCCAGGTGAAGACCTTTTTTATTTTCATCGTGTTTTAACAGTTCTTCAGTTTAATTTTTAACCTTGCTGTTTAAATTTGTATTTTAGATCCCTATCAATTTCTGCATGGCTGCTTGGTTTTTATCCTGGTTGTGCTTTTATACTGTATTTAAAATTATGTTTTTATACTGTCGTTGTTTTATATTTTGAATGGTTTTTATGGTTTAAATTTTTGTAAACCGCCCAGAGAGCTCAGCTATTGGGCGGTATAGAAATGCAGTAAATAAGTAAGTAAATAAAACTGCTTGGACACCGTGGGAAGAGGCACACTGAACTGTGGTCTGCTTGGATCTGCTCTAACAGGTCTCTTCTTACATTCTTATGTTCACTGTGTAACCCTAAACAAGCCCCTCTCTCTAGCCAACCTACCTCCTAGGGTTGTCACGAGGATATAAAAATCTATCCTTGCATTTGTATCCCACCCTTTTCCCCTCTTGTAAAGGAGCCCAGGATGGTTTATGATTCCTCCTCCTCTTCATTTTTATCCTCACAACAACCGTGTGGTGTAGGTTAGACTGAGAGTTAGTGACCGGTCCAAAGTTATCCAGTGAGCATCATGGCCGAGTGGAAACTAGAACCCGGATCTTCCGAGTCCTGGTCCAGTACTCTAATCACTGCACCATGCCAGCTCCTCAGTTGTATCAGTAATCCATATGAGGATATGATTCCTTCCATATTTTTTTTATTTAAAAACACAAAACAGGCTGCTATTTTTCCTTTCCTGTTACAGGATCTTAGGCCGCTGTACGCAGGACGATGTCACTACTATTCTAAAAGTACAGCTCAGCCACAGGTGAGTAGCTGTGCCATTAGACCCTCGTTTTCTGCAGCGCTAGTGAGCGGAAAGTCCACGTCGATCGTGCAGACTGGCAGGGCCCCAGGAAAACACTCAGCCTGCCTGGACTCTGCAAGAACCGGCCTGTCTGATCCTTCAGAAATCCAAGATGCGTTTCTGGACTGTAGAAAAGAAGCAAAACGGGTTTAAGAGAGTTTTCAGATAATTAAAGATAAGAATGGAGCTACCATGAAACAAACTTTAATAAAATGACTAATCTACAACACAAAGTATAAAAAGTCTTTATAAAAAAATGATATACTAGAACATGTAAAATTATATCCAAACAAAAACTAGGCAGTTCACATACATGGTGATGTTGTTAGTTTCTAATACAGTGATAGTACAATAGCCTACATATTAGCTAGTATAGTCTATTGTAGTGTTGATATATATTAGTACAGCCTATTATTGTATTAGAAACCAGCAAGAGCACTGTGTATGTGGACTGTCTAGTTTTTGTTTCGGTATAATTGATATGTTCTAGCAATTTATTTATTGCCTTTCGATACTGCCCAGTATCCAAAGAATATATATATAAAGACCTTTTATACTTTGTATTATAGCTTAGTCATGTTATTAAAGCTGTAGGCCAAAGCAACTGAAGGGCCACAAGTTGCCCATCCCTGGCTTAGTATTTTCCTTGACATGCTAGTTTTCTGTGTGCAGGGATGTGTATACACACACACACACATTCTCTTTGGACAGAGGAGCATTCCGCAGTATGAAACAGTGCATTATCAGAAACAGGAATTAGCTGCCTATCTGTTAGCCAGACCAGTCTGGAAATGTTTTAAGAATATCTTGCTGACCCTTTGGGAGGCTTGCTCTATACCTTTGATGCCCTGTTTGATCTGTTGTGCCCACAGGCTGTCTGCCACCCCCAGCACCGTATCGCCTGCACACCTAAGATCAAAACCAACACCTGTTTCTGCTGTGATCTGTACAACTGTGGGAGGTGAGTGACAGGAGGACAAAATGGAACGACCCTTACCCAGAGGAAGAGAGCGCAACTGGCCCACCGTTTCTGGCCCGCGGCAGGTTACCTGATAAAACGACTGACATTAAAATATTATCATATGCTATGAAATGTTGGGGAGTAGAGGACAGTCTTAACCTGGTGTTGAAAAGTTGGCAGTGTTGACGGCAGGCCAACCTCAGTGCGGAGATCATTCCCCAGTCAGGGGTGGGGGCTACCACTGAGAAGGCACTCTCCCTTTTTGCCAGCCTCCAAGCCGCCCTCTCTATCCTTTTCTGCCTGCAGATCTTGGTGGCCAGCATAAGGGCAGGCTAGCCTAGTGGTACTAAGATCTGGAAGGCCGGGTTCTAATCCCCAGCCTAATGTGCCTTGCTGGCTGGGGTTGATGGGAATTGTAGCCCAACACAGCTAGGAGGGGCACCAAATTGGGAAAAGCTAGGGACGCACTTCGAACACTTGAAAGCACCATACAAATAATTATTTTGCAACCTTCCTCAACCCACCTCAACTCCAACTGACTTGGATTAAGACTCCTGTCACCACTAAGGGTGATGGGAATAGCAGTCCAACACAGCCGGAGGGCACCGGGCTGGGGAAAGCTGTTCTGTAGCAGAACCAAAACAAAGCAACCACCGCAGCAGAAGAAACTGCGACAAGTTCCTTTTGCCGACCATTTGGCTACCTACCTGGTCTTCAAAGGCCTCCTGCATAGCAAAACCTTTATTGTTTTTTGATTTGTTACATTTATATCCCACCCTTTTTTTCCTCCAAGGAGCTCAAGGCAGCATACATGATCCTCCTCCTCTCCATTTTAACCTCACAACAACCCTGCAAGGTAGGTTAGCCTGAGCGTCAGTGACTGTCCCAAAGTCACCTAGAACAGAATAACTTTTATTGCATTAGTCCTTAGACCACAGCAGCACACAACGGAGGAACACAGATTACATAAGTTTACATAACAATACAATGATCACCCATTAAAATTGGTTGTTCATATTGTCAAGGTTAAAACGTATTCTTAAAATGGCAAGCAGTTCCATATGTTTGTATGCACAGGAACACTATTTCCTGCTGTAGAGGAGGGCTCCAAAGTCACCTAGCTGGTTTCTGGCCAGGTAGGAGCAAGAACCCAGCTCCTCCCCCATCCCAGTGCATCGCTTTCACCTCTGCAACTCACTGGCAATATTACCCAGTCGAATTTTAAGAGTTTTATCTGTGTTTTAGTAATGTATTAATTTTATATGTTTTTAATCAGTTTTATGTATTTTATGTCATTTGGATCAATGTTGTTCCCCGCCTCGATCCTGAGGGAGAGGCGGGTAAGAAATAAATAAATAAATAAATAAATAAATATATTATTATTATTATTATTATTAATAATAATAATAATAATATTTATTTATTACATTTATATTTATTTTATTACATTTATATCCTGCTGCGAAATGTGTGCAGTGACAGTGTACTGGGTGCCACGAAGCTGTTTGGGTATATTTTAAAACAGCCGCTTATTTGGTTTCAGCAGAGTGGAGATCTCCGGCGGCTATTATGAGTACATCGATGTCAGCAGCTGCCAAGACATCATCCACCTTTACCATTTGCTCTGGTCGGCCACCATCTTGAACATCATTGGCTTATTTCTGGGCATCATCACTGCTGCCATTCTGGGCGGCTTTAAAGATACGGTAAGAGGGTGCCCGCCTGCGGGGAACCTCAGCCGTGTCACCAGACGCAGGAGGAAGTGGTGGGAGCTCAGACTCCAGACTGAGAGGAAGGGGCGGGGGTCCAGCAAATGGAAAACTAGAACATAGAATCATAGAACGGTAGAGTTGGAAGGGGCCTCTAAGGCCATCGAGTCCAACCCCCTGCTCAATGCAGGAATCCGCCTTAAAGTATTCGTGAAAGATGGTTGTCCAGTTGCCTCTTGAAGGCCTCTAATGTGGGAGAGCCCACGACCTCCCGAGGTCATGGGTTCCATTGTCATACTGCTCTAACAGTCAGGAAGGTTTTCCTGATGTCCAGCTGGAATCTGGCTTCCTGTAACTTGAGCCCATTATTCCGTGCCCTGTACTCTGGGATGATTGAGAAGAGATCCTGTCCCTCCTCTGTGTGGCAACCTTTCAAGTAGTTGAAGAGTGCTGTCATGTCTCCTCTCAGTCTTCTGTTGTCCAGGCTGAACATGCCCAGTTCTTTCAGTCTCTCCTCAGAGGGCTTTGTTTCCAAACCCCTGATCATCCTCGTTGCCCTCCTCTGAACCCCCTCCAGCTTGTCTGCATCCTTCTTGAAGTGTGGCGCCCACAACTGGACGCAATAAGATGAGGCCTAACCAGTGCCAAATAGAAACAGTACCTTGCGCAATTTGGAAGCTGTGCTTCTATTAATGGAGCCCAAAATAGCATTTGCTTTTTTTGCAGCCACATCACACTGTTGGCTCATATTCAGCTTGTGATCTACAACAATTCCAAGATTGGACTACAACTCCCATATCAGCCCTAGCCCCCATAGCCAATGGTGAGGGATCATGGGAGTTGTGGGCCAAAACTGCTGGGGGGCCATAACTTGCCCACCCCTGGCCTAAACTAACTGGTAGTGGTTCTCAGAGGTTTGGTTTCCCCCCCCCCCCCCAGCCCTTCAAAGCCTTTTGCCATGCCATGGATTTTATTTGGGATCTTCCACATGCCAACCGTGTGCTCAACCGCTCAAGCGCTTCTCCCAAAACAGCCTTGCGGGCCAGTGAGGAAAGAACCTACCTTGGCCCTTGGCCACCTGTTTTGGGTTTTGTTTGGTTGGTTTTGCTTTAACACTGGAGAGCATTTTAAAAATGTGAGCTATAGCTCTTCTCCGGCTAGTTTAAAGATAGAGGCTGAATTGACTCAAAACGCTTTAATCGGTGCGCGCAGAGAGTTGGGTGTGCTTTGGACATTTTCCGCCAGGAAGTTTGACTGAAATGAATGGGAACCGCCCACGAAGGAAGGAAGGAAGGAAGGATTCCCTTGTTTGTGTGGCTGATTCCAGGCTAAAGGACGTGGAAAGCAAGGCTTGATTTTGAAACCCATTGGTGAATGGCACCGGAACGCAAAGCGAATCGGATTGGGCTCTTGGCTTTTCTCAAATCTCCCTTGCAGTGTTACTGTCTCCTTTTGTCCTTTGGATGCATAGAACACGTGCGAATTGAGTTTTCCATTTCCCATGATTTCCACAGGTTCCCTCGCTTCCTGCTCTTAATTGTACGGTTGAAAATGCACGGCCCGCCGTGTCCTATTACTCAAGACCCCAGGTGACGTCTTACAACACGTATTATCACAGCACGCCTCACCTGCCACCGTATTCAGCATATGACTTCCAGGTATGTCGCAACAACAGCTGCTGTGTTTTATTTTCAGTTTTGGGACCAGCCCAGAGAGCTTTGGCTATTCTATGGGTGAGGCACATGCTGCTTCCGCGTCCTCCTGGTGTGGCCTCTGCCACTCCCCAAAATTCAAGGGTAGTCCCCAAAAATGCCATCCGTAGCTTTTACAGAGTCCCAAAAGGATCAAAATTCATTTTCAAACAAGCTAATTTTGAACCTTTTAGCACTCCGTAGCAGCATCAGATGCCATTTTGTTTTGCTCCTGCACCTCCCAAAGTTGCCCACTCCTATATACCTTGTTGTTTGCGGAGAAGAGTATGTCTGCTGTTTATGTGACAGGATAGGCAGCCTGTGTCGCTAGGGCCTCGCGCACTTCTTGGCTTAACTTCATACAACCCTCAGCAAGCAATTAGATCAGTCCTCTGGCAAGAGCTATCTGTTGTTCCCCCCAGCATTCTGCTGCGAGGGCGAACAAGAGGGAGAGAAAAGGGGATAGGAGAGAAAAGAGAGAGAAGGGAGTGGCAGAAAGAGAGAGGGGAAAAAAGAGGGTGGCAGAAAAAGAAACAGAGCAAAGGGGATGGCAGAGAGAGAGAGAAAGGGGGTGGCAGAAAGAGAGAGAGAGAAAAGGGGTGGCAGAAAGAGAGAGAGAGAAGGGGGTGGCAGAGAGAGAGAAAAGGGGGTAGCAGGAATAGAGAAAGAGTAAACGGGGTGGCAGAGAGAGCAAAAGGGAAAAGGGAATCACAGAGAGAAATAAGGAGGTGGCGCAGAGAGAGAGAGAAGGGGTGGCCCTGTGCCCCGCCAATATGTGGCTCCTGACAGAGTATCACTGAAGGAATGGGATCCTTTACATAACAGACAAAAAGGGTTCCCCACCCCTGTTCTCGGCTTTTATATGTGACCTGGAGAAATCCCAGGAGTGGGGGTGGGAGGGAGTTGCCAGCTCCGTAGAGCACGCAGAAGGGTAGAGCATGCAGAAGGAAGGCCCCAGGTTCAACCACTGGCATTTCCAGTTTGAAAAAGGAACCAAATAGCACATGATGGAAAAGACCTCTGCCTTGCACCGGCCTTCCCCAACCCAGCGTCCTCCAGACGTGTTGGAGTACAGCACCCATTATCCCCAGGCAGCCATAGACGGACAAACAACCTGAGCTGTGACCAGGCGGCTTCCTGGGTTCTGAGGGCGCGAATGCTTCCCACGTTTAGAAAACCCAGGAAGACGAATTTCTTCCTCCTCCGTGATGTCAATAAAGGTTTTTCCCTCTCTCTCCCCCCCACCCTGGTCTTCATTGCAGCATTCCAGCGTGTTTCCGGCCTCGACGCCATCCGGCCTTTCGGACGACCCTCCATCACTTTCCCCGTCGCCTAGCTACGTGTGGTCACCCACCGCTCCTCCCCGTTACTCCCCGCCCTATTTCCCGCCGTTTGACAAGCCGCCCCCTTACACGCCGTAAGGAGGGGAGGGAGAAACACCACCGCTGGAACCCCTTGTGAACCTTTTATACCGGAGAGGGAGGGCGAGGGCACACCGTGACATAGAGCATACCTAGAACTAGAACACAGCTGGGGGGGGGGGGGCTCGGGACACGTAGTTTCAGGAGCCTTAGGCCTGGGCCAGGTGGATGCGAATGAATTCAAAGCAGGGAGAAGGGAGGCATCCAGCACTAGGCACTGGCAGGTTTGCTTTCGTTGCATCTTTAAATGCACTGTGATTAAGGGCCGCGGTTGACTTTTTAAGGACGATGCTGCATTGGGCGTCTTGGCGTCCCGTTGCTGATCTTGCTGTGAGCAAGTCGCTTGCTTGAAAGGTGACGGGCAGCCAACCAGGGCCTATAGCAGGCTTGGAGGACCTCACACCCGGGGAAGGGGGGGCTCAAATCCAGTCCCTCCCCCAGGGTTTCTCAGAAAACCACGCCCCCTCCCCCCATGACTGATGGTTTGGTGGTTTTCCAGCCTTTGTGCAGTTTTTTCCTCCTTCTAAAAGACTAAAATGCCTCTCTTAAGGCTCACTTACTGGCACGAAGAGATTTAAGATAAAATATGCAGCTGTTTGGGGTATTTTGGCCCTGCTCCCTTCTTGCCACTGCTAGAACGCAGCCCCTCTGACTGCATTGGAACCTGCAACCCTGATTTATCATTTTGCTCTTTCCAATAGGTGCTTATACAGTAGGCTGACCAGATAAAATCCAGGTCAGAGCTCATGTAACTTTAACAATTGTAGAGAAAAGGGAATTTCAGCCAGTGTCATTTGTATGCAATTAGTTCCTGGTGAAATTCCCTCTTCATCACAACAGTTAAAGGTGCATGCACTATTCTAGAGAGACCATATACAAAAGAAGGCAGGGCCCCTGCACCTTTAACTGTTGTGATGAAGAGGGAATTTCACCAGGAACTAATTGCATACAAATGACACTGGCTGAAATTCCCTTTTCTCTACAACTGGTAAAGTTACATGAGCCCTGACCTGGATTTTATCTGGTCACCCTATTATACAGTGTGCTGCTGCTTTAAGTGGAATGTAATGAGTTGACTTAAGGCAGGGACCTGAGGCCCACTAGATGATTTTTGACTCCATCACCCAGCATCCCTGACCATTTGTCACGCTGGAGCTAAATGAGTTGGGAGTCCAACCACATTTATAAGAGCGCCGGTTCCCTACCCCACAGGGTTAAAGCAAAAACCAAAGAGCTTGAATGTATGGGTTTGAGGGGGAAACATCCTGTGATATGTGGGGCCTTAATTCTACACACTGAAAATGGGCCTTAGAGTGGAAATTAATGAAGGATGAGCTATTTTCAAGCGCTGTCCTCTTTATTTCTTATGAGCAAATTCCTTATGATTTTATTTGTCACTAAGCAAATTATAGTGCTGCTGTTTGCTGTGCGAATAGCTCTACACTGACATCTAGCGGTAAGTTTGTAAGCATTGCAGTACAATAAAAATAAAAGCTGCTTCATATGTAACACTTTGCTTTACACAGGGGAAATGTTATATATGAATTGGCCTTTGTTTTCCTATCTAGGTTTTTAATATAACAAAAGATAGCAGGTGCCATAACGGATACTTTGTTCTTTGAAATAATACAAAAGCCACACAGTTTGGCTGAATGTTTGATTAAATGCAGTTTTCTTTTCTTAAAAGGAGCAGGGTATTTAGTTGCTCCTGTACCTTTGGAGGATTTTCAGGACTGATCAGAGCTTTTAAGGATGCTCCTATTTAGAAAGAAGCAACTTCAGTTCCTTGTGCAATTTACAGATTGAATTTACTCCAGCTTCATGGGATTACTTTTTTTCATATTGGCCTTTCAGTGTTACCACTTTGGCAATTTGGAAAGTTACCTCTCTTAGAGGGTGTTGCAGGGGGCAGGGATTGACCAGTTCGGGTTCATTGGCTGATGGGTCTCTATTGGTGCACATATTAGGCTCAACTGACCATTGTGCCATCGCCCTAACCAGCCAGATGTCATTGAACTTCATTTCCCATCAACCCCAGCCAGCATGACCAATGGTCAGGAATGCTAGGAGTTGTAGTCCACAACAGCTAGAGGGCATCAGATTGGGAGAGACTAGCCGAACCAAACCTATTTCGTTAGGGTTCAGGGGGTAGGGTGAAAAAAGATTTTATTTCATCATTTCTTATTTATTTTGTTGCATTTATATCCTGCCTTTTTTCCTCCAAGGAACCCAAGGTGGTGTACATAATCCTCTCCATTTTATCCTGACAACAACCCTGTGAGGTAGGTCTGTGACGGGCACAAAGTCACCCAGTGAGCTTCCATGTCCGAGTGGGGACTAGAACTCGGATCTCCTGACTCCCAGTTCAACACTCTTAACCACTACACTACACTGCTCTCTTGAACCTTTAAGACAGGGTGGGAAAGACATTTTAAAAAATACAACAAGAGGAATTCTGTGCCGTGCAGTACTGTTGCACTTTTAAATGACTGTATTAAAAGCTGTTCCTATGCAAAACATTTTAGGCAAAGTTAATAACATGGATCATTTAATTGGCACTGATATGGTCTACCTTGAAGCTAAAATAGATGTGTTCTTTAAGAGAATTTTTCTTAAAGCGGTGAACAAATGGTAGCACTCTCCTTATTCAAGCTTAAGATACAGCTCATGTGTTAGGTGGCATTTAAGAATACCAATACTGCCGTAATTCTTGGACTGAGAGGCCAGAGTGTAAAACAGAGTGAAACATAATGGCTGCATTCAGACAACACGATAGTCAATGGTGGGGTAATAATCAACTTTACAGTTGCTCATCTAGGGGGTACTCCCCACACAACATGGTAATAAATAATCAACTGTGGTGTGGATTAGGATCAGCGTTGAGTTGACTATGGCAGCATTCAGACAACAAGATAGTCAATACAACTGACGATTGTTTCCCCCCTCCCCCCAAGTTAGTGTGTTGTCTGAATGCAGCCAGTGTGTTGGATCTGGATTTAGTCTTACTCAGGAGTAGACGCACTGAAATCAATGGGACTTAAAGCTAGAACAAATGTAAGCCCCATTGATTTCAATGGGCTTCCTCTACATAAACCTGGCTACAACCCACTGATTTCAGTTCGCTTCATCATGCTCAATTCTGGGCTGGTTTGTGGCCAGATACTTTGAGCGCCATTGATGCAAAAGAGACGGTTGTGCAAAAAGACTTCCAGAACAGATGCCATGTGCTGGCCCCGTTCCCCATTTGCTTGGGAGTCTCATGCAGAGGAAGGATTCCAGAACTGCGTGTGAAGGAGGCGGTGGTTGAGGAGACCTCATTACAAGCACTTCTGTTCTTCCTATTTTTCAGCCAAAATAGGCATACTTTTAGTGCCATCGAAAGTGAGTTCCCTCTGTTCCCTTCTGAACTCCCTTCGGTTCTGCTTGGGTGGATTCCAGCAGGACGTCTGCATTTTGGAACAACTGGTTTTGGGAACGGGCTCGGTGGTAGAGTATGTACTTTGCATGCAGGAGGTCCCAGGTTCAACCACCGGCATGTCCAGTTAAAAAGATCACACATCAACACATCTTCTCTGCCTAGAAGCCTAGAGAATGCTGCTAGTCAAAGTAAGCAATATTGGGGCCAAGAAGACCAACAGCCCTACCTGGTCTAAGCCAACTTCCTGTGGCAACAATTAAGGCTTAATTATTTAACCACAAGGCATTATTTCCAATGAGACAGAAATGCTTCTACAGGGAACTACAGCTACTTTTCCCCAACATTACAGGACAGCCTTCTTGGGCAAAGTCGCAGAGGCAAATAGTTAAAAGTCCGGGGCAAAGACCTAAGAGCTTCATAATAGCTTGTGTCTTCCCTCTGGATCTGTGCCATATAGGTCATTACCTGAAATCATGCTAAAGGCGCTTGATGCCTTAAAACCAGGCATGCTGTGTGTGCAGCTATTTTTAAAAGCTTTCATTCATTAGTCGTTAAGACAAAACAGGCATAATTCACCAGAATGTTACCCCACTGAGATTGGCAAATATATTTTAGTGTCTCTCTTATTCACATTCATGGGTTTTTTTTAAAAAAAAGAGTTTTCGAAGTTTCATTTAGAAAGCAAGTATGCAAAGCCAATCCACCCATCCTTCCCAGGACAAGAAGCTTTTTTATTGCTGCTGTTGGTTTAGCCTCCATGCTAATATGTCACAAACTATGTTACCTCCTTTGTAGTGATCAACTGCTGCAGTAGACTGTAAAAATATTAAAGGATGTAATATTACAGAGATGAGCTCTCAGACTAAGCCGTACACTTAGATTTCATTACCAGTGAGTGCCAAAAACATTGTGCTAATGGAATGCTTGGGTAACAGCACTTAGGTTGCTTTTTAAAAAGAACCATTTTTACATAAAGTAACAATGATTTCCCCACACAAACCCTATTTATCTTTGGTAGAAGTGTATGCATTCAAAAGTATGTGAATACAATAGTCATATGCACTGTATCCACCTTTAAATGCATTTCTTATGAGAATGTAATGTGTACATGATTCATGTACCCTTTGACTAATTTATAAAAACCAAAATAAAAGCAGTGAGAATTTTGTTTATATTTTAATTTCTTGACATGGATGGCTGGTTCCTGAATTCTTACACAATCAATACAAAAGGCTATATAAAAGATTCAGGGTTAGATCCAGACTTAGGCAGGCTTACGAGTAGACCTATTTGTAAGCCAGGGCAGCAAATGAATCACAACTAGCTCAAATCTCATTGATTTCGGTGGGTCTAAGTCTGGATCCAACCCAGCTCCCATCTCAATGGCGGAAGAATAAAATCTGTTCGCAAAAGCATTCCACATCTGAACAAAGCTGAAATTTAGTTGCTGGAAAGGTTTTTGAGTACAGGGGTGCGATGGGGCAGGGGAGGAAGTTAGCAAGCAAAGGACGCTTGATAAAGGGGAAAAGGACAGGTGATGCGAAACACCTGTTTAAGCTAGATGGACAAATAATCTGACAGTATATGGCAGCTTTCTATGTTCCTAAGAGGTTATGCCAGGAAAAACGTAGGTGGGACTAGACAGGGCTAAGTCCGCTTCCCAAGGTTTTCTTTTTTGTGCATCATACCAAAACATAATTGGATGCCAATACCAAATAAAAAAAGGAGGTAAAACCTGTTTGTATACTGGGCCACAGGCCCATAAGATCACTGAAAGGCCTGTAAGCAATCACCTCTTCAAGAATCCAACTCTGCCTTTTCAGAATTGGGGGGGGGGGGGAGCAGAAAAGCTATCCGCTCCTCAAAAGTAGGCTCCAAACAAGAGGCGGCATTTTTTTTGTTTGTTCGCAAAAATAAACGGTTTGCACTTTGGTAGAATTAAAAGCTTTTATTTTTGCCATACAAAGCTCTAAGAACTAAAGGTCAAGTATTGGTTAATGAAAAGCAAAACACAATTCCCAAAAGGGTAGGTTAAGGAAAAAGCTGTACAAGTTATATACATTACAGTACTGTATTGATTTAAAAAGAAGAGTAATAGCTCAGTAAAAACCAGTGTGAAATAAACCTCTTCCCCCTTTTGCATCTTTTTATTAATGTTTTATGTTTTAGTAGGAAATAAATAAGCAATGTATCGACTTTTGTACTGTTCTACCCATACATTGGAATGCTGTGATATGAATTTGCAAAACAAACCATTAAAGAGGACTTACACGTTCTCCCAAAAGACATTTACTTGGAACTAAGAGCTGTTTGTATATATTACACAAAATGAGGTGGTTGCGTTCTGGACTGTGCCACTCCAGACTGCCGGCAGAAAGGATGTTACATGTTTATTCCACCCTACATGATCCTTCTCGTTTCCATTTGATCCTCACAACAACCCTGTGAGGTAGGTTAGGCAGTGAGTCAGTAACTGGCCCAAACATGGCAAAATGGGGACTAGAACCCAGGACTCCTCAATCCTAGTCTTGACACATTATAGCGCACTGGTTCTCTCTTTATGGTGGGGAAGCATTCAAAGATATCGATGCAGTATGAATGGTACTTCCAGAATTATGCCACCTCATTCTGCACAAGTGTAAAATGACTGCAGCACTTGGAACAAGTTGAACTGAAATCAAGGACACTTGCTTCCAAGCTGAACATGTCTGGAACTGTCATGTCAACACACTAGTACTACAATTGTTTTAGCCTTGGGCCTAGATTTCCTAAGGGATTTCTGCTAGAAGCTGCAAATTAACATTTATCTCTTTTGCACAAATGTATTTTTTAGGTTACAGTAGCATACTTGAAACGCTGTCTTCCCAAAGCCAATATCTTAATATTTACAGAAAGGTAGACAAGAGAGACTGGAAGCTAAAATTAAATTAAAAAAGAGGTCCTATAAAAGCCACAGCCAGATGCTTAATATAAAAACAATATGGTGTCATTAAAAAAAGGTAAAGGTACGGAAAGGGTCCAGCATATTTCCAACCCCATAAATACTGGAAGCAAAGGATTTCAAAAAATATAAACACACTTTATAAGAACTCTTCACTTTGGATACTGAAACTTTCTTCCTAGGAAATGCTAGGAACCTGAGAGGCATGCAAGGACAAGTCTTCTAGCAAAAACACACAGCTTTGAACCCTAGTCTTCCAGTTTTCCTTTAGGTTTAGTCAAAAAATAAAATACACCTTCAATAGGCACTGATTTTAAGTTTTAAGAGTCTCAGTAGATACTGCTGATAATCAGCATTTTCTGGAGGGACAGCATGTTTAACTGCAGCTTTAACATCTCTAGAATACACGAACTTGCCTTTCAAATGAGTGGCAAGTACTCTTTCCTTTAGCACAAAGCAACTTCTGTTGCTATGGGCAAATATTGTTAGCTCATAAAATGTCAGTGAAACATAAAAACACTGGAAATACTACAATATGCCTCCTGTGCCTGATGGCACAACCCCAATTAGTAGGGTATGTTAAAAAAAAATCACAAATCATTGATTTCAATATAACGTGCTAATTTTTAAAGATGATTTACAAACTATTTTTGTTTAAAAAAGTGTATTCTCAGCCTAGAGAACAAAAGAGCTGCATTTTACACCTACATAAATGAAGTTACATTTATTTCATTATTACATATACTGATTCCCAGCACTGTGTAATAGTAGCTTGTTACCTTTCAAACACTTCCTCTACAACAGAACTTTGCTTTCTGGCCAGAAAAGCAGTGTTTTTTAAACCAAAAGGCTGAAAATTGACATTTAGGAATGATTGCTTTGAATATGCAATAGAAATTTATTTCAGAAAACGTGAAGAGAATGAAAATACCTAAAGTGATGGAAAGAAGAGATTTTAATGACAAACCACTTGATTTCTAACTAGTTATATTCATCACAATTCTTTTCAGTTTTCTATAAAGGTCATTCCCCTCCCTCCCTCGGCCACCCCATATTTTAATTTACAAAAATTCAAGACATACTTTACGTAAAACAATTAAGACTACATGACTGTTGACCAGTTTACTTTCAGGACAAACATTTCTAACTCAAGTTGGACTTCTGCTATTACCAAAGTACTTAAAAGTGTGGACCAATTTGCAAGGAGGATAGGAGCACTATTAAAAAACAAAACCTGAGGCCTGAAACACTTGTGCCATAAAACCTATATGAAGATGTTCAAGTGTGCTAAGTTCTCTACAAACTATGAAAAAGCTCAATTATGGAGCAAAAGTGTAGCTTTGGGAAGCAGCTTCTACACCCCTACAGCCGTAAAACCTATAAAATTATATTTGTCACAGCCGTTTCCCACAATGAGCACACTGGAAAAACAGCACCTTAATCCAAACCATCAGCATACTTTCAGTAGGCAGAGGGTCCAATATAATTCCTTATTAGAAAAACAGGGCAGAATACTCTTCTTGAATGTCACTTGACAATTTGATTAATAGCCTCCCTTCAAGGTCAAAGGATGAAGCACAATGGTCCAGCCACTGAATAATTTTAATTACCAAATATAAATAAGATGTGTTCATTTTCCCTCAGACAGACGGTCTCTTTTCTCCTCCAACATGGCAAGCCTACATGATGAGCGTTTTTGCAAAACACAATGGTTATTTTGGAGCAGAAGGATGGAATCAGGATGACCCTTCCAAAGTAACTTGATTTACAGACAAGATGATTGGCCCCTCACAGAGTTGTGTTATCCATTAAGTTAAAGGAGTGTGTTGATTTCTAATTTGAAAAACAACAACTAAGCTATACCCAAAAACAGCTATCCTGACTGCCCTTTTGCGTAAATAATGAAACTGTTTTCAGCATTAAAGTGCTAATATGAAAGAAAGGGTTACATTGTAAGTGGTTCAAGGAACAAGAAATACTCTCCTTAGTCTACATGTTATCGGGAATATGTCCCATTCTTGTAAAGGAAAGACACCTTTTTGAACTATAACTTCTCAGATTTTGATCCACGCTAATGAGCCAAGCACATCTAACACCTGACTTCCTAAATGCCATTTTTCTGTATTCAAGTAATGTTTTTTTTTCCTGACCAATTTTCTTTCACAAGATCACTCAAAGATTACAAGTATTCTAGTCTTAAAATACTACCCTTTGCTTGCTAGGTAAAAACACATTGACTTGTTATATAACATGAGATGTCCTACAACATGTTTGAGCAGCCCATTTAAAAAGAGTTTTACTTTTACTGTTTTTATTATATCGAAAACAGAACATTCCAATCAGAGATCATTTCAGTAAGATTCCGGTATCACAAATTCAAATTCAGTACTACCATCCGATGGATTTTGTTTAAAAAGTGATTCGTTTCCCTGTGGAACAAAGATATCATCCCAGGTCATTGGTTTTGCTGGAGGGTTAGGGGCTGGATCTTGAGAGGCATCTTTTCCAGGCCCAACCGGATAAACGAGAGCATTGTCATTGACCATAGGGATATTGCTCGAACTACCTGATATATATGCATAATTTCTGATCTGCAAAGACCTACAAGGATGCAAACGATAGAGCTTGGATTCTCCGGAAGGATCCTGGCTATGAACAGATCTTATGTGCGTAGCCATGACCTGATAGTTGATGAAACACTGACCACAGGCCAAACACTGGTACCTCCGCTCCCCCGTGTGGTGTATTTCGTGTTTGGTGCGGTATTCCGCAAGCGGGAAAACCTTCTCACAATAGCGGCACGGATACTTCTTCTCCCAGGAATGAACGTTAAAATGTCTCCGCAAACTTGTAAGACAAACGTACGACCTCCTGCATACAATGCAGATATAATAGACTTTTCCGTCCATTATGAGCTCATAGTGGTCGTCGTGTTTTACTTTCAGGCGCTTCCTGTTTGTGGGATCGTCCCCTGACGTTCTGGGCAAATCATCCAGCCGGACTTCTCCGTCAGCCTCGTCTTTCACCGGGATGACAATGTCATAGGTATCTTCGCCGATATTTGCATAAACCTTGCAACCCGTTGACAAGCCTTCTATCTCAGTGGCTGTATCTAAAGTGATGGTCTTCTGGCCTTCAGTGATGTGCTTTGGTGCAACGCCAGCTGGAGCATCCTTGTTGCTGCCAGAAAGAACATCAGACATTTTTATTTTGAACTCGCCAGGCTGGGAGACGGGTTCTTGAGGGAAGCTAACCCCTGGCTTCTTCTGCACTCCTGCAACATCAGCTGCAGCAGAGGAGGAGGTGGTGGCGACGGCGGCGGCAGCAGGCTTGGGGGTTGTGGGCTGCTGGACAAGAGAACTGCTGCTGGCTGAGCCTGGGCTGGACGAGCCAAGGATGTCATCATCATCTTCCACATCCTCTTCCTCCTCATCATCATCATCAATAGCATTCGTCTCCATGTCAGTTAAGGAATCGTTATTGGATGGCTGCTGATTCTCCTCGGGTATAGGAGATACCTCTATTTCGTGTGATGAGCCAACATCCGGTGAAGCGCTGATCTGTGGCGGATTTAACATCAGGAGTTTAGGAGTTGCAGGCTTTGGAGCAGAGGGGGCAGGCAGTTCAGCAGGCGCTTGGCTTTCAGTCGGATTCGATGGGGCAGTAGACACGTCGAGCCTCGGAGCTGCCATTGCATCTGACTGAGGAGGTGAGCTGCTGCTGAGGCTGCTAGCGTTTGACTGGTCATTGGACCCTGCAGGATTTGGGCAAGGTTGACACTGCGCCACCACTTTGGTCTCCAGAGAACGGTCCTTTGGAGGCACAAGCTCCGAGCAGAAGATAACATCGTCGTCGTCGTCATCGGAATCACTAATGGTAATCTTTGTGGCATCACACTCCTCCCCATAGAGCGAAAACGATTCGGTTATAACAGGCTGCCCGGTCATGAGATTCTGACTCTCCAGTTGCACTGGGGGCTTTGGTGCTTCAAGGCCGTTTGCATCCGAGTTGGGCCGTTCTGAAGTGCCGGGATTGGCACCCCCAGACATGCTTTTCACCTGCTGCAGAGGAGCACCCAGATCGGCAAGGAATTTAACTCCCAGCAGTTGCCCCGATTTAATCAACTCATCGAGCAAGTCCGACCTCACCCGGACGATTCTGGAGCTGTAGATGTAGTTGAGGATTTCCGCAAAGATCTCTGCCCGTATGAAGTTCAGCTCAACCACTTGCCCTGCGACTGAAAAGAGCTGGTGGAAGTAAGTGCTGGAGGCGGAAAGGACGTTTCGGTGGGCTCGGAATTTCCGGTCCTCCACGATGATGGTAACATCACAAAAAAGTCCGTGGCCTCTCTGCTCATCCAAAGCTTTTAACAACATTCCAGAATACTGGTTGTCTGTTGCTGTAATGAGCTTTCTGGTCTCCATTCCTATAATGAGAAAGAAGCGTGTTCATAATACTTTTTTTCACACTACAGAAGAGATAATCTTGAACTAGAACGAATGCTTTTAAATTGAAATGTCAATGAACGTATTGTTTTTTTTTTCTATGAGGTCATCTTGCTTTGAAGCCATGTATTAACAGACAACTCTAAAAGTTTTTTCAAAACTGGGGCTATTGGGGTAGGTGGGTAATCCTATGGCACCTAGACAGCATTTGCGGGCAGGGGGGTGGGCATAGGATGCTTTGGATTCCTAGCTCCGAGGTCAGAGAAAGCGCTCCACCCTCAGATCCGGGAATATACTCTCCGCCTCCCCTTCCCAGTCAGCAAAGACAGAAGTGTGCTGGCTGCTCTCCAAGGATGGGTGCTCAACCTTGGAAGAAGAGAAAAGGGGTGCTTTGGTGGGAGAGGAGGGGAGGAGACTGGAGAGGCCCTTCCAGAACACCCCAAGTAGATGGGGCAAAAAAGCCCATCTAGTAAAAATTAAAAGCAGGAGAAGCAGCGGAGGTGGCAATCGCCTCCGTTGATCCTCCCACTCTGCACTGGATGCTCGTAAGCCTCCAGGTTCGGAGGCTTCCAAGCATCAAGGCCACAAGTCACAGGATTGCGCCCTAAGGATATTTATTACAACAGGTTTCCTTTAGCAGGGCTATAATGGTAAACAACATACATGAAAACTAAATTCAACTAAAATTAACAGGACATATTTTTGTACAAAATCCTTAAGGCCACATATACTACTGAGGGGAAATGCCACATTTTTAGAACAAAGTTTTACAGTGTGGAGAATCGCCACAGTGGGCACAGCTCCAGATACTACTGGACGTAAAATCCGTACTCTTAAAATCTATGAGTAACGAATATCTAAATCGTATCTTGTACATCTATTTGTGTACGTATTACTCTGTTTATACATTTGTAGCAATTAAGATTTGTTTTCTACATCCAGTTACATTGTATTTGTAAACTTATACATGTGGTTGCCTTGTTCTGTAGTTTATACATTTGTCAATATAACAGTGAATTGAGGGCTAATATCTATATGCTTTGAACTATTAAAAACATATAGACCCCTCAATGTGAATCTTTAAGTATGTTCCTGAATTGAGCACTACACATTTGACATTACAGACTTGAGTGCTTTATTGTGCTATTAGTGAATCCACTTTTGGGTGCTTACTTGTATGCATGCAGCACCTGGTGAAATTCCCTCATCACAAAAGTTAAAGCTGCAGGAGCCCTAGCCTCTTGACCATATACAAAAGAGGGCAGGGCTTCTGCAGCTTTAACTTTGTGATGATGAGAAAATTTCACCAGGTTCTGCGTATATACAAATAACACTTGATGAAATTCCATTTTCTATGAAACTGTTAATGATACAGGAGCCCTGTCCTCCTTTTCATATGGTCACCCTAGTCTAGCATTTTGAATCACACGTGGTCGGTATTGCTGCGATACCTCAGCTTGGCCTGGTGAACTTTGCCTGTTTCGGACTTTGACCGTTCAGAAATAAATTGAAACAGAAACGAAAAACTGTGATCGCAGGGCGGGAGAACAGCAGGAGGGGGATGACGTCATGCGAGTCCAACGCTGAAGTAGTGGAGCAAAGTCGCGGCAGGTGTGCTGAAAACCGCCCGTGTGCTAATGACCTAAGATCCTGCGCCTTTAAGAATGCTCTGAAAGGGGAATTGCAACAAGCAGATTCCCATAACTGCAGCGCTATGATGTAAGTTTCATCTGTTGTAATCCCCCCTATTTTGCATTTATTAAAGGCACAGAAGCCTAGTTTCCTCTTGCAACCCTACAGCAAAGAGAAAACACTGAATATTAGAATAAAAGTAGGTCCAGCTCGTCCTGCAGCATATAAAGAAAGAGAAAGGCTGACCACTAGTAAAATGAGGAATGCAGTTCTTGTAGATCCTGCAGATTGGGAAGATAGAGGCTGAATTCGGACAACACGATAGTCAATGGTGGGGTAATAATCAACTTTACAGTTGTGCATCTAGGGGGTACTCCCCATACAACATGATAATAAATAATCAACTGTGGTGAGGATTAGAATCAGCGCTGTGTTGACTATGGCAGCATTCGGACGACACGATAGTCAATACAACTGACGATTGTCCCCCCCCCATTGCTTATTGTGTCTTCCTAATTCAGCCAGTGTCATTGACCAATACCGGCATGATGAGTCACCTCCATGCTACTTGGGGACTACAGATTGGATATGTAGAAGAGTGGCAGAATTAAGCATTTGAGTTCCTGAAACCAGGCAAAGACTCATTTCCAAGTGTAAAGCTAGCTCCGCCATCTGGGGGAAATGCTCTGGAACAGCCCTCCCACCCTGTGCTGCTGCTGTAAATGGGATAATCAGTCCACAATTGAGCCAAGTTGAACTTTTGGGACGCTACAGAAGCCTGGGAATGACAGGAATTGCAGTCTAACACATACTAGTGCACCCGGTTGGGGAAGGCTGCCCTAGATAGCCTCACCTCCAGGCCCTAGCTGGCTTTCCATAACCATACTATCATCTGGGAATCAAAGTAGCTTGGACTAATCCCAATTGTTCCTGCCCCATCCTGCAGTTATCAGTGGAATAAATAGTGCTAGCAGGTAGGTTTCTCAGCTTAGCCTACAAACATAGATCTGAACCATCAGCTTTTCTACAACCCGTATGGAACTACGAAACAGGCAACCTGTCTGCAAAGATGCGGCACGTTTTCTGAGTTTATATTACCTGGGCTTGCGTATTTGAATGAATTTTGGCTAGGGAAACCTAGCAAAAGAAGGAGCGAGGGAGACAGGAGCGCTAAAGATGGGAGAGAGGAGCTTTTAGAAAAGGAACTGAGAGGGTGTGGGCTGAGACTTTAATACAGTTTTATGAGCTTTTACAAGTGTTATCACTTCTCTGCTCTTGAAACCTAGGGTGGGACAGCAATCAAAATTAAAACAGCTGAAACGTTTTACAAAGGGATCAGTACCTACTATATTGTAATAACCTAGGAGCTTGCAGAACACAGACAAGATAAAGAATGGGTTGCCACCCCTTTTTTCTAAGCCCTGATGCTTTTAAAAGCAGACTGGTTCAGATGTTATTATCCTTGGTCTAATAAGCCATGGCTTAAACAGCATGGCTTATTTATTTATTTTTACATTTATATCCCACCTCTCTTCCATCATGAAATTCAAGGTGGTTTCCAGGTGGTCTCCCCTCCAAGCACTGACCAGACACAGACCTGCTTAGCTTCAGCAAGGTGGCTGCCTCATGTGCTTTCAGACCATGCCCTGGGCAATGAGCTGCATACCCACACACTCCTTTCTCACCCTTCCCTGCCTAGGTTAGCGTTGTTTGAATTTGACCACAAAAGCCTAGCAGCTGAAGCTTTCCCTACTGTTTATTTCCAGTACCAGGAAAATCTTCAGCTGCAAGGTTGCTATTAAAGACAACGAAACAACACTGGTAGAAGAAGCAGCAATCTTAGAAGTGAAGCACATAGATTTGTTATGCAGAATACTTTTGTCAAACTGGAACAACACGTTTCTTTTGGAAAAGAAGAGGGCAGCAGGAAATCTTGGGAAATCTTTGCTTCCTGCTGACATGCGTACAACACATTATGCTCAACGCTGCTCATCTTCCCACTGTGCCCAGAGGTATGGAGAAAGGCGGTGGGGCGAGATCAGCTCGGCATGCAGTTCTTGGGATGGTTTTGTGTTTTTACGTGCACAGAACTGAAGTCTGAGGGAACCATCACAGGCAACAACAGGAACGCCTATTAAGCTGGGAGGTGTCATGGGTGGCTGCTGTTAAATGTACACGTTGATATACGAATTAGAAGTGTGGGAAATGAAAAGAAGCAGAGGTGTCACGTATGGGAAAAGGGAAGTTGGCAAGAGGGGGGAAAGCAATAAAACTAAAGCGAACGATGATCCCAGAGAGTGGGAAGAGAGAGAAAGTGTAAGAGAAAGAAGCAGTGACTTTAGTATGTATGGGGTGGGGGTTGTTGTTGAGTGAAGATGGGTGGGAGAGAAGCAATGAATCAATGACAATGGAATTGAGCACATGAGAAGCAGTAACACTGGACGGGCTGAGTGCTACGGGGTCAGCGGAAGGACATCTAAGCAGGGACAAGGATGGCAACCAGGAACATGGGAAGGCGCCTAATCTTATTCAGCCTTCCACAACCGGGTGCCTGCCAGGTGTGTTGGACTATAACTCCCAGGATTCCGGAGCATCGGCCATGCTGACTGCGGAGTGTTGGGAATTATAGTCCAACATACCTGGTGAGCACCAGCTTGGAGAAGGCTGTTCTACACCTCCTGTCAGTCTCTCCCCAGCCTCTCCTTACCAAGGTCTTTTCCAGCATTTCCTGGGGGTTGAACTACCGGTCTTCAGCTTGCCAAGCAGGAGGCTCTTTTCCACTGAGCTACCCAAAACCAGGGGTTGGGGGGAAGCTGAAGCTGGAAACCACTAGCTTGCTGGCAAGTCAGAATAAGCAAGGGGGTGGGGAGAATAAAGGGCACAATCCTATGCATGTCTAGACAAAAATGCCCTACAATGCCCAGCCAGGGGGGAAAAAACGCCTATATACACACCAGTTGCTGGGGAACATGGGTGGGAGGGTGCCGTTGCACCATGTCCTGCTTGTGGGTTTCCAGTGGGCCAGCTGCATGAACGGACTAAATGGACCCTTGGCCTGGTCCAGCGGGGCTCTTCTGATGTCCTACAACCCCCAGCATCCCCAGCCAGCATGGGAACTGCAAGACATTGTCCTGTCTAAACCTGCCTACTAGGACTGCACCCAAAATAAATTAACCGCTCGTTGGGTGGGGTGGGGGGGGGGGTTTACTGACAGGTTTGGGAACCGGGGGTGGGGAGGGGCTGCCTCTCCCCCTCCCACCCCCCGTCCTGCGTCCCGGGATGATCTGCTGCTGCCCCCGTGACGCCCCTTCCCCTTAGGCGAGGAGGAGGCCGGGCGAACCGGCCACACAAAGGAGTGGGGCCGCCGCCGCCGCCGCCGCCGGGACGAGCTGGCCCGCCGCCCCCGGCCCCACGAGGGAAGCCGCGAGGGGGAGAAGCGGCGCCCGTTATACCTGGGCTGCTGGGCGGCCGCCCGCCGCGCTCCTTCCGCCGCTCGACGAGGCCGGCGCCGCACACGCTCGCCCTCGCCGCCGCCGCCGCCGCCGCCGCCGCCTCCCATGCCACTCTGCCCGCGGCCGCCAGGGAGCGCTGCCGCCGCCGCCGCCGCCAACCGCAGCGCCTCCCGGCCTCGGCTCTTTCCGGAGGCGCTCGGCAGTTTCCGGAGGTTGGCGCGTTGCAGAACCTTGCGCTCGGCTCCCCTCGGGAATGGGGAGGGGGGGGGAAATGCCTCCACCCGATCGCGCTCGGTAGCCGTCGGAAGGTTCCGGAGACAGGCTCGGGCGGGCGGGGCGGGGGAGGCGAAGGCGCTTCGGGAGCTTCCGGCTTTTGGGGGCTCCGGGTGATTAAGTTCTGGCGGCTCCATCTTTCCTCCCTCCCCTCCCTCTTTCTCTTAAATGGAGCCGGCAGCTGGAAAGGCTGAGTGAGGGCGGGGGCAGGTCCGAGAGAGTCGCCCACGTGGAAGCAAGCGCTGCAAGCCTCGCAAGCGCTTAAGCCACGTGCGCCCAGGACCCGCTTCCCCACGCCAATAGTTAAGGCTCCGATCCTATGCACACTTAACCTGGGAGTAAACTCCCTTTGATACCACCGGAATGACTTCCGTGTAAAGTAGGATTACAGCCCAAGACCGCAATCCTAGGCACGCTCTACTTGGGAGTAAATCATCATCGAATAGGGGCAAACGAATTATGGATCACCAACTCTCCTCCCAAAAATCACGGCTTCTAAATAAGCATTAAAATGTCAATAATTGCTCTTTATCTATACAAATCCGCCATACCAGGGTAGCGAGAATGGAGGGTCCATCAGAGTCCAGATAGGCACCCATTAAATAGTATGGGACTAATGAGGTGCAAAAAGGAAGTCAGGCCTCTTTCCAGAAAACTACAGATAGAGTAAACATAATGGGGCACCCCTTACTTTAAGAAGCACAGTTCCAGAACTGGATAAGCCTTAATCACAGCAGCAGCAAAGCACATTGTCTGACTGAGTCTACACAGTGCAGCCCAGGTATCCCTGGAGCCACTAAAACGGTAAATAACTTGGGTAGTGCTTCAGTTTGCCCTTTGCTAAGGAAAGAAGTATCCTTCCACAAAGGTAGTCTATGTCATAGTGCAGCTGAACTGATTGCCCCAGGTGTTTTTGTTAAGCGAAAGCTGCATCTAACTAAATATCCTTGAGCAAGAAAGCAAATTAGCAATGCAAACCATTTGTTATCACTTCAGATTAGGGAAGAATTCATTAGCATATCAAAAAGAAGTTGATTAACTAACAGGAAAATACACTGTTTAAAGAGGCCTCAAATAGCAGTGGTCTCTCTTTTACAAAGTAATCTCTTGCTACTTAATCTCCTATTGTCATTTAATTCTACAGTATATTGATGGTGTGTAGTCAGATCTGCTCACCCAAAATCACTGCTTGTACTACTAATGTACTGTCTTAGCCTGCAGTTAGCACAGCCCTGGAGTTCATGCACCTGTTTTCTCAATAGAATCTACTAGTATTCTGTGCTGTTTTCTGGGAGAACCTGAGCCCCTCCTGGAATATTTTCCTAATAGGAAGAAAATATGAATCTTCCAGGTTTGGGTTAGCTACTTGTATGACCAGCCACAGATTTAGTAAAAATAAAATAAAAAAAGGGGGGGGGGGTCTCCTGGTAGGGGAAAAAAAGTTGAAGGAATGTTTGTGTGTTCTCCCTCTATTTGGACAAGTATTTCCCTATTCCACCCCTCATCTTCACTAGGGTCTTTGAGGGTTTCAGCTCCTTGGAGAGAGAAATGGTGGCAGAGCTAAAGACAAAAAGACAGTATTTTTGGGACACCATTACTAATTGCTTTTCGCAACAAGTAGCTCTACCTGTTATTGTTCTAATAGGATGGTGTTACATCATGAACAACACTATCCTTGTAAATCAGGTTTCTAACGAAACTGTTTTCAGTGGCCTAGACTGTTGTAATTTAATTTAACTTAAAACAAGAAAAAGCAAAGGAGGAGTTTCATACAAACTGTAACCTCCCCAAAAGTTAACACCCTCAATCCTAAACCTATTATAAAGGAACATTAACATGAATCATTCCCCAGTTAAATTGTAAAATATGTACTAGCGTAGGTATCCAATAATGCCCCCTACTAATTTGCCGGGTACAATTTGCAACGTTGGGAAATACACCTTCAAAAAATACATATTATCTAGCCATCTAGCTTTTGAGAATGCTGAAACTCACAAGACTGTTTTGTGGATCTCAAAACCAGTAGGTCTTACCTCTGAAGAACAACCGTGCCGGTTCGTCTAACCTAGAAAGGGAACAATATTTGTGTACGTGTGGAATGTGGTTTGTCTGAGAAATCCCTATTTAGTAGGAGCGGTATAACAGTAACTGAAGTCCCCTTGCGTTAAAGGGACTGATCTTTATTCCATAATAGGCCACCCAGAGCCACGAAACATAACGGGAAGCTCTTCAGTCTGAACATTTTTAGCCGTAAGAGCAAAACCGGGGCCAGGATATCTGAACTCCGTAGAAAAGGAAGGCGCTCCGGATCCCCGCGAGAAGGCCCCGCTTCGCTTTTCCTTTGATCCAAAGGCGCTGGATCAAAGAGGCCACCATGAAATCTCTCCCCCTTCTTTTTTTTTTGAAGTTGCCGCTGGGGCTCCTTAACTTCGCCTGCAAGGGGCAATGCACGGGAGGGGAGGGATGCGCCTACCTGGAGTCTTGCCTCCCGCCTCGGTCATGGCGCCAGGCTCCATCGTCTCTTAGGGGCTGCAGCCCATCCAAGCACAAAGGAACCGCCTCTAGGAACGAACCGGAGGCGCCTTAGAGCAACACGAGCGCCATAAAGTGCTGCACCCGGATGTAGAGGCTGATCATAGAGATCAAAGGGACACATGTCTATGACGCTTGGCCCATAGAGATCAGAAACTGCGGGAGTCTGTACAGCTTTAACGCTTGTGGTTGTTGTTGTTTTAAAAATAAGTCTTATGGGGGGGGGGGGAAATAGCAATGTAAGTCGAAGGATGTGGCATCATGGGAATTTCACATGACCGGAAGTGAGGGACGGGGGAAAGGAAAACAAACGGACATTTCTCCTTTTGCGTGCTCAGCCGCTTCAGGCTACACTGAAGGAAACTGTCCTCACACTTCCGGTTAGTCATTGAACATGCGGGGTAATGGGGGGCAAGAAATAAGTGCAGCATAGAGTTTCGCTTGTAGAGTGGCTCCCCATGGTCCTGCCCCGAATACTATGGCGCATCCCGGAAGTGTTGTCTGTCTGAACGTCTGCTTTTCCTACCTCTATGGGAATAATTGTTAATAATCTTTTTAAAAAACAAAGCCTGAGCCGGAAATGATGTTTTTAGACAGATGGCGCGTGGCTTGGGCGGAAGTGACGCTATGCCCCGAGACAGGAAGGAGCTGTGTTGTCTTCGTCGCCTTACCCGGAAGCGGCTGCGGCCTGCTCGCTTGTGGCGGCCAGTGGAGCCTGGCGGTTGCTAGGCGATGGCTCCGGTGTCCCGCTCGCGGAGCCCGGCGGAGCCTCCGTCCTCCCGGCGAGGGCGCGGCGAGGGCTCGGCCAGCCCTTCTCCGCCTAGGCCCAGCCGGAGCAGGAGGTCCCGCTCCCGGTCCCGCGAGCACAGCGGGTTTCGCCAGCGGCCTGGGCCCCCGCACCACTTCAGCCACCG
This sequence comes from Anniella stebbinsi, assembly GCA_029215795.1. Taxonomy (NCBI): domain Eukaryota; kingdom Metazoa; phylum Chordata; class Lepidosauria; order Squamata; family Anniellidae; genus Anniella; species Anniella stebbinsi. The sequence continues at coordinate 9,455,391 of JARDYH010000001.1, read as the reverse complement.
GCACGGCCTCGAGCATTACGGCAAGGAGCAGGAGGAGTCGCTGCGGCAGAGGCGAGTGACGAGCTCCGTTGGGCCCCAGGGTATCACCAGCCCCACTGCCTCTCCCGACCCGTTCGCTGTGTCGATGCGTTGAGATCAGCCTCCCCCGCCCTGCGTAGCGCATCTCCCGGTGCCTTGGACTACCGCTCCCATCAGCCCCCGCCAGCATGGTCGTCAGTTAGGGATGCTGGGAGTTGTAGTCGAACGCACCTGGAAGGCACCAGGTTGATTTAAGCGTATGCAAGCTTTCAACTGAGGACGAACAACCCCCTATGCAGTCAGGTTGCAGGTAGAAATAACTCTGTTTATTACAGAGCCGGTGTCTGTAAAATCAATGCCGGGGATCTGTAGAAATCAACAGCCAAGATTGTCTCTGTTCCTCATAGAATTAAGGAAGGGTGGCCAATGCTTTTTGAAATGTCTCAGCCCCCATTCCCCCCCCCCCCCCAACAGCCTCTCAAGTGCAATTATTCAATTAGTTTCACCGTTTTTGTTGTTCCCCAAGCTGTGGGTTATTGACCTTCCCTGTAAAGTAGGAGTTTACCAGGGAATCATTTCCTGGGGTAGATAATAGATATTTCAGTGGTCCAAGGCAGCTATTGAAAGGAGCAGAACTGTCAATATCACTCTAAGCAAACTACTGGAGACATAAAAGCTGCTGGGTTTGATCTGTGTGGGTCCAGAGCCCTATACATCTTGGGGCTCAGGTATCTAAACAACCATCTGCCCTCTCTTCAAGATTGTTTTCAGAGCTGGGTTACCAGATGTTTTTAGACTACACTTCCCGAAGTCGCTAGCCAGCATGGCCGGTGATCGGGAATTCCGGTAGTGCAGTGTCATCTCTGGACCTAAGATTGAAAATGCCTGGCTTAGATGGATAGTGATTTAAGATAGGGCCTTCTTGGTGTCCCGGCCCTGCCTGTAAAATGTTCCCAGGAATGTTCAGCTGGCACCTACTTCATTAGCATTCACGTGTGACATTAATACTGTTTTATTTTCCTGAGGTTTAATGGGTAACATTTTAATGCTCCTTTTGCTGCAGATTGAATGTTGGCCTCAGTTTCCTGCTCCTTAGTTCTTTTATGATTTGTATATGTTTTAAATTTAACTCAACCAGGTTCTGAATGCCTTAGCATTCAAGGCCTAATTACCTATGGTCAAATTTAACCCTTTCACTCCTATAAGAACCCTGCATCTTCTGTATGAAAGCATGCAAAGTGCCAATATATTGATACCTGTGTTCAAAATGCACATTATTGTATGTTTGTAGCTTACGTCACTGTGTTGTGTTAATTTTTTATATGTGCAAAGTGTGTTCTGGTTTATAACAGGCTTGTCTTTTGCAGGAGATTAAATGAGAGAGAAAGGATAGGTGAACTCGGAGCACCTGAAGTTTGGGGATTCTCACCGAAAGTTCCTGACCCAGAGTAAATAAAGTTGCTTTTAATTTTGTTTTCTCTTCCTGTTTTATACTACTCTGCCATCATAGTGAGATGTAAAATATATTTCTGTTCTACTTTCTCTCATCTCGAAATCCAGTTTTCCATCTCTAACTTGGACAAGGGTAGAATCCAAGCAGATAAAATTGTACAACTTCCTGGCATGTTAAGCTCTGATCCAAAACTATATATGTATTCTGGTCGAAAATATAATGAGCGGAACATGGCGTAGAAATATATTTTATTGAAACTCCTACTCTGAAAGCCAGTCCACTTTAGCATTTCTATGGTTTTGGTTTGGCCATGTGAAAAAAGTATTTCAAGTTAAGCTTGTATCTTTTGCATTTTATTCCACTAAGATTAAATTGTTTGTGTTCTGCCCTTAAATCTAGTTCTGATGAACATACCCCTGCAGAAGATGAAGATGGGACATCTAAAAAGAGCAGCTCCTCTGATTCCAGCTCAGAAGGTATTCTATATTGATTTGAAGTTTAGGTACATCGGTAGCTTCTGTGAAAAGCCAAATTGTCGGGCAGGCAACCTGGTGCTGTCCAGGTGTTTTGTACTACAATGAACGTGATCACTCTCCAGACATTATGGAATTTGTAGTTCAAAACATCTGGAGGACACCAGTAGGAATGCTGGAGAAATCTACTGCAGACCCCAATAAGGCCAGATTCCCAAGAATCTGACCTCCAGAATCTGTGCATCCTTACGGGGCGGCTCTCTGTTTTTAAAAGATGCAATGGGCTAATGGCACCTGCCATTAGCTTATCATGGAAAAATGACAGCATATTTTATGCTATTTGCAGCCATAAAGCACTTCCTTCTATTTAAATTGCACCTTGTATAAAGACGGAGAGCTACCACGCAAACTCCAGTGGATGCGCTCGGACTCTGGGGAAATCCACAGGTCCCAAGCGCTGGGATTTCCCTGCCCCCCACCCCAGACCGGACATCCGTAGGTTTGCCCATTCCACCAGGTTACCTACCATTTCATGTATTGCAAATGGAATTGCTAAAATAAGTTCCATCAAAATGAATTAAGGTTACCAGTTCCTGTCTCGGGGACAGTTTCTGTTGCCTTAACAACTGCGTACATATTATTTGTAAATAATATTCTGTCCCCCACGCTGCAGCAATCCATTCACCTGTCCTGCCCTCCCCACTGTAGAAAGCAAGACTGTAGTTTTGCCCAGTAAGTTGAAGAATGTTTCTGCAGCTGAGAGGCACTAATGATTTCGGTTAAGATAGCAGTTGCTGCCTCAGCGTCTGGAGCTATCAACTCAAAGAGAAATGCATTGGAGTGAACTGTTTGCCTTGACTGTAAATCATTCCCTTTTCAATCGTGTTTTCAGAGGAGGAGAAGAAAAAGAAGAAGAAAAAGAAGCGAAAAGCTGCTTCACGTATGTTTGAGCCTGTTGTTTATGACCAGGGTTCCCATTTTGCCGTTACAATCATAATTACCCCTTACTCCAAGGAGCGCAGGGTGGGATACATGGCTCTTTAAAATCACGCCACTGGCTGCCAATTAGTTTCCGGGCGAAGTACAAAGTGTTGGTTATTACCTTTAAAGTCCTACATGGTTTGGGTCCAGGTTACCTGTGGGATCGCCTTCTCCCGTACAATCCGCCCCACACACTCAAGTCCTCTGGGGAGAATTTACTTCAGTCAGCCAAAACTAGGCTGACAACTATTACCCAGAGGACCTTCTCTTCTGCTGCTCCCAGACTGTGGAATGGCCTGCCGGAGGAGATTCAGCAATTGAACACTCTCTCTGAGTTTAAGGCAGCTATAAAAACTAGCCTCTTCCAGCAGGCTTACCCAGATGAACTTTGAATCAAGAATTTTAAAATGTGTTGATTGTTTTATATGCTCTTTTAATATTGTTATTGTACAAATGTTGTTCCCCACCTCGATCCAAAGGGAGAGGCGGGTAAGAAATAAATAAATTATTATTATTATTATTATTTCCTCATCCCATCCCCACTCCCTTTATTCTTATCTTATGAGATATATTAGATTGAGAGAGTGAATGACTGAACCAGGGTCACCCAGTAAGTTTCATGGGTGAGAAGGGATCTGAACACGGGCTTCCCTGGTCCCAGCCCAACACTATAATCGCTACACCCAGAGAGCTTTGGCTATGGGGCGGTATATAAATGTAAATAATAATTAATAATAATTAATAATACACTAACCTTCACCAAGCATGCATTGGACTGCAACTTCCATCATTCCCAGCTACCATGGCCACGACGGCTTGGAAGGATGGGAGTTGCAATCCACGACATCTGGAGAGCATTGGGTTGTGGGAGACAACACCAAACCATGCTGGCTTTCCATCCCTCTTACCTTCAAGTATTTTGTGTCTTTCCCCTGATTGGTTGACGGATTGTTGCTTAACATTTCAGGTGAGGGGGGAAAAAAGAGAGCTAAGAAGAAGAAAAAGAAGCACAGAAAGTAAGATCTCTTAAAACCATACATGAGCATCTTATTATTTTTCTGTTTATCTTACATAACAATAGTGTCAAAAGCCTGTTTCCTCACCTGCTATTTACAAAGCCAATGTCTGTGTTATCACCAAGAGAACCCTTTAAGACCATGATTCTGCTCTCAGTTACTGCTTTTTGTTGAAGTTTCTACACTCAATTGTTTTTACCTTCCTCTCTGTTCTTGAATTCACCTATTTTCACCAATGTAAAAGATTTTAGTGAGGTGATGTGGAATGTATTGAAAAACCAAAAGGAGGCAGAGCATCCAACTCAGGGCAAAAAAGGGAGAGAAGCAGGTTCTCAGAATGCTATAAGATACTTTATTTCCAAGCTTGGAAAGAAAGTATCTTAGCATTCTGAGAACCTGCTTCTCTCCCCTTTTTGCCCAATGTGGAATGTAGCAACAGCCCCCCCCCCCTTTGGATGGCTTTAAAAGGGTACTATACACGTTCATTGAGAATACTGCTATCAATGTCAACTAGTCATGATGGCTATGTATTTTGTCCAGTGTCAAAGCCAGTATACCTCTGTATATCAGTTGCTGGTGAATACAAGAAGGAGGGTGGTATTGTATTCATATCCTGCTTGTGAGCTTTCCATTGCCATCTGATTGGCCACAGTGTGAACAGAATGCTGGACTTGGTGGGCCTTTGGTCTGATCCAGCATGTTTTTAGTACAACTAAGGCTGCAATCCTATACTTTGGGAGCAAGTCTTATTAAACTGTAATGGGACTTCTGAGTACACAGACATAGGATTGCACCAGAAGGGACTGAAAAGGGTGTCCAAATTTATTCATGCGGTAATCCTTATAAAAAAAATCTTCACGGGCTTCAGTGGGACAGACCCGGTTCCCTTTGTGCTGTATTTGTTCTACATGCACAGGAAAAACACGACCCTTTTTGTAGACTATCGGTAGTTTCCCATATGAGCCTTAATTCATACTTCAGTGCCTTTATCTTTTCGCTCATTCATTGATGATACAGGTAATTTCCAGGTGTGAGAGTCGGCTAAAGCATTCCACTCTTGTTCCGAGCCATCTTGAACTTTGATTTTACAAATTCTCTGCATCTCGCTCTCTCTTCTTAACAGAAAAAAGTCCAAGAAGAAAAAGAGTAAGAAGAGCAGGAAGGACTCCAGCGAATCAAGCAGCGAAGATTCGGATGATGAAGCACTACAAGGGGATGATCTCTGGATTGAGAGATCAAGTAGGTTGTCACTACCCATTATGTCTGGCAAACAATCCTTTCACATATACATCCTTAAAGGGTTGTGGAGGGACGTAGGCTTTGAAGTGATTTTTTTGTAAGATAGCTGCTAATTATTTGAATCATAGAATAGAGTTGGAAGGGGGCTTTTTCTGTTGAAAAACTCAAGGGGGCTATCAAAAAAAATATGCAATGCAAATAAGTCTAGAAGGGGGTCATTTGGGTCAAGCAGATCAACAGAAATGTTGACAAGGATATAATATGCATTTTTAGTGCTTTGCAGAAAACTTGTCTTCATTCTTTTTCTTGACCCATTGTAGAAAACACAGATGCAGTGGACTTCATTGGACCAGAAGCTCCCATTACTCATGCCTCTCAAGATGACCGGCCCTTGAAGTAAGATTTCCAATGTAAATCAAAGTATAGTTCTTTTCAGTCATTAATTCATTTATGGTTGAGGTGAGATTTGATTTCAGGACTTCCTCTCTCTCTCTCTTTCTCTCTCTCTCTCTCTCTCTTTCTTTTGGCAGTCTGTTAAGCAGCACACTAGATATATATTTTCCTGGAATAGATCATTTAATGGGTTGGAGGTATAGTCCATCACCCAGTCTCCCAACTTCCCAGTGCTAATGCATAAAGGTACGCTGCACTGCAGCCTCTTGAAATCTATTGATTATAAGCAGACCTGCACTGGAACCACAAGACTTCATTCTAAACATGTCACCTTGAATGTGAGGGGAAATTGGATCCCAGCCTGTCCCAGCTCTATGCTTGGTGTTGCCCAGGCAAAACGGTAAGCTTAACCAGAGGGAAGACATAAGAAAACATGAAGTTCCCAAGCTTCTCATGAAGCCGCCTAACTAGGCCACCACGTTTTGCAGCCATGCAAGTTCCTAGTTTGCCTGATTGTAAATAGTACCGAGATGGATTTAGTAGGTTACACCCACGTTTTTGAAAGGCGTAATTACTTCATTTGTTTGAAATGGTGTTTCCTTTATCTCTTAAAGCTACGGGCATGCTTTGCTCCCTGGTGAAGGCGCTGCCATGGCGGAGTACGTAAAAGCTGGAAAACGCATCCCTAGGAGAGGTGAAATTGGCCTTACCAGTGAAGAGATCGCATCATTTGAGAAGTCTGGCTATGTAATGAGCGGCAGTAGGTAGGTGTTCTGATGAGGATTGCTGTGAGGTTTTACTACATTATATGGATTTCATCATCTGTTTAGCTCTTACATACTGCAGGGCGTGGGGGGAAAGACATTCCCCCACTTAAGGGAAATTGCCCTTGCAGTAAAGGAGTATTCTGTTTTTGGTTGGACCGGGGTGGTGTTGAATGCTCCTGGTTTCTTAATGAGTACTGTGTTTGTCATCAGACATCGGCGAATGGAAGCTGTGCGCCTGCGCAAAGAGAACCAGATCTACAGTGCGGATGAGAAGAGAGCCCTGGCATCTTTCAACCAGGAGGAGAGGCGGAAGAGAGAAAACAAGATCCTGGCAAGCTTCCGCGAGATGGTCTACCGAAAAACCAAGGGCAAAGACGAAAAATGAGCTGCCTGCTCTTCTTGTAGGGCACTGGTTGGAACTGCTGTCGGCCAACCCCACCTGATAATAGTTTGAAAATCGGTGTGTCCAGTACCACAGCCCTGCTCTCTGGGCCTAGTGCAGCCTGAACTTTGGAAAAACGGTTCATGAGTATTATGACAACGTTGGCAGGTTTTGTTTGCCAACTTACAGGGCATTGCCAGTTGCAGAGGTATACAGGCCTAAATGAAGTGAGGTAGGAATTGAGCAAGGCCAACCATCATGCAAACGATACCAAAATATTGCTAGCTATTGGAGATGCTGCCATCGGTTGACGATCTGGGAAAACTTCCTAAAATTCTGAGCCGCAAAGTAACTAGCTCATCCCAGATAGATAAAAACACAGGGACTTCTGTGACTGAAACTTGGGATTTTATTAAGGTCGCTTTGATCTGTGTTCTCGGATAAGAAAACTTTGATCCCACAGCGCAAGACAGAATGGATTGAAGAGATCTTTTATTGGCCTAGAGAATTAAATAAAAGTTGGCCCAATCACACTGTGTGTCTAACCCTATACACCCAACAAGACCAAACCACTCCTAATGTGGGACGTCACCTTTATAAGCTTCCTGTCCAGAAAATATGCGGGTTTTGTTTGTAAGTGAGCCCCCCCGCCCCCTATTTTTAATAGCACAAATTGGCTGAAATTGTAGTCTTGGTTTTTTGGCTTGGACACCTTGTAAATAGAGTTACATCGCGTAGTACAGATTTAGCTTCGTTATTTTCAAATTCTGTATATTTAGCCACATGAAGAGTGACCTAGAACTTAAGAAAGAGAGAAGTGTTTGAAGAATGTAAGCCTCTTCCTGCCTGACATTGTAAATACTGTTTGAATAGGATGGATGGGGTCGATATCTGTGGTGGGGTGGTTGAAAAGTGCATGTAGCAGTGGCACAGGCCATTCATTGGGGCTTTTGACCCCCCCCTTCAGAAATCTTAGGGGCCACCCAACACGCCATCCCCCCCACTTCAGGACAACCTCAGGGCACCTCTGACAAAGCACAGGAAGCTGCAGTCTGAAGAAGGGGAAAAACCAAACCCGAAACAAAACAAAAACCCGTGCGTGTGTGGGGGTGGGGGCTTTATCTGGTACATTCTGAGTACCCCTTTCTTGCACAGTTCCAAAATTGCGCATTTCTGGAGAAATATTTTTAAAATAAAGTGTTCCCTTGAGCGCACCTGATCACTTTGTGTGTTGCTGTCTTTCGCACGTTGCTTTGCCAGTTTGAAGCCATGTTTCATTCTCTGAAATTTCTAGAAGGGAGTGGGGGGGGGGAAGCTGCTCTCACCTTATTCCAGCAACTTTGAATGCACTAATTGTTATTTGGAGACTTGATTCTCAAATTCAGTTTTGGGGGTTGTGAACAACAGGCATGTTTTGAATCAAGATGAAATATCCCTGGTGGAGGTCCCTAAAAAGACTTTGGGCGCTACTGTGCGAGTATGTGCGGGCCAAGCTTCTTTTCCTGGTCTGTATTGTGCCTATAGACTGAAATGTCACAGTAAATGGGGATCTCTGACTCCCATGACCGGCCAGGAAGCAACTGCAGGATTGAGGATCTTAATGCTTGGTATAGTGATTCACATTTTTCACTGTCTATGAATTAAGTAATTTTAACATGAGGCAACCCCACCTACCCCAAGATAACAATGCACTTGACTACATGTACACAAACATTTATTTACAAAAAGAGACACAAACCCTACATAAAGGAGAGGTTTGCAACAACTCAAAAGGAATTAAAAGTCGACGGTCTCCATCATGGTGATTTTGCTTTCAATTACATCTTTGAGCCATTTTTCTTTAAAACGAGACTCTCCTGGCCTATAAAGAGAAATAACAGAGGACATCTGAGTGGACATTACATACAATCCCAAAAATGTAGGTAAGAGCTATGCTGTGTCAAATGTGATGTGTTTTATATGGCCAAAAAACGCTGTACAATATTTTGGGCTATCAACATCTGCCAAAAACTAAACTTTCTCTGCAGATGTTTCCCTTATTTTGTTTTTGTGTACATTATCTGTGTCTTATGCATTGATTGCTTCTTTTTAAACCATTTATTACAACTTAATTTCTCTGCCAAAACCCCATTTCTATGACCAAAATTGGTTTCAGTACACAGAAACAACATTAATGTTGGAGTTCCAGACTTCAATAAAAGTGTTGAACAGGCTCGGGAATCTTTTCAAATGTTCTCAATGTGTGGACACAGCTGAAATGTACTACCCTTCCTTTGTTAACAGCGCAATCCTAAACAGGTGTATTCAGAAGTAAGTCCCATTGTTTTTAATGGGGCTTACTCCCAAGGAATTGTGTCTATGATTACAGCCTTAGTGACGAATCCTGACGAATTAGTAATATTGCTGCAAATAGGATAGCCAACTTTTCATAACTTTAGTCTCCATGCACAGAATTTTTAAATTTTATTTATGCCGATTTCTACAACAGTTAAAAGCAGAGGTTTGGACTGTTATTTTTCTAGACAATTGCCAATCCTAAGTGCAAATCAATGGGACACACGAAAGCAGCTGAATGGAATGGACTCCTAGATAGGTCTGCCAAGGGAAGCAAGATTTTTTCAATAGCAAACATCTAGCAGAACATCTGGTCACTGCAGTTATTTCAATAGATATGCAATATGGGTCTTTAAGTAATAAACTACAGACGATACCTGTGAATGAGCTTATTCGTCTCCACCATAAAGTAGACTTCAATAGGTAACGTCTGTGTTAAGTGGAAAATCAGACTTCGTTAAAACTCTGGAAACAATGAGCTTCTATTTTGTTTTTAAAACACTCCCTCTGCCCCCCACCCCAATAAGGTGTTCTAGTCATCATGGACACAAAGAAAATATCAGGAAAGGTGGGGAGCCCTAAAAGGGCCAGATTTCCTGACAACAGAAATACCTAATTCATACCCATGTTCCAGCAGCGTAGGATCACACTGGGAAATGGTTATTGGGAGAATTCAGACAATCATATCTTGGCTTATTAAACTCCCATCTGAATGAGCCTTTTGGCCAGGTACACTTTGCTCAAATCAGGAAGTGAACAAATCAGGAAGTTTTCAATTAATGATAGTTTTGTTTGAACGGGGAACAGCTTTGGAATAACAAGCTAGGAGAGTAAATCAATTCCAAACCATGGTTTAATATCCTGACTTGCTTCAAAGCTGTTAAATATAGTTTATCCATTTAGACAAATTGAGAAACTACAGCTTGGTTGACTTGCTTGTACAAAGGGTGTAAGTGGCTGAAGGTTCATTCATATCTTAGCTTATTAAGCCATGATACTTTATAAGCCAAGCGTTATTTGGAGTCAATAGCTTGTTTCTGTAATTGACAAAGTAAATAGAGTTAAGGGAGTGTGGTCGGATTCTTGCAAATGATCAAGTTTATGGATCTCAGAAGTTGAAATTGATCCTAACAAGAGCACTCCAAGAATGCTTAATTATACTCTGTGCTTACTTGTGTTTAAAGGAAATTATTTATTATTATTTATTACATTTATATACCACTCCATAGCTGAAGCTCTCTGGGCGGTTTACAAAAATTAAAAACTTTGGACATTAAAAATCGATATACAAAATTTAAAACCCTACAAGCATAAAAACAGACAGCCTATAAAAACAGTATACATTTAAAACAGATGCGAACTCTCAGCCAGGCCTAAATATAGTTCTGGGTCAATTAAAAACTCAGTATATGCTGTTAAATGCCTGGGAGAAGAGGAAAGTCTTGACTGGGCACCAAAAAGATAATAATGTGTGTGCCAGGTGACATTTTGACTGGGAGAGTCAAAATACTTACTGATGGTTTGATTTTGGAAACCTCCAGGATGAAATAGACACATGCTGTTGCTCGTGGGATGGGCTTCCTGCACGTTGGGATGCTCCAACGCACCCGGTAATGGTACCTTGTACTGTACTGTAGTTCTTCATCGCTGAGATAATTTGTCCAGTGTAGCCAGCTCTTATGAAGCTCCCACGTCTGTGGAACAAATGTAAGCTACATTTTGGTCCCATGTATAAGCTCCTTCATATGATTGCCTTGATTTATGCCATAGATAAAAGGAACCACATGGAGATGCTCATTCATAGACTCTGTGGTAGCATCATGGGAGAGAAAGTCAGGTATGTCTGAAGTTGGAACTTCAATGTAGTGGTTACAGTAGCCTTGCCCAACTAGGTGCCTTTCAAATGTTTTGAAATCCAACTCCTAGTATCTTCAGCCAGCATGGCTAATATTAAGGGATGATAGGAATTCTAGTCCAAAGCATCCGGAGGGCACCAGATTGGGGAAGGCTGGGTGAGACCGTTGATCTTACATCAGATGGTGACAATAGCAGTGATAAAGTAAATTCACTGAGGGAGGGAGCCATTGAGGGTGACTTGCCCAAGCACCCACAAAAGCCTGGGGCTGGTGTACCCCCTATAGACTAGATGGTTTAGTTCCCTGGGTGGACCTTACTCAGAGGGAGGACTAAGAGAAAAAAAACATAACAGAAAGAGTCAGTTTTGTTTTGCTGAAAGCTGGATGCTAGAAAACTGATTTATGATTTTGGACTCTTATCACCTTGTATAAGGTAAACTGAACTGATGTTTGTGTGTAGCAGAATTCAACTGGGCAGCATTTTTGTATCTTTGATTATAATTCCATTATTACTGCAGGGCTAATGCTTTGAACTGCAATGTAGAAGCTACTAATTGTGGATTGTCCTGTGCTCTAAAGTTAAGCAGTCTACAAAAGGAACTACTTTACTATCCAGCATCTTGTGAAATTAAAGACACTTTGGGACAGGCCTACTGCAAAGATGCAAGCAAGAACTTCATAATTTCATTTGGATTGGAATTGTGGCATGTTTTTTGTATAATTTTAAAAACTTACTAAAGACATGTTTGTGCAGTTATATCTTTTCAAGTTTTCTTCTGGTCAAGCCCCATAGGATCCACACAAGTAGAGGTTGTACCGTCATTGCCCACTCTTAAACTTACCCTCATATAATCCTCGATCTGTGTCACCCCTTTTCCTACTGTGAAGTCTTTGCACTTCAGCCATATAATATTTGGTATTTCATATTTGGCTCCTGCACCTGAAAGGGGACATGGATTAATCCCTGGTGGATTGCATTCCCTCTGAAAGGCTTCACAAGCACAGTAAGCTTACGTAGCAATTCTGCCTCTTTCTTCCACAGCTCTCTGAGAGTGACCCTTGCCCCTTTGATCACACTGGAGACAATCGCGCTCGCTTTCTCCTTGATGGCTTCCAGGTCCTCATCCCCCTCTTCCACACTCGCATCGTCGCCTTCCAAGTTTCTTGTCAACTCCTCCATTGTCCTCAACTCTTGGGAGAAAAACCATCACACAAGATCAGAAAGATCAGTGCTAGGGAAAGACAAGAGTGCTTGATCATAGACAAAACTCGTGAAGCACCTCGGAGAGCTCCATTAGAGTTCTGACCGAAACCTGGAGCGGATTCACTGCTCCACTGACACTTAGAGCCACCAACCCTCACTGCCCGATGACCATGCTTCTATCTAAGAGAGCACCTGTCTTGCTATGAACCTACCTGAGTACTAAGGTGAGGCCCTTTTTACATCAGCAGTTGCCTTTTTGTCAGGCAGGTGTAAAAGGTCTTTTTCCTGTGTTGTCCCCAAACTATGCAATGTGTCCTCTCAACGATTGCAATTGTCCTCCACTCTCTTGGCCTTTAGAAAGGATGTAAGGACACATCTGTTCAGTTTAGCCATTTAAAATGTGTTATTTTTAACCTTTAAACTGTTTTTAAGGTTATTTTTTTATTGCCGAAATATTTTATTGCTATAAATTGTTGTATACTTCCTTGATGGCTTTTTGGCAGATGAGACATAAGAACTACCAAAAATACATCATAAAAGATAACAGTGTAACAACAGACCTATGTAGGAAATGCCATCAATTCCAAGAAACAATAGACCATAGAACAGGAGGATGTAAAATTGTGACAGGAGTGGACTATAGGGACAGACACAATACAGCTGCAAAAATAATTCACCAGCAACTGGCCATCAAATTCAACCTTATCAAACAAGCTACACCATACTATACATAATCACCTGAAACAATCTTGGAAAATGCAAATCATAAAATATACTGGGACAGAACAATCCATACAGACAAGACAACACCCTGCAACCGACCAGACATAACGGTCATAGACAAAAAAAGAAAAACGCACATACCTCATAGACATAGCAATACCGAATGACAAAAAAGTTGTTGAAAAGGAAGAAGAAAAGAGAGACAAATATACACCACTGGCCATGGAAGTCAATGAACTATGGCAACAGGAAAAGGTTACAATTATTCCGTTAGTCACATCAATCGCCGGCATCACATCAAAAAAATTATACAGAAAACCTTCAGAAACTGGGCCTACCAAAATACATCCACACCAACATCCAGAAAGCAGTCATACTTAAAACATGCTCAATTGTCAGGAAATCCTGAATCTGTAAAAGACGGCATGACTTGGGCAAAACCCGTCATATCCGTCTAGAAAAACCGCTATGAGCGAGAGATATAATAATAATAATACCTGGCCACTGATTGTTCAGCAGTTTCCCCACTATTGTGCAGTTCCCCCCATTCTAACATGTTCAAATGCCTCTCCTGAGGCTCCGTTACTGATGGTAAAAACTGCAAGCTAAAATACGCTGGCATTTCTGGCCTCGCCCCTTTTTGTCTTTCATCCTGCCCACCAGTGGGATGCAGCCTCTGAGAACTTCTCTGAAATGGAGGTTCAACATCTCTGTCCTACTATGGCTGGCAGTGGTTCTCTAGCCCTTCCCAGGCTCACCTGAAGATGCCCGGGATTGAAGCTGGAACCTTTTGCATGCAAAGCCAGTCCTCTCTAGCACTGAGCTGTGCCCTTGCATGATGTCTGTGCTTGCACATACATCTTACTCTATGCCCACATGACAATTTTACAGTGTGCCATTTTGTTTTTTTTAAAAAAGTGTTGTATGTGAAGCAAGAACAAAATGCATAAATGAGCCCATTCCTTTGCATTCCCTTTGCCCCGTTTCCTACAAATGCAAATAAGAAAACATGCAGCCAGCCCCTGGCACAAGAAAGCGGGTGCCTGTTGCTCTCAGACGTAATGATCAAGGAACATGGTATTAGCCTCAGCACTTCTGCTGCTCCTACAAATAGAGGCTTCGGAGGAATTTTGCTACCTGCCTGAAAACACCTTCCAACTTCTTTCCCCTTGTGACGCGGTCTATTTTATTTCCTCTGAGATGCAGTTTCCCAGGGCTCATTAAGCAGCTGGTTCGCAGGCTTCTGTGACAAGTGTTTGGTCACAATCATCACCCGGGCAACAGCCAATGGAATTCCAAGCTTTGATGAGCAGGCGTTCCGTCATGCTGAAAGGACTAGCGCTGACGGAGGGATTGGCTCTTTGTGGTGCATCATGCGCCCTGCTAATGTGATCTTTAGGTCGTGAGAGACCAGGAAGAGAGCATTGCCAAGTGGTTCATCCTGTTTTCACTACAGGCAGCAGGACAGGACAGGGCCTTTTTGAGCTTCCCCACCCATCTGTACATTCAGCATGATGTCTGGAACAGGGACAGCCCTTTCAATCTGCGAAAGCATGTAGCTGCATTTGGATGGAGATAGGAACCTCCTTGGATGTTTCCAATCCAACCGAGAGAAACATATTTGGTTGTTTCCATGCAACTGCACAGGTCGGTAATTAGTTAATCATACATTAACACATCAATGGCTCTCATGAGGCCAAAGTACCCAAATACCAAGGAGTGTGCCCACCATAGGCGTGCGCAAGGGGTGTGCCGGGTGTGCCCAGGCCCCCCCTAATGTCTCAAGCAATAATGTCTCGCAGCTGGGAGCCACATTTCAAAGAAGCCAGGAGGAGGAGACTTGAAGGCTAATATTGCCTAGTAAGACCCTCCTCTGGCCAGTGTTACCACAAAGTCCCACCAATGCTGGGGCTTGAGTGTCTCCTCATACTGCCCCCCTTACCTGCAATGACCCTCCAGATAATCTGAATGCGGAGTAGGACAACAATGGAACCGTGTTTAATAAACATGAATAAAAATGAGTCTTCAATAAATGTTCACCTTTAAAAAATTAATTAATAAAATCCCCTGGGTGCATACCCTAATGAAATATGCTGTGCACGCCTATGGAGCCCACTGCATCTCTATGTGATTCACAGTGCTTGCCTCGCCTCCTGTACAGATTCTGCTAGGTGTGTTCTAGTCAAGCATAGTAAATTTACGGTAGACTGTTCCCTAAAGCACAACTCAGACTCTCCCGCTCTCCAGTAGCACGACCTGAGAGGGATCCTGCTGCAGCCCAAGGCGGTGCGTCATTGCCCATGAAAGAGAGAAATAGAGATCAGTAACTACTGTTAATGGCTACTAGTCCTGATGGATATATGCAACTTCCAGTATCAGAGGCGGCATGCCTACATGCACCAATTGCTGGGGTACATGGGTGGGACAATGCTGTTGCACTCATGTTCTGCTGGTGGGTTTTCTGTTGACAGCTGGTTGGCCACTGAATTAACAGAATGTTGGACTAGATGGACCCTTGGTTTGATGCAGCATGGCTCGTCTTATGTTCTTATGGTTTTTTTAAACCCATGGGTTGTTCTGGGTTGTCATGATGTACAAACACACCTGCAATAACAAACCATGATTCGTTAACCACAAGCAGCCCAGAAAGAGAACCCATGGTTTGGTGTTTGATTGTGAACAGTGGATTGTTTTAGCCATGAGTGGGTGTTATGTATGAACCATAGATTGTTTCACCAGGTTACAGAGGCAGCAGGAAAGAGTAGTTAAAAAAAATATAAAATACACCAAACCCAACCATTCTATATGCCAGAACTACAGCACTGAAAAGGCATTTGGGATACAGGAAAGGAGCAGGCAAAGGAGGAGGGAAACAAGCTGGGGACTGAGAAAACAAACCAGTTTGTTCAGTTGTCTGCCAGACAAACCTGGGTAGGGCAACAAACCATGGGTTCGTGTTATGTGTGAACCAGGTTGTTGTGTTATCAGACCTTCAGTCTGGGTTGAGTTTTTGTTCCCCTGCTGTGAAGTTTTTTGGGTTTTGTTTTTAGTGATTATTATTTTACTCTCCTGTTTTTACTTTTCGTTGGTTGTTGTATTTTGGATTGGATTGTTGGATTGGATTGTTTGGATTGGATTTCGAGCCCATCTGTACCAAAACAGCTTCCTCAGTATATGAATGCACTGTGACAACTATAGTGTTAGAAGCTGCGTCAAAGCAATTGCAAACTGAAGAGGGCTAAAAAAAAAATCACATTGTTGTTAGCACTGTCCGCATTCTTCCAGGCACTAGGGGGTGATAGCTTGATCAGTTCCTATTTCCTACTCCCTTCCCTTCCTCCTTCTTCCCTTGCCTCTGCAACAAGCACCATGCCGTCTCTAACCCTATCTCATGCAGTCACACACACATGCCGCGTTAAGGGGTGCTTGTAGCTACTGTGTTAGATAGCGTTCCCTGATATGTATAAAAGCACTAGTACAGTAAATTGATACTCAATACTCAATTGATACTCCGATACTCAATGCTGTGTTGCCACTCTTTCTCTATATAAGGCAACTCTGCTGTAAGTCACAACAGACTTTCCAATACTTGTAAGGGTAGAGAGTGACATCTCTCTCATATATATTGTAAACATGGCATCCTTTTTCCTGTTGAACCAGAGCAACAGTCACTGAGTCTCACGATGTTTTTAGGATGTTTTATGCAGTTTTAATAATATGTGTCATGTTTTAATCACTTTTATGTATTTTATCATGTTGTTGTTCCCTGCCTCGATCCAGATGGAGAGGCGGGTAAGAAATAAATTGTTATTATTGTTATTATTATTATCTACTGGACCAACGTCAAATCCAAAGTGATCTGGAGAAGTGAATAGCTTGTGAATTTGCAGTTTGAAATCAAGGCTCTTCAATGTTTTTATTAATGAATTGGACAAGGAGGTGCAGGGAATGCTTATCAAATTGGCAGATGAAACAAAATTGGGTGGGATAGCTAATACCCCGGAAGACAGAAACAAGTTCAAAGTGATCTTGATAGGCTGAAGCACTTGGCTGAAAACAACAGAATGAAATTTAATAGGGATAAATGCCAAGTTCTACACCTAGGGGAAAAAAAACCAAATGCACAGTTACAAGATGGGGGATACTTGGCTCAGTAATTTTAAATAATGTTAATTTAATTTTTAATTCTAATCCAGATGAGATCAGAAGAATGACCTTAATCTTCTTTCCATTGGAGATCCCAAAGCTACATGTGGGGCAGAACCATTTTTACAAGGATCCAAACTGCTGCAGCAGCAATTTTCTGGCTTCTATTGGCTTTGCTCAGATGCATTTAGTAACCAACATGAGGAGCCTTACTTAGTTAATGCATCTACCAGTTTCTTTTGTCAGATTATTTTTAAATTCCATTTTATTTTGCTGCTCCATATCATTGCAATTACATTTCTTCCTAACTTCCAGCCAGCATCTATATACAGTTTTCTGCTCCCTGTAGTACAACCTTTATGATTATTGGGATGGGGAAAGAGGGGAATTTATGTAAATTGCAGTGCAAGAAAAATGACACAATTCATTACCAGGACTTAAAAAGTCTGAACAAATCACAGCATACAGTTTTTATAACATCTCATTAAGGGATAGTTATGGATTTCCCCTTACCCTGGTTTATTGTAGTCATGGTTTGAAGCTAAATAAATGTAGCTTGCACACAATCTTACAGTTGTGTTGTTAGCTCAAGCTAATGGAATATTTACGATCAAGTCTATAGCTCAGTCTCCCCCTTACAGGAAAGACAGCTTGCGTCTGTAATGGAAGTAGAAATAAGCTGAAAAAGGACTTTGAGGTTCATTGGGATAAAGCCTGATTCTGGCCCTGGTGACTATTAACGGACCACTTCAGCTAGCAATGCAGCCTAACTACCTCAACTACCTAACTTGCACAAGTGAGCCAAGCCACACTCTTTGAAAAACTTTAATCTTTTGCTTTCGGTGGTACTTCTAAAGAGGACTTCATCACACTCTATTCCTTTAGTTACTCAGGGTCAGGTAATACTAAATGAAGACCATGTGATGTTTTTGCTTGGAGATTTTGTCCAGCTTCTACAGACCTCTTTGTTGGGCTCCTTTCAAGCCTCGGAGCCCTCTGCAGCACTCATGACATTTATTTCATGTTATCTATAGATTGCTTTTTGACACATGCATATTCAAATTGGTGCAGCACTAAACAATAATTAAAACAAACGAAATACTCAAATCGATAAACTAACACTAAAAGGCAGCAACAGAAAAAGGTGTTAAAACTTCAAATGCCAATTTAAATTTTTAAAAAAAGTCTTAGCAGCTCAGCTAAGGGTGGGTGATGCAGGGGCCTGCTGGATCTGCCGAGGGAGAGAACTCTACAACTGTGATACCATCACTGCAAAGCCTTTGCAGCCGATACCAGGCAAATGAACAGCCAACAGGGACAAGCCCGACAGCAGGATTTGGGCAGGTTCATAGGAGGAAAGGCAGTCCTTCTGCTAACCTGATTCCAGACTATTAATGGTCTTACTGGCCAATACCAATACTTTAAACTGGGCTCAGACACAAACAGGAAACCAGTGCAACAGATACAAAGTCAGCATAATGCACTCCAATGGTTGAGCATCCACCAACATTCTGGCCACTGGATTTTGTGCCTGTTGCAGTTTCCAAACTCTTTTAACTGACGAGCCACTTAAGAGTGTTGCAACATGCTGATCTGACCTTAACTATGCGTGCGTAAATGAGGCCAGATCCACTTTCTCAAGTTACACCCGCAACTTGAGTACTAGTGAAAGCAGGAAAAAGGCACTCCTAATTGGCAGCGTCCCCTTACTTTCCAAAAATAACACTGGGTTCAGGGGCGCCCTCAGACTGCAGAACTGTTCCTTGAGGAGGAGCATAATCTAATTCAAGGCCAAATGGTTCACACCCACCTCCAGATCACCATAACCCCTGTCCATCAGCACATCCTTGCTGTCTTGTCTGGGTTAAGTTTCAGCTTGTTCACCTCCATTCAAGCCAAAACTCAACTCCAAACAATGTGGTCATCAGTAGACTGATGACAATTCAGCCCAAACATTCACATGTTTTCTCCCAGTGGTTTCATGGAAGTATCAAAGAGAACAGGAGACAAGATGGAATCGTATGGCAGCATAAACCAACAGCCCCAGGATGGAAACAGCAGCCTCCCGGCACCTTATACTCATTATGAGTTACTCCAGTATATTTATGTTATCACTATTGAAGCAAGTTAGCCCGGAAAACAACCCCAAATGGTTTTCTATATGTCCCCTCCCCTCTCCAACAGTTTGTGTTATTTCAGTCAATTTGTATCAACAAGCAATATAGTATCTTTTTTATGATCAACATGTTGCATGTTTTTTGTGAAATCCATGTTTATTTGTAGGCTGGTATACAACTCATCAGTCTGTTGTTTTAGTCAATGTTCTCCAAGCCCTAAAAAATACAAATGAGACAAAAAAAAAGTTCAAGTGTCTACCAAGCATAACATTGCTATTAAACTATACTAGGTGGCCAGGTTTAACAAATCTCTCTTTAAAGTATTCTTCATATTCCCACAGGCTGAATAACATCCCGATCTTAAGAACACAAAGCAAAGAATCAAACTTTCATACACCAGAGTGCACATTCAGGCTGGCATGCCCCTTTGTGACATCAGAGAAATGAAGACTGCCATTGGCCCAATTGTTTTAATGTCATAGAGGGGTGGGGTGGGGGACTGTAAGTCTAGGGCCAGACAACTGACTACTTAGAGCAGGAGTGCACAACCTTTTTGGCTGCTTGGGGAGGAAGTGGAGAGAGAGGTGGAATTTGGGAGGGATTTGATGGCAAGGGTCAGAGCACCCCCAGGAGGCTGCAGTTAGGACTTGGTGTGGGGGACCAAGTTTGTGTGCATGCTCCCCTGGGCTACGGGTTGTGTGCATGCTCCCCTGGTTTGTGTGCATGCTCCCCTGGGCTACGGGTTGTGCACTCCGGCTTTAGAGAAATGGGGAAATCTTAGAATCTGAATTATGAAGTCTGTGAGGAGCATTTACCAAATTAAACCATGCAAGCATTGCACTTTGAAAGGGTGCCTTGTGAATGCAGATAGGTTAAGTGGACTGTGAGACACTGCTTGCTGCTTAAATATGTGGAAGAGGACAGAGTCTTAGTGGTGTTACTTAATTTACTAGGCAAGAAAGTCGAGTCCAGTTCTACTCGCTGATGCCCTGGTAGCACCAATTGCTCTAAGCAGCTGCTGATCCCAGTTGCCTCAGGCATCCTTCCTTTCACCCATAAGGATGCAGCCAAGGTTGTTTAGATGCAGTGGCTGTTTGACACATTGAGTGTGACTATATGCATTATCATAAAGGAATAGGGCACGCAGAACCTGGGCCCCAGCAGCCACTTGGAGCTACAAACTAGCAGTGCAAAAAAGCAGAGAGGCAGGAAGAGGTAATTGTTTACCAGGTTGGATATGGCCTCAGATTGCCCAATGAGGGACAAATGCCTATAAGCTACATAATCAGGCAGCTCACTCAGCAAGACTTCACCAAAACAGAGGGGCACATAATACAAGTGAACTCAAAGGGCACTAAAAAAAAGGTAATCCTCTCCCCAAACTGTAAATGAACAGCAGTAAAAATCAGCTCTCAGGATTTCTGGGGTGACACTTTTACTATTCAATAACCTTTCTCCTCCCCAGCCCAGCACCATTTATTGTATCAATAATTTATTTTCAGCTACAAAAATCTCAAGCCAAATTCTATGCTGGATTCTATTCACACTTGCTTAACACCGACAGAGATGTAGGAGTAGAATGCAGCCAGAATTCATTCGTGCAGATGTGAATATGTGGCATTTTTCTCATCATCAACAACAACAACAACAATATGAAAAGCTATCATGATTTTGCAGAAAAGTTTGTTTAAACCAACCCTGGAGTCAAAGTAGCGATCGGTGCCAGACACACGCCTGTCTCTTTCCATCAGGTGCCATTGATAATTGTTCCGAGCAATCCTCTTCTCCTGTGCACATAGAAATGAGGTGGGGAGTGTGTGGGAAAGAATGAAAGAAGAGAGAAGTGATAAAAATGTTGAATAAATGCAACGGATACATCCCTTTTTCAAGGTGAGAAACACACTGCTCAGCCCTGCTTCACAGCCTAGCAACGGGGCTCAGATATACACAGATAAAATCAATTCAACTAAAGAATAAAGATCTTGTAGGCAGCCCAGAAGACAGGGTTCACACCATGTGGCCTAGTTTTACTGATTTATTTTAGACATTTGTATGCCAGTCCATAACTCAAAAATTCTCTAGGGGCCTTACCATAAAAAATAAAATTAAAAACAAAACAGAACATAAAACTGTAAAACCAAAAAGCAAGATAGAACAAAACTCACAGCAACCCCAACATTAAAAATACGGTGTTTCAAATGATAGGCCTATATGAGTTATTTAAAAGTCGTAGGACCACAGAAAGGCGAGGTGGAAGTAAAACTATAGCTGGACTACGCTAATATGAATTGCATGTATAAGATTGCTGTCACTAAATATTCCCCTACAGTCTCTGCCCCTGCAAACATCCATACGAAATGCATTGCTCCCTAAATGCATTAGTCTTTTAGGTGCCACAAGATTCTTGATTATATTTATTTACTACCACATATTTATTCTATTAAAACACTTATATACCACTACCCCTCATTGCATTCCATTTATTATTATTAACATTTCTATACTGCACCATAACTGAAGCTTTCTGGGCGGTTTGCAAAGGATTAAAACAAAAATGACATACATTTTTTTTTAAAAAAAAAACATACAACAGAGGGTATACACAAAGGCAACAGACACACAGATATTGTGTACAATTTTGTACTTTTCACTTTAGGGGAGGATTTTAAAAGGCACCAAATAGAAGGAAGGAGGGAGAAGCAGGAGGGGAACTTGCGGTCTTCCTGCACTGAGCAGGGGGTTCGACTCGATGGCCTTATGGGCCCCTTCCAACTCTACTATTCTAGGATCCTATGTTTTAGCCTACAACTCCCATCATGCCTCACCACTGGCGATGCTGGCAAGGGCTGATGGGAGTTGTAGGCCGAAATATCTGGAAGGCCCCAAGCGACGCCGCTTGAACAAGGGCCCTGCGATACTCACTTTGTTCCCATTTGTGTATCGGTGGATGAAGATGGTGGAGAGACCCGGGATGGTCAAGCACACGTACATGACCGTCAAACCAGGCAGGATTTCGTACCACATCCCGACGGCAGCCCCGTTCTCCCCGCGACCTTTCGCTCTCCTTCCCGTGCAAAGAGACCAAACGCCCTCAGCCCGAGGGACAGGGCAGCACCACTACGCATGCGCCGCTTTCTCTTCCGCTCCATCAGCCTCTTGAGACCTACCAGATCATCCGACCCAGAATGCACCGCGCCGGCTTCAGGACCGCCTACGGCCGCTGTTGCTATAGAAACCAAACAACTCGAACGCTTAGTTCTTGATTTTTTTTTTTAAAAAAAGCAGGCAGATGAAATGATTCCGTGCTTCTTCTTTTTTTTTTTTAACTCTCCCTCCGTATGTTTTAATTCGAAAAGGATTATCTATATATAAACGAACCGTTTACGTTTTTAAAAGTCCAGAGCATGTCGGGATAAAATAGCCCCTAAGATGGAGGAGGAGGTGGAGGTCCCCTCTGGAGCATGACGGGAACTGTAGTCCCAGAGCAATCCGGGAACGCTAATCTCTATGGCAACCCTGCGGCCTGGAGGTGTCGGGACGTCCCCATGCCTGTGAGGAGGGCGCTGTGGCGTCGCTTTCGCAGCGGGGCCGGCTTTTCCTGCCCTCCGCTAGTCCCGCGAGAGCAGCGATGGCCAATGGGCAAGCGGGGATAAGCTGAGGCGGACGGAGGAAGGCCTGTTGCTGCCGCTGCGCCTACGATGAAGGAGGATAAGGAGAACGCCAGGCCCAAAGAGAAGCGAGGCGGGCCCCTCACCCCGACTGGGCTGGGAGCGGCCATGGCCGGGGTGGACGCCAAAGCGGGGGGCGAGCCTGACAGGCTCGAGCGGCCTAAGGACAAAAAGGAGACGCTCAGCAAGGTGCGTTCGGGGAGCCTTTCCCTTAGAGGGGCCCAGGAGGACCGCCCGCTTCTACCGCCTGGTGGTAGAGCTTCCCCTGGACTGCACCACCCCAGGCAGTGTGCAGGGAAGGGGTGTGTGTGTTCCATGTTCGACTAAAACTCATTACTCATAGCAAATTAGCATGGTGAAGGAGGCTGGGCAGGGCTGGACTCATGATCTTGACATGCTAGTCTTCTACATGCAGGGAGATAGCTTTCCCCCCCCCCCCTTTTTGAGGTCGGGGTGGTAGTGAAGGAAGAGCATTCAGACGTGTAAACTCTCTCCATCGCAGCCACCTGCAGCTTCAGTTGGTTTCTGTTGGTTGTGTGAACTGGCATGTGGGGGCCCTTATTTTCCTAAAACAAAAGAGCACATGAAAAACTATTTTTTGTAATTATAGGCTTTGACATTTCGTATTGTATTATGTTGCATGTTGTGGTTTCAATCGTTGTGAACTGCCCAGAGAGCTTTGACTATTGGGGTGGGTGAGGGGTTATAGAAATGTAATAAGTAAGTAAATAAACTAGCATGCCCAAACCAGATTGATCACTTCTTCCTGGCATGCTAGTTTTCTATGTGCAGAGAAATATAAACTAGCATGCCAAAAACAGATCTATCTCTTCTTCCTGGCTTGCAAGTTTTCTATCTGCAGGGAAATATTTGCTTTTAATCTGGCTGGTGGGTGGGGGGAGATGAGGAAGCCTTCAGCACATGAATTTTCTCTACCATCACCACCTGAGGTCCAATTATTTTTCCTCCTTGTTTAAACTGGCCCCAAGCTGCGTCCTTCTCTCCCCCCCCCCCCCCAGTCAGTGTTGAAGATTATGGACTGGTGAGATCGCTGTTGATAGTCCCTTGCCAGGAGTTGCCTCCACAGCAGGCTATGTACCTGTGCATCTCCAGGTATGGCTGGCAAAGACCCTTGTCTGAAATTCTTGGAAGCTACTGACAGCCCGTGTAGACAGAACTGAGCTAGATAGACCACTGATCTGACTTGATACAAGACTGCATCTCACTTCTTTATGGAGAGGTCAGTTTATGGCAGCCCCACCCCCAAGGTGTGGGGACACCTTTGTAGCATCTTAGTGTAGAACTTACTTGATAAAGAAGCCAATCTGTATATTTGAAGAGTGGAGTTCTGGATCACTCTGTGCTTAAAAGGTGAAGAAGTGATTCTAGAAAGCAGAAATGGGCAATGTTTCAAACTGTGCACCTATTGTTATCAAAATCCCATCCATGATATGGCTGTGTAGACAGTTGTAGATTGTCAGAGTATCTAGAAGTTCTCTTACGAGGAAATGCTTGGTCCTGGTTAACAAGGAGAATTATTACTTTAGACAGTACCTATTGATGCTAGAGAAAAATATATCTTATCAAACTTTGGATGGTAATGAACCAGACGTAGCAAACTGGTTGAAAGATGACATAAAAAGCTGCCTTATGCTAGTTCAATATTTTCTACACTGAATGGCCATGACTCTCCTGGGTTTCAGACAGGGGTCTTTTCCAGTCCTACCTGGAGATAGCAGCAATTGAACTTGGATCCTTTCTTATGCAAAGTATATATTCTGGTGGAATTTGCCAAAATCAGGGGGAAATTGCTCATCTAATAAAACTTAAATCCTGAAAAAAAACTACAAACTGACTCTTGTAGGACCAGTTGGCACTTCATTACTTTTTGGGGAAAGGACTTGGGCACACATAAATAAATATTTAGACTTTGGAATTTGGGTACCTGAGAAGTTCTTGTTATGAAATTAGGAGGGTGTGTGTGTGACTGTATTATACAAGAATACAGTAGTGTAAGGCTTTTGACTCGAGATCTACCAGACCAGCTTTGCTCATTTTTGTTTTAAACTGAAGCTTGAGCTGTGCAGAAGTGCCATTTTTTCAAAAAAAAGTTTGAAAAAGTTCAGAGCTTGAGCTTTAATAGCAATTGCTTTCTTCAGCGCCAAACAGGCGGGGCAACCCCTTTGCCAGTGGGATGCCAGACAGCCCTGCTTGGCGAATCAGTGTGTCATGAAGGTGGGACCTGGGTGCAGATGCACAGAGAGGGGGAAAGGGACAGAGGTGGCCAATCGGGGTGCACAGGAGAAGGGAAACGGGCCATGTAGTTTTGCATGAAAATTTTGGAAGGGAAATTCACTAAGCATGAGCTGCATTTACATTATTCATTAGCCCGTCTCTGGTAAGAGGACTGAGGGGCAAAAAAGCAGGAAAGCAGAGCCACTGGTGCCCGTAGTGACATGGCTTTACACTAGCAACTATAAGTGTGGCTCCTTAAAATATCTGCAATCATTGTTTTGGAGTATGAAAAGGTATCAGTTGAAAAGCCATTATTTTGGTTGTGCAGCAATACATCCGCCAAGACAAGATGTAAAATGTGAAACTTTTTCTTTAAGGTAGTGATTCGACGCCTGCCCCCTAGCTTGACAAAAGAACAGCTTGAAGAACATCTCCAGCCTTTGCCTGAACATGACTATTTTGAATTCTTTGCTAATGATTCTAGGTAAGTGGGATTTTAGGCATTTGGTTGTGTTGCATGTAACGATGGCATGTCATATTTGTCTTTCAGTTTTACACCCGTCTGTGCTGTGTATATTTACAATCATCACTCAGCAACGTTTCCTTATACATTGCCATTTTCTGTCCTTCTGCAGTTTGTACCCTCACATGTTTTCCAGAGCATACATCAACTTTAAAAACCAAGAAGACATAGTTCTGTTCAGGGATCGCTTTGATGGTTATGTTTTTGTTGATCACAAAGGCAAGTAAGCCTAAAACTTGGTTATGTATATCATATCTCTGTTTTTAATTATATATTGGCATACATTTGTACAGGAATCATACTATAATAATGGAAACATCCATGCATTTATTTACTATATTTGAATCAAGGTTTCAAAAGACAGCTTTTAAGGCCAATTCTTTCCTTGATTAGTTGGCAATGTCCCATTGATTTCAGTGGGATTTATTTAAAGGTATTTGCTTAGGATTGCCATATAATAACCTAACCATAAGCACACTTTCTGGGAAGTATGTTGCATTAGTATCAGTCGGACATGTTTCCAAATAGCCACTTTTAGGATTGCAGTGGTCTGATCCATTGCTGGGCAGGGGCAGTATTGTCTAGGAACCACCCTAAAAATTCCAATACTTCCGATCCAGGAGGATTTGCTCCTTTGCTCCATGTGAGCAATACAAAGGACTTTGGGTGTGGGTAAAACACGCAGCTAGTACCAGCCTCTTACAGAGCATCCAAACAGGTCCCAGATCCCTTGGGTGGGAACAGTGATGTACACAAGATCTCTGGTAATAGGGAATTTAATTGCAGTGGCAGCTAAGACACAGGGTTCAATGTCTATTCCCCAGTTGCCGGGTACGGAATGCTACTTCAGCATCTTCAACTTGAACAGCTGCTGCTAAAGTGGCACTATAGGATCATGCTGCTTATATTCATTTGCTTCCTTACCATTCTACATGTAGCCAAACTTAATTTCTTTACCATTTATACTTGGATAGTCTTTGTTCAAAAAGTGTCTAGTCAGTAAGCCCCAACAGATAACCATATGTAAGTGTATGCATTTGTATGGCCAAAACAGTAGCTTTCAGCTCATTATAAAACCATCATCTAATTTGTCTGTTCATAAAACAACTCAAACTGCATTGTGGTTTTAGGGCCAGTTCATACGATATACTTTCTGCCCATGTGACTGCTGTTCCTCGTTATGCACTCAAGCACCTCAGTATAATGTGTGATCCAGCTAATCTTGGCTATGCATAGCAATGCTTCCTGTGATCATGAAGATACCATTTTTTCCACATACTGCTTCAGGAGGCCTGAACAAACAGCTCATGTGGGCAAGAAATGTGTTGTGTGAAACTAGCCCCTCAAAACACTGTCTTGGTTTGGGCTTGTTTGTTTTTGCTTTTGAGACATACTCAGTACAACAATTGTAGCCCTTGCTTCCGTTCTTAACGTAGTTGTTGTTTTTAAAAATATTTTTACGTACAAACAGGTCTAGAATATCCTGCCATAGTGGAATTTGCACCATTTCAAAAATCTGCCAAAAAGAAGAATAAGAAAAAGGATGCCAAAGCTGGGACCATTGAAGATGGTTAGTAGTAATCGTTGCTTGTTGTGACATCTGATGAAACTAGCTTCGGTGTAGGAATCAAGAGGCTGTATAGCTTTGCACACTTCCTTGGAAGTAAGCCCAATTGAACACAGTTGGTCAGACTTCTAAGTGAATATGCATAGAGTTGCAGTGCTAGAGTTATGTTTTTAAATAATGTTGGCTGCACTTATGGCATGATTCTAACGATCTTTGGTCAGTAGTTGTGTTGCTGTGTTCAGTGAAGTGTACTTCCTGGTAAGTGCATAGAATTGCAGCCTTAAGTAATTCGCTTAGTGAAAAAGAATCAGGTTTCAGTGGAGGACTTTGTACATGCTCAAGACCGCCCATAATATATAAGCTGATACAAAAGAAAAATATTTAGCTCTTCAGCCATAAAACCTTATTAGATCATTTAAATAATTTTATGTAGTATTACCATAACTGTAGCACAGAAATTTTAACTCGTGATTGCAAGATTTTAAATCCCAAAACAGCAGTTAGGTCAGGGGTGCACAACTTGCACCTCCCCCCCCCCCCCGAGACAGCTGCAGTTCCCAAGGCTTCTCCCTCCCTCCCTCCCTCCCACCAAGTTTCCTTCCCCAGCAGTCCTCACAGTAAGAACAATCTGTGTCGGGATCACTGGAGAAGTGGGTAGAGAGAATGCTCTCCACTCCCTACCCCAGCAGTCCTCATATAGATTGCTCTTTCCCTACTGTTGTTAGCGGTGAGGAAAGAGTGATGTGTATCAGGATCATTGGTGTGTGTGACTGCATCCCCCAACCTCACATGTGGCCCCCGGAGCCCAAAAAACAGTGTACACCCCTGAGAACGGCAACAGATTCTTAAGACTATGCTCACACTTTTTAATCACAATTATTATTTTGTTTCACTATTAAGGAAAACATAATGTGACCGTGTGGTGCACATTACTTGCTTCTTTCTAATCTGACATACTTTTAAAGATAGTTTTAGGCCTTTGGGCTGCTCCAGTTAAACAATTGCATCTTTATGGGTAGCTAGAAATGCTGAAAGCGATACATTCTACTCAAGAGTAGAATGCATATCTAAGATGACTACTGGGTGGCTTTTCCTTCAGGCTTTACATTTTTCTATATTATTTTTAAAATATGTATATTTATGGTGCAAACTCCTTGGTTCTTCATCAGATCCAGAATATAAGAAGTTTTTGGAAACCTACAGTGCTGATGATGAGAAATTAACATCCACTCCTGAGACATTACTAGAGGAAATTGAGGCAAGAAACAAAGAATTAATCGGTATGAAAATAATTGTGTTACAGTGTGTACGAGCTGATTTCTCTGAGAAAAAAATAGTATATTGTTGATCTCTATCTTTGAGAATGTTTATTTGTTCATTCTTGAACTGTGCTAATTTTCATAGTTTCTGAATGATTAGCCTTTTTGAGTTTAGTGCAGTCTTCCCCAACCTGGTGCCCTCCAGATGTTTTGGATTACAATCCCCATTATTCCTGCCCATTAGTCAGGCCGGCTGGGGCTCATGGGATTTTGAGTCCAATACATCTGATGGGCACCAAGTTGCTTTAAGAGAGAGAAGGAGTATATTTCAAATTTTTCAGAACGGCACCAGGAAGTCCCACATTTTTTACTGTGGTTCTGCTTTAGGCTGAGCCCTGTGTTGGTAAATGTGGAGCTGAGCTAACCAAACCTCTAACTATGCACTGTGCCAGGTGGAAATGCAGAGAAAAGCAAACAGCCGGGACTTAATACAGCTCAGCTTACCTCTTATACAGGAAATTTCAGCACCTGGCAGATTGTTCAGTCTGTACATGTTTTCTGTGTGATATAAAATTTAAGCTGTGTCCTCTTAAAAATTGCTATCTAAATAGGGAAGATGTTATAGCTGCAGCAGCATTTCCTAATGGTTAGATCTAATTGGGAACTTTATTAAAAACTGGCAGTGAGTCTCATAGACCCAAGCCTCATGTTTTTCCTTTGCATGTGGCAATGGCAGGATAGCATGCACACATGGGTGATAGAACTACATCCGTTGCCTACAACATCTAACTGGAACAATCCCAGAAACAGAGGACTCTATAGAACAAATCCCAAGGAGCCAAGAATGCACATTTTCTTCAAAAATTATGATATAGCTACTCTAGTTGGGGAAACTGAGCATGACTTGGAGTATCCCTAAATATTTATCAGCAAAAGCTAAATTAATAAGGACTGGAAGAAATAACTATGATGGGAATCTTATAGAGAGGATTAAAACGCATGTTTTCTCAGTGATTTCAAAATGTCCAGATGTTTTACATTTCTAGTCTTCCTATTATGTCAGTTTTAGAAATCATTTTGGGGAAGTAAAGGCCAGGTAGCAATATATGAACACCATATCTTAAACCTTTTTATTCGCCATTCTAGAAGAAAATATTTCATAATTCAAAATTGTTCATGGGGGTGGGGAGAACCCAAAAGAGTCCTTAGAAAATCTAGGGTTTCCCATGTTTCTGTGTTTTCCCCCCAAACCTTCACAGCTCTAGAGGGGATTGCACGCGAACTCAAGACTTGCTGTGGCTCTTCCTCTTAAACAGCCATTACCTGAAAATTGATGCAACGAAATATAGTTTAGCATTTAACAAGATGCCATAATGGGCTGCAACTGAGCAAAGCTCAACATATTCATTAATAGTAAGGCTCATTCGATTAAGATAATACTGGCTCTCGCACCATAACACTTGGCTCCCCTGTGGAAGGAGTCTTTTCAAAACGTGCATGTTTTACTTGGATTAGTTTGAGTCCGATGGGATTCATTCCCAAGTTAATGTGAATTGAATCGCAGCCAGAAAGAACAGTTTTCTTGACTATAATGGTTGAAAACCTTTAATTAAATATAGGGTGGGTGGGAGCGAGCAGTTTTATCTCCTGTCCGGAAACACCTGAATGAAGTTCTCTATGGGTTGCATTCCGATGGTGTAATTCTGCTTAGCGCAAATGACGTGGCACTACCAAGTTCTGAACTTGGGGGGGGGGGGAAATCCAACTAAAGTTTAACTTGCGCAACCGCTTGCAGGTTTTAGGTTTATGTAGTGGTCTGCTAGTGCAACCGAAAAAGGCAACAGAGGTTTGCTAGCACAGCATAAGAACATAAGAAGAGCTCTGCTGGATCAGACCAAGGGTCCATCTAGTCCAGCACTCTGTTCACACAGTGGTCAGCCAGCTGTCAACCAGGGACCAACAAAGCAGGACATGGTGCAACAGCACCCTCCTGTCCAGCAAGTCCTTCTGCTAGATGTGTTGGATTTAGGCCTATGAATGTATCTCTTTGTATGAAATGGTGGTGCTTTAATCATGATATTAATATGTATTTTTGTCTTTGATCACAATATTACAAGTGTTTTATAAATAAAGACGAACACATTCTTTTTCAATCTTTAGCAAAAAAGACAACTCCTCTGTTGAACTTCTTGAAGAACAAACAGGTAACAATTGTTCCAGAGTTATATTGGGGCTGCCTTGCCTGCACTTGTACTTAACATGTGTGTTTTGCTCAGTAAGACTTTCCTCATAATGTAATCTTGTTATGGGCGCTTGGGTGTCTTCAGTTTCCTTTGGAAAGGTATAAATGTATCTGTTTAAAATGATGATTATTCCCATCCATGTCCTAGTTTAACAACTCTGCATTTTCCCCACTGTTAGCATATATGTTTTGAGATAAAGACTATTATTATTATTATTATTATTATTATTATTATTATTATTAAAATATGTGTTGGCTAACAGCTAAATTTATCAGCACATTTTTTTGGTAGTGCTATGTTCATTTAAAGTCAGAACGTGTTATGGTGCCAAACCTCTGGGTGGAAGCCTTTCCTGGTACAGAGCCCGGAATAAAAAGTTCACCCTCGTTATATTTTTCTTCTACAGAGGATTAGAGAAGAGAAACGAGAAGAGAGGAGGAGGCGAGAACTAGAGAGGAAAAGGCAAAGGGAAGAAGAAAGGAGGAAATGGAAAGAGGAAGAAAGGAGGAAAAGGAAAGAAGCTGAAAAAGCAAAGAAAGTGGAGAGGTTTCCAGAGAAAGAAAGGGACAAATCAAGGGACGAACCAAAGATTAAGGTATCACTTCGTTCCTGTAGGATGCATTGGCCATATATGTTGCTTGTGGAATACTGCAGCAGAGCAAGCCATATGTATTTCGCAGATGGCTTAAAATCCTGTGCATCCTTGAAAGTAAGTCCCACTGAATTCAGTGGGGCTTTCTTCCGAGTGAAAATGTATAGGATAGTTCTATATACCACACAGCACAAGAATTCCTAATGTGTAGGTCAGTAGTGGGCAACTGTGGAAGGTTTGGGTACCATTTCCCCCCTCCAGTTGTGGGCTGTTCTACCCCCACCCACCCCACCCTCACACATCAGTGTTTTGTTTTGTTTTAAAAAGATGTCTGTAGCAGCTATGGATCACCAAAATTGAACCCTTTGTGCAATCCATGGCAGCTACGAATGCTTCCCCCTCCCCCTTGAATTTTTTGGGGGCGTGTGTGCATGTGGCTCACCCCTGCTGTGAATGCTGGAACATGGACTAATGAAGCATAGTCTGAAAGCTGGGTATGAAATAACTGCAGCCCCTTAGTCCTCACGCCCAACCGAACCAGAGCTTTAAGTCTGTGTGAGCCCTTCTGCTTGCATTCATCCCTTCTTCCCTGGCCGTTACTTTCCTGCAGTTCCCTTTCCTTCCTTCTCTTTTCCCCAGTGTCAACATTTAGATTGTAAGCTCCTCCAGGCAGGGACCTTCCTCTTTTGTACGTGTTTGTTTATTGCTCTGCAAAAAGCCGAGAATTTGGACGGCATTGTAATAAATAGCAATACAATGGCAATATAAGCGGGAGTGTCAAGATCATCTTTACTGCACTAGCCATTGGCTATGGCAATCTGTTTTTGTTTTGTTTTTTAAAGTAAGAAGAAGGCAGAACAGGGCTGCAATGCTGTGCCCGCTTCTCTCGGAAGAAGTGCCATTGAACTCAGTGGGACTTCCTTCTGCATATACATGTATAGGATTGCATTGTAAATCACTTAAACCAATATTAGGGTGAAAATCACTAGTTAAGCTAATATCCCCGTTGTTTTCTTACATACCAGCCCACCCTCCTTTCAGTGAGAGACCAACCTCCCAGCACAGTTTAGCATTAGAATTAACTTAGTAAGGAAAACTAAATTTGTTCTCTTCCTAGCTACTTAAGAAGCCAGAAAAGGATGAAAGAGACTTTGAAAAAAAGGAAAAGGCCAAGAAAATGGAAAAAGAAAGTCTGAGGGAGGAAAAGGCTGCCAGTGCAATCAGCAGTGCACCAGCCAAGCGCTCTGATGGGGAGGCTAAAGAGGAGAAGGCCAAAAAGTTAGTGTTCTCTTTGCAGTATGTATTCGTGTTTGTCAGAATATGCTGGTGAATTAGGTTGCCTTATCCCAAAATTTTATTTTTTATTTTTTTTATTTTTTTTAGTTGGCTAGTGTTTCCAATTAAAACTGGAAGAAGATTATACTTAAAACTGTATGAAGAAAAGTCATAGGAAGATTCACGGTTTTGGTCTTTCTGGCCATTTTGAAATGGCTCTGAAGTAGATGGTCGAGTGTGCAATTAACTGTCGCGGGAATTTGGGTCTCCCCGGGGTGGCCTATGACACCCTCTTATGTAAATTTCCTTGAACGGTGCACTTCACAATGAAAATTGTAATTATGACAAACAAGTGTTTAAAAGCACGTATATCACATATCCCAGGAAGCAGGGATTGGCTGCAACTCCCTGTTGGATTTACATCCATTTGCAAACCTGGGTTTGTTGCTGTGTAATGTGTGAAACAGCCTTTTGAAATCCTGATTTCCAAAACCTTTTTGTAGTCATTCCATAGAAATGAAAAAGGGTCTTGCGGCTTTCCAGAGATATGCGTTAGTTTGTATTCAGTTAGACTCTATCTGAATCTTACGTAAAGTTGCCGTAATGCTCAGTTATCAGGGCCAGTGTTGCCTAGACACTGTGTTGTTGATTCTCTTTTGTGTTCTCAAGTTGAATCTCCAAGTCTCTTTTACACAGATTGGAAGACGACTGTGGAAAAGACTACAGAGAAAGAGACTATGGCCGAGACAGAGAGTACAAATTTCGACGCCAAGAAGATGACCGGCGGAGGCAGAAAGAGCGCTTTGACAAAGAGAAGGTTTTTAGGAGAAAAGAGGAAGATGTGAAAAAGGACAGAGATTTGTTGCGAGAGAAAGGAAAGAGAGCTGAATTGGCAGACTATATGGGAAATGCAGAGAAGCCTGAGAAAGGAACCAAAGAAGACAAAAAAGAGGAAATGTCGAAGAGGGATCGCATTAGAAACAAGGTTGTGGATGTATAATACGTTCTTGTTAAACTGTGAATATGTAGCTCTTGCAGACATTTTTCGATCGTAGACAGAAAGGTGTATAGAAACCATGATTAATCCATCAAAACATTCTCTTATTACAAAAAAAGATTGATTTTATAATTTATATTTTTAAAAATATATATTTTAAATACAGCTGAATTCCAGATGAGAATGCAGAGGCTTGCAGTTAGCTGTAGAAATTACTGGCTTCCTTATCGAATAATGGCACTCACATTCTGTTCTCTAAGGAGTTCAGGGTGGCACCCATGGGGGTGATCCCATTTCCTCCTCTTTAAAAACTAAAAGAATGACAACACCATTAAAATGACATTTTAAAAGAACAAGGTTCAGATAAAACTCGGGCTGGTCATTCTGGGAAAGATGCTTGAAACAATAATGTTTTCAGGAGGCGCCGAAACCAATACAATGTTGGCGCCTGCCTGACCTCTAAAGGCAGGGGATTCCATGGGAAGGGGGCCACCACACTGAAGGCTCTTCTCTGGGTGGACTCTAATCAGACCATAGGGCCATGTGGAACCACCAGGAGCATGCCCTCAGATGAGCAAAGTGACTGGGCAGGTTGGTAAGGGAGATGGTGCTCTCTCAGGTATCCTGGTCCCAGGTTGTTCAGGGCTTTGTACACTAGTACTAAGTACTTTAACAGCTCCACTCCACTGAAAGCAGAGCATCACAACTGACTGTATTCTTTTTTGGTTGTTTCAGGATCGCCCAGCCATGCAACTCTACCAGCCAGGGGCACGGTGTCGAAGTCGTTTGTCCGCATATGACGAAAGCTCTCCAAAGTCACCTGATCAAGCAGTAGATAAAAAGCTGGAATGCGAAACCAGTAACAGAAAAGAGGAGGAGTGATGAGCCTTGCGTGTCCGCGCCGACGTAGCAGCCAAAGAGCATGAACTGCGCAGTCCAGAAGTGCCTTGGAGAAGGAGGAGGAGAAGAAGCAGCAGCAGCAGGAGTAGTACTTTTGGATGTATCTGGTTTCAGAGCCTCAATGCAGAGTCAAGACTCAAATGTGTATTTTTCTCAATGCATTTTCCGTTGGAGGGGGTAGTGGCAGGCCAGCTGCAAGGGGAGGAAAACTTCCCAGTTCTGGGAAACGTACAAAGGCTTTGTCACCGGAAGATTAAGTCAGGTGGCTACGTAGCCCCAAGCAAGCGCTGTTTTCTATAAAAGCCACGAACCAGTATTTGCACTTGAAATACAGCCATGTTGGAGCCTTGTGCTTGCTCAAGTGTTAACGTCTTTAGCGCTGTGCTGTGTGGTCCTGTGGCCTGCATTACTAACTGGGTGGGAAGGGGAAAGCCCGACATATTTTTTTAGCACCGGGAGAGTCTTTTTGTCTGCTGTGCTGCGTTAGCTGGTGGTGAAATTAATTTTGAGAAGGTGGAGAAGGACTTAACTTTTTTTTTCTTCTTTCATTGAAGATTTGGATAGCCTGAATAGCTGAGCTTCGGCTATGGGGAAATATTTTATTATTATTTACAAATCTCATGTAACATACTGGTACAATTTTTATTTTAAAAGTAGCTGTATGCGTTCTTCCTTCTCCCAGCTTTTCTCTTACTTTTTTGCCCTAGTGCTCTATCAGGAAACTGTTCTATTTCAGTTGTGCAGTGTCTTCGCTGATGCACTAGAGCATCTGGCAGAGCAGAAAGAAGTTGTACTAAGAGTTGTGGCTCCTCCTTATGCTAACACAGTGCAGCTATTTTATACGTAATAAAACTCTGTGAGATACAATTTAAAACTGCTTGTTAGTTTGTATGTGGGAAAGCTGGTGATCTGATCTTCATTGAATATTAATCATGTTCATGGTCATTGAGGGCGGATGTGCCTGAACGATTTCCCCAAACTGGTGGTGCATTCAAATCCATGGGTTGAGTCCAATGGTGGTGTTTTGCTGATGGGAGCAGTTCCATCAGCAGAATTGGTGATTCCCTCTCCCCTGTGCCCCCTCAAAACCTGTACCGGAGGGTTGGGAAATTCTCCGGAGCGGACTTTCAAGTGGCGTGGAGTTCTGCAGGGAAAGGAGAGAGGGTGAAAGTCCTGTTGCGCTAGCAAGTTGTTGGCTGTGATCAAGTGCATTATTCAAGTCACGTATTTGCATTGCATTCCACCTCCCCAGCACACCAAAGATCAATGTTATAGCCCTATGTCTTTCTGTATTACATCTGAAAGTGCAACATAAATGTCGTTCAATAAATAATACTGGAAGCTGCCTTATATCTGGCCAGACTGTTTGTCCATCTAGCCCAGTATTCGCTTCTCTGACTGGCAGCAACTCTGGAGGTGCTCCTAGGCACGCATCTGAGAAGCCTCATCACCTGCTACATGACACTTTTAACTGGAGATGCAAGGGATTAAACCTGGGGCCTTTTGCATGTAAAGTATGGCCTTTGCCACTGACCCATGTCCCCACCCCCAATTACAGAATGGAGTGCAATTCAATATCACTTTATAAACATAGATATGAGTATAAATCCACTGATGATTTGCTGTTCTCTAATGGTATCCAGATTCTGATAGAATATGAAAGAAGCAGACTTTGTCCAAAGTAATCTAACAAAAGGAAGCAGTTGGCGCCAATGGGGAATTTATCCCCCTGTCCCAGCAAATGCTATTTTCAGGAGAGGGGTTTTCCTCAAGACTGCAGTAGGAGAGAAAAAAAGGGTAAAATATCTCCCTCAATTCTTGCTCTGATCCGCTTAGTTCCCAATAGCTGATGCAATTTGCATTTTTAAAACCTGCAAGTTAGCTGGAACAATGTATTTAACCCTATGTGCGGCTTAGCCTAAAATATTTGTGACATGATCAAGCTGTCAAAAACTAAAAAGTGCGTCCTTTCAGTTGCGTTGCTTCCTTCCACTTCCATTCTGTTTACATGCTGCAGATGAAAGTTCTGGATAATCAAGCCCTAAAAGGAGAATGTGGTTGTGTTAATCTATTGCTGCAGAACCACAACTAGGTTCACCAGAAGTCTGTGGGAAGTGTGTGGCACACTGCAGGTCATCATAGGTAGAAATTAGACCCCGCTTACAATTAATATTCGGTAGACTTGCATTTTAAAAATGTTTTAAAATGGTAGGAAAATCAACGTATTTGCACTCATTCACAACGCTCCTGATCAGCTGAATCTGCTCTTTATTGGGTTTGTTTTTAATACGCAGGCGCTTGGTGCAATAGCTGCAATAGCTCGCAGGAGTCGCTGGGGGCCGCTGTGGCCATAGACTTGTCTTTCTATGTCTCCGTGGCCGCAACTGAGGAAAGTCTAGCCTTCACATTTCCTGTTTCTGCTTTCCCCCATCATCCTCTGCGCCGCCTTCCTTTTCTCTCTCCCTTTGCCGCCATTGTGGTAGCCGCTTGGTAGCGCTTGGCCATGGTAAGTGAATCCGTTGCAATCCTGTGTCGGGGCCGCTTCTTGGACCCCCGTTCTTCATTCCCGACCGTCTTGGGCCTTCGTGCGAATGAGCCCGGGTAAAATTAGGGAGCTGGAACGGGTCTTCGAAAGGTCGGCAGCCCCTTTGTCGGCGTCTTCCCTCCTGCATCGAAGTTGTACGGGAATAGCTTATGCGCCTGCGCGAAAGAACCATCCCAGTGGGTTTCTAATTAGGACCTCCCCATTTTACTACGATTTGTTGCATTTTTATCCCACGGAGCTCAGTGCAACATACATGCGGTCTCCCATTTCTTTTTATCTTCACAACAACCCTGCGAGGTAGGAGACTGAAAGGGAATAGCTGGCCCGGTGAGCTTTGCGGCCGAGTGGGGATTTGAACCCAGCTCTCAATGGTCTTAGCACTGCAGTTGCTCCATCACGCTGGCTTTTTGGGGTGTGAGGGCTGAATGCATGTCCCAAAGGGATGCCATTGCCTTCACTGAGTAGAGTTTCTCGACTTCAAGACCCCAGATGATCACGAATTACAGCTCCCATCAACCCATTATGTCCCATAGTCATGGATGATGGGAGTTAAATGGCTCAACATCTGGGGATCCAAGGTTAACAGAGGCTGCTTATAGGCAGGTTGACCCAGACTGGAATGGATAATGTGAAAGGTTGATAGAGGGTAATTCTCTCCAAAGTCCCAGGCGTGAAGGCCTTAGATTCCTGGCAGCTGTGAAGTCAGCATAACATGTACAGTTCATTTCACCTAACCCTTCGCAAGGTCTTGGCTAAACATTACAGAGCCTTACCTGGGAGTGTAATCAAGAGATGGATGTAATTCTGATTTTGGCTGTTGGCGTGGGCAGGCTGGCAGGCTTGAATGTTTGTCCAGAAAAAAAAACACTTCCTTCCCTTCTCTCTTTACCCCCTTTGTAGAAACAGTGGGCCTGTTCAAACGATGCACTAAGCCATGGTTAGGCTGCTAACCCTTTTCCAGCAAATGGTTAGTGAGTGTGTTTAAATGGTGCTTATGAAGCCACCATTGTTAGGAATGGTTCACAGGACACGCTACGACATAATGTTTAGCTCAAAGTGCTTAACCACTGTGGCTTGGCGCGCCATCTGAACAGGGTCTAAGTATTTCAGGAAATAGGGTTCTAGCCTTGCCATGATCATTTTCTGTGTAGAGAGAATATTTTGGAGGAGCATTCAGTCATATGAGTCCCCAGCAGCAGCCTGAAAGCGATACAGCCCATACCCAATTTTACCACCTCAGGATGTGCTCGGCTTAAGTCTGCAACAGCACTTTAGAGACTACTTCTTCAAAATGCAGATGCGGGGTACCTGTTTGTGAATATTTCCCCTGTGTCAAATTCCTTTTATATTAAAAACAAAACTTAGGCCACTGGGGAGAGGAGGACAGTAATTAACACAGACCCACACAGAAATCCTCTCACATGGCAGGTTTGGTTTTTCACCTTCAGAAATGTGGTCCAGTAAATCTGGAGTGAAATTGTATCTTGCCCTGTGGCCACAGTACTATTTTTTCACATGCAGATGTTGCAGCTTTGCCAATTCGTTTCCCCCCGCTTCTCTTCTTTCCCCACCCTTTTGGAAATCCGCTAAATCAGCTGGCATGTACTCCAGAAACTGCACCAGAATCTCTTTCCTGCCTTACAGAATCTGGCTACATTCCTGTATGACACATGGGCTGGCCAAAAGATCATGGCACACAACTGATCGGTCACTGACTGTGCTGAAAGACCCCATGGCATTTTTAGACGTTCAGCTTTGCCTAAAGTCATTTTCTCCATCATCTTTCTTATGACTTCTGCTGGGTTTGGTTTTAAAATGCCTTCCTTCTCTCCCTTCCCAATCTATACCAGTCTTCCCACAAGACGTTCAAGATCAAGCGGTTCCTCGCTAAGAAGCAGAAACAGAACCGGCCCATTCCACAATGGATCCGCATGAAAACTGGCAATAAGATCAGGTAAAAGCATTGCCTGCTTCTCGGGTTAGCGACCACACAAAGGCCCACTGTGTGAGGGATATTCATCATGGGTGTTGGCTCTGCAGGGAGATTTCAATAATTGGGGTTAGTATTATGGCAGATGCTTCACCATTGAAGTCTGGCCGCTTCTGAAGTCAGGAAAAGCAGCTGTAATTGCAAGCGTTCTCCATTTCCATCCTGTTGTGGCTCTGAAAGCTCCCATCATGTGGGAGTTGGAAAGTGGGGTCCCACTGTGGCATTTCAATCCCTTGGGCTAGTCAAGGTGCTTACTTATGGATGGGAAATATCCACTCTGGGATCATTATCTCTCCTTTCGGAGATACTGAATCAAGAATTTATTTGCATGCTTTGTTGATGCTTTTAGAAATACTTTTAAAGGCAAAATCCAGTCCTATGCAAACATCTACACTACCTGGTTCCTTTCTTTGGTATGGGCACAGCATTGATTATCCCTAATCACACTGAAAGAGGGTATGCTATCCCATGTCCATGAAAATAGCAGCCATAAGTTTCTTTCCTAGTGATTAAATAGAGATGGGCTCTTTTCATTCTGTTCAGTATTTGCCTGATGGTTGCCTGACTATGGCCTGGTTCGCACATAACAACCCAGAATATGGACTATCATTGAAGTGTGGGTTGTTGTTACATGCAAACCCTGCACTATGGCTTAATTCTGGGTTGTTAATTCTGTGCAATCCAACCACAAACCATGGGATCTCTTCCTGGGCTGTTTGTGGCTAACAACCCAGAGTTAAACCATAGTGCGGGGTTTGCACACAATAATGGCAGTCCACAACTCAACTCTGGGTTGTTGTTATGTGCGAACCAGGCCTAACTGTTGGTTTGACATGCAGTTCATGTCCATTGTTTGCTTTCTAAGCTGTGCCTGAGCCTCCTAGCCTTTAAGACATCCACTGACAGACCCTAAAACATCCTTCCCCAATCTTGTTCCCTCCAGATATTTTGGGCAACAACTCCCAGAATCCCTGACCATTGGCTGGGGCTGATAGGAGCTTAAGTAAAAAAAATATTTGGAGGGCACAAGGTTGGGGAAGGCTGTCCTAAAAATATGCCTTCAAGAGGGAATCCATTCTTACTATTCCACCCCCCCCAGATCTCCTTTCTATTATGTGTTGACTTGCCATTCCTTCTTCTTCCTTCTGTCTCTTCACATCTCCTGTCCGGAGGCCTGCGAGGATGCTGTATTTATCCACTAGCAAAGGGTTACAATTTGACTGTAGTTTTGGGGGGTTGAGCTTTGTTTCCCGTGTCGGCTCTGCAAAGGTGACATTTCCAGGCAATGAAAGGATTCCCCAAAGCAGGCTGCAATTACAGTGTTTCATTCTGTGGGAGCACTGCCATGTCCCTGCTGAGAGCAACTCTGTTAACTGAGGATTTGATCGCTCCTCTGTGCTGGTGAAATCATTTCCCTTTAACAGTGACAAGTGTTGCGAGAAAAGCCTTAGAAGAGCATGAAGGCTTTTTAGTGGATGGAATTTTCTTGAGAAAAAGACACGAATGTGTATTTGACTGGGGAATAACAGGGTACATTCCACTAGGCCAGATTCTGCCTATAAAAGATAATCCAAACTTTTTAGTTTCCCAGCTCACTCAGAGGGAATTAAAAGCGGAGTTTAGCTTGTGGAGTGATTTAAGGGAGTTTTTCTGCCCAAACACAGGCCAGTGGCCAGCTCTACTGGCTGATATCTCCATCAGCTCCACTTTGGTAATGATGCAGCAAAGACAAAAAAAAAGGGAGAGATCCAATATGTGTGAGTATCGAGATAGATTTTTATGCACATTACATTTCTAGGAT
Source organism: Anniella stebbinsi (assembly GCA_029215795.1). Taxonomy (NCBI): domain Eukaryota; kingdom Metazoa; phylum Chordata; class Lepidosauria; order Squamata; family Anniellidae; genus Anniella; species Anniella stebbinsi. The sequence goes on along the minus strand of JARDYH010000001.1, from coordinate 9,414,694 downwards.
TTGAATAATTTTGGGCCCTGTTAATTAGGAAATGTGTTTTTTTACCTCTCGCTAGATTTTAAACGTGTAGGATTTTTCTAAAAAGAAATTAATCCAATCAGTATGTCAGTCAGACAGAGCTTTCGTTGAATAATCCATGGGAGCCAATCAACAAGGCTGAGCATTACAAGCCTCCTTGCAGGGGAGGGGATATTTTTGTTGCTGAGATGAGAAAAGAATAATAAGTAATAGCTTATGGTTATCCAAGTTGGAAGTTCTCACAACTTCCTTCACTGTTAAAGCTGTTTTGTTCAACTTTAGTTAGCGCGCAGGATTTTTATTTTGTTTTTCTCTTTAGCCCAGTGGGCATTTTGGGATTTTCAACCTTCAGAATTCTTGGAAACGTTTCATCTCATTAATAGATGATGCAGTGTTCATGTGTGCCGAAGTGAGGGCGGAGGGGGTGCTAATGGACGTGGGAAAACCCCACTTCTTCTGCTAGCAGCTGTGGAGCCCTTTGTGAAGACTGCCTTGTGCCGATTACAAGTGGGGTAGCTGGTTCACATGCTCACTATTTGGAGACACAGGACTGTGTCTTGCTTACTAATCGCATCCCCTTTTGTTCTAGGTACAACTCCAAAAGGAGGCACTGGAGGAGGACCAAGCTGGGACTGTAAAGAGAAGCTGCTGCAACCCCAGCGACGCGTCTGCCCTGCGTCAAGCTTTCAAGCCCTAGAATGGCCCCTTCCGATCAACCTGCCACAGCTCTATTTTCAGGGCTGAATCCTGTCAAGTGTCGTGAAGTTTTTCCTTGACTAAAACCTTCATTTTCGCCTGGAGTTTCTGAAAGAATTAAAACCGAATAATGGAGACCTTTGTGTTCATGTTTAGTGTCCTTTAGTTCTTAATTCTGGCTGCAACCGGAGAGAAGCTCATTAATAAATATCAGCTTGAACGTAGTTTAGCGAATTAGCGACTTTTCATTGGATTCACTGTTTACACTTGCTATAGCAGTATAGGGGGAGTTGGCGACAGTACAAAAGACTTAACAGCTATGAAATTGGCATCTATTCCATGGAAGGCTGAAAACTTCCAGCTGTGGTTTCATGGGTTGAAACAAGCAGGCAAAACATAGCGCCAATCAGGTAGTAAGAAAACGTGGTTTTCCAAGGCTGGAAAGGCACTTTCTCAAGGTGATGTTGGGCTTGGCTAAGGAACATCCAAGCAGAGGCTGAGAATAACGGGGATAAAAGGATACAGAGAGATAGGATAGAGAGCCTAAACAATGAGCAATAAAGGACCATGTTAGAAAGAAGGAAGGGTTTGGAGAAACAATAAAAGGGTAGTGTGCTTTCACAAGCTTATGTTGTTAAAGGACAACTTGTCAATATTCAGTTCACTTTCCCCCTTCATAAATTAGATATAGGAGGGTTAAAACGTCTTATTTTTTGGTGAAGTTTGCTGTGACGATACTTGAAGGAAAATGTAACCCCCGCTTATTTTTTTTGTAAAGTGCAAACTTGCCCTTAGCTGCAGCCGCTGCTTTGTATCAAGTCAGACTGCTTCCAGTATTGTACTGTGATGGGCAGTGGCTCCATAAGATCTCAGGCAGAGCTTCCTTTTCCATCAGCTGCTAGCTCCAATTGAGAGAATGGATCGACACCTGAAGCCTTTTGCCTGCAAGGTGAATAAAACCCCTCTCTCAAAATCCTTGCTGGGAGAATGAAAGTGAAGAAGAATATTGCTAGCAGCAGCTGAGGAAGGGGGTCGCCTGTAAATCATACTAGAGTGCTGAGTAACGTACGCTAAAAATACTCAAAATTATAATACTGACGGAAGAGTGTTTGCAGGCTTCCCGGTTCATTTCAAGGGTGGGGGGGAAATGCATTCCTAGAGTCACCCTATCCACGCAAGTTGGGATCTTCACAGACACAGGATCTTCTGAATTCTACAAGAGGGCTCTGCCGTTAATCTTAGTAAACCATGATATTCCTCCTTGGTGATATTTCTGATGCTAACGTAATATGCACATCCCAACCCTTTTAACAAAGTCTGCAGGAGGACTTGACAGTATTGTAGACGACAAAGCAGCCTTCCCCAACCTCATACCCTTTAGATGGTTTGAACCACAACTCCCAGGATTCCTAACCATTGATCGCTAACGGCTGTTGAAAGTCCAAAACCTCTGGGGGATACTTGAGTTGGGGAAAGCTGGGGTGAAGTGTTTGTTTGAGTATTCTGTGAATAGCTATTGAGTTGCCAATTTCCTTTTCCATTCAACTTGGATTGACAAATCGACAGGCTTATGTTGCCTGTCTCAGACTTTGCATTTGTGTGGGGAGAGAACAGTAATAGTCTGGCTGAATTGGAGAGAAAAACGTATAAAACTCTCGGAGGGTTATTGAGACTTCTGTTGCCCTACTATTAAGAAGACTAAACAATGAAGATCATGCTGTTGTACAACAAAATAGTTTTCTGGTTTCTGTGGAAGTTGTAACGGTTGTGCGTCGATAATGCCAGGGAATTAACTAGATCAAGGAAGCAATAACAGTAATAAAGGAGTCAAACCACAGGAGCTGAGGGAGGCAGCATGGAACAGCCCCAGCAGTCAAACCAGATGGACCAGAAATTGTTTTGCAAATTCTGCGGTATACATGGTAGGTGCTAATATATCTGTAAAGTCACAGAATGAGGGGCAGGCTAGTGAAAGATCAAAGACTGAACTGCATGCTTGAAACTGATCCGTTTGGGAGATAAATAAAGTGCTCCTTCAAGAGATACAGTGCAGGCATACATGAAACCACAAATTTAAACCAGTTTGAAGCCGATGTGAATGAAAGGACCAGAGGCTTTCTCCAGATGAACACAGCTATCTTTGCATTTTTTGTATTCCCAGAGAAATGGGTTTCTTACACTGGAAAATTGGCACTCGTAATGCCACTGTTTTTCTTGATCCAGATGCACTACCCCCTTACTGGCAAATTCCATTTGGGAAACATTTTCAGAATTCTCAACAAAACACACCTGAGTAGTATGCCTGTTGGTGCCATTTGGATTAGAAGTGCACCTATGTTGTTAGCACTGATTGGCTAGTGTCAGTAGCATCACTTTAGAAGGGACATTTCCCCACCCCAAAAAGAGCATACACCCTGCTGGATCAGATGAAAGGCTTTTTTATTCCATCATTCTCTTCCCACGGTGGCCAACCAGATGCCTACAGGAAGCACACAAGCAGGATATGAGCTCAACAGCACTCTCCTGGTTCTGTTCCCTGGCAACTGGTATTCACTGGAGGTAATATAGAGCCATGAAGACTGGTAGCCATTGATAGACTTCTCCCTGAATTTGTCTAATCCCCTTTCAAAGCCAAGCTCGTGGCTTGGATGATAATAAATTCTGTAGTTCAGCTATGCACTATGCAAATAAGTACATCCTTTTGCCTTCCTGAATCTCCCACCATTTAGCTTCATTAGTTCTAGTATTATGAGGGAGAAAACTCCCTAATCCATTTTCCCCACACATGCATAATTTTTTCCACCTCTATAATGTCTCCCCTAACTTGCCTTTCTAAACTTAAGAGCCCCAAATGCTGCAACCTTTTCTCAGAAGCGTTGCTCTAGCTTTTGAATCATTTCTGCTGCCCCCTTCTGCCCAGTCTCAGGCTGTACAGTATCCCCTTTGAGGTGCAATGACCAGGGCTGTATGTGGTATTCAGAGTGTGGTTGCATCGTAGTATTTTATGAAGACATGATATTGGCAGTTTTAGTTTTAATTTCTTTCCTAATGATCCCTAATACAGAATTTGCATTTTTCACAGCAGCTGCACACTGGGTCGACATTTTCTTTGTGCTGTCCACCATAACCTCAAGATCTCTTTCCTGATCATTCACTACCAGCTCCGACTGCATGTGTACCTATTAAATTAGGAATTTTTTTGCCTCTAGGTGCATCACTTCACACTTCCTTAAATTGAACCACATTTGCCATTTTAATGCTCATTCCCCCAGTTTGGACTGATCCTTTCAGAGCTCTTTTTGTTTTAACCAGCCTAAATAATTTGGTGTCAACACCTCACTGCTCACTCATAATTCCAGATCGTTTATGAAAAGTCGAAAAGCATTGGTTCCTGTGAAGAAACTGGGGTAAAACTGAGGTAAAAGTTTAATGGTTTTAATGACTGAAGAAGTTAATACTATAAGAGAATAATATATGGCTTTTACTTGAGGCTTGAACCTGAGGAGAGATTCACTGTAAAAGTGCTGGTGGAAAGCACTTCCTGTTACTACTGAAAGGGGAATGAGGCCAGATTTCTGTCTTTATATATGGGAAGGTAGGATTGAAATTGGTGCCATCTGATTTGAAAACAGTCTAAAGATGCCCATTGATCCTGAATCTGAATGGAGGCTGGCCACACCAAAGCTGATTGGGTGGAGGGTTTGACTGGAGCAAATATAAAGAGCTATTGAGTAGGGATCTGCAAGAGTTTCTGTCTGAAGGAGAGTTCTCAGCAGGTCTCCTCATGAGAGGCCAGGGAGCCTACTGAAGACATCCGCCAGAAAGAAGAGGAGCTGTGAGACTGAGAAGCCAAACTGAGAGGACATGAAGAAAATCTCCAAAGGTCTGCAAGCGTGGAGCAGCCGTCGGAGGAAAGAGCTGAAAGCTGTCAGCTGATGGATGTAGCTTCAACGCAGAGCAGCTGCTGGACCAAACTGAAGACTTCAAGGAGAGCAGCCTTGAAGGTGCCAAGTGGAAGCCGTACCAGAATGAAGACTGCCTTTCAAGCCCTCATTGTAAGGCCTGGGAGTTAACCGGAGTGGAGCTTGATAGGAGAATTAGCTTATGTTCGGTTAGGATTAGGAACCTGGTTGGTGGTAACAAACAATATAGGAGCTCTCTTTTTTGAAGCAACTGCACAGGAAACTTGTTTGTAAAGCAATAGCAATCTTCCCTGAGATTTGTTTTTTTCCTCACACCTAATGACCAGCTACTTTAGGGGAAAAGGTTATATTAATAAAGGGGTGTTGTTTTATGGTGGCAGTGGAAGTGAAGGGAGGGATTGATTGCCCAAATTTGAGAGGTGATCCTTCATAAGAGGTTGCTACAGCAATAGGGATGCCTCAATAAGAAGAGGTGTTTTTCCACATTTGGTTAGTGGTTGGATTGCCCTAGAGTACAGCAGTCTGGGAGTGCTGTTTTTTCTGTGGTTTGAGGAAAAGTCCTTGCAACTGGCTTGTCTCTCCACCACAGCAGACATCTGCCATATTGCAACATCTTTTTCTCTCCTGTACCCTTTTAGTTAAGCTGACCACTCCCCCTTCAAGGGCTTATCTTCTTAGGGTCTCTTTAAATCATACACGAATGGACATGTATATCAGAAAGCTCTGAGAGCAAATCTTTATGCTGTCCTTGGGTTGGAAAACAAAGAACTTTACTTCCATACTGTCATTTTCCAAAGACTTTTTATTTGAAATTGAGGATGCTCCTGTAGTTCAGACTAGCCAGAATTAGTTGAATTTTTCACAATTCCATCCGGAGTAAAAGAGTATAGATTACTAATAAGGAATAATTATATGTCAACCCTGGTTTGTCCAAAACATTACTTCCTGCCGTTGTTAAGTCAACTTTCCAAGTTTCTTCAAATTCTCCCAGGCCAGTTTTTTCTCACATCACTTGCTACCTGATCCTTCTAACTTGAGATTGAACAAGAGGGCTTCTGCTTGTAAAAGTACCTGTTCTACCAGAGACAGGATATCATAGATGTCTATTTGGGGAGGGCCCATAGCTCAGAGGTAGAGCACTTGCTTTGCATGCAGAAGGTCCCAGGTTCAATCCCTGGTGTCTCCAGGTAGGACTGAAAATCCTGGACAATCACTGCTAGTGAGTGTTGATAATGTTCTTAATATAGCACTGGAGCACTAGCCAATTTCTGGTGGATTTGTTGCAGAAATTCTTACAAGTAATGCTTTAACTCGGGGATGGGCAACATCTAGCCCTTCCAGATTTCTTGCCCTACAATTCTCACGATCCCTCACCATGGACTATACTGGCTAGAGCTGATGGCAGTCGTAGGTCAAAATACTTGAGAGTGCCCTGCTTTTAACAGGTAAACTTTGGTCTAATCCTGCAAGGCATTTCCTTCTGTTCGCAAGCAAAATGACATAGTCAGGGTCGCTCAAGGCATTATAGGGATGCCTTCTCTTAAGTAGCCCCGGTTTGTGCTTTTGCTTTGTTAATTTAGAGCGGGGGCGAGGAATCCTGGATCATGGAGATTCTAGTAAAAATAAAGTTGCCTGTGCAAGATTGCAATAAGCTGAACTCTGAATTAAAATGTGTGTACAGTTGACAACATTTGAGAATGGAAATACTGTTCTGACCACATCCTAGAGAAGTGATACCGGGCACAGAATTCTGCTCCCCTGAGAATGGCAGCTTTGCTTTAAAAAGCAATATCAAGTTTCTAGCCCATATGGCTCTAAACTTATATTTGACAGTGGGTGCGGATAGTGCTTGCTGAATTCTCAGAAACCAGACAAATGTCTGAACAAGATTTCCAGTGATTAGGGGTGGGGCTTCAGTGCTCAGCACCACTCCCTAACCAAATCAGAATAAATTATGCAAAACAGGAGAAGGATATGCACTTTTTTCCTCAATGTGTGTAATTTACACATATTTCAGAACGGATGTTTTTTTCTTGGTGTAGAATTTTAATTTCATTTGGCACACTGTATACTTCTTTTGGAGAGCAAAGGAACCTGGAAGAGTTTTCTCAGTTCACAGCCACTAAACCACAACAGCTCCATTGGTATGTTTTCCCTGTCCCACCCTTTTCTTGGAAACAGAGGCCTCAGAGTTCTCATACCTGGGGCCGAAAGGCAAGCCTGGGCAGGTGTGCTGAAGCCAGCAATCTGGACACAATCTCGGCATCTCATCCATCTTCGGGGCTTCCTCCCACCCTCTCATGATGGCTGCTATTACGATCCACTCCCAGGTAACAAGTCAAATGGCATCTACAACAACATCTACAACTGTTGGAAGAAGGCCATCGCTTGTCTGAGTATGCTCCTGAAATAAGATGGTCTGGGATTAGCTGCTCTCTGGCTTGGTCTTCTGCTCCTGGCTTCCTTGCAATCCCCCTTGAATGAGTTCCTCCCACGCCATCTGGATGGAGCGCAGTTATTGTTTGTGTTACAGGCTCTGATCAGGTCCATGTCTTCCTCGCTAGCCCCCGAGAGCTCCTTCAACTCCATGGGAGCGTCGGCCCGGAGGTACTGCCACGCTTTTTGGCCATTGTGGTCTCGCAGGTTCGTGTTGGCCCCGTAGGCTCCCACCAGCACTTTGATGACCATCGCGTGGCCTTGCAGAGCCGCCAGGTGCAAAGGGGTCATCCTGCCGCTGGCCGTGAACACGTTGACGTCCACCGGGTAGCCGATGCCCTCCGCAAAAGTGATCACCTGGATCAGGTCTTCATGGCGGCCGTGTTTGGCCAACCAGTGGAGAACAGTGAAGCCGGTCACAAAATCTCTCCTGGAGAGCAGGCTGGGGTCTCTGGCCAGCAAGCGGAGGATGCTCTCAGCATCTCCTTGGGCCACGGTCAGCATCCACTCGTGCTCCAGTGGGTCCAGAGCCAAGGACAGGTCCTCAGAGTTCACGTCCATGAAGTTGTCCTGATCAGGAACATGGGCAGAGATGCTCTCCTTTTGGGAAGCCGTCAGCCAGGTGGGTCTGACTTGGCTGCTCTGCCGGAGGATCTCCTTGAGGCCTTTCCTCCGTGTGCTGCCTACGGAGAGCTGGGCTGCGTCCATTCCGGCTGCCCAGTTGCCTGAACGCCTGCTGGACCTGCTGAGGCTCCTGTTGAAGTTGGACAACTGTCCCCGGCGCAGAGCGATGCTCTCGGCCCGGATGCTGGAGCTGGGAGACCAGCTGCCAACAGCAGCGTGAGCCTGGGAGTTGCCTCCCTGTACACATGGCTTCAAGGCTTGGGATACCTGCTGCCCCTCTGTCAAGCCCCCTTCCCTCTGCCAGTCTGCCATGTTGCCTCCTCCAGGGTCCAGCGTTCCCCAAAAGTCCGTGGGGCTTCCTACCACATTTCTCATGGAGCCATGGCCCGTTCCTCGCAGAACTGCATGCTCCATCCGTTGCTTTCCTGCTAGATAAGGAGGGAGCTCTGGCCAAGTTCTCGGAACTGTAGTGCTTCCTGGTTCTGCAGGCATGCAAAGGGGGAACAAACATCTGCTTTCGTTACTCGGAAAGGAAGAAATCACTCCAGTTGTGAAATAGTCTCCGGGCAATAAGAGCTTGGCCAGGAGGTTAAAAAGCCCACCACAGCATAACGCTGCTTTTGTCGAATAGTGGTTTTCTAAGTTTTGGGCTTTTTTAAATTAAAGGTACAATAAGACCTGTTTTTGCTGCAACAAAACAAAGCTGTCCCTCTGGATCTTAATTTAAAACATTTTCAAATGGTGTTTGGCACTTTTATCTCTTTCCTCTACCCTCTTAGGTTTTAAATAAACTTTTGAAGGCACATAAAGTTGCTTCTCCTTCATGCCCCCCACTGCATAAAAGAAAGTGCTTGATTTGTAAATTCCTTCTTCTCCCAACATAGCGGCTTATAGTATTTAGAAGAAATGAAAAGTTTCCTGGAAATATCTAGGGTACTCAAGATGCAGAAGCAGTCAGGGCTCCTGCACCTTGAATAGTTGTCTGAAATAGGGGATTTTAGCCAGTGCAGTTTGCGTGACAAATTACACCTGCTGAAATCCCCCCTTTTACGAAAATATTAAAGGTTCAGGAGCCCTGCCCTCTTTTGCTTAGAAATGTCACCCTCTGACAGCGTACCTCTTCTTCCTGTCTCCTGACCCATGAAGCTGTTATTTCTGTCATCCTTAAAACAGCCCTGCAAGGTAGGCTGGTTTAGATGTTTTCCATTACAGATGGTAGCCTGAGAGAGAGTAGATTGCCTGTGGCTACTCATGAGTAGTAAACAGCCAAAGCAGCTGTACCAGTGCTTAGCAACACCCCAAACAGAAACTCTTAGATCTTCAGTCGTGAAAGAAATGCACTCTGCACCTATTTGAGGGTATTGCAATCTATGCTTCCCTCCCCATTTACAAATTAAGCCCCCCCTCCAGTTTCAGAAAACACTTCCAATCCTCTCTCATGCTCTCTGCACACATGTCTGCATGTTGTGACAGCAGGGTAGAAGGTAGCAAAAGGCTATGATTTAAATAACCTACACGCAACATAGGAATTCCATGTGCATTAACATGTAGCAGCACTTTACACTTTTACAAGTGTTTGAAATCTGTGGTGTGTGTTATAACAGCCTTCCCTAACCGAGGAACGTAAGAAGAGTCCTGCTGGATCAGACCAAGGGTCCATCTAGTCCAGCACGCTGTTCACACAGCGGCCAACCAGCTGTCGGCCAGGGACCCACTAGCAGGACATGAGAGCAACAGCACCCCCTTGTCCATGTTCCCCAACAACTGGTGAACATAGGGCATACTGCCTCTGATACTGGAGGTAGCACATAACCATCAGGACTAGTAGCCATTGATGGCCTCCTCCTCCATGAATTTGTCTAACCCCCTTTTAAAGCCACCCAAATTGGTGGCCATCACTACATCTTGTGGTAGTGAATTCCATAGTTTAACTACGGCTGTGTGTAAAAAGTCCTTTCTTTTTTCTGCCCTGAACCTCCCACCCATCAGCTTCATTGGATGACCCCCATTGGGTTCTAGTATTATGTGAGAGGGAGAAAAAAATCTCTCTCGCCACTTTCTTCACCCCAGGCATCCTTTTGTACACCTCTATCAGGTCTCCCCCTCACTCTTTTTCTAAACTAAATAATCCCAGATAACGTCTAATATCTACAGTGTTGAACTACAACATCCACAGTCAAGATGGCCAAGGGGGTGATGGGACGTATCGCCCAATGAATCTGAAAGACACCAGGCTGGGGAAGGTTGTACGGTAGAATCATAGGGTTGGAAGGGATCTATGAGGTCATCTAGCCCATCCACCTGTTCCGTGCGGGATTGATTTGCAAAGCAGGAGGCAAAAACTGCACCCCTATCCAACCCCCGCTTTAATATTTCCAGAGAATAAATGCCCACCATCACCCAAAGCAGCCTCTTCCATTGCCAAACAGTTCATCCCGTTATTTCACACTATCTGTACAACCACCCTGTAAGGTAGATCGGTATTAAGAATCCCCCCTTTCTTCCGAGACGGAGAGAGGATGCTTTGCTCAAGGCTCTCCTGTTAAATTCATGGTGCAGAGACTTTTTAAAACCACAGCTCATTCTCTGAGCCACTGTGAAACCCCAGCTCCAAGAAGTCAGAAAAGCAAGCACTGATTTAAGTGTGACATGTGTAAAACAAGCCACCGCCCTTCAACCCTAATCTGTTTTGCCTGAAATTTCTTAACCTGCACCTCAAGTTGATTCATGTTTTACTTGGTGCTAAAACAATCTTCCATTGTGCTGACCTTTTATTTTATTTTTCCTCCGAGGCTGCCCTTCCTGCAGGAATTTCCCTTTCCTGCTGGGATTTCACACATAAAAGCAGAATCTGAAAAAAGAAACCCATAAGGCCCAATCCTTCCAAGTGAAGAATGAGCAAGCGCCTTCAAAAGATACCCTCTCTCTCCCCCCTTCTTTTTACCTTTCCAAAAGCACCTGCCCGGTGGCGCATGCCGATGTGAGCCAGTGGCCTCGGCCTTCCCAGTCTGGCACCCACTGGGGCACCCTGCAGATCTCCAGCCGTCCTCGGGGCTCCTCCTTCCCTTCTGCAGCAGTGCGCCTTCCGTGTCGGCCCTGCGAGTTCCTTTGTGCAAAGTTTGCCATGGGTGAGCTTCCAAGCGCGGCAGAAAAGTGCTACCGTGACCTTTGCTCTCTCGCTCTCGACTGGGAAAGATTAAGCCGCCGTGTGTGAGGTTGCATTTCTGCCCAGCCCACAACAGTGAGCTACGGCATGCAGCCGGGGATCTTAGAAGCGAATGACAAGCAACGCGGTGGTGGTCGCAGCTACAAACCTTCCCCTTGGATGCATCTGCACAGATCAAGGAGGGGCACCAGAAAAACCAGTTAGGCTGGGCATTTGCATGGCACCGGTTGCCTGTAGCCTCCATCCCTAGGCCATGTGGAGGAACAGCCATGCTCTGGGGAGATGTGAAATAGAGGTATTAAAGAGAGCTTAATAATAATAATAATAATAATAATAATAATAATAATAATATACAACAACTTAGGCTCAATTGGGACGATACAATAAACAACTGGTGTGGGGGAAACAATCGTCAGTTGTATTGACTACCGTGTCATCCGAATGCTGCCATAGTCAACTCAACGCTGATCCTAATCCACACCACAGTTCATTATTTATTACCATGTTGTGTGGGGAGTGCCCCCTAGATGAACAACTGTAAAGTTGATTGTTACCCCACCATTGACTATCGTGTCGTCCGAATTGAGCCTTAGTATCGTGTCTATTATTTATAATATAATGATTCAAAACATGTTACATATTTTACCTAAGTTATCCTCACAACAACCCTGTAAGATAGGTCAGTGTTATCGCTCGTATTGTGTGTTGGGGAGATGAGGCTCAGGCAGAGCAGTCTGCCTAAGGCCAGGTTCAAAAGAGAGGGCGAGATTGGTGCTTCTTGATTTGTAGCTCAGTCTTTTAGCTGCTACTGAATGAAGATGATTCTTCAGTAGCAAAAAAGGAGTTTGGAGACTCTGCTCCCTTTTCCCACCTCCTCTTGTTTCTTGCCTGCGAGAAGGCGGAAGGGAAAGAACGGGGTGCGGCTGGAACCTGCCAGTTCCCCAGCAAGATTTTTTTTAAAAAAATGCTGATAACAGGACGAGGACTGTCTTGCAGAGAACTGGTCGCACTTCCTCAAAACTGCAACTGTCAGGTTCCTGTTAGAAGCAGATGCTGTTGAAAACATTTTTTCCTTTGCAGCCTCGCTGTGCACTCTCTTTGCACACTGAATTAACCCACACTTACATCTTAAGAAGCTGTCCAGAACTTGATTTGGGCCTGGACTCAAGCCATGAATGAATGAACCAAGTATAGAATTAATAATAATAATAATAATAATAATAATAATAATAATAATAAATAATAATAATAATAATAATAATAATAATAATTTTATTTCTTAACCGCCTCTCGTTTGGATCGAGGCGGGGAACAACAGTAAATATAAAACACAATAAAATACATAAAACTGATTAAAAACATGGCAAACATTATTAAAATAGCAATAAAACATCCTTAAAAACATCCTAAAATTCCACTGGATATGCCTGCAGGAAGAGACCAGTCTTTATCGCTTTCTTAAATTCTAAAAGACTGTTAAGTTGACGAGTCTCCTCTGGCAGGTCATTCCTCAGTCTGGGAGCGGCAGAAGAAAAGGTCCTCTGGGTAACAGTTGTCAACCTAGTTGTGCCCCTGAGCAACTGCAGAGTGCATTATTTCTCACCCCTGAAAATGAATAGCATTTCTGGTTAGAATGTAGTTTAAATGCTTAGGTGGTCCCCTAAGCATTTGAAGCAGATCAGTGTTGCAATGTTAAGACAATGAAGTGGGAAAGCCCAGTTCAAATGTGAGCATCTCTCAGCCTAGCACCTTTAATTATATGGACAAAGTGAGAGCGGCCTACTTTACAGGGCTGCTGTACGAATGATTGAGATCATGCAGATGAAGAACAGAGCATTGCCCATATATGTCTACTCAGAAGTAAGTCTCATTGAGTTCAAGGGGTTGTACTCTCATGTAAGTCAGTACAGGTTCACAGCCTAGCAAACCAATCTGCAGACCACTGGTTTAAATCCCACCTTCCGTGGCAGCATCAGAATATATATATATATATATATATATATATATATATATAGGATTAGGGCAGGCAGGAAAGAGGCAAAGTCCATGGTGTGGGGCAGAGGAGGTTTGCCCCATATGTTGGATTTCTGAAAGGGGAATAACAATATGTTCCAGCCATCTGAATTATATTGTCACTGAAGCTAGTCCTATTGATTAACTTTCACATAAGTTTACTTGGGATTGCAAAGGATATAGTTTATTATTTTATTTATTTATTATATTTTTATACTGCCCGATAGCTGAGGCTCTCTGGGCAGCGCACAATTAAAACCATAAAAATACAATAAATACACAATAAATTTAAAACTTTAAAAGGTAAAAGTGCAATATAAAATCAGAGAAATTACAGTCCAGGGAAAGCCTATGTGAAGAGGTAGGTTTTCAGGAGGCATTTAAAAGCTATTACATTTTCTGCATCCCGGACTGCATGAATGAGGGAGGGTTTTCCAGAGGGTGGGTGCCGCTACTGAGAAGGCCCACCACTGAGGTTCTTCATGGTGACATTCCGTTTGTTTCGGAATGGCCAGCAGGACCTCCTGTGAAGATCATAACTGTCATCTAAGTGTATATAAGGGAAGGCGGTCTGCTAGGTATGCTGGTCCCAGGTGGCTTCGGGCTTTGTAGGATAACAACGTAACCTTCCTTGTGGCTCGGTAGCTAACAGGCAGCCAGTGCAGTTCTTTTAGCACACGTTTTATATGAGCTGAGCTAGGTGTCCCCGTGAGCATCCTAGCTGCTGCGTTCTGCACAAGCTGCAGCTTCCAAACCACACACATGGGTAGCCCCACATAGAGCGCACTACAGTAGTCTAATCATGAGGTTACCAGTGCAGGAATGACTGTGGCTAGGCTATCCCTATCCAGGAATGGATATAGTGATCAACGCTAAATCAGAAAAGCACTCAGAGTGGTGACTTTGTTTGAGATAGCCACAGGGTGTCCAGCAATAGGTGGGGGCAAGTTACTTAGTGGGGGATCTCCCCTCCCATACTCTTTGGGAGCCACCTTTGCTCATCTCTGCCTTTATCTTATTATCAGGTCACTTATTAAAGTAAGCTTCTGTTCTCTTAGCCTACTTTAAAGGGTTGTTGTATGGATCAATGACGTGTTATATCATCAAGTTTTTCAAACATTCTATTTATCTTTATTCCCCCCCCCCCCGTTTTTAAAATATACGTACATGGATTTGCATATAGCCATATCAATGAATACATATTACATGCATATCTATGAAAATACAACTTTCTAGCAATTATATGAAGTCTTCAACATAAGTGAACCAAATATCCAAATAAGTAACCAGGTAGCATCTCCGTGATACCTGCTTGAATATTGCAAGCACTGTAAGCTCCTCAATCCATTGCATTATAGCAGGTGAACATTTATCCTTCCAATGTTGTAATATTAGTCTTTTTAGCTGTCAAAAGGGCACAGAGAATCCATTTACGCTGACTATTCCTTAAATTTTGAGGAAGCAGGTAGATAATTTAAAAGAGCCTGTACACCGGCAAATATTAAAGACTGTTCCAATACAAAATTCATGCACATAATAACCTCCTCCCAAAAAGAAGCAACTACTGGATATTGCCAAAACTTATTTTTAAAAGAATCATTAGCTGCATTGCATTGCTGGCAATTAGCCAAATTCGAACCTTACATTTATTTTATTTACAATTACATTTTAGGGGTGGGATATAAAATCTAAGCCTAATTTATAACAAAGGGCTGTGTGGCAGTTTAGGAGTTAATTGGCTTTGTTCTGGCAAATCTTTCCCATAGGCACTCTGTCCTATACCTCACTCCATCAAATACAAGTGAAATTCTCTCTTATTTCTTTCACCAGTCTCTTGTGTTGTGGTAAAGTTCAGTGATTACAAGCAGCAGAGACAAAGAGTAACTGGTTAATTATTACCCACAGCTACTGTTCTTTGCAGGGCAAGATAATCATGAAGGTGAAGGCTAGGAGGAGAGGTACCGTTCACTTTCCCCTCCAAAAAGCTTAGTTACACTCAAAACACTCTCGTAACACAGAGTAGTGACCATGTATTATCTGCACCAGGGCCGGATCTACACCAAGCAGGATATAACACTTCGAAAACAGTTTGAAAATGGTATATGGAGTGTGTCCTGGGCCTGGACAATTGTCAAAACTGTTATAAACCATTACAAAGCAGGAGTGTAGATCCTGCCCAGGGGTGGGGAGCCCCTGTCCCATGAGCTTAATCCGGCCCGTGGAGGTTCCCCAGGGTTTTTAGCTTTATTCCACCATGATTTAACTCTCCAAAAATGTGGCAACAAATATACATTGCCATCAAAGAGCTGGTGTATTTCCTTGAGGGCGCAATATTGCTGCAATGTTGCAGCACCATCTGCTGCCTGTATAAATGGAACGTAGGAAACTTCCCGACAAAGGAAGCAGCCCCAAAAAATGGGGTGTGGAGGCAAAGGGGAGACACATGTATTTTGCCCCATCATAATCCTGTAAAGACTCTGAAAGAAGAAAGCTCAGAGAGGGTGTGGGATTTTGGCTTTAATGTAGAGTGAGTAGCCCTCAGCCTACCCAACCTCACAAGATTGTTATTAAGAATAAAATAGAGAGGAAAAGAATCATCAATACTGCCTGGGCTCCTTGCAAGAGGAAAACTGACAGAATATAAATCTAATACTAAATTAAAATATATAAACGTTGTGGGTGGTTGCGCACTCATGTGCAGGCACGCTGCTGCTCCATCATGCAGGTGAGATTTCAAGCAGGAAATAAATGATCTACATTGGTCCTAGATTTAAAAAATATCAACCAGAATGAAATTATAAGAGTTAAACTGACGCATAAAGCTAAAGGCTGGAAATGGAATGCAATATGTTGGAACTATAATAGTAGCAATAAAAACAACAACGGGTCTTTTAAAAACTGTTTTTATTCAAATGTGTATAATAGACAACAATAACGTTGTAAAATAAAGCAACAACACATGTTGCATGTATTCTAAAACCAACAAAGAAGTACATGGTTGTAATTTTGTAATGTTTTCCTACTTGTTGGGTATTGATTGGTAAGGAGTCTTGGGGCACTTTAAAGACGAACAGATTTTGGCCTAGATCCTAGATCCATTTACTAGGGAGTAGACCCCATTGAACTGATTAACTTCTGAGTAAATATGTATAGAATTGCACTGTTGAAGTGCAAACGTGTACATGTCTACTCAAAAGTAAGCTCCCAGGTAAGTGGGTATAGGATTACAGACTTCTATCCTACTGAACAATACGTTTTGATTTTGCTGGAACAATTTAAGGTGACTCTATCCCACTAGCCGCAGCAATAATATGGTATCAAAAAAAGAAGTTACAGTGTTGGTTCTAGCAAATGAGAGACACAAAGTTATGTAAAAGTAACAAACTTGCATTGGAGAAATTTCGGCTGATCAAACAGAAAGCAAGCTTTTGTGCTGCTCCCCCACACTTTTCTACTCACATGTCTACTCAATTACAAAGACGTATGCAAAATCTCTAAAGCTGGATTGTCATCTATGGGCATTAACCGTGATATCCACTAGGGGAAGTGTGGTCTTAGGTTTTCCCTAAATACAAACTTACTGCTGCAACCCCAAGCTAGGGTAGTACAAGAATTTTTTGTTTCCATATAATGCGAATGTGTCCTGTTTGCAAACATGAATGTGAACAGGAGCACTTTTCTATGAGAAATGTTTCCAAATTCATGATTGCATTTTGAAATGTGCATTTCCCCCACCCAATACACATTTTCACACTTTAATTTATGGGCAAAAGTGCACCCTTCTGAGATATCTACACAGAAATGCGCCATAAGAGTACAGATGGCTTATAAAGTATGCACATTGTTAACTCTTTTGTATATTTAATAACTAGTGAACAGATCTTGGCTTCATGTGGGTTGGAATCGCCCTTCGTTGGATACAGTGAAGCTTTCAAGCAAACTTAGCTGTCCGAGTTAGACACATTGTGCCCACAGGTCTTCAGCAAAGGTGCCAAAAATGTAGGGGGCAGTTCATTGGAATTGTAGGTCTTTTAAAGACAAACTTAAAAACGTAAGAAGAGCCATGCTGGATCGCATTAATGGTCCATCTAGTCCAGCACTCTGTTCACACAGCCATCAACCAGCTGTCAACCAGGGACCCCCAAGCAAGTCACGGTGCAACGGACCCTCCCACCCATGTTCCCCAGCAACTGGTGTATATAGGCTTACTGGCTCTGCTACTGGAGGTAACAACATAGCCATCAGGACTAGTAGCCAGTGATAATCTTCTCCAGGAATTTATCTAACCCCCTTTTAAAGCCATCCAAATTGGTGGCCATCACTACATCTTGTGGTAGTGAATTCCATAGTTTAACTATGTACTTGGTGAAGTCCTTCCTTTAATCTGTCCTAAATCTCCCACCAATCAGCTTCATGGGATGACCCCATTGGGTTCTAGTATTACTGGAGAGGGAGAAAAATGTCTCCCTATCCACATTCTCCACACCATGCATAATTTTGTACACCTCTATCAGATCTCCCCACTCTTTTTCTAAACTAAACTGGGCTGAGAGCCTGTGACTGGCCCAGTCACCCAGTGAGCTTCCATGGCCGAGTGGGAACTAGAACCCGGATCTCTCAGTCCAACGTTCTAGCCACTACACCACATTGGCTTTAGTACTTGGGACATGATAGCGACACCCTGACCAAATTGCTCAAAGTGATCTTGAGACAGAGAATGAAATCAGGGAGGCATCCAAAGTGTTGTAATGATGGGTGACTTCACTTACCCTCACATAGGCTGGGAAAACGCATGTTCCGGCCATGATAAAAAGGCACAAATTCTAGATACTCTAAACAACAGTGCCCTAGAAGTTTGTCTTGGAAATGTCTTGGAGGCGACCCTGGATTTAATCCTAAATGGACCTTGTGTAAGATGTACGCATTGTTGAACCAACTGGAAAAGATAAACACACTACCAAATTTAACTTATAAGTAAGTAGAAAATGGCCAAAATAGTCCAATACAGTCACATTTCTCTTCAAAAAAGGGAAACTCCTAGAAATAAATAAATAAGGTTGCTAGAAAAAAAGGAAGATGAAAAGACAAGTTAACCACTGAGGGTTACTCACAATTACAACACTAGAAGCTCAGCTAGAATGCAAACCGTATGTCAGGATAAACTCTTGTGAATGGTTACTTGGGTTCTCTTAAGCTTTGTTGCAGGTTGTGTTTCTTGTATTTCGCAGCCATTCGATCGCACCTGTTGCTCTTTTTGCCAGTCACTAAACCTTTGGAGAGGCATTTCAACCTTTCAGAATGGGGGGGAGGGAAACTGGACAAAAGCTGGGGACCAGCAAACAATTGGTGGGTAAGGGAACCCCAAAAGGCCAGATTCAGATCCTGGGCTTGAAGTTCTGCAGCCCTGTCATTGGACTCTCTTAGGTACCTTCTCTCGTGTTATCAACTTCATCCTCATCTGGTCACTTTTTCTCTTTCTGTCCTCCTTCCAAAGGTGGCTGGGCCAAATCTCTCTGTGTGTATGCATTTTCTGTCTAAACGTGCATAGAATTGTGCCTTTATTTGTTCATTTTTCTATAGCGTGCCTTCATCCCCCCCCCCCCCCCCCGCAATGGATTCCAGGGCAGTATACATAAACCATATGTCATTCATTGAAAAATGCACTCAGATAAATGTCTGGAACCTGAAAAAATGGAACTGCTTGCACCTGTAAGGTTGTATTCACAAAATCTAGGAACACAAGTACCAAGGTCATACCATGTTAGACCGTTTGTCCATCTGGCTCCGTATTGCCTACACTGACTGGCAGCAATTCTCCAGGGTCTGGGGCACAGGGAGCGCGAGAGAGGGGTCCTTTAAATCAACTACTACCTGAGATCCATTTCAACCGAAAATGGGAGGAATTGAGAGGAACTGAAGATGGGATGAATCAGGACCAAGGGCCTGACTCGATATAAGGCAGGTTCCAGTGTCCCTAAGGTTGATTCAGCTCCTAAGCCTCCTGTTGCCCCCACCCTGCCCCATTGCTCAGGGATGGAGTCCTTGGGGCCTCCTCCAACGTCGCCTTCGCTTCCCTTCCCTCCACAAACCCTCTGGGCAGCCCTGATCGGACTGCACCATTTAGGACCCAGGGACAAATCAACGGGCTTATTCGGGAACGAGTCCCATCCTACGCGCGGGTGCGATTCGCCGGCGGGTCAAGGGTACAATCCAACGCCAGTCCTACTTGGGAGTAGTTCCACTGAAATGAACGGGTCTTCAAACAGTCACGACTCACCGAGGTCCCATTCATTTCAACGGCTCTACTCTTAAGTAGGAGTCACGTTGGATCGCTCCCCAAAGCTCCTCGACCTCCGCGGGAGTGTCTACCGGGCGAAACAGGCCCAGGGTCCGGCTGCGCGCTCAGCGGGAGGAAGAAAGGGGGGCCTCGGGCGCAGGCAGCCGGCCTGGCCCGAGGGGCGGCGTTGCAGGGCCGTGGGGGTCGGGCTGGAGCTCCCGCTCTCGGCCGCCCTTCCCTTCCCTTCCTCCCTCCGCCGCCCGCTTCACTGAGAGCCACCCAGGCAAAGCGCGCAGTCACATCGTCGTCGCCGGGCGGACTCTTGCCTCGCGCGCCTCGGCCTGCACCATTTCGGCCCGAGGAGGGGGGGGGGAGAGGGAGAGAGAGCTGTGCAGCCGCCCCCGAAAAGGAGCGGGAGGCGCAGGCTGACTGAGGAGGAGGAGGAAGAAGACGAAAAAGGACCCCGCCAGCGCCTCGCTCCTCCGCGCCCTAGCCGGCTCCAAGCGAGTGGCCGAGCGCGGAGCCCCGGCCACGCCCCGTTTCTCTCTCTCTCTCTCTCTCTCTCTCTCTCTCATACACACGCACACGCACACACGCGCACCCCCCTCCCCCCTCGCGCCGGTGCCGCAGTGGCCGGGTCCTTCCTCCCCTCCCTCAGTCGGCGTGAGCGAGAGCGTCTCCTGGGCTGAAGGCGAGTTGTGCAGCGCGCTCGGCTTCTGGAGGCGGCGGCGGCGGCGAGGGGGGCCATGGCGGCCACCGAGATAGCGCGCCAGGTGGTGAGTCGGGCAGGGCGGCGGGGCTGGAGGAGGAGGAGGAGGAGGAGGAGAGCGCGCCGCGGAGCGGAGCAGGGCGCGGTGGGCCCGGAGGAGAAGCGCGGCCGGCCGCCTCCCTTCCCCTGCCCGAGGGCAGACCCATACAAAGCCGCCGCGGCCGGGCGAGGGTTTGGGGCGCTTTCTCCCGCTCTCTCCGGGCGAGGGAAAACGCCGGCCGAGGGTGCCGGCCACCGATGCGCAAAGGAAAGAGGCGGCTCCTCGGATGGGGCGGATGGATGGATGCTGGGTGGATGCCCGCATGGCTCCGTTAGCAGAGCGGGCGAGGGTGGCGTTTTTCGCCTCTCTGGGATCCGCCTGGCTCCGAATGAAGCTCTGGGCATTTACGCGGCGGGAGCTTGGGGAGGGGGGGGGGGGAGGTCCGAAGCAGATGGGGCGAGCCTCTCCAGGGGATGAATTCTGGTGGGGTGATTGGTAGGAGGGATTTGGGTTTTAAATATATATATATATGGGTTTGATTTATTATTATTATTATTATTATTATTATTATTGCAAAGGGATGAGGGCTGGGACCATAGAGAGGCTGCTGAGGCGATGCCTTAGAGGTGACTTTTTTTGTTACATGTTCTGGAGCGATGGGGAGAGAGGTTGGTTCCTTTCATTCAAGCTGGATTGTTGGGTGGGGGGAAAGGTAGGAAGATGATGTGCTCCCCCCCCCCCCCAGCTGATGTGTTTGCTGGATGCATTAAAAGGGTGGCTTGATTTGGGGCGATTTGGCTGGCTGAAAGTGCCAGTATCAAGCCAGAGATGGGTAAGATGTTGCATCTGAGGAAGGGACGGGCTCTTTTCAGGTCCCGGACTTAAAAGATTTACCCCGGGCCTAAGCTTGTGGAGGGGCGATGTTGAACGAGGTGCAGGCATAAGGTGTGTGTGAAGGTTGGAGGAGAAGGACAGTTTGGAGCAAATCTTAGGACCGCGATGGTCAATTTGGAGTCTGGCTGAACTTGATAAGATAAGCCGGGATTCTGGTGCGTTCTGGTTTTCCCCAGAGGGGGTTATTTTTGTAGGCTTGCCATTGCCCTGGGCCCCAGCAGTCACCTCCACAAAGTGCTTTTAGGTTCGATTGCAAATTGTGTCATGCCCGGGCAGATTGATGCCCATTGTGCTAAATGTTCTCTCCCTCTCTCTTTCTCTGTGACTCCGTCCAGAATATGCTCACAGATATTGGGCAGTTCTTCAGTGTAACCTCCCAGCGCCGTGACATCTCCCCCTTCAACATGACAAAGAGAAGGATTTTTCAAAATCGGAGGGGTGGGAGCTGTTGTCTCTGCACGAGCTCTATAAGGTCCAGAGCTCACCTACTCTGTTATCACGTGTGGCTTTCTCTGCTACACTGAAAGGGAGCTACACAGGCACTCCAGAGACAGGAGATGGGGGTTTTTCTTTGTGCTCCAAATGAATTGAGAACCTGGCTCAATACATTTGACGTTTGCCATTCCTTCTCGCAAGGAAAATGACTGCACAAACTCTCGGATCTCCAGCCTACCAGGATATTCGAACAGGGAGTATGTTAGAATTGTATTCTATAGTATAGCATGTGTGGATGTTTTAAATGGATAGTCCCTCTGCATTAAATCACTGTGTTGTGCTCTAGGGCTGGAACAAAGCTGATTTCTCGTGGAGCAAGAATTGGGAGATGGAGAGGCAGCAGAACTCACTGGTAGAGAACATACCTTCTGTTCAGAAGGTTTCAGGTCCAATCCCTCCCATCTCCAGTTAAAAAGGATCTCAGGTAGTAGTTGATGTAAAAGACCTCTTTCTTTCTATGCCCCAGACCCTGGAGAATTGCTGCCAGTCAGTGTAGGCAATACTGAGCCAGATGGACAAATAGTCTAACAGTATGAGATAGGTACTTGTGTTCCTAGATTTTGTGAATAAGACCTTCTAGGTGCACATAGTTCAGTTTTTTCAGGTTCTAGACATATATCTGAGTGCATTTTTCAACGAATGTCATGAAAATGGATTCTGGATACTGCCCTGGAATCCATTTATGGGAGATGGAGGCACGCTATAGAAAATTGTATAAATAAAGGCACAATCCTATGCATGTTTAGACAGGAAAAGTCCTACAACTCCTAGCATAGCTGGAGGATATAGGACATTTTTCCATCTAAACATGCATAGAATTGTGCCCTAAATGTGTTTCGGTTGGGAGGGTGAATTCTGAATTCAAATCCCTACTCAGCCATGAAAAGCAAGTGGCTTGGTAGACCATCTTTAGCCAACTGGGTGCCGTCCTAATGTGTTGGGCTACAACTCCCAGCATGCATCAGCCAACATCCTGGGATTACAACTCCAAGCGTGCATCAGCCAGTGTGGAGAGCACCAGGATGGGGAAGGCTGTTGTGGGCTATTCCACCTCACAGAGTTATCAAGACAAAATGCAATGGCCTCATGTATACTGTTTAAGCATCTTGGTTGGAGGCAGGGATGCTGATGTTGTAAAAAGTTAAGATGAATACACTTGATGGCCCATCAGCTGCATGATGGGCTTGTGGGTAGGAAAGCATATCTCCATCGTAGGACCTAGGCTTTGCATGCATAAGGCCTCTCGGTTGTTCCACTTGCGGTTAAGGATTTTAGACAGAAGAGCACGATGAGAACTCTTCCTGGGGGTACCGGTCACTGTAGGTACTACTTGGTGTAAAGCAGCATCTTATCCCTGTAAGGGTGCAGTCCTATGCATGCTTAGACAGAAAAAAAAATCCTATAACTGGCTGGGGAATGCTGGGAGTTGTAGGACTTTTTTGAATGTGTCTAAATCATCTGTTTTCACCCTAAATCATCTATTTCTTCTTTAAATGTATTTTTAAAAACCAGCAATTAATTTGCAAGGCCAGTTTGAATTTAAAAAGGAAGCTTTGAAGAAAAACCTTTAGTCTAGCAGCTTTTATTTGGGCAAAAAGCAGTAGCATCCTTGCAGTTTTTGTGCTCCGTCCTTAACATGCCGTTCTGTAACTTGATGTTGCATTTGTTAACATTTGTCTGTATAGCCAGCAGGGGCTAAACAGTTGCTGAGAGTCCAGGTGGGCACCGTGTCTGGCTTAGGTGTGCCCTTGATGATCGCAAGCCTCCAACTCGAAGACTTAGGATCATCCAGTGCAGGCTGGGAGGAGCGGCAGAGGCCGTCTTCGTCTCCCTGTCCTCCCACCTTGCATTTTTCGCTAGATGGCTTTTTAGCCCATCTAGCAAAAGTGTTTCAGAAGGGGAGTGAAGGAGGCTGAGAGAGGCTCAGGATAGCTCATATCCTGGTCTCTCCAGTCTCCTCTCCTCCCTGCCCTCTGAGTTCCCAACTTCGGAGGTGAGCCAATGCAGTTCTTTCCATGCTGGCTGCGAGGGGGTAGGTCGGATCTCTGATTCCACCCTCCAAGGTTGGAGCGCTGTTTCCCACTTCAAATTGGAGAATCTGCTCTATGGCCCCTCGGATGCTGTCCATGAGTCATAACATTGCTTCCTTAGTTCATTTATTTCCCACCTTTCTTCCATCACGGGTCCTGACCAAGCTAAGACCTTCTTAGCTTTAACAAGCTGGCTGCATCATATGTTTTCAGTTTCAGTCCATTTCCTGGAAGTTGTAGACTCAAATGTCATGCAAGAAGACGAGCTCATGCTCCTAAACCCAACAGAAAACTCTCCAAAAGGTAATTCTAGAAGGTTTGGGCCGTCCTACACCCACTTACCTGAGTGTGAGCCCCGTTGAACCCAATGGGATTTACTTTAAGTAGAACATGAATAGGATTGTGCTGTTAGATGGGATGACTTGCTTTCTTATAGGAAGACACATGAAGTTCCTGTGGTTGTTGGTGGCTTGCAGCCTGCGGTGTGTCCTTTCACAAATATCTTACTTTTGGCTACCAAACCTGCTGGCTATGCCTATTGTTAGCAGAGTATGGAGCAGATCCATTGAAGTCTCATAAGTCTTCTGGTGAACTTCCCCCTGATATCACTGCACGAAGGCCCAGAAATTCATTTCCTTGGGGTGTTCAACCACCCACACTTCCTCAGGCTTCCGTTGAGAACAGCCTACACTCGGGGCATTGTGGGAAGAAAACAGGGTTACTGCATCTTGAAGATGAAAGGTGGGAAGTGAATGCTGTGGCCATGATGCAGCACATTCAAGGGTTCTCCTACTCCTGAGGCAGCATAAGAACATAAGAAGAGCCATACTGGATCAAACTGAGGATCCATCTGGCCCAGCATTGTATTTATTTATTTATTTATTTATTTATTGCATTTTTATACCGCCCCATAGCCGAAGCTCTCTGGGCGGTTCACAACATTTAAAACCATGAAATCATTTTAAAAAAATATAAAACAAGCCACAATCTAAAAACACAAAATAACATACAATATAAAAACACAACCAGAATAAAACCAAGCAGCAGGAATTAATACAGATTAAAATACAAATGTGTTCACATGGGAAACCCACAAGCAGGACATGAGAGCAACAGCACCCCCCTGCCCATGTTCCCCAGCAAGTGGTGTACATAGACACCCTATAGCCATCAGGACTACTATCCATTAACAGCCTTCCCCTCCAGGAATGTGTCTAATCCCTGTTGAAAGCCATCCAAATTAGTGGCCATCACTACGTTTTGTGGTTGCGAATTCTTTAGTTTAACTATGTACTATGTGAAGAAGTACTTAAGAACATACGAAGAGCCATGCTGGATCAGGCCAAGGGACCATCTAGTCTAGCATTGTGTTCACACAGTGGCCAACCAGCTGCCCACTGGAAACGCACAAGCAGGACACTGGTGTAACAGCACTGTCCCACCCATCTTCCCCAGCAACTGGTGTACATAAGCTTACTGCCTCTACTACTTCCTTTTATCTGCCCTGGATCTGAAGCTTAGGAAAGGAAGGGAGGATAGCATCTGATGCTATTTCTTGAGAAGATTGCCTTGAAGAAGACTGTTATTATGGGCACGCCCTGACCCACCAGTATGAGCCATTGAGCTGGTGGGTACTAGGGACAGGGCTTTCTCAGTGGTGGTCCCATAAGTTTGGAACTCCCTCCCAGGGAAGATACGTTCTTGCCTCGTCACTGCTGGCTTTTAAAAAGAAAACCGGAGATACATTTATTCCAGTCAGCATTTGGTGCTTAAGAACCATTAGCCGCTCTGTGTGTGTCTTCAGTTGTAATTTGTATGTTCAGGTTTTTGTAATATTGTAAGCCAACCTGTGAGTGCAGTGCATTCTGAAAAGCTGGTTTAAAAAAATGATTATGCTAATAAACAAAGACTTGAAATGTATTGAGCCTTAATTGTTTTTAGTGTACTTTTAGGGTCTCCTCTCTCATTCACCAAAGTGGCTGATAGAGCATTGATGCTTTGACATGGCAGCGTAGAAGGGGCAGGAAAGGCTATGCGCGTCTCCAATTTAACTGTTCCACTTTGTAAGTGCAGTGAGCATGTAAGGGATGTTTTTAAAGCTGCTTTTTAAAGCCCCATGTAAGGAATGTTGTTTTAAATGGATGTTGTATTTATAACCTGTTTTTATGCGTTTTATGCTTTTTAAATTTTGTATATCGGTTTTTTAATGTTCAGTGTTTAAAATTTTTTTAAACCGCCCAGAGAGCTTCAGCTATGGGGCGGTATATAAATGCAAATAATAATAATAATAATAATAATAATAATAATAATAGAAATCTGCACAGATAAAACCATTCTGACATTTTCTGTGTTACAACATGCATACATGGGCCTCTTTTAACATGCATTAGCAACCTGCTATGGATGGTCATAAGGCTTCGTAGCTGCTTGCTAGCAAATGAGAACCAGTGGACTGTTTTGACGTGTGTGGCTTTTCGACAGGCAAGAAATGAATTTACCACAAACTGAGGATATTTTCGTTCTAGTGGATGACTCATGTTGTCTGCCTTGAGTCTGGGCTAGCGATGCTTCCTGCCCGGTGAACGTAACACACCAGAGGAAGATGCGAAGCACACATTATTACGTTTGCTATGGCAAAGCCATCTTCGCATTGGCAAATCACCCCTGCTTCATCCGTAACTTGGAGGACTGTGTGCTTTGGGGATTGGAGCCCTCTCACTGAATATTCACACGCTCCTGTAACCAGTGGCTGTTAGGTATGGAAACTTGGAGTATATAGAGAAATCCAACGTATATCCTACTTAGAATAACCCCCCTTAAATTAATGGGGCAAGTTAGTCATGACTATCTGAAGTCCCAGTCATTAAATAGGTCTACTCTGAGTAGGACTTACGTTGGAGTTCATAAAAGGGAGACTCGGAAGACAGCAACAAGGGAGAGGGCCTTCTCTGTGGTGGCCCCCCAATTATTGCCCTGATGAGGCCCACTTGGTGCCAACATTGCTATATTTTTGGTGCCAGATCAAGACCTTTCTCTTCTCCCAGGCATTTAGCAATATGTGATGAACTTAGCCAATTCCAGTTCTGTTTCTAGGTTTGGTTGACAGCTTATAGTTGCTTATAGATGTATGTTTTTGTATATATTGTATGTTTTTATGGTTTTAAAATTTTGTATATCGTTTTCAATTGTTTTAATCGTATGGAAACCACCCAGAGAGCTTTGGCTATGGGGCGGTATAGAAATGTAACAAATAATTAATTAATTAAAATAAGTAAATGCCAGACGTAAAGTGAAGGGGAACTATTACATAGCATATTATAATTATGGGCACCATTAAAGTCAGCAAGGTGGGGGAGACAGACACAAAGCTGGCCCATGGACCGCAGCCCACCAAGAAACTCTCTTGCGTTCTCCTACACAAGCCCCATTCACTACAAGTCAACGGCTAGTTGTCATGATGGCTGAATGCTGCTACCATGATCAGGGGCAATATGCCTCTATAGCAGTTCTGGTGGAACAACTGCAGAAGAGGGTTCTGTTGTTCAGGTGTCCTGCTTGTGGGCTTCCTAGAGGCATCTAGTTGGCTACCGTGTGAAACAGGACACTGCCAGATGGATCCTTGGTTTGATCCAGGAGGGCAGCTCTTCTGTTCTTACAGAATTAGTCAGAGGACAGCAGGAACTTCGAGGCTGATTAGTCTTCCTGTAGCATGAGTAGGTAGGCCAGAAATGTTCTCAGGCTGCATACCACTAAATATCAAAAGTTGGGGGCCCAAGGGCAGTATCCGATGGGGACATTCCTCAAACTCAAATAGCCCCAGTGGAGTTCTGTTGTGCAAGTGGTTGCCCATTATGCACAGTGGGCTGCACAACCAGAATGCAAAACTGTGCAAACGTAACTTATGTTGGATTCTTCTCTTGCACATAGTTCAAAACCTAGTTTCTGCCAGCGCAATGTCATTTCCGCTAATGGAATGATACAGTTGGATACTGCCCCAAAGAAGCTGATCTAGGATATTTAGCATCCTTTTAGTGAGTTTCTCGAGACACTTGGCTGACCATGGTTGGAAACAGAGTTCTGGGTTTAAGGAACTCTTGGTTTGATACAGCAGGGCTCTTCCAACACACACACACACACACACACACACACACTGTTAAATATGTATTTGTTGTGAGTCACCTAGAGCTCTTTGTAGAATAAACAGAACATGAACGTTTTAAAATAAAAATAAATACGAATACTTATAATTTAACAAGCTAAGCGTGTGAGCTAGAGGAAGAATCAAGTGAACAGGTTGAGAATTTAAGGTGGCTTTTTTTGCAAATTGCTTCCTTTCTCAATCTTGATGACATCTGAAGCCAGCAGTAATTGAAACTTGAAGTCACTGACAAATCAAAGGCTTTTAGCTGACTAGTGGTCTCGTTGTTTTTAACCTAATCAGATTGATTAAAATAAGCCAGTGTTGTCTCGGTAAAACACTGATGATAATAATATTAAAGAACAGTTTTCTTTTAACTAAGAAAAATAAGTAATCATATGTATATAAAATATGAAGTGCTTCCTGCCTCAAATGAATTTAGGTCAGTGCACAATACAAATGGAATATTTTTGACGCACCATAACACCATTTTCGTGCTGAGCAACATAACACCTTATGTAGCTTTATGGCTCTACTCTTGCAAGCAGGACTGGTGGATCTTCTCCAGGAATAATCTGTTTAACTCAGGCTGTGCTTGCAAAAATGAAGACCCTTCAAGGATCTTATTTCTGATCTGGGAGGTTGGGGTCTTGGTGATAAAATTGTAAATGACTGGGGTTTGGGGGAAAAACATAACTCCTGCATTACTTGGCATGAACCTTGTGGAGTTTGCAGAGTGGGGGAAGAACATAAGAAGCCTGACTCAGCCATGAAGTTCACTGGCTGACTTTGGGCCAGTTGCAGACTCTCAGCTCAACCTGCCTCACAGGGTGGTTGTTGTTGTGAGGCTAAAATGAAGAGGAGGGGGATTATGTATGTCGCCTTGGGTTCCTTAAGGAGGAAAAAAGTCAGGGTATAAATGTAATAAATAAATAAATAAATAAAATATTCCAAGTCAGCCTATTGGTCCAACGAGCTTAGTACACTGACTGGCAGCTGCTGCCAAGGTTCTTAGATGGGAGCCGGATCTAGAGATGATGAGGCTTGAACCTGTAACTTTCTGCATGCAAAGCACATGCAGTTACAGCTCCTCCCCAGATTGAAAGTTGCCAAGAGATACACCAGTGTCTTATGGGAGGGGATGAATTGCAGCTACTCCTTCCTACCTTTGGATCACAGTTTCAGTCTGTTAGTGGCATGATAGGGTTGTGCCATTTCAATGTCTTCTGACCATCAGTAGCTGAAATAGCCTCCCACCCAGTCATACAGTGGCTTACAACCAGCCCCTTCTGCTATGGTCTCTGTATATTCAATCGCTAACCTCTGCATGCTTCCCTATCCTTCCTGTGAACTCCAGTTCTTCCTTGCAAGAGCCAGGAAAAGGTGCCTTTTCCCGTGCTAGTGTATTCCCGTAGAAAGCTCCCTGTAATGCCAGGGTAGTGACAGGGCATCCCTGTCTTCTGGAATGGCTTAATAGGGAAATCTTAGCTAGGAAAATATCCAGGTAGCTTGTCATCTCTGTACCCTTTGTCAAGGGCTTAGAAGAGAGTTTGCTAAGAGCTGTCAGAAACCATGAATCCAGATGGTGTTGGCTGATCTTGGATGCCAAACGGGCGCGTCCTGGAAAACCAATAAAAATGAGAGTGCCGGCTTATGCATTTTGCTGCTGCTGGCAGGACTTGTAATCCAAACACATCTGAAGGGCACCCGGTTGGGGAAGTCTGGCTTAGAAACTATGTCCTCCTCCCCCCTAAACTCAATTTACTGGTACTGCAGTTGCCACCAAAAGAGGAGGAGGAATCCAGAGACCCTTGCTTTTCACAGCTCGCATGCAGCAAGAGCAAAACAGAATTGGGGTGCAGGAGAATGTCTGTTCCAACGGGCATGCGTGTCCGTGCCACTGCATAAACATCATTTCCCCTTTGTTCAAGTCAAGAAATATATTCCTTTCTTCTGGTGGAGACTGATTGCGTTCTGAACTGAGAGAGGAACCGCATGCATGCATGTATGCATGTAAGTTCCCCAGCTCACAGGAAGTGAGTGTTGCGCTTGCTAAACTAGGCTATCTAAGGGACTGCCTGTCTCGCTATGAACCTGCCCGGGTATGAAGATCTGCAGGAGAGGCCTTTTTAAGGGCACCGTTACACAGACCCATATATTACCCACTGCCTCCTTTGGAATCTCACATTCTGTTGTTGGGTGGGGTGGGGTGGGAAATGGGATTTTTATTCAGCCGTTCCTCTGGGCTGCTTAGATTTCTGCACCCATTGGCCTCATGTTTTGGGGCATATCTTTGCAACCATCAGGGCTAGCAGCCTGTCTAAATGTGAAAGCCAGAGAGGAAGGAAAGCTAGTGTGTGCCTCAATGAGGAGGGCAAACTGTTGACTGCAGGTTACGCTGCTTGAACTTCTCCATGTGATGGTGTGCAAAGCCAATTACGTGTACGGCCTGGGTTTGGCTAACTTTTTCCTCTCTCCTTAAGGCCGCATAATTGTGTACACCATTGCATGGAGATCATGATTTTAAAGCTGCCTACCTTCAGAGAATCCTTCCCAAGCTGTTTGCCCAGAAAACATTAGGCATTTGCCACTGAGGTCTTCTGTCTTGCAGCAGAGGATTCTGGGACATGTTTTTGACACTCTGTTCTGGCCGTGTCTTTTCGGATCCCTTTTGCCCTCTTGCAAAGCAAGGGATGGAAGGGAAGAAATTTGAGTCTTTGGGTCTCCAGATTTGGCTGCTCCAAGGCTCTGGAACTCCTTTCCTAGGGAGGCCAGGCTGGCTCCCTCTGCGCTACACTTTCAGAGGCAGGCAAAAAATCATCATCATCATCATCCCACCATTCCTGAACCCCTGCTGAGCTGCCAAGGGGCCACAGAGCATATGCTGGGACAGAGTTTGAAAAGCTCGAAAGAAATACAAGAAGGTGCCCGGGGCTGGTGCTGCATTGTCTAAAACCCAGTGCCGCATCTCTTACGCTTAAATGGGTGGCTTTGGACGTGCTGCATTTCGGTGCGATGGGGCAAGGCCAAAGTCCTGCTTGTCTGCAGTGCTGCAAAGATCGAAAACACAGCAAGGAATTAACTTCCTCAGCGGGAGCGTCTATAATTGGACTGCTGTAATTGGATGTATTTTCCAGTAAGTACACCTTGCAACGCACCCCCTGCTAAAGAACGGAAGTCGCATGTCCTCATTCTGCTGCTTCCCCCCCCCTCGCTTAAGATGCTAAGCATTCCATTCTTGTTTCCAGAGGGTTAATAGCAACGTTCTTCGTGCAAGGGAAAAGAATGGGAAGGGATTAGAGCTAAGAGCCTTCCCCAATCGGGTGTCCTCCCAATGTATTGGACTGCAACTCCCAATACCCCCAGCCATCAACGCCACCCCTCCTTAGTTACCTCTGCTCCAGTTCTAGGGTGCAACAGTTTCCTGCTATGTTTGCCACAGGCGTTTACTGCAGTTCAGCACCTCTAAACTCACCTGCGTTTCTGAAAACAGACCGAAAACAGGAAGCAGATGAATGTGTGCGTGGCCCAAAAGCACATCCTCTTGATAGATGGCTCAGGCTAACTTTTTTGTTTTGGTTTTTTTGTAATGTGTCGCACCTGCATTGCATTTCTGTTTTATGGATGCAGGGAGAGCCAGCAAGAGAATTCCAACACCTGCCTCTTCTTTTGCAACAAGTGACGTGCTGTGTCTGTATCTCTGAAACGCAGCTTTGACCGGATATTTAACAAATGTAATTGATGTGGCTCCCTTTGAGTACTTAGTTTCGTTGCTTTGGTTTGAGCTTTTTATATAGATCTCATGATAGCATCTGGTTGATTCTTCACTTTTTTACAATGCAAAGAGGAAAATGTAACTATATTTAAAACGTGCACTTCTGTTTTGCGGATTCCTTTCTTATCAGTAAAGGGTACCAATGGTAGGGTGACCAGATAAAATCCATGTCAGGGCTCATGTAACTTTTAACAGTTGTAGAGAAAAGGGAATTTCAGCCAGTGTCATTGGTATGCAATTAGTTCCTGGTGAAATTCCCTCTTCATCATAACTGTTAAAGTTGCAGGGGCCCTGTCTTCTTTTGTATATGGTCACTCTAGTATAGTGCCTGCACCTTTAACTGTTGTGATGAAGAGGGAATATCACCAGGAACTAATTGCATACAAATGACACTGGCTGAAATTCCCTTTTCTCTACAACTGTTAAAGTTACATGAGCCCTGACCTGGATTTTATCTGGTCAGCCTAACCAGTGGTTAATCTCTAATGGGCCTGGCACTGTTGTTTCTCATCTGGCAAACCTCAGAGAAGAGATGCCTTTATTACCTGCAGGTCAGGAGGCCAAGCTGTGTTGGATTAGCCATTGGAATCTTGTTTTTAACTCTGGAATTCTTTTAGAGGCATTTGATTATAGAATTTCCTATTTGAGCAGCGAGGTAAGGTCATGCAGATATGAAAGATATGCTTGATCTGCCACATATGCAAGATGAGTGGTTGGCCTTTGCACACTGCTTGCAAAGTACACTGTCTTGTAGAGGAGCAATTGCCCCCATGCCCTGTTAGTGAGATCCCCAGGGGCATCTTGTTGGCCACCGTGAGAACGAAGATGCTGGATTAGATGGACCCTTGGTTTCATCCAGCGCAGCTGTTCTGATATTCCTATGTAGAGTTCCCACTTAACCAGTTCCAGATGTGTTTATTTGTTGAAATGTCTGATCTGCTGCACCTTTCTTGAGTTTGGGGGAGTATATCAAAAATGCCCATCTTTCTCAGCACATCTTTGGCTTATCCCTACATTGTTGGCTGGGCTACAAAGGGCTTCCGGGGGCGTTAGAGCAAGACACCCTCAGTGGGACCTGTTCTTCTCACTGCTGGTTGTCTTTCTCATCATTGCTAGCACTTGTTGGACAGGCAGAGAGCCAGTGAGCAAGTCAGCAGGGGCATCTGCTGCTCCTTTATTTTCACCACCACCATGGTCTTTGCCAGAGCAAGAGGCAGGTGAACAGGTTCCAGTGGGGAAGAGGAGGAGCAATTCCAGGGGCTCTTATCAGTGGGCACCTGCTGGGATGGGCCCCCTCGACAGGTGCCTGACCATGCCTACCCTTGATGCTGGCCCTGATTAAGGGAAATCCTGCTGCAAAGTGATGTGACCATATGAAAAGGAGGACAGGGCTTCTGTAACTTTAATAGTTCTATAGAAAAGGGAATTTCAGCAGGTGTCATTTGTATTCATGCAGCACCTGGTGAAATTCCCTCTTCATCACAACAGTTAAAGCTGCAGGACCCTTGCCTAGCGTGACCAGGTACAAAATAGGGCAGGGCTCCTTCCGCACAAAAAGGAGACCTGCTGAAATTCCCTTTTCAGTACAACTGTTAAAGGTACAGAAGCCCTGTTCTCCTTTTCATATGGTCACCCTATAAAGTGTTTTCTGTTGTGAAGCCATATTGTATAAGCTGATCAAATAACATCAATGGTAGAGCTTCCAAATGTTGATTGATATTAGTTAGCATTTAAATTGTGCCACAAAAACAATCACAGCTTTCCTTTTTGACTGTCGCTCCTGCTTCTGGCCCTAAGGCAGCATTTTTATTTATTTTTTTAAAATCCTTTCTACTCCACTGTTTTTCCAATATAGGGAGAGAAACCCTCTGGCATGTCTCTTCTCTCCAAATGCCCTGTGTTAAAAGCACGAACGGTTACAAACTGTGTATGCGTTGCTGTGGCTGCGGTTGTAAACATAATTGTGAGAGTTTGGAACAGTCCTGGGGAAAGGGAATGCCACACCACGCCAGTGTTTGCTTTGTATTCGGGAAGTTGGCTGTCAAGAAACGAGGTTTAGAAAGTACGCAAAGACCTGTGAGGGCATTTAGATGGCAAAATAAATGGCGTGTTTCCTTTGGAAGGGAGAGTTTTCAAAGTGCTCCCAGAATAGAGTGTTGTGTACTTTAGAAATAATGGTGGATCATATTTTATTGGAATGTAGTTTTTATAATAATA
Source organism: Anniella stebbinsi (assembly GCA_029215795.1). Lineage (NCBI taxonomy): Eukaryota > Metazoa > Chordata > Lepidosauria > Squamata > Anniellidae > Anniella > Anniella stebbinsi. The sequence goes on along the minus strand of JARDYH010000001.1, from coordinate 9,381,243 downwards.
TTAGAGCCCATTTTATGACTCCATTACTTATTTCGCAGTCTGGAAGGACAGTTGGATTTTATATTTTGTATCCGTTGGTCGGCATAAATAATGTTGAAATGGAACAAACAGTCAATATTTTGCTGCGGATATAAAGATGATTATATTAATTAGCGGCTAACAGTAACAGTTACGGGGAGATCAATCGTATGGGCACTGTTTATAATGTAAAATAGGCTGCTGATTTTATGTACCCTGTATATATTTAGTTTTTAATTAATCTGTTCATGATTAGTTAACATTATTTAATACTGATCCATTTATTTTACGTGTCCTAATTTATCCTTGTTTTACTGTTTTGCTCTAATAACTGTTTTCATGTACTGATCTGTGGATTAAATTGTGGGGTGGGCAACATGCATATCCTGATAGCCTTTATGTGGTCATCCCTGCTGCTTGTCCCCGCCCTACTGAAATTTGGTAGCGCATTGTCAAGGGAAATTGGCCAATGGACCTCCCAAAGTTGCCCACCAGTGGAATAAATAAAACATCTTTAGAGATAATTTTTAACACATGTTTCTTTAAAACCATCGTAGGGCGAAGGTTGCCGTACCGTTCCCCTTTCTGGCCATGTAGGATTCGATAGCCTGCCTGATCAGCTGGTTAATAAGTCAGTTGGCCATGGTTTCTGTTTCAACATCCTTTGTGTGGGTGAGTACTATGTTCTTTCTTGGTTTCTTCCCTTTTCTTTTCCATTTTTGGAAAACTCTGCTGCTGAACGTGGGCTCTTTATGCTGCTCAACATCCCATGTAGGTAAACAGGGCTAACAAAGTAATCCTTTGACTTAACTGGAATACACACTTTGTGTTTGTCGTCTGAGCCAGTTTGAAGGCAGAAAAATGAGCTCTTTGGGTGGTCTGAAGATGATGGGGTGAGATGATGTCTTTGTAGTATTCTGTTGGACCAAACGAGCAGTAGAAGCCTAGAGGTTGAGATTGAGGGCCTGTGGGAGTCTTTGACTTGTGCTGTGATATCCGGCCAAGGTCTTTGATGGAAAATAAGCTGGGTGACTTGCTTGTTGGAAAGAAAATAAACGTAGAAGCTGCTATTTCTATGAGCTTGCCTGCTCTAACGTGTGTCCATCTACTCCAAGAGTGTTGATCGTTGGGCCCATCTGCCAAATCCTGTCTTCTGTGGTTTCCCAGAAGGCCATGCACCACTCCCTTTTTCCCCACTAACTACCAATTGTTTGCTAGTTTCCAAGCTTTTGAACATTTTTTTCCATTCTAAAAGGTTAAAATGCCTCTCAGTAAGAGTTTTAAGCAAAAACATGCTGGTATTTCTGGTATTTATTTACTTCATTTTTGTACCGCCCAATAGCCGATGCTCTCTGGACGCTTCACAACAATGAGGTTCCCTTTGTCTTTGGCCCTGCTCCTTTTTGAATGCATCTCTGTCCACCACTGGGACCCCGAAAGCTTCTCCAAAATGGCATGCGTCCTTCAGGCTTAAAACGTTCTGTACCCCTGGTCCTATACCGTGTGACAGCTTGCCTAGTTTCATGAGGCCGGGGGATCTGAAACAGTGCCTCAGACGATGGCAGGAGCATGTATGTGTGTGGGCATATATGGAAGAAGGCAAGTGAACGGCCCAGATAGCTTCAGTTTTTGGGCGGTTATAGAAATGTAATGAGTAAATAAATTAAGACACCCAGGTCCCAAGCTGTTTAGGCCTTTAAAACTTCACACAAGCACCTTGAACTGGGCCCGTGTTAACAAACGGGCAGCCAGTGCAACACAATTTAAATAGGCCTGACACGGTCAAAACACCTGTCTCCAACCAGCAACCTAGCTACTGTCTTTTTGCACCAATTGCAGATTCCGAAATTAGGCCGTTAGTAGCGCTCGTATTTGTTCCTTTAGCATCTGCCCCTCCCCTTTTTGCCTTTGACCCCAGTGCACTCCTGGGACGCAGCGCCCGAGAGCTTCTCTGATATTGAATTCGGCCTTGACACCCCTGTTTTTTACATCTTCCTATAAGAATTCTCTAACGAATTAAGATAGGCAAATGAACAATGCCCAGATTTGTTGATAAAGAATAACAATAATATAAGGATGGCGTTGATGCCGTTTGGAATGCAGAGAAAGGAGTAGAAAATGGTGTCACCTTTGTGACCAAACTAAGAGTGACACCAGAGATCTGTGAAGGGCTTTCCTCCATTGTTGTCCTTGTCATCATCATCAAGCCACACAGGAGACTTTAAATTTTAATGGAGGAGAAATATCAAAGAAGGAACAAAATGCTATTTACCCTGCTGGGGAGAATTATAGACAAACATGCCTGAGTTTCTATTTTATTTTTGGCCAGAGGAACTAATAATAGTGTGTGTGTGTGTGTGTGAGAGAGAGAGAGAGAGAGATTTAGGAAACACCATGTGTGTGGTGGTGGGGAATGTTTAAATCCCCCTTTACACGGTGCCTCTGCTCTGATAAAAACTGAGCTCCTGTGAAGTAAAAGAAATTGGGAGACCTGATCATAGATCTTCTGTGTCATATTTGTTTTGACGCTTGGTGTGTATGTATGTGAGTGAGTGTGTTGTGTGTGAGTGTGGAAGCTGAAAGGTTGAGTTGCTTTGCTGATTGCCTGTATGTGAACCTCCTGTGTTGCTAAATGTAGGTTGCGAGTGTATTATCAGACAATGCTCTAGTTTCAAGGTAACACTAATGGACAATGGCGGGTGCGCTGGAAGGAAAACTCTGTAGTTTATGAAGAGACAAAAGCTCGGAACCATCTTGGCTCAGCTACTCTCCTTTCCCTCTGTGAATAGATCTATTTTTGATATCCATGAGATTTCATGGTGAAAGCATTGCCCAGATATCATTTATTTTAAGGTCCTTCTGTTTCTTTTAAAAGATTATCCTTAGCAATATCACCTGATCAAAGAGACCAAAAGCTGGGGCTTCACTTGCAGCCGAGTCAGGTGACGGAGTCCTGACGTGGTAGCATGTAGTTGACCATTTCTGGTTGCAGATTTAAAATTTGCAATAAGTTCAGTTAGAAAGAAGGATAACTGTATGATCCGGTGTTAGAGCCTGCAGTAGAAAAGCCAAACCAATAAAATCATTTCTTTCAAATTGGAGGCATTATTACAGCTTTCTAAAGGACAGGCTTGAACTGAAACCAGTCCTCTTTAGTTAACACGCCCTGCAATGTTAGGGCCACAGCTACAAAGGCCCTGCTTCATTTGCTGAACCAGCCTCTTCTACTTATTCAAGCAAGGCCTCTTCTGATGATATTAGCAAACATGAGGGCTGATACTGAGAGAGTTGCTTCCTACCCCAAGGTATGTTGGGACGTGGGCCATGTAGGGCTTTCCAAGTAGGAGCCAGCTCCACGAGTTGGGCCCACAAGCCAAGGGGCAGCCAGCACAGCTGTATGTGTGTCGTCTGTGGCCCCTCCTCTGTCAGGAAGTGGGCTGTTTCTTCTGCATCGCCTGTAGCTTCTGGGGCGCATTGCAGCTCTTTGAGGTTACAAAGGCCTGGTTGATGCTTGCAAGTATGGATCCCTTTGATCTTGAGACTGCAGCCTGCACATGAGATGAAACTGATGCAAAGTGCTTCTTGCTGCTGCTGCTGGAGCTTCTAAATGCAGCAACGGGCCCCCTGATTAATTATGGGCCACGTGACATCACCAGTAATGTCTAACTCTTCCCACTCTTGATTGTTGGAGAGCTGTACAACCCAGCTTCTGAATTGGGGAACCTAGGAAGCTGCCTTATACTGAGTCAGACCATTGGATCTTCCGCTTGTTCTGGTCTACCTCACCTTCCCCGACTTGGGTCTTTCCAAATGTTATGAACTGTAACTCCCGTAAGCCCCACTCAGCAGTGGTTGGGGATGATGGGAGTTCCAGTCCAAAACATCTGGGAGGACCCATGTTGAGAGAGGCTGGTCTACACTCTGGCAACAGCTCTCTAAGTTTCAGAGAAGATCCTTTCGCAGGCCTACTTGGAGATGCCAGAGATCGAACCCGGGACCTTTTGCATGCAAAACATGTGTACGATCACCAAGCTATGGCCCTTGGAGGGTCAAGACAAGGCAGATTCAATGATAATGGGTCTCAGCAACACTATAGAAAAGACCTCTTGTTGCTCAGGCCAGTGAGCAAGCCAGATGTCAAAGGTCTTCATAGGGGTTAGGGCAGGGGTGGGGAACCTCAGGCTTGGGGGCCAAATCTGCCCCCCTTGGAGTCCCAGTCTAGCCCTCCAGGGTTTCCCAGATGGCCCCACCCACTTCTTCTGGCCCCACCCACTTCCCCCAAGCACCAGTGGTTTGAAGGTTTCCTGGCTGTTGTGCAATGTCTTCCCCGTTCTAAATGGTTGAAATGCCTTTCCTAAGGCTTAGTTCCTGGCAGAGAGGACTTTAAGATACAGTATGCTGGCATTTTTTTGTATTTTTTGCTCCACCCCTTTTGCCTTTGGCTCCGCCCACCATTGGAATGTGGCCCTGGAGAGCTTCTTCGAAATTGAATCCGGCCCTCGACCTGAAAGAGATTCAGCACTTCTGGGTTAGGCAGTATCATATAACCTGCTTTTCGCAATTGTTGTTGAGGCTTGCTTGTTACTCTAGACTGGGAACCCTTGTTATTCTGGTCAGTTTCCCTGTAGTTTCCTCTTTAGGACATGACTGCTCCGCGGCAGAGAAATTGGATTCCATATGGGTTCATCAACGGGGTCATTCCATAAAGCTGATTGATAACAAGAAGGACTTCTTCACACAGCGCAGAGTTGAACTATGGAATTCACTTCCACAAGCTGTAGTGATAGCCACCAATTTGGATGGCTTTAAAAGGGGGTTGGACAAATTTATGGAGAAATCATAGAATAGTTGAGTTGGAAGGAGCCTACAAGGTCATCGAGTCCACCCCCTGCTCAATGCAGGAGAAGGCTTTACAGTGGCTTTGCAAACCGTGGTTTGTCTTAAGTATTCCATTTGCAGTTTCCCAGTCTGTTCAGCCTATTTGCTTACAAGGTGACTTGCTGGTGTATGCCTCCAAAGAAGGACTTGGTTTAGTAAACTCAACTATGATTGCACCAGTCATGGATAAGGCTGCAAACCATGGTTGCCCTAACCAAGATTGAGCATTCTGTCTGTGCTGGGTTGCATAGGTGCTTGAATACAGTTTTGGCAAATGTGACTAGCTGCCTTCCAGTTCAGTGAATCATTCAGATAAGCATTTTACCTCCTCGCACATTTTCCACTGCGCTGCTTGCCTTGCGTAGCGCTTTTTGAAAGAGAAACAGAGCCGAAGGGAGTTGACAGCTGAGCTTCAGCCATCACCTTTGGTGGATGCCAGAGCAAACCAGTGTTGCGCTAGCCTGGAATTCGGCTATAGGTTAACAGCGGTGCCCCTGGAGGCGATTTAATAAATATGAAGCTGTCCATTCTGATACTACTGTATTAAGAGCAATGAGGACGTGTCGTGGCCCTCAAAGCAATAACTTGATCTTAGGAGTCATCTGTTAAGGGTTGGGGGAGAAATTTGTACGTCTCAGCAGTTTAATATGAATGCTTAGCATTTATTTAGCACTTCAGTGTTTGAAGCATTTTGTATAAATGATCTTTATAATCAGCATTGCAATCTTGAAATGTAGGGCAGTATTTATGATATCCACATTTGCAGTCGAGAGGCTGCGAGTGAGTGAAGTGAGCTTGCCTACGGCCATTTCATGAGTTTATGAGAGGCAGCGTGATGTAGTGGTTAGGATTGGGGAGATTTAGTTTCAGATCCCTGTCCAGCCACAAATTCATTGGGTGCCTTTGGCCAATCACTCTGCCTCAACCTAACCTACCTCATAGGGTTGTTGCAAGGATAAAATGGGAGGGGGAGATAATCAAGTTCAGCATTGTAATCTCCTGGATGAAAGGTGGGATATAAATGTAAGAAGTAAATAAATGACTGAGGCAAGATTTAAATCCCATGTACTCTCTCTTTCGCTCTTGCAATAATTGCATAAGGTTTCACGATCTTTAAAAGCTGCCTTTTTGTACATTTTCAGGGTGCTTTACCCAATTGCTTTTATTTAAGGAGATGAAAAGATGTGACCTCCATTATGGATGTATTCAGTTATTCATTTCGGCTACTCCAGATTGTGTCAATGGGATGCTTCAGTGCTGTTTTTCCATATTAAAGCATTTCAGATGCAAGAATCAGATGCTTTCTACTTGCTCATCAGACTCAAGAGTCTGATTTACACAAAGCCCCATCCTTGTTTCCTTTATTTTTCTTTTTTTTAAAAAAAGGGTCTGGCAAAGATTTGCTAGCCTTGGCAAGCTACGAAAGATCGCATGTTGAAAACCTGGTGACCTCCCTGTCAGGAAGTGTCGCCTGGGCACAGAGCCAAGATGGCGTTCCAGTGAGACCTGGGATTGGTCTGAAATGTTCAATTCCAGGAAACTCTTAAATTTGAAAGCAATAAATCCATAGACTTCCCTCTCAGACTGCTGATGCAGTCTGCATCTCCTCCTGATGAGGACCTAACTTCTGGGTTTTGTTCCAGGAAATCCGTAGCTCATAACTGTTGACGTTTCTTGGCAATAATCCAGACGGAGCGGTGACACCCAATATCTTTATTAGAGCTAGATGGAAATGACAAAGCGGTGAACTAGTTTTTCAGTCTCACAGAACTCTTCCTCGGGCTCAGTATTAAAAGATTAAAAAAAGGGAAGACAGAGGGGCTGAAAAAGACCATACATTTTCGAGCTTGCAATGTGATTCGTAGACAAAAAAAGTGCATTCGACAGCATGTGTGCATTTTTAAAATGTGCATGAAAAGATGTGTACTTTTGCATAATGCTCTCGTACGCTTTAATCAATGGGAGAAGGATGCATACATTTCAAAGATGCGTGCAATTGATGCACACATTTGGAAAAACGTGCATGAAAATGCAGAGATTTTCATGAGAAAAGAAACAAAATTCGTAATCTGATATAAACTTGAGTTGGAATGAGCTTTGAGAAGGAATTTGGCGAATTTCAGCATGGTCACGTTTTGCTGATTCACACATATCCCTAGTGGGGAGGATATATTTCCCCCTCTTTGGAACATGACCAAGACTAGGGGGCTGTCTATACACTCTGGAGCCCCAGAGTAGCTCCGAAACTGCGCTGTGAACAAAATGATGCATGGTGTGGAGAATGTGGATAGGGAGACATTTTTCGCCCTCTCACATAATACTAGAACCCGCATTCCATGAAGCTGATTGATGGGAGATTCAGGACAGCTAAAAGGAAGTAGTTCAACTATGGAATTCACTACCACAAGATGTAGTGATGGCCACCAATTTGGATGGCTTTAAAAGGGGGTTCGATAAATTCCTGGAGGAGAAGGCTGTCAATGGTTACTAGCCTTGATGGTTGTGTGTCCCCTCCACTATTAGAGGCAGTAAGCCTCTATACACTAGTTGCTGGGGAACATGGGTGGGAGGGTGCTGTTGCACCGTGCCCTACATGTGGGTCTCTGGTCGACAGCTGGCTGGCCACTGTGTGAACAGAATGCTGGACTAGATGGACCCTTGGTCTGATCCAGCAGGGCTCGTCTTACGTTCTTAAGTACTGGTGACTTTTGTCCTCTTTTTTGAAGGTTGAAACATCAGGCTGGAGAACTTTACCCAAAGAAAAATCTACCTTTAAGTAGGTGTCCCTGCCGACTACTTTGAAGGAAAAAGTCAGTCCCTTATAAAATGACTGTACAACATCTGACTGTGTTCACTTTTTGAATTCCCTTTAGCATCATGCAATGAATTTGTTGCAGCCATCTGCTTTGCTTGTCAGTGCTGTGATCTTCTGAATTTCAGGCACTGTACCCCCCCCCCCCTTCCTGAAACGTTTTAAGTATTATGTACAGCTGCACTTTTGTTTTTATGGTCTTGAAAGTTAAAACGTTTGTGTTGTATGGTGCCTTTTTTGCCGACTAGCATGATGCCAGCTCCAAACAATACATTGTTGTGAACGGGTTTTAATAATGATAGTTTGTTAGCACAACTTAGGTTTTAAAAGAGCCCTTTTAAAAAATATTAAAAAACTGGAATGTTTATTTGGGAATAGATATTCCTGAAGTATGTCTGTCCCTTTAAGAGACAAGGTTCACTGTAGTTTGTGGGAAAGTATCTCTGGATCAGCTAATGCAGAAAGAAATTCTAATTTAAGATTAGTATATGGAGACATATGGTGTCTTTGCTTAAAATGTCCCTCTCCTGGGGCTTCTGCCGGCATGCTGGCATGCCATTTAGGCAGGTCTTGCGCTTTCGCAGCATTCTGAAGAGAACCAAAACGAGAATCCTCCACAGGTTAATGCTAAGCCAGGGCTTTAACACCGAATCATAAGAAGTCATAAAGGGGGAAATGTTTTTGAACATGCGCAGAGCGCTCATTGGTGAGGAAATAAGAATCTGCAGCTAGACCCCAGACACCTGAGATTAGGAAGAAGGATTTCCGGATGAATTAAAGGCTGGTTCATTTCTGAGATTTAGGGCACAGTCCTTCCCCCAAGCATGTGTATATCATTCTGCCAATGAAATAGACAATGTCCATGAAGGCTTATGCTAGAATAGATTTGTTAGTCTTTAAGGTGTTTTAAGGTTAGACCTCTTTGTTGCTTTTGCTGCAACAGACCAACTGGCTCTGCTTTTTCTCCATCCCTGTGTGGAAACTGCTTTGGCCATGTCTTCTTCTGGGCTGCAGCCAGATAATTATGGCTCCCATTATGACCATAATTGGCAGTCCATGGTCCTTTAATGCAAGGTGCTTTTACAGAAAGGCAAACTTGGAAAGGAAGCAGGAAATCCATTTATATTGTGGGGCCAATGTTGCATCTCGCTCTGGCAGGAGAGCACAGCTCTCTTGTGTTTGGACAGAAATCTTTCCCAGCCATGCTAGCAGAGAGAGAGAAAGATGGTGTATATATCAGTCCTCGTACAGGCAGGGTGTGTGTTTTGCCACTGACCTGTGCTCTTCCTGTCTGAAATGAAGGATGAGAGAGGGAGGAGAATAAAATAAGAAAAGGACGCTCTCCATGCAGTTTGCTAAGACACATTTCATGGCATATGTATAATGCAGAAGAAAAAGGGTTTAATAGTCACTGGCCCCATTCAGAAGACACCTTAAACCATGACTTAACCACGGTGGTTAAGCCAGAAAGCCCGGCCGTGTTCAGAAGACACCTTAAACCATGGCTTTGACCATGGTGAATAAGGCTTTTTGCCTTATACCCTTTCTACACCATAGGGGTGTAGAGGGAGGGAGGGAGGGCGATCCCAGAAATACCTAATACACACCATCGGTGCACAGGGACCAGCCGGGGGCCATCCCAGGCAAACAGCCTGGTGTAGAAACGTCCTTAGTCACCGTGGTTAAAGCTGTGGTTTAAGGTGTCTTCTGAACAGGGCCTAAAAGTAACTCTAAGGAACTATCCTTAAGAGCACCAACTAAAATGCTGTAAAGTTCAAGTTCTCCAAATGTCTTCTCTGGGTTAGATGTTAAGCAAAAGGACAATAAAAAATAACAGCCATGCAACTAAAGGAGGGGGAATGGAGACATTATAGATGTATATAAAATCATGCATGGTTGTGTCTCATAATACTAGTTTTTTGGGGTCATCCAGTGAAATTGATTGGCTGTACAAGGGGATGCAGGATAAAAGGAAGTCGTTCTAAACACAATGCATGGAAGACAGCCATTCCCAACTGGGAGCCTTCAGGATGTGTTGGGCCACAGCCCCATCATTGCCAGCCAGCATGGTCAAAATATAAGAAGAGTCCTTCTGGATCAGACCAAATGGCCAATGGCCTTGGTGGCTGAGGATGATGGAGGTTGTAGTAACAACACAACCAGAGAACTCCGTTTTAGGGAAGAGTGCGCAAGATGGTAGCCACTGACCAAGCTGCCTTTAAAAGGGGATTCAAAGATAACCATGGAGGATAGATTGATCAATGGCTATGTGTTGGATTGGCTCTATGGGACGCACACACAGGTTCAGAGGCAGTATGCCTCTGAATCACAGGCCATGGAAGAGAAGGCTATCAGTGACTACTAGCTCTGAAGGTTTTGTGCTACCTCCAGTATCCGAAGCAGTAAACCTGTGTGCGCCAATTGCTGGGGGACATGGGTGGGAGAGTGCTGTTGCACCATGTCCTGCTTTGTTGGTCCCTGGTTGATGGCTGGTGAACAGAGTGCTGGACTAGATGGACCCTTGGTCTGATCCAGCATCAGGGCTGTTCTTATGTTCTTAACAGGAGAGGGCTATTTCTCTCTTGCTTTATTTGTGGCTTTCCCAGAGAGAGCTGGATGGCCACTGTGGGTAACATAGCATTAGGAGAGGTGATGGAGTTGGGGGTGATCTTCACCATGAGAAGAGGGCATGCTACAAAATCTCCTTGTGGCAATTTGCCACTTCAGAAAGCCAGGTGTCAATTGCTCCTTCCCTTTAGTAGGGCCATTTGGAGACCCCAGGTGGGCCAGATGGGCCCCCTAGACCAGAGGTTTCCTGCCTTAAGGTTCTTCAGTCCTGATCCTGTTTTCACAGCCCTGATGACTGAAAAGCTGCATTAGCCAGTATACGTCCGCATACGAGATGCTGGGGGCAAGCAATGAAAAGGCTTGTTGGCTCCATGCCCTGCTGGCAACATTTGACTGTACACTTCTGGGAGGGGTGGGGATGGATGAGATGGACTTACTCTGATCCAACAGGACTGCCTCTTTTGTTTGTGTGAGCTGCTAAATCCTGTATTAGAATCTGAAGTGTGCTGGTTGGCATACAGAGATTTACACACACACACACACACACACACACACACAATCATGGCATTCATATGACAGTGTATTTGATTAAAGAGATTCCGTGCCAGGAGTATATTTTGTGATGATTTATTTTTTTCTCATGCTAGCTTTAAGGCAAATTATGACTGTCTGTCTTAGTTTCTTGATCTTGGCTCCTTTTTGCCCTGATTGTTCTGTCCGTGACTGCGTATGCCTGTCACATACACACACAGAGCAAGCTGTATTACAACCTTTATGTACAGATTTGTCCCTTGCTTCCTGATTCTTCTGTCTTTCAGGCATCTGTACAAATATTGCTGCTGCCCCTTTTGTCTTTTCTGATCCACTCTGCATGCAGCAATATTTGGCAGTATGTCCTCTGGAGCACCATGGGATTATCAAAGCTGGATTGTTGTTGCTGCTGATGTTATTTTTATATGTATGCACCACGGTCTTTTTGGAATCTCCTGAGAAAATTATGATGGCCTTATAAAAGCCCTGTTAGCTTTCTGCTGTTAACTGGTGTATACGTTTCTTTGAGCGAAGCTGGGTCGACCATTTTGGAAATTGCGGAGGAAGTTCGGTAGACATCCGCACATGACTGGGGAGAAAAAGATTCTTTATGTTATCACCATCGTCCAGTTGAACTATGGTAACCACACCTATTGGCTAGTGTCCATTGCATCACCAGTACATGTCCTCCCCTTCTCCCCCCAAACCTTGGCCGCAGTTTATGCAGTGTGCTAAGAATGGTTGAAAGTTTTTCATATGATGAAGATTGAGTCTCTCTCTCTCTCTCTCTCTCTCTCTCTCTAAGTAACCATGTGCTGCTTAAAAAAAACATATGGACAACTTGCTTGGTGCATATGGGGTGTGACAAAAATGTGGGCTGACGTACCTCCTTGGTTGTTAAGTATATCACTAGTTGCAAAGCTGGATTCACCCAGCAGATGAAAAAAATCTGTTCTAATACTCTTTTATTATGTTTGTTTCTCCCCATTGTCATAATCTAAATGTCAGTTGCTCGGAGTGTGTGTTTGGTGAATTGGAGGCAGGTCCCTTGAAAACCTGTGTAGTACCAGCTGTGCTCATGTGCCTATACTAAGCCTAATTCAATGGCATAACTAAAATGGGGAGGGATGCTAACTCAGTGATAGAACATATGCTTTGAAAGCTGAAGAGCTCAGGTTCAGTCTGTAGCATCTCCAGTTGAAAAGTATCAGGCAACAGGTGATGGGAAAGGTGACCTGAGACCCTGGAAACCTGCTGCTAGTCAGTGCAAGTAATACTGGTATAATTCAATGGTATAACCTGCTATAAGAGAACTACCTGATTCCCTGTTCCATGTTGCCTTCACTGGTTAGGTGGGTGGCAAGCAGAGGCTGGGTTCAGTCAACTTGATACCCAGACTCAAGGTTTGTGTATGGGTTGAGTGTGGGTTGTTGTTGAACTGTGGGTTGTTGTGTTGTCTGAACCCAGCTGCAATAAACCATGGTGAACAACCCACAGTTCACAGTCCAACAACAAACCATGTATTCTCATCATGGGTTGTTTGTAGTTAACAAACCATGGTTTGTTAGCACACCTGGGTTCAGGCAATATGATAACCTACATTTCAACAACAACCCACATTTCAACGACAACCCACACTTAACCCTTGAATTGGGTTATCATGTTGTCTGAACCCAGTCAGAGAGACGGCCTTAACTGTGGAAGCACCCTATCTCTGGGACACCCTCCCTAGTCATGTTTGCGTAGCACCTGTGCTTTTATCAGTTAGATTTTTAGTAGTGGTACTTTAATTTCCTAGTCTTTTGCTGAAAAGATTTTCTATAAGCTGTTGCATTTGGCTGTTGGATTGCTAATATAACTGCTGCATTATTATTATTATTATTGTTATTATTATTATTATTTTAGAAAATAACAATTTAAAATGATTTGGTAAAGGGTTGATCACATTTTAAATAAATGAATACATTTTTAAAAGGTAAATATGTGATTAGGCAGGAAACATTTCTACCACAGTTTTAAAATCCTTCTGCAGTCCCTTCGTCACTCCATGTAATCAGCTATTCCTTTTCTCAAACTGGCTTGATTTTCCCCCTGTGGACTTAGAAGGCTTTCTGTCTTTTAATGGTTTGGGTTTCCCTGCTTCCCCTCATCCACTCTCTTGGGGTCAAATGCTTTCCTGATCTGTGATGCAGGAAATGTATGTCAGTGCCTTAATGTACTACCTACACACACACACACACAGTGGGGGGAGGGGAGACTAGGGACGAATCAGCAGTGAGTTGGAACCCTGCCCATTGTTGCTGTTGCTCGGTTTTGATGGAGGCTCCTGGGCACGTAAATAGGATTGCTATTGTACATCGTTAGTTTAGACTACTTCCACAAGTGATGCTAAGAAGGCACTCTTGTATCCAAATGCCCCCTTTTTAACCATTTTTTTATTGTGAGTTTTAACAAAATAATACAATAAAAAGGGACCTATGCAACTACATACTTCAAAGCCTCCGTTTCAAATATTACAACGTTCTAAATGAAAACAGAAGAAAGGGAAAGTAGCATAAATGACACACAGACTTCCGTGAAAGTAGACTAAATGTCCACAGTTAAGTCCATTCATAAATGGCACCTGTATGCCACTCTTTCAAATGTTGCTTTTTTAACGTTTCAGAAAGTCGGAGTGCGGCTAGAATTTCCCCGTCCTATTACCTAAACATGCGTCCCAAATCTTTAGGTGCTCAGCTAACCTGGAATGTGGCTTGTTGTCAGAGCCCTGATCATAGCTAATGCTAGGGATGTTGGAGGAATCTGCAACTGTATCACTGGGTTCAGATTACTATGAATCCAACCTGCAGATCCCATAGGGGAGAGTTTTCCCCATGTCATGTGGGTTCCTTGTCTTGCGGACCTTTTTTTTTAAAAAAAAACTTATAGGAATTTTGACCAAATTTTTATTTTTGACAGCTTTCGGAAACAACTGTTGTATTCTCTCATGCCTTTGGTTTGAATTTTGCTTAACAACTTGATTTTTGCACTAGATTGCTTTACTGCTGTTCAGTTTTTTTTCCCTGCTGAATTTGGGTGGGCTTTAGGATACTTTGATTTTGTTTCATGACTGGTTATTATTGTTTGAAAGTTGCTTTGAACACTGGCGGTGGGAAAGCAGAGTATAAATACCAAACGTAAAACTAAAGACATAATTTCCATATCCCACATAGCTGAACTTGGGTCTGTTCCTGTTTGTTATGTTTCACCCTGGTAATAAACTACAGACACGAAATGAGACACTGTATGTTTTCAATGTCTTTCAAAACATGTTGCTTTTTTCCCTCCTTGAAAGGGGAAACCGGGCTTGGGAAATCAACATTGATGGATACCCTTTTCAACACCAAGTTCGAAGGGGAGCCGGCCTCTCATTCACAGCCAGGGGTTCAGCTGAAATCTAGTACTTACGACCTCCAGGAAAGCAACGTCCACCTGAAACTGACCATTGTTAGCACAGTGGGCTTTGGGGATCAGATTAACAAAGAGGACAGGTAAGCAAGCGGCTATATCTGATTGAATGGAAATCAGGATTTCCTCCATCTCTGGACAGTTTCAGCCTCTTGAGAATCTATTGTAACATTACAGAGGTGGCCAACTTGAGGGAGACATGGGAAGCAGCCTTTATATCAGGTCAGGGAATTGGTCCATCTTGCCCAATGTTGTCTATTCTGGCAATGTCACTCCAAAGCAGCCTCCCCCAACTGGATGCCCTCCGGGCATGTTGGCCTAAAACTCCCATCACCCTCAGTGGATGTGAGTTATATTCCAACCTGTCTGGAGAGCATGGGGTTAGGTGAGTCTGCTCCAGGGTCTTGGGATGAGGTCTTTACCATCAGCTGTTGCCTGATTCTTTTAACTGGAGATGCAGGGATTGACTCTGAGGTCTTCATCATGCAACACGTGCTCTACTACTGCATTATGATCCCTTCCAAGACAACTTGAGCTGGGGCTATATCTCGAGGATAGAACACATGTTTTACATGCAGAAGATCCCGTGTTCTGTCCCCGGAATCTCCAGTTAAACAGAACGTGAGCACCAGGCCTTGGACAGGTCTTTGGTGGGATCCTACAAAGCTGTTGCTACACAACGTTGGCTAGATGAACCAATGTTGGAAAGACCTTTTGAAGACATCCTCGCTTGTAGAGGCTGGCTTATGGGAGACATGGGAAAGGTCTTTCTCCTCTGTTGCTCCCACGCTCTGGCTCAGCATATTTGGAGTTGTGACTACCCCCTATTCTCTCTGCATTCAGGAAGGAGGTCAGGACACATCTTTTTAAGTTGGCTTTTAAAATTGTTATGGACTTTTTAAAGGTTGTTTTGAACGGCTCATGATGTTTTTATTTGATTATGGTTTTTATTTTCTGAAATCTTTGTAAGCTGGTTGGCTTTAGAAAGGCAGAATAGAAATACAATCATCTAGCTTTGCATAAGGCAACTGCATGTGTTCTGTTGGTCACACAAGTGGCCTGTGAACAGTCCCATGTTGGAGTCATGAATTTGTATAAGGTCACAGCTCCTCTTTTGGGAATTTGGGACAACAGTTCTTTCTAGCCCACAGAGGAGGAGATGAGCAGACCACTTGTGTGAGCAGCGCTATTTTTACTCAAGCGGGCCACCAACTTGGCAGTATTTTTAATGAAGTCTGGGATATTGCCAGAACTGATACTCATTTTCTACGAATGGAGATATGTTTGCTCTTTGGAGGTTCTGTTTGACATTATATGCCAGCTTCGTTCATTTGACGCAAATATATAAGGAAGTTATGGATCGGAGGGGGAGGCATTGTTGGCTGTTCATGAAAAGCTTTATGTAAACCATGTGATTTCATGAACTTCAGCAGAGAGTTGGCTCCTTTCAGGAATGAACAGTTTGAAAAAGAACATCCCACAGTTTGCAACGTGTTCCATGTATTTCCTCTCTGCCCCACTCCCTTTTTTTTATAAAGCTACAAGCCCATCGTGGAGTTCATAGATGCCCAGTTTGAATCTTATCTACAAGAGGAACTGAAAATCAGGCGCGTGTTGCATAACTACCATGATTCCCGGATCCACGCCTGCTTGTACTTCATCGCCCCCACAGGCCACTCTTTGAAATCGCTGGATTTGGTAACAATGAAGAAGCTCGACAGTAAGGTAGGAAGGAGTTCTGTTGTCATCCAAGGGGGAGGTCTCACTTGGCTACTGTTCTTAGTTCTGCCATTCTATGTGTGAAGACATCAATGACGAATTGTTTCACAACGCCCTCTCTTCTACCATGTTGTTCACTATTAAGTAGCACAATGCTGAAAATCGTGAATATTCCATTTTTGGTATTTTGTGGGGGTGGGGAAAAAAAATGAAAACTCTGGTGAAAGAGGATGGGAGAAGTTAGAATTTCAGAGAATTTTTCTTCTTGGGGAGAGGGACAGGGTTTCCACATACTTTTTAAAAGGTAGCCGGTTGTTGAGGGGGTCTTCTTTCTATTTTTTCTTTCTACTTGGAAGGGCCTGGCTGTTCTTCCTGAATGCTTATTGGTAACCATGTGACCTCGTGCTCTCCAATAGGCATTCAGGAAGAACTGCTGGGCTCCTGCAAGTGTCGGGGGTGTTTTTAAAAAAATAAAAATTAGAAAGAAGACTCCTCAACAACCAGCTACACTTTAAAAAGGTATGTGGAAACCCTGTCCCTCTCCCCAAGAAGAAGCACTGTCCCCACGGAGAAAATTCTCCAAAGTTCTGCCCCCTCCCTGTGAAAGGGGCAGAAAAAGCAATGCCTCTTTCACCGGGAGAGAAAAAGTTCCTGAAAACAGGGAGCGGGATTTGGCACAGCACTAATATTAAGGACAAGCCATAGCTTATAGTGGCAGACCACATGCCCTGCATGCAGAAGATTCCAGGTTCAATCTCTGGCATCCCCAGTTAAAAAGGATAATCAGGTAAGCAGGACCAGGAAAGACCTTTCTCTGCCGGAGTCCTTAAGAGAATTACTGCCAGTCAGAGTTGACAACACTGGGCTAAATGGACTAGTGCCGTTAGTCAATATAAGGTAGTTTATTTTGTTCAGTGGGAAAGTTAGTGTGACCTGGAATATCTATGCCCTCTCCATTTCTTCTTTCTCAACTTTTCCTACAGGTTAATATCATTCCTATAATCGCAAAATCGGATGCCATCTCCAAGAGCGAGCTGACAAAATTCAAAATTAAGATCACAAGTGAACTTGTCAGCAATGGGGTGCAAATCTATCAGTTTCCTACAGATGATGAATCCGTGGCAGAAATAAACGGGACTATGAATGTAAGCAAAAAACCCCAAAATCTGCAGTGGGAGCACTTCGGGGGCATTTGAGGGGATATTGTAGTGAGGAACTGCCCTTTGTCCATTGCAAGTCCTGCCCAAAAAACACTTTGGTGCACTTTCGGCCATGAGGACTAGATGCTTGCCTTCTTAAAAATATATATAGAAGACTGTCCAACCCATTCTGTAGAGATGATGTAGGGCTGGGCCAATACCTCTATTGGCATCCACCAGGCTCTATTTTATTTTATTTTTATTTATTTTATTTCTTAAGATTTTTAAATTAAAACAATTAAGAGGCTGAGAAACTAGAAGGTGAAGTGATGTCCTCCAGCATCATCTCTTTTTGGCATTCAGAATAATGATTTTGAGTTTTAGAGGTCAGACCCCACAACTGCCTTGAACTTAGGCCCTTGAGGAAGTTATTTTTCTTTGGGTCTCATCAGTTTGCCTTCCGGGAAATGAGTGCCCTGGCAGCCATTTTACGAATGGGCGAGTTCCCATGACGGCCATCTTGTGACAGCACCCACGACACTCGACATTCCAAATGGCTGGCTGGAGAATGCTGGGTGTTGTAGGACTTTTTTCTTAGTATAACCTAGAGAATGGTGTGTTGGACAGAGACCTGGATCCACATTTCACATCAGCCATGAAACTCATTGAGTAGCAAGTTAGCGACTCTGTAAATCTGGAATAACAAGCAGGAACCTGTGAGGCTTCACAGGGGATTGGGATGAGTGTCCGAATTAAAAGTTGAAACATTCCCTCCTTCCTTTAGTTTTTCAATTCCCTCTCCCCTCTGGATCCTTTCGCTTGGCCAAGTGGCAGCTCTAGTTTCCTGCTGGAGTAATTATGGGATTTGGGTGACCCTGGGCTCAGAGTGCCCATGTCCTTTGAGCCCAGCCCCCCTGTTCCTATGGGCAAGGGATATAGCGCCCAAAAGCCCCTCTCTGCCACCATGGACTGAACGTTTTTGGTGGCAGGAGGTAAGGGGGCTCATGCCCATCTCTTGCTATTTTCACCAGTTATATAGAAGGAATCCGTCTCTTAACCCACCTGATTCCCCCTCCCCCGCCGCCATTTTGGCACACTCCTCCTCCACAGGCACTCCTACTTTCGATTTATATTTGCAATGCAAAGGGTTGGCTCAGAGGAACATTGCATTCAGGATTGTCAAGTGCTCTGCAGTCCTGCCTACACGTTCTGTGCTGCTAATTCTCACTGCAATGGCACAGAAACGGTTTAATTATTATAGCTATGTATATCTGCTGTGTTTTTGTTATAATGCTGTCTGGGGCAGCCAAGCACAAAATTCAGCCTCGTCGATCATTTTTCTTAAGGGTACTCTCCTGCCCACCCCATCACTGACACACCCTCTCCTCTTTTCTCAACGCTGCAAGAAATATTTTCCCCATTCGTTTCCTGTAGGATGGAGGCATGTGCCATTTCTCACGGCTGGGGAGACGTGCTATTTCTGTGCCATTTTTCCTTTCCCAGACCTAGAAATGGGATCCACAGGGGTACTGTGTGTGTGTGTGTGTGTGTGTGTGTGTGTGTAAATTATTATTATTTTTTAAATGGAAGAGGAAAAGGTCATGTATAAAACATTCAGGGTTGTTTTCGTTTGACGTAAATGCACATTTGGCCATAAATGGAAAGATCCCTTGTTCCTTTCTGGTTGGACCGGGCTGGAGCTGATATTGCCTTTTGCGCGAGCGCATCGAAACCTCCAGTCAAAGAGAACACATCAAAAGATTTCTTGTCCTTACTGGTTAGGGACTTGAGTGCATAAGTTGCAGTTCTGCTTTTCTTTTCTTTTTTTTTTACTTGGCAGGCGCTCCTCTAATTTTCTAAGCCATGGGGTATTGCACCTTAGGCCCGAGGACCAGATCCGGCGCTCCTGGTGTCCCAGTCTGGCCCTCTGGGGTTCCACAGGTGACCCCCCCCTTCCCCATGTCACCAGGGAGTTCCAGCTTTTCTTTAACCTCTCTAATTGTTCAGTGGTTTTCCAATTTTTGCGATCCCCCCTCCCCGGTTCCCCCTCTAAAAGATTGAAGCATCTTTCCTACAGCTTAATTACTGATAGCACGAGCTTTATCCTAACAGATGCTGGCATTTTCGGTACGTCGGTCCAACCCCCTTTGCCTTTGGCCAAACAACAGCAACAAAGTCAATTAAAACACACAACCTCAAACGTTTTATAGATTGTTTATATAATGCCATCAGTGTGCATGGCAGTTTACAAAGGAGCAGAATAGGGGTGCAGGACCTCTGGGGTGCTTAGGGTCCCAATCCAGCCCTACCCCTTCCTCCCTACTTTTGGGCAATTCCTCGGCTTTTGGGCAGTCCCCCACCCCATTCTGAAAGGTTGAAATGCCTCTGCTAAGTCTTAGTTACTGGCAGCAAGAGCTTTAAAATGTGCTAGCATGTCTCTGAAATTGCATTCGGCCCTCTGGCTGAAAGAGCTTCTGTTCCGCTGTTCTAATGGGAGAGGGCACCTGCCCATGTAAGAAGCAACACCAATGTGGACTAATAGCTAAGAGACTGAGCGATGGATCTGAAAAGGCCGGTTTCGATTTTGCCTCTGCCATGAACTTACGAGCAATCCACTCTCTCAGCCTTAATGCCCCCCTCCCCGCTGCAAAAATATAGGGATAACCCTGGCCTACTTCGCCTCCAGCCTTATTGTGAGAAATAAAACATGATAATATATCTGAAGTGCTCTGAAAAGCTCTAAAAATCTCCATGTACATGGGCCATTAGTAGAGCATATAGGCTGCCTCCTGTTCCTCATTGGGCCTGTTCAGACAACACGTTAAGCCATGGCTAGGCCGCTAACCCTTTTGCAGCAAATGGCTAGTGAGCGTGTTTAAACCGTGATTATGTAGCCACCATGGTTAGGAGTGGTTCACGCAACACGCTAAGCTTTAATGTTCAGCTCAAAATGTTTAACCACCGCGGCTTAGCGTGTCATCTGAACAGGGTCTTTGTGATATTTCTTGGCTCCTGCCACCTCTCTCTATGATAGATTTGGAGGGAAATGGGATCATGAGGTCTCCTTTTTGTGAGTATAAGCATTATTTTACGTGAAAGAACAAAGGGCAATCTGAAAACCCATCTTTCTTTCTTTTTTTCTGCAAAGCCTTTTGCAGAACATTTGCTCTCCACACCCTCCTGTAACTCAACCGAAATACATTCAACTGGAAAAAAGCATATTCTTCCTGTCTCCATTTCCATAGCCTTCCTCCCTTTTCTCCCTCTTGTGTTGAATTTTGCTTTGTATGCCCCTCCGGATGGAACCTTTGTTGGTCCCTGGTCGACATCTGATCGGCCACTGCGTGAACAGAGTGCTGGACTAGATGGACCCTCGGTCTAATCCAGCAGGGCTCTCCTTATGTTATTAAACGTATCCTCTAGTTCAGGGGTGTTGAACCTCTTTATGCCTGGGGACCAGATTCCGTTTCTGAGAATCTCTCAGGGGCCGCATTCCAGTGGCAGCGAGGGCCAAAGGGAAAGGGGCGGGGTAAAAAATAACAGCATATTTTACTTTTCAGCTCTCACTGCCAGAAACTAAGTCTTTGGGGAGGCATTTCAACCTTTTAGAATTGGGGGGGGGGGAGAGGGACTGCACAAAAGCTGGAAAACTGCCAAGCAATTGGGGGGAAAGGGTAGGGCCATTTGGGGAGCCCCGCAGAGCCTAATTCGGACCCCAGGCAAGCTGGAGGTTCTGTGCCCCTCTTCCAGTCCTTTTTAAAACACCATGCACACTGATGCCATTATATAAATCATCTAAGGATAATGGGTTGTGTATGTTTTAATTGACTTAGTTGTTGTTGTTCCGAATCCAATATGGGGAGGGTTGTGAGTTCTGGGAAGGATCTCAGTGGGGTGCCCGTAGGCCATTTTTGCCTCACAAGGTTATTGTAAAACGCTTTAACCGTTTAGGGAAAGTCTTTAGGCTGACCATATGAAAAGGAGGACAGGGCTCATGTAACTTTAACAGTTGTAGAGAAAAGGGAATTTCAGCCAGTGTCATTTGTATGCAATTAGTTCCCGGTGAAATTCCCTCTTCATCACAACAGTTAAAGTTGCAGGGGCCCTGCCTTCTTTTGTATATGGTCACTC